>CM064504.1:3303802-3423802 GCA_032716605.1 Paralithodes platypus
CGAACGTCTTACAATCATAAAACTAATTGGGCTAAGTATGAGGAAGAAGGGGACCATAAGAAAATCTACCTGTCCCTTAAAGGTGGGGGCTCATGGGTTGAGGTAAACATGGAAAAATAATCGCCAACCTGCATATAATAATCTTGTAAAATGCAATGTCACTGAAATAATTATTAACAATGGTATAAAGGATTTTGCAGATCGTCTATACCGGGCCTGTGACGTCATAGTGACGTCACACCAGTATCCTTAGCCTAGACTGGATGGTGGACTTACACTCTTGTGACGTCACAGGCCCGGTATAGACGATCCACAAAATCCTTTATACCATTGTTAATAATTATTTCAGTGCCATTGCATTTTGCAAGATAATTATGTACAGCTTGGAGATTATCATTCCATGTTTATCTCAACCCATTAGCCCCCACCTTTAAGGGAAGCTTTGTTTTGTCTGGTACCCCTATCTCCCTCATCTTTAACCCCATTACTTCTGAGATATTAAGACGTTCGCCCCCATTAGTCTGTCGATTTTAAATGTTTGTACCATCTAG
Organism: Paralithodes platypus; assembly: GCA_032716605.1. Taxonomy (NCBI): domain Eukaryota; kingdom Metazoa; phylum Arthropoda; class Malacostraca; order Decapoda; family Lithodidae; genus Paralithodes; species Paralithodes platypus. The sequence goes on from CM064504.1 coordinate 3,304,354, forward strand.
GTGTCTACTTTTTCCAGGCCAGCGACTTGACTACCGAAAAATGCACAAACCTATCTCGAATGGGGTCTTGGGGTATTTTTTAGGGAGCAAGCTAAACTAAACAGACAGACAGACACACACACATACACAGCCAGCCTCCCCTTGATCACGATGATGATTAGTGTGTGTTTCTACCCCCTTCGTAACTATGCTGACCCCCTTCTCTCTCTCTCTCTCTCTCTCTCTCTCTCTTCCCTTCCCCCCCCCCCCCCCCCTTGGCCTTATCCTCAACCTCTGCCTTCACCTGCACCTTCACCCATGCCCAAAACATACCTGCACCTTCACCCATTACATGCCCAAAACATACAATAGATAGAATAAATATCACTGGTAGAGTATATTGATGTATACAATAAATACTGTAACATAAATATAGATACAGTAGATACAATAGATAGAATTAATCTCACTGGTAGAATCCATTGTTGTACCTGTATGAGCTGTATTCTGTTATGCCAAGAAGAAAAAAAATATATATATATACTGAACATACATTAATAATATAAATAATAATAATAATAATAATGTTTGAGTTGTGTAGATGAGCCATGATTTTTCCTGGTCACTGTACATATATCATTGACGTCACCGGAGGCCTGCAGGTTAAATATTATAGTCTGACGTCAAGGATTTAGTATTTATTCGAACTTTCCTTATGGGGGAGGAATTTGTTGTTGTTTTTCTGGCCTCCCCTTCTCCTTCATGTTCAGCCCCGTTGCTTTTGAGATTTCAAGACGTTCGCCCCATTAGTTTGCCGATTTTAAGACCTTTCGCACTCTTTTTCAGTCAATGTTAAGACCTTTCGTGTCATCTAGATGTAAAAAAATAAAATAAATAGAAATAACCTATATATATAGAGTATTTAACGTTTTCTGATCTTTACCAGCGTTTTCTGTTACTTTTGAAATTCGATAATTGATTCCATTCAGCTCAGGAAGGATGTGTAGGAGTGAGGGATTTAATGTTGATAGTTTGCACCCCATTTGGTTCATAAAGTTCCTTCCTAAGTGTAATATAATAGTCTAAAAAATAGCCCCGAAAAAAACCATACAGGTCATTCTTTAAAATTATATAATCATCAAATATTATATCTATCTATCTATCTATCTATCTATCTATCTATCTATCTATATACTCAGGCCCAATCCCATTTTTTTTTTTTTTTTTTTTTTTTTGTATACAGATCCTTCCTAAGCGTAAAAAAATCGAGTTAGAATAGCCAACATACACGTAGAGAACACCCCTTAGCATAACACAAATCGTCGTATAATACCAAAGAATGCCGAGGTATTTCCTAAGCGTAATATTATCGTCTAATAATAGCCTGAATACAAGTAAATAATTTGTCCACCATTCCTGAAAGTGTTAAGGAGATATTTTGTATTTAGTTATTTATTTGTTTATATATAACTGTGTTGGTGGTGTAATGCTTTAGGTGCTTATGTTCTGGGTGTGGTGTCCCGAGTTCGAATCCCGGGAGGACCACATGCTTTTATTAGTTTATTCAAGTACATTGGGGTTTGTAATTGATGATTAGTGTTAAGAACGGGGTGTTACATATTTATATTATATTTCTTTAGTTTCCTCTCTAGACTTCCATCAAGCTTAACAAAATACCCACAGGACCTTCCTTCCAGATAGACCGAGAAATGCCACGGCCGAAAGTCGGTTCCTCCTAAATTGCAGGGTTGCTATTGTTCGCCAGGAAACAATCAACACCTATATGGCACGAAAGCTCTGAAAATTGACCAAGAACTGAGGTGAGTGGTTACAAAATCGCTAAACAAATGGGGCGAACGTCTTAAACTCTCAAAGGTAGTAGGGGCTAAACATGAGGGAGAATGGGGTCCGGAACACCACTCCTCCCTCTTATTTAGTTCGTCCTCTGTCACCCGTGTTTCTATATATGTCCTGGGCTATGGTAGACAAATGGTGGCGGGAAAAAAGGCGAAGGTTAAAATAAAAAAAGGAAAACAAAAAATCTTAGGTGGGTACTACCGGGAGAATGGTGAGACCTTGACCATCCTAGCCTTGGTGTGTGTGGATGTGTGTGTGTGTGTGTTTTTTGTTTTGTTTAAGTAAGTGTGTGTGTGAGTGAGTGTAGGTGGTAGTTGGTAAGTGTGTTTGTGTGTGTTAAGTGAGTGTGGGTATGTGTTTTGAGTAAATATGTGTGTGTGATATATATGTTGTGTGTGTGTGTGTGTGTGTGAATGGGTGTGTGTTGGTGGTAGTAAGTGTCGGTGAGTGTGTGTGTAAGTGTTTGAGGGATGCACTAAGCTCTATTTCTTTTGGGACATGTGTAATATGGGCCTATTAGTGAGAGTTAGTGTGTGTGTGTGTGTGTGTGTGTGTGTGTGTGTGAGAGAGAGAGAGAGAAAGAAATTAGCCTAAGCTGAAATCAACAGCCAAATATATAAACAAACAGTAAGACAAACAGGCATGATATTAGTAGATAGTAATATACTGTAAATAGATATATATGCAGGACAGAAAAGATAGAATATATTAGATAGATATAATATATTAGATAGATTATATTAGATAGATAGAATATATTAGATAGAATATATTAGATAGATAGAATATATTAGATAGATTATATTAGATAGATAGAATATATTAGATAGAATATATTAGATAGATAGAATATATTAGATAGATCGAATATATTAGATAGATTATATTAGATAGATAGAATATATTAGATAGATAAATTATATTAGATAGATAGAATATATTAGATAGAATATATTAGATAGATAGAATATATTAGATAGATAGAATATATTAGATAGATAGAATATATTAGATAGAATATATTAGATAGAATATATTAGATAGAATATATTAGATAGATAGATATATTAAAAAACGACAACACGTAAAATGTTTGAGAGTAAAGTATAACTAAATTCTTCCATCCTCAAATAAATATTATTTTCCACAATACACCTTTTGTCGGCGCATATCGACGCTTTTTAGAAATGTTAGCCAAGTACAGTATATTTATATATTATTATTATTATTATTATTATTATTATTATTATTAGGTTTCTCCCTAGACCTCTATCAAGCTTAACAAAATAACCTCAAACCCTTCAAGACACATTTGCGCATTTTTCGGTATAAAAATGCCACGGTCGAAGGCGGATTCCTCCTAAATTGCAGGCTCGCTCTCGCTCGCTATGAAAACAATCGACACCTAAATGTCATGAAAGATATTCAAATCGCCAAACTGATGGGTTAAATGTCCTAAGAATCTCAAAATTAGTGGGGATTAGTGAGGGAGAAGGGGGTCCATAAACCCCTCCCCCCTTTAACATATAGAGTTTTATAGACGTTCTCCTGTGTATTTATAAATGTTCGTGTCCTACAGAATTACTGTATATGCCCCACAGAATTACTGTATATGCCCCACAGAATTACTGTATATGCCCCACAGAATTACTGTATATGCCCCACAGAATTACTGTATATGCCCACAGAATTACCTACAGAATTACTGTATATGCCCCACAGAATTACTGTATATGCCCCACAGAATTACTGTATATGCCCCACAGAATTACTGTATATGCCCCACAGAATTACTGTATAGCCTATGCCCCACAGAATTACTGTATATGCCCCACAGAATTACTGTATATGCCCCACAGAATTACTGTATATGCCTCACAGAATTACTGTATATGCCCCACAGAATTACTGTATATGCCCACAGATTACTGTATATGCCCCACAGAATTACTGTATATGCCCCACATAATTACTGTATATGCCCCACAGAATACTGTATGCCCCACAGATTACTGTATATGCCCCACAGAATTACTGTATATGCCCCAGAATTACTGTATATGCCCCACAGAATTACTGTATATGCCCCACAGAATTACTGTATATGCCCCACAGAATTACTGTATATGCCCCACAGAATTACTGTATATGCCCCAGAATTACTGTATATGCCCCACAGAATTACTGTATAGCCTATGCCCCACAGAATTACTGTATATGCCCCACAGAATTACTGTATATGCCCCACAGAATTACTGTATAGCCTATGCCCCACAGAATTACTGTATATGCCCCACAGAATTACTGTATATGCCCCACAGAATTACTGTATATGCCTCACAGAATTACTGTATATGCCCCACAGAATTACTGTATATGCCCCACAGAATTACTGTATATGCCCCACAGAATTACTGTATATGCCCCACAGAATTACTGTATATGCCCCAGAATTACTGTATATACACCTCACAATTACTGTATATGCCCCACAGAATTACTGTATATGCCCCACAGAATTACTGTATATGCCCTACAGAATTACTGTATATGCCCCACAGAATTACTGTATATGCCCCACAGAATTACTGTATATGCCCTACAGAATTAAATCGATATCAAACAAGCGATTATATATATATATATATATATATATATATATATATATATATATATATATATATCCGTGGGCGTGTGTATAGAGAGAGGCTGTGGGCGGAATGACTTGTGGGCGCAGCGACCTTCCAAGCATCCCTTCCAAGGCCGCATTCGTGATTGTTGATTTGAGAGAGAGAGAGAGAGAGAGAGAGAACGGTATATTGCGTAGTGTCTTAATCAGATTCAGATTCAGATGAAGGTATTGAGGGATAAGCCTTTACAACGGCACCTCGTATCTACATTCTACTTTTCCTATTGTTCTGAAGAGTGTAGAGAGGGGAGAAGGGGGTGTTGGAGAGAGAGAGAGGAAGCTGTTGGAGTGGCTTTGTTATGTGTGTTTAGTCTGTATCATTATTATATTGGTTCTCCTTATTCCGCTCATCTATGCCTAAGGGGTCAGAGGGGTTTGAGACACCCTATACCCTTTTGACTCCCACCATAAAATCGTCTACTAATAGCCAGATTAAAACACAAGAAAAACATCCTAATATTGAAAGGGTTAAGGGGAGGTTTTTAGTGCGTTTCCTAGACTCCCATCAAGCTTGAAATTACACCCCCTTGACCCCCTTTCTAGATAAATTTGTAAATTTTTCGGTAGAAAAATGTCCCGGCCGAAGGCCGATTCCTCTTAAATTACAGGCTCGCTATCGCTCGCCAGGAAAATGTCGACACCTAAATGGGACGAAAGACCTTAAAAGTGACATAAATGGGGCGAAAGTTCTTAAAATCGCTAAACTAATGGGGCAAACTTCTTAAAATATTACAAGCAATGGGGCTAACCATGAGGGAGAAAGGGGTCAAGAAAAAAATCCCTCAAGTGGAAATCTCCCCTTAACCCGTTCCGTACCGGTGACGTCCTTTTAACTTTGCTCTGGCGACTAGTAGACCATTTTATTCAGTTTAAAAAGGGGCTCCAGCAATTAACAGGCTTCGAATTACAGCACTGAACCATTAACAGGCTTCAAACTACAGCACTGAACCATTAACAGGCTTCAAACTACAGCACTGAACCATTAACAGGCTTCAAACTACAGCACTGAACCATTAACAGGCTTCAAACTACAGCACTGAACCATTAACAGGCTTCGAACTACAGCACTGAACCATTAACAGGCTTCGAACTACAGCACTGAACCATTAACAGGCTTCGAACTACAACACTGAACCATTAACAGGCTTCGAACTACAGCACTGAACCATTAACAGGCTTCAAACTACAGCACTGAACCATTAACAGGCTTCAAACTACAGCACTGAACCATTAACAGGCTTCGAACTACAGCACTGAACCATTAACAGGCTTCAAACTACAGCACTGAACCATTAACAGGCTTCAAACTACAGCACTGAACCATTAACAGGCTTCGAACTACAGCACTGAACCATTAACAGGCTTCGAACTACAGCACTGAACCATTAACAGGCTTCGAACTACAACACTGAACCATTAACAGGCTTCGAACTACAGCACTGAACCATTTTGACTATCCACTGATCCTTCTCGAACTGCCCAAAATCGTCTAAGTATCGTTATAAAAACAAAACAAACGTCGCGGGTACATAAGGAGTTAAGGGGAGATTTCCACTTGAGGGATTTTTTTTCTTGACCCCTTTCTCCCTCATGGTTAGCCCCATTGCTTTTCTAATTTTAAGACGTTCACCCCATTATTTTGATGATTTTAAGAACTTTCAACCCATTTCTGTCAATTTTAAGACCTTTCGTGCAATTTAGGTGTCGATTTTATCCTGGCGAGCGATAGCGAGCCTGTAATTTAAGAGAAACCGGCTTTCAGCCGGGATATTTTTCTACCGAAAAATGTACAAATTTATCTTGAAAGGGGATCTAGGGGGTGTAATTTTAAGCTTGATGAAAACGTAGGGAACAAACTAAATACCTCCCGTTAAGAAGGACCTATGTTACTAAGAGGGTTAATTGAGAGAGTATTTACCCCTTTGAGTCGTATAGATAGATTATAGAAACTCAAGATAATCGTCTAATGGTAACCAGCATATGATGACAATGACGTAATGGTGGTGAAAGGGTTAAGATCAAGGGTACAGATAATATTAAGGGGGTGGTTCGTTTTTTTTTTTTTTTTTTTTTTCTCCCCCATGTTTAGCCCCATTCGTTTTGAAATTTTAAGATGTTCGTTCCATTAGTTTGTCGATTTTGAGACCGTTCGCCCCATGTCTTTGTCAGTATTAAGCCCTGTCATGCCATTTAGGTGTCGATTTTTTCCTGGCGAGCAATAGCGAACCTGTAATTTTAGGAGGAACTGACCTTCGGCCAGGACATATTTATATCGAAAAATTTAAAAAATTATCTCGAAGTGGGGTGTAGGGGGTGTATTTTTATTTTTATTTTTGTTTAATTATTATTATTATTTATTTAGTTTTTAGCTTGATGGAGGTCTAGTGAGGAAACTAAACTAATAATACATAGATTATTATATAGGCCAAAGAATACCCACTATACCCCCTTAAAAGAAATGACTCCTCTCTATTGACGGTGGGGTCTGTAGTGCGATGTTTTGGTCGTGGCCTTGGTTTTTTATTTATGTATTTATTTATTTTTAGGTTATTATAGGTATTTGCACGGGATTGGTGGGGCACGTGAGAGAGAGAGAGAGAGAGAGAGAGAGAGAGAGAGAGAGAGAGAGAGAGAGAGAGAGAGAGAGAATACAGTTACACCAAACATTCTTAGCTTTACCACATTTCTCTCCTACCCTTCCTATGGTAACCAGACTCCTCCCTCCCCCACCCCCTAATCTACCTCCCCTCCTCTAATATACCTCATCTCCCCCTTAATCTACCTCTCCACCCGGTGTGTTGAAATGGATAGAAAATTGGCTCAGCAACAGAAAGCAAAGGGTAGTCATAAACGGTAAGGCATCTAAATGGACCAATGTAAGTAGCGGGGTACCCCAGGGATCGGTACTAGGACCAATTCTCTTTCTAATTTACATCAACGACATAGATGAGGGTCTCACCTGCACAATCTCAAAATTTGCTGACGATACAAAAATTGCAAATAGCGTACTCTCAAAAGAACAAGTTGACGATATGCAACACAATCTAGATAAATTGTCATGTTGGGCCCAAATTTGGCAAATGAGTTTCAATGCGGATAAATGTAAAGTACTACATGTCGGATACCTAAATGAGAAAGCAAACTATTCGATGAATGGCACTCAGCTTAAGAATGTAAACAGAGAAACTGATCTGGGAGTAACAATATCGAGTAACCTAAAACCGAGTCAACAATGTTCAGAAGTTGTTAAGAAGGCAAACAAAATAATGGCTTTATAGGCAGGTCATTTGAGCATAAATCCAAAGAAGTTATCCTAACCCTTTACAATTCCTTAGTCCGCCCTCTTCTGGAATACTGCGTTCAATCCTGGTGCCCTTATTACCAAAAAGATATAAACAAGCTAGAACGAGTTCAACGTAGAGTTACCAAAATGATACCTAGCCTAAAGAACAAACCATACGAAGAGCGTCTTAGAGAATTAAATCTATTTCCTTTAACCCCGCGCAGATTAAGAGGCGACTTAATTCAAGTGTTCAAAATCATCAAAGGCATCGACAATATGAACTGTAGTAAGTACTTCACTATCGACCAATCTAATTACACACGGGGAAACGGTTGCAAAATTATTGGTAAATCTTTTAACTCGCACGAATCTAAGAATTTCTTCTTCAATCGAGTTGTCAACTTGTGGAATGGGCTTCCCCGAGACGTTATAGACTGCAGCACCGTTGATTCATTTAAATTCCGCCTAGACAAATATCTCGCATCAAACCCGCGACTGACTGCGTTTGTAAATGAATAACTTTATCCTCCCCTCAGTTACTAACCCATATGTCCCCTACTAACTTCCTAGTCCTGCCACGTTAGTGGCAGGGCAGTAGTTCCCTTTCCAATGTTCCCTTACCCACTCTAAACCACTGTTTGGACACTTGATCCTCAGTGTTTTGGAGGACAAGCAACCTAGAAGGGTCACTAGATCTGTTGTTGCTTGATTTCCTTTGTACTCCCTAATCTACCTCCCCTCCTCCCTAATCTACCTCCCCTCCTCCCTAATCTACCTCCCCTCCCACCTAATCTACCTCCCCTCTCCTCTAATATACCTCATCTCCCCCTTAATCTACCTCCCCTACCCCCTAATCTACCTCCCCTACCCCCTAATCTACCTCCCCTCTCCCCCTAATCTACCTACCCTCTCCTCTAATATACCTCATCTCCCCTACCCCTAATCTACCTCCCCTACCCCCTAATCTACCTCCCCCTCCCCCCAATCTACCTCACTTCTCCCGCTAATGTACCTCCGCTATCCTCTAATGTACCTCATCTCCCCCTTAATCTAACACCACTACCCCCTAATCTACCTCCCCTACCCCCTAATCTACCTCCCCTCTCCCCCTAATCTACCTCCCCTCTCCTCTAATATACCTCATCTCCCCCTTAATCTACCTTATCTCCCCCTTAATCTACCTCCCCTCCCCCCTAATCTACCTCCCCTCTCCCCCTAATCTACCTCCCCTCCCACCTAATCTACCTCCCCTCTCCTCTAATATACCTCATCTCCCCCTTAATCTACCTCCCCTCCCACCTAATCTACCTCCCCTCCCACCTAATCTACCTCCCCTCTCCTCTAATATACCTCATCTCCCCCTTAATCTACCTCTCCACCCCCCTAATCTACCTCCCCTCCTCCCTAATCTACCTCCGCTTCCCCCTCATCAACCTCCCCTCCCCCTAATCAACCTCCCCGCCCCCTAATCTACCTCCCCTTCCCACCAAATCTACCTCCCCTCTCCCTAATCAACCTCCCCTCCCCCTAATCAACCTCCCCTCCCCTCCTTCCCCTAATCTACCTTCCCTCTCCCTAATCTACCTTCCTTCTCTTTACCATAGAATAGGTGTAGAGGGGAGGTAGATTTATGGGAGATGGTAGGTAGATCAGGGAGAGGAAAGATCGATACCTCATTTCCCGTTCATAAACCCCTATAAGATTATATACAGTTTAGGAAGAGTCTGTGGGAATGACAGGGGTAAAGACTATCACAATTAACCCTTTGGCTTCCTTATATGCTTCCTAGTCTGAATAATATCGTCTGATAATAGCCAGAATATCCTGCCAAAATGTGTCTGCAGAGAGTTAACTTACCCACACATGGCAATTCCCTTTCACACCCAACCCAGAGCGACCGTGACTCACAGTATTGCATGTTGACAATGATTATGTTATTATGTTTCCATTATCTTTTATCTATGTTCCTATTCTACTTCCTCCATCCCTCCTTAGTGCACAGCTGGCCACATGAGTTTGTACACTTTCTGGGATGTTATGCATGTAAGAGTAATCACTAAGGTTGAATTTAACGTATATTCTCGTATGCAGAAGACCATTAATATCATCAATTAACCCTTTCAAGATCCAATACGTATTTCCTTTTTGCTTTCCGGCTATTATTAGACGATTTTATTCAGCTTAGGAAGGGTATGTGGAAGTCAGAGAGTTAATTGAGAGAGTCTATTTACCCTTGTGATTCCCACAGATCCTTCTTAAACTGTATGACATTGAATAATGATAGCCAGAATAAGCTGCCAAAATGCGTCATAATCCTCAAGGGGTTAACTACGAGGGGTGTGAATTCTCTCTCTCTCTCTCTCTCTCTCTCTCTCTCTCTCTCTCTCTCATTATATAAGCACTACAGGTGGTCACAGGCCGGGGAGTTGGGATGCGTACATATCATTACATACATACATACATACATACATACATACATTTTTGTCATACATACATTTTTCATATATACGATTTTGTTCGTGCGTACATACATTTGTCATAGATAGACATAATATTCATACATTCAGTACAACATATATACATACAGTACAGGCTTCCATGTATACATACATGCAAATATATACTGTACTTATATCAATATGCATACACAAATCTGTATTTGATCCCAGATGCTGCAGATTCAAAGGTTCATATGGGTCAAATGGATAGGTAGCTATTATTGTATATGACTGTACACTCTCTCTCTCTCTCTCTTTCTCTTAGATGGTTACGTAAAAGTAGGGAGAAGGTTCAGTGGGTATAGATGATGTTATTTGTTTTGTTTTTGTTTTAATGGATCTTGTTTTGTTGCTGTGTCCATTGTTTGTTGTTGTTGTTGTTGTTGTTGTTGTTGTTGTTGTGTCCATTGTTTGTTGTTGTTGTTGTTGCTGTTGTTGTTGTTGCTGTTTTATTGGTCTTTATTTTTAAGGTAATGTTGATAGTGCGAACTTTCATTTATTGTAACTGAAGGTGTTACTTTCAAACCTAATCCTCTCTCTCTCTCTCTCTCTCTCTCTCTCTCTCTCTCTCTCTCTCTTTCAAAATCCTCCTTTGGGGTTTCGATACTTATCATGGGGATGTTCAGGACCGTAAATTAGTGTGCCTATTATTTAATCAAATAAATATACGTAGGAATGTAGGAATAGGTTTGGAAGTAACACATTCGTATTACCCTGAAGATGTCTTGGGAGAATAGACGAAAACTTGGTGTTCCAATGTTTAATTTTTCCTGCGAGTTTTCCTACATTCAGTTACAATAAATGAAAGTTCGTACTACCAACATTACATTGAAAATAAATACCAATAGAACAACAACAACAACAACAACAAACAATGGACACAACAACAAAACAACATCCAGTAAAACAAAAACAAAACAAATAACAGCATCTAGCCTTTACCCCCAGACCCTTCTCCCTACATTTACGTAAGCATCTAAGAGAGAGAGAGAGAGCACTATATTTTTCCAAACTAAATTCCTTCTCTCCTCTATAAACGCATTTGTGTGTGTGTGTGAGAGAGCGAGAGAGAGAGAGAGTGTGTGTGTGTGTGTTTGTGTGTACGAGAGCAAGAAAATAATGTCTATTTCAGATACCTTTTCATCCTCTACACAAAGGTTTCTGTGCGTGTGTATGTGTGTGTGTGTGTGTGTGTTTATTTGTTGTTGTTGTTGTTTTTTGCTGTTGTGTTGCATATGTGTGTATGTGAGATTTATGTTTCTACAAGGGTTTCAGAGAGAGAGAGAGAGAGAGAGAGAGAGATAGATAGATAGAGTAGGGGCGAGAGAGAGAGAGAGAGAGAGAGAGAGAGAGAGAGGGGGGGAGAGAGATAGAGTAGGGGCGAGAGAGATTGTGTGTGTGTGTGAGAGAGCGAGAGAGAGAGAGTAGGGGCGAGAGAGATTGTGAGAGAGAGAGAGAGAGAAAGTATGCTAGAATGAGAGAGAAACAGAGAGAACGTGGATTTGTTTTTTTTTGTTTTTTCCCCATATGCATCCCTCCATCTCTCCACCCGTCGACCCAAGCCTCCACCAACCCTCTACCTTACGTAAAGGGCTGGTGGTTTCTGGGTCACCTGCGTAGAGTGGGGAGGTAGATTATGGGAGGGGGAGAGGGGAGGTAGATTATGGGAGGGGGAGAGGGGAGGTAGATTATGGGAGGGGGAGAGGGGAGGTAGATTATGGGAGGGGGAGAGGGGAGGTAGAAGGGGGAGAGAGGGGAGGTAGTTAATGGGGGGGGAGGAGGGGAGGTAGATTATGGGAGGGGGAGAGGGGAGGTAGATTAGTTGGGAGGGGTGGTAGATTATGGGGGTGGGGGAGAGGGGAGGTAGACTAGTTGGGGTAGGATAGGTAGATTAGGGGGTAGAGAAGGTAGGTTAGGGGGAGAGGGGAGGTAGATTATAGGGAAGGAGAGGAAGACTAGGAGGTGGGGAGCTAGATTATGGGGGAGAGGTAGATTAGTTGGGTTAGGGGAGGTAGAAGACGAGGTGAAGGGAGGTAGATTAGAGGAGGGAGGAGAGGCAGATTAAGGGGTGAAAAGGTAGATTAGGGAGGTAGAAGAGGTAGAGTAGTGTGAGGAGGGGAGGTTGATTAGGAGAAAGACGGGAAGTAGATTAAGGGGTAGGGGAGGTAGATTAGGGGGTGGGGGAGGGAAGGTAGATTAGTGGGGTAGAGGAGGAAGGGACGTAGATTAAGGGGTAGGGGAGGTAGATTAGGGGGTAGGGGAGGTAGATTAGTGGGGGAGGGGAGGTAGATTAGGGGGTAGGGGAGGTAGATTAGTGGGGGAGGGGAGGAAGGGACGTAGATTGGGGGAGAGGTAAGTAGATTAGAGTGAGAGAGGAACTAGGTAGATTAGACGATTTTACTCAGCTTAGGAAGGACGTCTATCAGTTAAAAGGCTACAGACTATCTCAATTAAGCCTCTTAGCTACCACATATTTTTCCTAAGCTTCATGAAATCGTCTAAATGTAGCTGAAATACAATTCAAGATACATCACCGGTACATAAGAACATAAGAAAATGGGAGTCTGCAGAAAGCCGATTGGCCTAAGCAAGGCAGATCCCAAGGCAGATTAACTGTATGGGTTAATACGTGTGAGGTTCCGGGGACTGGCAATTAACCCTTTGAAGCTCTGACGCGTTTTAGCAGTATATTTTGGCGATCATTAGACGATTTTATGCAGCTTAGGAAGGATCTGTGGGTATTAAGTGGGTAAAGACTCTCTCAATCAACCCTCTGACTTCCATATACCCTTCCTAATCTGAATAGAATCGTCTAATAATTACCAGAAAACAAAACAGAAATGCGTATTGGAGCTTGAAAGGGTTCAGATATACAAGATGTACTGTATATCTTGGGTACTGGGGCGCTATAAGAACCTGTGTCGTGGTAGGTGGTGGTGGTGGTGGTGTTGTTGTGGTTGTGACGTCACTGGTGTGGTGTGCACGTGACGGCTGCCACGTGCAGAGCGTTTTCTATGTCCTTGAATATGCAATGCTCTTGAGTTTGTTTTGACCCCTTAGTAATGCCAGAGGTCCTTCTCAAACTGTATAAAATCGTCTGCTGATAGCCTTAACCCGTTCAGTGCCGGTGATGTCCTTTTAACTTTGTTCTGGCTACTGGTACACGATTTTATTCAGTTTAAGAAGGACCTATGTTATTCAGAAGGTTCATTAAGATCGTATTTACCCCTTTGAGTCCTAGAGGTAGATTATAAGCTAAAGCAAATCGTCTAATAGTAACCAGATAACAGGATAACAATATACGTCATGGTACTGAAGGGGTTACTTAAGGGGGGTGACCTGTTTTTGTTCTGTCCTTTTCTATCTTTCTCTGGCTTGTATCCATTTGGCCCTATTCAGCCTACTGTTTTAAGACGTTTACCCCCATCCAGGTGTCATTATTTTCCTGGCGAGCGGTAGCGAGTCAGCATATATATATTTTTGTTTTGACAGCAAGCTAAATTTATAAATTTTTCGATAGAAAAATGTCTCCGGCGAAGCCGGATTCCTCCATACAATGCTGACTCGCTATCGCTCGCCAGGAAGAAATCGACACCTGGATGGGGATAACGTCTTAAAACGGTTGGCTGAATGGGGCCGAATGGATACAAGCCAGGGAAAGAGAAAAAGATAAAACAAAACTGTGACCCCCTTAAAGAAAGAAAAGCGTCCTGTCATACTAACAAGCGATAAATACCCAGGTTTCCCCGACCACCGAATAGGAAACTTATATTGAGTAACTTTTGAGAGATTATGGTGTTTGATATAATGGTTTTGAGGGATAATGGTTTGAGAGATAATGGTGTTTGATATAATGGTTTTGAGAGATAATGGTTTGAGAGATAATGGTTTGAGATAATGGTTTGAGAGATAATGGTTTTGAGATAATGGTTTTGAGATAATGGTTTGAGAGATAATGGTTTTGAGATAATGGTTTGAGAGATAATGGTTTTGAGATAATGGTTTGAGAGATAATGGTTTTGAGATAATGGTTTTGAGATAATGGTTTTGAGATAATGGTTTGAGAGATAATGGTTTTGAGATAATGGTTTGAGAGATAATGGTTTGAGAGATAGTGGTGTTTGATATAATGGTTTTGAGAGATAATGGTTTGAGAGATTATGGTGTTTGATATAATGGTTTTGAAAGATAATGGTTTGAGAGATAATGGTTTGAGAGATAATGGTTTGAGAGATTATGGTGTTTGATATAATGGTTTGAGAGATAATGGTTTTGTGAGATTATGGTGTTTTGTGCTTTACTTATAACTGTCTTGATGGTGTAATGGTTAGAGTGTTTAAGATCTGTGTGTGGTATCCCAGGTTCGAATCCCGGTAGATCACATGCTTTCATTAATTAAGGTGTTTAGATTATGCCCTATTCAAAGTAGGTATGCACAAACTCTGTAACATTAACCTCTGTAACTCACAAACAACTATTGTAGAGTAATCGAGCTAATATTTATACCATCTCTCTCTCTCTCTCTCTCTCTCTCTCTCTCTCTATCTATCTATCTCTATCTATCTATCTATCTATCTATCTCCAACTATAAACTGTCCCTGTCTCTCTCTCTATCTCTCTCCAACTATAAACTGTACCTGTCTCTCTCTCTCTCTCTCTATCTATCTATCTATCTCTCCAACTATAAACTGTCCCTGCCTCTCTCTCTCTCTCTCTCTCTATATATATATATATATATATATATATATCTATCTATATTCAACTATAAACTGTCTCTCTCTCTCTCTCTCTCTCTCTATCTATCTATCTATCTGTCTCTCTCCAACTATAAACTGTCCCTGTCTAGTAGTATTAAGGCTGGATCACCTAGTTGGGACCGCAATGTCTGTGTGGTCTGAGTACCTGTGTAACTCTCTGCACGTGCCAGCCGTCACGTGCACCCCCCACCAATGACGTCACAACAACAACAACAACAACAACTACGACACAGGTTCTTATATAAGAGTTCCGGTAAACCAGAACCTCACGCGTCACACACTATTAAGGGAGCCCACCTCGCTTTTTTGTTTCTCTTTCTCTCCCTCTCTCTTTGGCTTGTATCCATTCGGCCCCATTCAGCCTACTGTTTTAAGGCGTTTACCCCCATCCAGGTGTCAATATTTTCCTGGCGAGCGGTAGTGAGCCAGCATATATATATTTTTGTTTTGACAGCAAGCTAAATTTGTACATTTTTCGATAGAAAAATTTCTCCGGCAAAGTCGGATTTCTCCATATAATGCGGGCTCGCTATCGCTCTCCAGGAAAAAAATCGACACCTAGATGGGGATGAACGTCTTAAAACAGTTGGCTGAATGGGGCCGAATGGTTACAAGCCAGAGAAAGAGAGAAAAGGATAGAAAGATAAAAAAAGCCGGTGACCCCTCTTAATCGATGACTTATGCAACCTTAGGCACTACGTCTCCAAGCGACTCATTTACGTATGAGGGGGATTTTCTGGATCCCCTTTCTCCCTCATGTTTAACCCCATTAGTTTTGACATTTTAAGACTTGATCCCAAAAATGTACAAAATAAGTAATGTACTACAATTAAGAAGACAGATCTAATTTAATGTTAAGTGATAGACTTTATTAAACTCGATCCATATTTTTACTTGCAGTACAATACTTATGTTGTATATTTTTGGATCAAGTGTGTATAACCTAAAGACTCTACCTTGTGGATGCCGAAAATTCGTATCAATAAACATGGCAAATGGCACAGCTCTAACCCTATTCTTCCTCTTAATATTAATATATAAATATATATATATATATATATATATATATATATATATATATATATATATATATATACAGTATATATATAATATTTTTTTCTGTCCTATTGTATCTCATATGTAGTTATGTACCACGTAAGTAATTTTGTTATCAGTTTATATCATATGTACCACATAAGTAATTTTGTTATCAGTTTATATCATATGTACCACATAAGTAATTTTGTTATCAGTTTATATCATATGTACCACATAAGTAATTTTGTTATCAGTTTATATCATATGTACCACATAAGTAATTTTGTTATCAGTGTCCTTATCTAAGGTAACAGAGTACATTACAGTACAGTACACTACACTCCTTATGTAACCGACCAATGTACAACACAACACAGTCCTTATTATGCAACCCATGGACCAAGTTGTGCTTATGTGATCATTGTTATATCTGTACTGTCGTGGGAACGGGCTGGTCCTGTCTGAATGGGGCTAATACTTGCTGATTTGATAAGCTGGTGGTGTGTGTGTGTGTGTAATAATAATAATATTGTGTGTGTGTGTGTGAATTTTGTTTTTCTTTTTTAGTTGGCTTCCTAGGCATCTATCAAGCTTTAAAGTAGACATCCTCAAGACCCCCCCCCTTTGCGATAAATTTGTACAATTTTCGGTAATAAAAATTGTCTGTCAAAGGCTAGTTCCTAAATTACAGGCTCGCTATCGTTCGCCCGAATAAAAATCGATATCTATATGGCACGAAAGTTTAAAGGACAAAGAAATGGGGCGAAATGTCTTAGGATCGCCTAAAGAATGGGGCGAAATTCTAACAATCTAAATACTAATGGGGTTAATCATGAGGGAGAATGGAGTCCCGAAAAAGCACCCTACTAACTGAATATATAACCCTTAGGCAGGTTAAGTTAGGTTAGAGTGGTGTATGCTCAGTTAAGTTTAATTTATTAGGGTTTGGTTAGGAGACTGGGCGTTCTGGTTGTGGCCGTTTTGGAGTGTGGCCGTTCTGATTTCGGCTACTTTGGAGTGTGGCCGTTTAAGAGTTTGGCCGTTCTGATTGTAGCTACTTTGGAGTGTGGCCGTTCTGATTGTGGCCGTTTAGAGTGTGGCCGTTTAAGAGTGTGGCCGTTTTGGAGTGTGGCCGTTCTGGTTGTGGCCGTTTTGGAGTGTGGCCGTTCTGCCTAGAGCCTTCCAGATACCTGTAATGGAATTGAGGGGGCGGGCCCCAGGCACAGGACCCAACGTGTGGCGGTGAAAGAGGACAGGGGAGTTTCATCAGGTAGGGCGACAACATGGTGAAATGATGAGAGAGAGAGTGTGTGTGTGTGTGTGTGTGTGTGAGAGAGAGAACGAGAGACAGAGAGAGAGAATATGTGAGAGAGAGAGAGAGAGAGAATGTGTGAGAGAGAGAGAGAGAGAGAGAGAGAGAGTGTGTGTGTGTGTGTGAGAGAGAGAGAGAGAGAGAGAGAGTGCGTGTGTGTGTGTGAGAGAGTGATTGAGTGAGTGAAGGTGAGTGTGTGTATGTGTGTGTGTGAGAGAGAGAGTATGTGAGAGAGAGAGAGAGAGTGCGTGTGTGTGTGTGAGAGAGTGATTGAGTGAGTGAAGGTGAGTGTGACTGAGTGTGTGTATGTGTGTAAAAGAGGGAGAGATACCTTTTGTGCCATTTAGGTGTTATTTATTTCCTGGCGAACAATAGAGACCCTGCAATATAGAAGGAATCGACCTTTGGCTGAGGTATTTTTCTGTCACAAAAATGCACAAATTTATCTTGGGGGTTAACACCATCTTATCCGACGTCTTTTGAGTGATTGTGATATTTTTTTATTTTTTTTTTTTTTTTTTTATATTGAGGATTTGACTTGCTTTTGACATTTTAAAGCAATGTATTTTTAGTTTGTCCCCTAGACCAACAAAGACACCTTCCCAAACTTCCTTCAAACTGAAAAGAGCCCATGGCACCCAGGCTAAAACATGTACATTTTTCGATAGACAAATTTCCCAGCCGAATGCTGATTTTTTTGTGAGTTACAGGCTGGGTATCGCTCGTCCTTAAAAAATCGACATCTAAATGGGGAGAAGCGTCTTAATATCGCCAAACTAATAGGGGTATATATTATGGTCGATTATGTCATATACAGTATAATACTGTATAAAATTATATCATGTGTTGTAGTTTCCTCCCTAGACCTCCATCAAACTTAAAACACATCCATTAGATCCCCCTTCTAGATAAATTTGTATTTTTTTTTTTTTTTCGGTAGAAAAATTTCCCGGCCGAAGGCCACTTCGAAAATCTCAGGCTCAATATCGTTCGCCTGGGAAAAAATCGACATCTAAATGGCACGAAAGGTTTTAATATTGACAAAGAAATGGGGCGAAGGTTCTTAAAATCAGCAAACTAATGGGGCAAACATCTTAAAATCAGAAAACTAATGGGGGCTAAACATGAGGGAGAAGGGGATCTAGAAAAACGTCCTATCTCCCCTTAAAATCACCAAACTACTGGAGCGAAAGAGGGGAGTTCGGAAGAGACCCCTATCGGAACAAATACCTGTCGGGTTAATAAGACGTCCCTGATGAAACATGACGCAATGCTGTTTACGTTATTGAGTTTAAGGTGGCAGGGGTCATTGTGTTTAAGGTGGCAGGGGTCAATGCTGTTTACGTTATTGTGTTTAAGGTGGCAGGGGTCATTGTGTTTAAGGTGGCAGGGGTCAATGCTGTTTACGTTATTGTGTTTAAGGTGGCAGGGGTCATTGTGTTTAAGGTGGCAGGGGTCAATGCTGTTTACGTTATTGTGTTAAGGTGGCAGGGGTCATTGTGTTTAAGGTGGCAGGGGTCAATACTGTTTACGTTATTGTGTTTAAGGTGGCAGGGGTCATTGTGTTAAGGTGGCAGGGGTCAATGCTGTTTACGTTATTGTGTTTAAGGTGGCAGGGTCATTGTGTTTAAGGTGGCAGGGGTCAATGCTGTTTACGTTATTGTGTTTAAGGTGGCAGGGGTCATTGTGTTTAAGGTGGCAGGGGTCAATGCTGTTTATGTTATTGTGTTTAAGGTGGCAGGGGTCATTGTGTTTAAGGTGGCAGGGGTCAATGCTGTTTACGTTATTGTGTTTAAGGTGGCAGGGGTCATTGTGTTTAAGGTGGCAGGGGTCAATGCTGTTTACGTTATTGTGTTTAAGGTGGCAGGGGTCATTGTGTTTAAGGTGGCAGGGGTCAATGCTGTTTACGTTATTGTGTTTAAGGTGGCAGGGGTCATTGTGTTTAAGGTGGCAGGGGTCATTGTGTTTAAGGTGGCAGGGGTCAATGCTGTTTATGTTATTGTGTTTAAGGTGGCAGGGGTCAATGCTGTTTACGTTATTGTGTTTAAGGTGGCAGGGGTCATTGTGTTTAAGGTGGCAGGGGTCAATGCTGTTTATGTTATTGTGTTTAAGGTGGCAGGGGTCAATGCTGTTTATGTTATTGTGTTTAAGGTGGCAGGGGTCAATGCTGTTTACGTTATTGTGTTTAAGGTGGCAGGGGTCAATGCTGTTTACGTTATTGTGTTTAAGGTGGCAGGGGTCATTGTGTTTAAGGTGGCAGGGGTCAATGCTGTTTACGTTATTGTGTTTAAGGTGGCAGGGGTCATTGTGTTTAAGGTGGCAGGGGTCAATGCTGTTTACGTTATTGTGTTTAAGGTGGCAGGGGTCATTGTGTTTAAGGTGGCAGGGGTCATTGTGTTTAAGGTGGCAGGGGTCAATGCTGTTTACGTTATTGTGTTAAGGTGGCAGGGATCATTGTGTTTAAGGTGGGAGGGGTCATTGTGTTTAAGGTGGCAGGGGTCAATGCTGTTTACGTTATTGTGTTTAAGGTGGCAGGGGTCATTGTGTTTAAGGTGGCAGGGGTCAATGCTGTTTACGTTATTGTGTTTAAGGTGGCAGGGGTCATTGTGTTTAAGGTGGCAGGGGTCATTGTGTTTAAGGTGGCAGGGGTCAATGCTGTTTACGTTATTGTGTTTAAGGTGGCAGGGGTCAATGCTGTTTACGTTATTGTGTTTAAGGTGGCAGGGGTCAATGCTGTTTACGTTATTGTGTTTAAGGTGGCAGGGGTCATTGTGTTTAAGGTGGCAGGGGTCATTGTGTTTAAGGTGGCAGGGGTCAATGCTGTTTACGTTATTGTGTTTAAGGTGGCAGGGGTCATTGTGTTTAAGGTGGCAGGGGTCAATGCTGTTTACGTTATTGTGTTAAGGTGGCAGGGGTCATTGTGTTTAAGGTGGCAGGGGTCAATGCTGTTTACGTTATTGTGTTTAAGGTGGCAGGGGTCATTGTGTTTAAGGTGGCAGGGGTCAATGCTGTTTATGTTATTGTGTTTAAGGTGGCAGGGGTCATTGTGTTTAAGGTGGCAGGGGTCAATGCTGTTTACGTTATTGTGTTTAAGGTGGCAGGGGTCAATGCTGTTTACGTTATTGTGTTTAAGGTGGCAGGGGTCAATGCTGTTTACGTTATTGTGTTTAAGGTGGCAGGGGTCATTGTGTTTAAGGTGGCAGGGGTCAATGCTGTTTATGTTATTGTGTTTAAGGTGGCAGGGGTAATTTTGTTGGTCTATTTATTTATATTCTTATTTCTTTTATATTTTCCTTGTAAGCCCTTCATCAAACTTTAAAAAAAACCCACCTAGACCCTCCTTCGAGATAAATTTACATTTCGGTAAAAAAAATCCCGACCATCGGCCGATTCCTCTTAAAATTACAGGCTTGCTATTACTCGCCAGGAAAAAATCGACTGATAAATTGCACGAAAGGTCCCATTATTGACAAAGAAATGGGGTGCAAGGTCTTAAAATCGCCAAACTAATGGAACGAACGTAATATAATCGCCAAACTATTGGGGCTAAACACGAGGGTAAACGGGATTCAGACAAACCAACCATCCACCTTAATCACCGCGCACCGTACTCTACACTAACTTGTATTTCAATCTTATATAATTGACTTTCAAACATAAAATCATGGAATCTCTTGTGAGTGACTGTACAATCATGTGTGTATGAGTGTGTTTGTGTGTGTGTGTGTGTAGGACTGTGTATATGTGTAAAATTGTGTGTGTGTGTGTGTGTGTGTGTGTGAATACGTGTGTGAGTGTATATATACAGTATATAAGTGTGTGTGTGTGTATATAAGTGTGTGTGTGTGTGAATAAGTGTGTGAGTGTGTATATACAGTATATATAATAAGTGTATATATATATATAAAGTGTGTGTGTGTGTGTGAATAAGTGTGTGTGTGTGTGTATAAGTGTGTGTGTGTGTGTGAATAAGTGTGCGAGTGTGTATATACAGTATATATAATAAGTATATATATATATAAAGTGTGTGTGTGTGTGTGTGAATAAGTGTGTGTGTGTGTGTATAAGTGTGTGTGTGTGTGAATAAGTGTGCGAGTGTGTATATACAGTATATATAATAAGTGTATATATATATATATAAAGTGTGTGTGTGTGTGTGTGTGAATAAGTGTGTGTGTGTGTGTGCGTATGTATATGTATGTATGTGTGTGTGTACGTCAAAAATAGTCACTATCAAACAGATCAGTCAGGCTCCAGCGTGTCTATGAAACTAAGTACATTTATTTCGTCAGTTAAGGGAGAGAGAGAGAGAGAGAGAGAGAGAGAGAGAGAGAGAGAGAGAGAGAGAGAGAGAGAGAGAGAGAGTTGAGAGAGAGAGAGAGAGAGAGTTTGTGTGAGTGTGTGTGTGAGTGAAAGAGAGAGCAAGAGCAAGAGAGAAGGTGTGTGAGACAGAGAGAGAGAGAGAGATATTGTGAGAAAACGGGAGGGGGGGTGAGCCACGGCCTTCTATATAGAAAGAAGGCCGTGGGTGAGCCGGTGAGGGAGGAAAGGAAGGAGAGGGAGAAAGAGAGAGAGAGAGAGTGAGTGAGCGAGCACCGGCGATAAAGCGAGCGAGCGAGACTACCCTAGAACCTTCTGGACGTTTCGCTTACACCACCTCCCCCAACCCGACAAGTGAGCGCCTGTTTCCGAGGGCCAGGGGTTTGAGAGGTGGGAGGGTGACGGCTGTTCAGTGCTTGTGTAACGTTGTGTTCATCTTGTGCTCTGTGCTTATGCTGCTTCGCTCTCTCTACCTCTCTCTGCTTTGTACAACCTCCTTCGGGTTGTTAATTAAGGTCAGTGTTGGTGTGCAATATGTAACCGTACTATGTAAATATATATATATATATATATGTGTGTGTGTGTGTGTACTGTTCATGTACTGTAGTTATGTACATAAATAAAATGAAAATGGTATCTAATATTACCATCCTCATCAGAAAATAAGAAAATAAACAGATTTGAAGACGTAAAGGCAACTCTTATTACTTTGAAGAGAAGAAATATATAACAGTGCTCAGGAAAATATGTATACAGTGAATAATTATGGTGAAAGTTAAAATGTCTAGTAATATGACGTTATAGGAAGAGACGAGGGTAAACTTCAGGAAAGTTAGCTGATGTTTCCTACAGGACGGGGATGTGACGTCACCAGGCAGACACGTAGAGGAGACTTGACTGGACCTCATGGTATTTATTTAACACCACATAATAAATACTTACACACATACAAACAGAAATATATACGTGCATACTTACACACACACACATACCGATATATATATATATATATATATATATATACGCTAACACACACACACACACACACACACACACACAGACACACACTAGAGTAGAGAGAGAAAGAATTACAGAAAGACAGAACCCAATTAAAACAACAATAAACAAATCCTAGATAATGTAGAAGGGATCCATTTTATTAGCAACTGAGGTCAAAGCGTCATAATATGAAGGTCTGGGCTCACTATAAGAGGGTCAAGGTCACAACTATGGAGGTATTGAAGGAGGAGGGTTGGTTTAAGTGGTCACCCTTCTTCCTCATGTTTAGCCCCATTAGTTTTCAATTTTATGATGTTCGGCCCATTAGTTTGGCAATTTTAAGATCTTTCACCCCATTTTGTTGTCCATATTAAGACTTTTCGTATTATTTAGGTGTCGATTTCGTCCTGGCGATAGATAACGAGCCTGTAATTTAAGCAAAACCGAAAATTGGACCAATTTATCAGGAAGGAGGGTACTGTTATATATATATATATATAGAGTATATATATATATATTCGGCCTCTGTGCCTCTCAACTTTAATATATGTTTATCTGCCCGCTTGATGTCTAAGTATCCTTTCCATTATATATATATATATATATATATATATATATATATATATATATATATATATATACCTATCTTATCTTATTCTGCGCTATCAGTATATCCATCTCTCCATCTAGGTCCAGAATAAGGCTAAAACCCCTTATCACATAAAACCCCTTATCACATAAAACCCCTTATCACATAAACCCCTTATCACATAAAACCCCTTATCACATAAAACCCCTTATCACATAAAACCCCTTATCACATAAAACCCCTTATCACATAAAACCCCTTATCACATAAAACCCCTTACCACATAAAACCCCTTATCACATAAAAACCCTTATCACATAAAAACCCTTATCACATAAAACCCCTTATCACATAAAACCCCTTATCACATAAAACCCCTTATCACATAAACCCCTTATCACATAAAACCCCTTATCACATAAAACCCCTTATCACATAAAACCCCTTATCACATAAAACCCCTTATCACATAAAACCCCTTATCACATAAAACCCCTTATCACATAAAACCCCTTACCACATAAAACCCCTTATCACATAAAACCCCTTACCACATAAAACCCCTTACCACATAAAACCCCTTACCACATAAAACCCCTTATCACATAAAACCCCTTATCACATAAAAACCCTTATCACATAAAACCCCTTATCACATAAAACCCCTTATCACATAAAACCCCTTATCACATAAACCCCTTATCACATAAAACCCCTTATCACATAAAACCCCTTATCACATAAATACTGTAGCCTATAAGGATTTACCTAGATAATCCCCTTTGATACGGTATATTCCTGGTATCTTTGTTATCAGGGTAAACTATTTAACAGTGTGTGTGGGTTAGCGAGGTTTGGGGGGTTTAGTTAGGTGTGTGAGAGAGATAGATAGAGAGAGAGATGTGTGAGTGTGTGAGAGATCGTGTGTGTGTGTGAGTGAGTGAGAGAGAGTGGGTGTGTGTATGTGTGTGTGTATCATATGTACAGTACGCATCAAAAGTCATGCAAACCTGTCATGAGGGGGAAGGGTGTCACTATAAACAGGTCCCCCCCCCCCCCCCCCTCCCACCCCCCCCACACCCCCCCGTCTCAGTACATTAGTTTTAATTAATTTATCCTGCTTAAGGGGAGATTGCCACACTTGAGGGATTTTTTTCTTGACCCCTTTCTCCCTCATGTTTAGCCCCATTGCTTTTGAGATTTTAAGACGTTTGCCCCATTATTTTGACTATTTTAAGAACTTTCAACCCATTTCTGTCAATTCTAAAACCTTTCGTGCCATTTAGGTGTCGATTTTATCCTGGCGAGCGATAGCGAGCCTGTACTTTAAGAGGAACCGGCTTTCAGCCGGGAAATTTTTCTACCGAAAAATTTACAAATTTATCTTGAAAGGGGCTCAAGGGGATGTAATCCTAAGCTTGATGGAGGTCTAGGGAACAAACTAAATACCTCCCCTTAAAGTTAGACGATTTCATTTATCTCTAGGAATCAATAGCAAGCAGAAGGGGTAAGAGCTATTTTATTTAACCCTTCCACTTTCACCAATTCCTTCTACACCAAATCGTCTAATGATGACCATAATCTATCAAGAGAGGTTAAAAAATGTATAAGGACAGACAAAAGAAATTATGAAATCAGGATAGCCAATGACTCAAAAAATAACCCTAAGGCTTTTTACCAGCTATATAAATCTAAAGTTAGAGATAAAATAGGCCCCCTTAAAACTTCGATAGGAGAAATTACAGAAAATGATTTAGAAATGTGCAGTACATTAAATAGTCAGTTTCTATCCGTTTTCACTAATGAAAATTTGGCACAGATTCCAGAAGTCCGTAAGGTATATAGAGATAGTATAGAAAATAGGTTAAGTACGGTTACTATAAGTAGAAATGATGTGCTTAAGGAAAGTGACAGACTGAAACCTCAGAAATCGCCTGGTCCCGATGAGGTATATGCCAGAGTATTAAAAGAATGCAGAGATGAGTTAAGTTACCCATTAACATTTCTTTTTAACAATTCATTAGAAACAGGTATAGTTCCAGAAGCTTGGAAGCTTGCAAATGTAGTTCCGATTTTCAAAAAAGGTGATAAATCAATAGCATCCAATTACCGTCCCATTAGTCTCACTTCAATCATAGGAAAGCTACTAGAGTCAATTATTGCTAGGAAAATGAGAAACCACTTAGAAACATTTAACTTAATCAATTCTTCTCAGCATGGATTCACACAGGGACGTTCTTGCCTTACTAATTTGCTTAGTTTTTTCTCAGAGGTATATGAAGCAGTAGATAATGACAAGGCATACGATATTATATATTTAGATTTCCGTAAAGCTTTCGACAGAGTCCCTCATGAGAGATTGATGAGAAAGGTTGAGGCACATGGAATAGGTGGGGCGTTGTTGGGATGGATTAGGTCATGGCTAATTGGTAGGAAACAGAGAGTCAGCATAAATAGTACCAAGTCAGAGTGGGGAGCAGTCAAAAGTGGTGTCCCCCAGGGATCGGTATTAGGTCCACTGTTGTTTCTTATATACATAAATGACCTAGATTTAGGTATAACTAGTAGGATAAGTAAATTCGCAGACGATACTAAAATAGGGAGATCAATTGATTCAGATAGCGATATAGAGTGCCTCCAAAGGGATCTAGATACCTTACATGAATGGTCAGTAAATTGGCAGATGAAGTTTAACATTGACAAATGCAAGGTATTAAAGATAGGGAAGATGCAAACAAATGTTAAATATAAACTAGATAATTTAGAATTAGAAAATTCAGACTGCGAGAAAGATCTAGGCGTGTTTGTTAGCAATGATTTGAAGCCTAGAAAACAGTGTATAAGCGTTCGTAATAAGGCAAACAGGATTCTCGGGTTCATCTCTAGGAGTGTGAGTAACAGAACTGCTGATGTTATCTTAAAACTTTACTTGTCATTAGTGAGACCCCATATGGATTATGCTGTCCAATTTTGGTGTCCTTATTACAGAATGGACATAGATTCATTGGAGAGAGTACAGCGTAGAATGACAAAAATGATCCATAATATTAGAAATCTTTCGTATGAAGAAAGGTTGAAGAAATTAGGTTTACATTCGTTAGAGAGACGCAGAGTTAGAGGGGATATGATAGAGGTGTTCAAGTGGGTTAGTGGGATTAACACAAGGGGACATGACAAATGTACTAAAGCTCAGTGATAGCGAAAAGAACTCGTACCAATGGTTTCAAATTAGATAAATTTCGTTTCAGAAAAGATATAGGCAAATATTGGTTTGGTAACAGAGTTGTAGATGGGTGGAATGGACTACCAAGTGCTATAGGGATCTAAAACTGTAGGGAGCTTTAAGATAAAATTGGATAATCATATGGACGAGAAGGGTTGGGTGTGAAGGGGGATCAGCCGGGTTGGGCCAATCAGCGCTCTGCAGACCCCCATAATCCTGCGTTAATCTCTAACCGTTTTGGTAAGATGATCCTCAGGGTATTAGAGTGTGAAGCCTATAATTGGGCTTTGTAATTGAAATGGGGTTGTGTGGGACAGGGATCTGCCTTGCTTAGGCCAATCGGCTTTCTGCAGACTCCCATTTTCTTATGTTCTTATGTTCTTATGTTCTTATAATAGAGTGAAGAAGGCCTCCTTGTAACGAAAGGGTTATACATAAATCCAGTTGCACTTTCTCATTGCTCAGTATTTGTGTGCAGTTGCTGTTAACCCTTCCAGTACCCGGGACGTCTTTATGTTTTATTTCGGCTGCATTTAGACGATTTTATGAAGCTTAGGAAGGATGTATGGTAGGTAAAAGGATTGATTGCAATGGTCTTGGCAGAAGTCCCTATTAAGGGGGAGATTTCCACTTGAGGGATTTTTTTCTTGACACCTTTCTCCCTCATGTTTAGCCCCATTGTTTTTGAGATTTTAAAAAGTTCGCCCCATTAGTTTGTCAATTTTAAGAACTTTCACCCCATTTCTGTCAATTTTAAGATCTTTCGTGCTATGTAGGTGTCGATTTTTTTCTGGCGAGCGATAGCGAGCCTGTAATTTAAGAGGAATCAGCCTTCGGCTGGGACATTTTTCTACCGAAAAATGTACACATTTTATCTTGAAAGGGGGTCAAGGGAGTGTAATTTTTAGATTGATGGAAGTCTAGGGAACAAACTAAAAACCTCCCCTTAAGTTGAATACATTCGTCCAATAGTTGCCAGATATAATGGAAAAGACGTCGCCGGTACAGAAGGGGGTTGAGAGTCAATCAATACATCGGATAATACCGTGCAAGCCACATATATAAACAAAACAAATCCAGCTTTGAAACTAAATGACTACCCCCCCCCCCCCACCCCAACGTACGTGAACAACGCTTGTGTATAACCAGTTCCGTTCGGGTACAGTCGGCCTCATAAGTTCAGTTCCTCCTAGTGATCTTATGTATGCAAGTAAGACAGTATGGATGAATTGTAAGTGTGGTTTCTTTAAGGGGAGGTTTCTAGCTTGTTTCCTACTCCTCCAGCAATCATAAAATTTCACCCCCTTGGCCCCCTTTCAAGATAAATTTGTACATTTTTCGGTAGAAAAATGTCCCGGCCGAAGGCCGATTACTCTTAAATTACAGGCTCGCTATCGCTCGCCAGGATAAAATCGACACCTAAATGGCATGAAAGGTCTTAAAATTGACAGAATGGGGCGGAAATTCTTAAAAATCACCAAACTAATGGGGCAAACGTGTTAAAATCTCAAAAGCAATGGGACTAAATATGAGGGAGAAAGGGGGGTCAAGAGAAAAAAAAAGTATCCCTAAAGTGGAAAGCTCAGACCCTTAAATAAATACATAATCAGTGGACTAAGCAGAGGCGTTATAATAACCCCCCCCCCCCCCCCCCCCCCCCCCCCCCCCCCCCCCCCACCCCCCCCCCCCCGGCGTGAGAGAGAAACACACCCTACCCTCGCAATACTTCAAGCAAGGGTATTGTGTTACTGTGTGTGTGTCTAAGATCACGGAGAGGAGAGGAGGGACGGCGGAACTTATGTGGGTCAACGGTACACATTATAATAATGGAGTTATTGCCTGTTGAAGTGAGTTAAGGGGGCGGTGACCTGCTTTCTGTTATTTCTGTCCTTTTCTCTCTTTTTCTCTGGCTTGTATCCATTCGGCCCCATTCAGCCAACTATTTTAAGATGTTTATCCCCATCTGGGTGTCAATTTCTTCCTGGCGAGCGATAGCGAGCCAGCATTATAGGAAGAAATCCGGCTTCGCCGGAGACATTTTTCTATCGAAAAATGTACAAATTTAGCTTGCTGTCAAACAAAAATAAAAAATATGCTGGCTCGCTACCGCTCACCAGTAAAAAATTGACACCTGGATGGGGATAAACGTCTTAAAACAGTAAGCTGAATGGGGCCAAATGGATACAAGCCAGACACACAGAGAGAAAAAAAGGAGGACAGCACAAAAGCAGGTCACCCCCCTTATTAAAGATAATATTTGCGTTGGAGGGGTAGATAATTATAATAATCTTCTTGCTAAGACTGGTTGGCGCCGAGTGAACATAACGCGTAGCTTATACCATATTATGCTACACCAGCTATTTGGAGTATGATCATGACAAGCTTTATACATAGCTTTAAGGGGAGGTATTTAGTTTGTTCGCTAGACCTCCATCAAGCTTAAAACTACACCCCCTTGAGTCCCTTTCAAGATAAGTTTGTACATTTTTCGGTAGAAAAATGTCCCGGCCGAAGGCCGGTTCCTCTTAAATTACAGGCTCGCTATCGCTCGCCAGGATAAAATCGACACCTGAATTGCACGAAAGGTCTTCATATGGGGTGAAAGTTCTTAAAATCGCAAAACTAATGGGGCAAACGTTTTATATCAAAAGCAATGGGGCTAAACATGAGGGAGAAAGGGGTCAAGAAAAAAATCCCTCAAGTGGAGATCTCCCCTTAAATAGACATAGTTGAAAATAGGTTTGTACGGTCGCGCTAATAAGTCCTGTCCCAGCTGTCATTACGTTTGGCTCGCTCTGTGTTGTATTAAATGTCTGTCAGATGTTGAATAGGGTGGGTAAGTGTAGGAACATGTTTGTATATTTCACTCGATATGAAGAAATGAAGCTTAGATATTGCTGATACCAATTATTGATCAAAACAGACTTGGTGCCGAGACATCACTTGTTAGCGCGACTGTACGCTGGACTATACCTACCTCCTCTACAATCAGTCGTATCAGTTCGTGGAATTCTTTTATTTTGATCTATGCAATAATATATATGGATTCATTATTGATGAAGACAATGGCTTCCGTGAATCGGCCTACATAATGACAAACATGAAGGGTCCGTGAGTGTGTATGGCTGACTGTACTACCTTAAGAGAGGTGAACATGAAGGGTCCGTGAGTTTGTATGGCTGACTGTACTACCTTAAGAGAGGTGAACATGAAGGGTCCGTGAGTTTGTATGGCTGACTGTACTGCCTTAAGAGGGGTGAACATGAAGGGTCCGTGAGTTTGTATGGCTGACTGTACTACCTTAAGAGGGGTAAACATGAAGGGTCCGTGAGTTTGTATGGCTGACTGTACTGCCTTAAGAGGGGTGAACATGAAGGGTCCGTGAGTTTGTATGGCTGACTGTACTACCTTAAGAGGGGTGACCTGCTTTGTTCTCTTCTTTTCTCTCTTTCTCTGGCTTGTATCCATTTGGCCCCATTCAGCCTACTGTTTTAGGACGTTCATCCCCATCTAGGTGTCGATTTCTTCCTAGCGAGCGATAGCGAGCCAGCATTATATGGAGAAATCCGGCTTCGCCGGAGACATTTTTCTATCGAAAAATGTACAAATTTAGCCTGCTGTCAAACAAAAATAAAAAATATGCTGGCTCGCTACCGCTCACCAGTACAAATTGACACCTGGATGGGGATAAACGTCTTAAAACAGTAGGGTGAATGGGGCCAAATGGATACAAGCCAGAGCAAGATAGTAAAGGACAGAACAAAAACAGGTCACCCCCCCTTAAATAGAATGGCCACAACCAAAACGGCCACGATATTAAGCGGCCTAAGTTACATTAAATTAGGGTATATTAAGATAAGTTTGGCAAGGTTTAGTTTATGTAAATATGTTTCAGTTTGATTGGCAATAGGTGATTAAATTGGGTTTCTATTGTTTTATAAGTTTTCGGTTAATGTGTTTGATTACGTTGAATTTGATAAGGTTAGAAGAATGTGGGTTTTTTTTTTAATCAGCGGCCGATTAAGCATGATATCAACCCGCTTGTGACAGATAGCGTTCGGATAAAGGGGTCATACGAATCATTATACGAGTACATGATCGCTTATACGAGGAAGTGATCGGGTTATGGGGATATCGGGGTGATCTATATAACTGAAGGTGATACGAGAAGAAGAAGAAGAAGAAAATGGTGAAGGTAATTTCGTAATTCTCTCTCTCTCTCTCTCTCTCTCTCTCTCGTGTTAATCTATCTATCGATTTATCTATCCTATTCATGATTATTCTCGGCTATTAATTAAGGAAACTGTGGAGAGAGAGAAATAGATAGAGAGAGAGAGAGAGAGAGAGAGAGAGAGAGAGAAGGCTGGCTCAATTCCAATCGTAAGCTCTTGAGGTCGCGTCCCCTTTGACCTTACACACACACACACACACACCCGCACACGCACACGCACCCCCCCCCCCCCCCCCCCCGCACACACACATAAACACACACACACACACATAAACACACACACACACATAAACACACACACATAAACACACACACACACACACACACACACAGATAAACACACACACATATCCTACAAGCCAATTGTATTGATACTTTGAGAGGCCAACACATTCCTTTTGGATTTGGCACATTGGGACTTAGTTCACGTGAGGAAGATTGTGTGTGTGTTTGTGTGTGTGTGTGATAGTTATGTGCGTGTGATTGTAATGTGTGTGTGTGTGTGTGTGTGTGCTAGTTTGTGTATGTATGTGTGTGTTTCTGTGTGTGCTAATGTATGTGTGTGATAGTATGTGTACATACGTATATTCGTATGTGTTTTCGTATGTTAGTGTGTTTGTAACTGTGTATTGGTGTATGTTTTAGGTATGGGATATGTGTATGAGCGTGTGTATGATCATGAATATATGAGACGTATATGTGTGCGTACGTGACTGACTACATGTGTGTGTGTGTGTGTGTGTGTGTGTGAGATAATAAGGTAATATCGAAGTAACAGTAATATCTTGTAATAATTCTTGTAATATCCCCTAAGCTTTAAGTCTTTCCTAAGATGGTAACAATCTTCTGACGACACCAGGGATAATATACGTCATACAGTGTGTCAGCATATTAGACATTATATAAAACACAGACACACACGCACACAGACTCACACACGCATACACACATATTAGCACACCTCCCCGTGGCGTAACTGATAGCGCGTCTGGCTCACAACCAGAAGGTCCCGGGTTCGAGACCCGGGCGGGGAAGAGACATTTGGGCAAGTTTCTTAACGGTGTAGCCTCTGTTCACCTAGCAGTATAAATTGGAACCTGATATAAGTGGACGAAGTTGTGACGTCCCATCTGGGGTTGGTGATCGGTTACAAGGTGAGATGGGTATCGTACTGGTCAACCTAAGCTACTGGTCAACCTAAGCCTTCCGGTGAGACTGGTACCGTAGTGAGAATGGTACCGTACAGATTAACCCTAAGCCTTCGTATCAAGATTTCGCCAATTGGCTAAAATACAGACTACACACACATCCACAATCATTCCAACGATACATAAAAACACTTAACATGCATTTCACGCAATACATTCCCAGTTAAGGAGGCGCGATAATAATGAGCTTAGCAATCGCATTGCGTGGATTCCCCTTGACGAACAAGTAACTGAGTAACACACATACATACATCAGCAAATACACACATACACACAGACATATCAGCAAACATACACACACACACACACACACACACACACACACACACACACACTCAGCCCACACTATTTGGCTTAGCAGTTCAAAGTCAAATTCCTTGTCTTATAATAGGCCCGGATATTATACGATTGAATAAGTCTGCTTTTATTCTGGCTGACATTAAACTATTCTATGGAGCATAGGAAGGATCTCTATGAATCAAAGAGTCACGAATATGGTCTCAGTTAATCCTATGTCTCTCACAGGGCCTTTCAAAGCTTAATTATATCGTCTCAAAATGATATGCAGGAATCGTGATCATGTACTAAATAAAATAAATTCTTCCTAAACTTATGACACACCTGTGACGACAGTAGGAATAATTAACGTAGGTACGGTGGCGCTAATAAGTTATGTCCCAGCTGGCATTACGTTTGGCTTGCTCTGTTCTGTATTAATGCCTGTCAGATGTTGAATAAGGTGGGTAAGTGCAGGAACCTGTTTGTATATTTCACTCAAAAAGCAGAAATCATGTGTAAATATTGCTGATACCAATTATTGATCAAAACATAATTTTACTTATTAGCGCGACTGTACACTCGAATACCATAATCTCTAGCTGCCCACTCATAAGACTTTGCGGACCATTTATGTCTGTTATGTATGTAGTTATAATTTCTGGGTTTATTTTTGGATATAGGCTAACTCCCTTTTCAATAAATAGTATAATTTTTTTTTAGTTGATGTATAGAAAAGTATATCCATAAATTCATTGCCAGATAGATATACTTCCACAATTAGAAAAAGGTGAAGTACGTCATCATATTGCATCATTCATATGTTTTGTACGTCATCATATTGCAGGGGGGTAATAAGAATGCGTCAGCCCACACTATTTAACCCTTTCAGTATCACCGCCGTCCTGTTATCGTTACTCTGGCTACTATTAGACGATTTGATTCAGTTTAAAAAGGGGCTCCAGCAATGAACAGGCTTCGGACTACCTCACTAAACTCCTTTTACTACCACAGATCCTTCTTAAACTGCACACAATCGTCTAAATATAGCTAGCATGCAAATTAAAAGACCTCCTTAAGGGGAGGTATTTAGTTTGTTCCCTACGTTTTCATAAAGCTTAAAATTACACCCCCTAGACCCCCTTTCAAGATAAATTTGTACATTTTTCGGTAGAAAAATGTCCCGGCCGGAGGCCGATTGCTCTTAAAATACAGGCTCGCTATCGCTCGCCAGGAAAAAATTGACACCTTAATGGCAAGAAAGGTCTTAAAATTGACAGAAATGGGGCAAAATGTCTTAAAATATCTAAACTACTAGGGCGAACGTCTTAAAATCTCAAAACCAATGGGGCTAAACATGAGGGAGAAAGGGGTCCAGAAAAAAATACCCTCAAGTGGAAATCTCCCCTTAAGAGGTTAACCCAGCATTTCAGTCAAATTCCTTATCAATAAATAGATAAAGATAACATAAATTACATCCGGTGTTGCATCACAATACTCTTAACCCCTTTCGGATCCAAGACGGGTGTTTGTTATCATATTAACCCCTTCCGGATCCAAGACGGGTGTTTGTTATCATATTAACCCCTTCCGGATCCAAGACGGGTGTTTGTTATCATATTAACCCCTTCCGGATCCAAGACGGGTGTTTGTTATCATATTAACCCCTTCCGGATCCAAGACGGGTGTTTGTTATCATATTAACCCCTTCCGGATCCAAGACGGGTGTTTGTTATCCTATTAACCCCTTCCGGATCCAAGACGGGTGTTTGTTATCATATTAACCCCTTCCGGATCCAAGACGGGTGTTTGTTATCATATTAACCCCTTCCGGATCCAAGACGGGTGTTTGTTATCATATTAACCCCTTCCGGATCCAAGACGGGTGTTTGTTATCATATTTCGGTTATCATTAGACGATGTTGTGCCGTTAAGTAATCAAGTAACACCCGGTTCTTGACATTAATCATCAATTGACCACTTGCGAGTTTCGGTCTATAAGGAAGTTGGAGTTGTAGACATCGACAATTAACAGAATCATCGCCTAAATTGCGGTTGTATTGCTTTTGTAAATACATGAAACCCAATTTAACATACTTTTTATCCATTAGAAACCTACATTATTATTGTATTTCTGTTTAATATTAATGTTTACAGCTCCAACTTCCTTATAGACCAAAACTCGCAAGTGGTCAATTACAAACCCCAATGCACTTGAATAAACTAATGAAAGCATATAATGGTCCTCCCGGGATTCGAACTCGGGACACCACACCTAGAACATAAGCATCTAAACCATTACACCACCAACACAATTTAAAGGTTGAGTACACGATCACGACTATTATCCATTTTCGTATTTTGGATATCAATCTAATCACGTACTCATAACCCTTTCAATACAGTGACTAATTTATGCATAGTATTCTGGCTATTATCAAGTCGGTGTGAGCGAGAGAGAGAGAGAGAGAGAGTAGTTGGGGTCGTTTTTTACCCTTTTGATTCCCCTAGGTCCTTCCTAAGCTGACTAAAACCGTCGAATGGTAGCCAGAATAACAGGCATGTGTCGTCATCGTCCTCAGTTATAGAGAACAGATAATACCTCTTCATATAAAAACAGGAAATCCCAATCTAATCAGCAATGTTGTCGTCCGTTTTCTGTTATCGTTCGTTTTCTGATCAGTCTTATCGAGGGGAAAAACGTCATTGATATAGGTAGTGCCAACGAACTTGACAATAATCTTGACCCCTTAACTTCTTATAACTCGAATAGAATGAAAGCAATCGGGCTGACGTTTCTATCATTTGGGAAGAGTCCACCAGTAAATAGGTGTGGATATTTACAGCCAGTTTGCTCTAGGCCCTTTTGAGTAACAGAGAGGTCAGGGATCAAGATCATTGTCATGTTCGTTGGCGCTACCTATAGTGTCATTGTTTTTTGTGTCCATTGTCCCTTTGAGTACCAGCGACGTGTGTTACATGGTTTGTCTAGCAATATGTTGACGATATTATGCAGCTTAGGATGGATCTCTGGTAGTTAAAGGGGTTGGTTGAGATAGTCGGAAGCCTTATTATGGCTAGAGGTCCTTCCTAAGCTGAAAACAATCGTCTAAGGGTTGCCAAAATATGCTGAAAAGGGCGCCCCGGGTATTGAAGGGATTATTTGAGTGTCTTGGTAAGCTAAACATGTCCCGAACCTGTTGAGCTGATAGTGGTTTGTGGGGCGGTATATGTGTCAACCCCTTGTTAACCCCTTCACCACCATGACGTACTTTTCATCATATTCTGGTTACCGTTAGATGATTTTCTTTAGCATATAATCTAACTTTAGGACTCACAGGGGTTAATACGGTCTCAATAAACCCTTACGTATACAGGTCCTTCTCAAACTGCATACAAATCGTCTACTTATTATTATTATTATTAATCATAGTCAGAATTACAGGTAAACAAAGCGTCATCGTGCTGAAGGGGTTAATAACACTATCTGGTCCGACGTCTTGGGGGTTATTATGATATAGTGAACTAGTGGAACGAAACAGGGGAGGTAAAAAAATAAATAAATAAATAATAGTCTCTTAGGCCGAAACAAAACGTCTTATTCAATGTAGACAAAACTTATTCAATGCAGACAAAACTTATTCAATGTAGACAAAACTTATTCAATGTAGACAAAACTTATTCAATGTAGACAAAACTTATTCAATGTAGACAAAACTTATTCAATGTAGACAAAACTTATTCAATGTAGACAAAACTTATTCAATGTAGACAAAACTTATTCAATGTAGACAAAACTTATTCAATGTAGACAAAACTTATTCAATGTAGACAAAACTTATTCAATGTAGACAAAATGTATTCAATGTAGACAAAACTTATTCATGTAGACAAAACTTATTCAATGTAGACAAAACTTATTCAATGTAGACACAACTTATTCAATGTAGACAAAACTTATTCAATGTAGACACAACTTATTCAATGTAGACAAAACTTCCTCCATGTTCAGCTTTGAGTGGAGAGGAAGTTCTCTCTCTCTCTCTCTCTCTCTCTCTCTCTCTCTCTCTCTCTCTCTCTCTTGGTTTGGTTTACATCAAGTAGGGAATTTTGTCCCTCCGCGTACATTTCCACACCGTTTCCGCGATATCGTCCAATAAACGAACGATACCGGTACACGATAAGATGACAGCATTATGTACACTTAAGGGGATATGGGTCGCTTTTTCTGGACCCCTTTCGCCCTCGTGTTAAGGGGAGGATTTTAATGTGTTCCCTATATTTCCATCAAGCTTACGATTACACCCCCTAGACCCCCTATCAAGATAAATTTGTATATTTTTCGGTAGAAAAATGTTCCGGCCGAAGGCCGGTTCCTCTTACATTACAGGCTCGCTATCGCTCGCCAGAAAAAAATCGACACCTAATTGGCACTAAAGGTCTTAAAATTGACAGAAATGGGGGCGAAAGTTCTTAAAATCGCCAAACTAAAAGGGGCGAGCGTCTTAAAATCTAAAAATTAATGGGGCTAAACATGAGGAAGAAAGGGGTAAAGAAAAAAATCCCTCAAGTGGAAATCTCCCCTTAAGCCCCCATTAGATTTGACCTTTTACGACGTTCGGCCCATTAGTTTGGCGATGTTAACACCTTTAACACCATTGCTTTGTCAATATTAATACCTTGCGTGCCATTTAGGTATCGATTTATTCCTGGCGATCGATAGTGAGCCTGTAAATTCTACCGAAAACTGTTAACATTTATCTCAAAGAGAGAGAGAGGGGGGGGGGATTTTTTTTTTTTTTTTTTATTATTATTATTATTATTAGTATTAGTATTATTATTATTAGTATTATTGTTTATTATTTTAATTTTTTAGGCTAGACAGAGGCCTAGGGAGAAAACTAATTCTAATAAATTTGCGAGTACATAACATAATATAGAGAGCTTACCTGTACTCCGCTATCTCCTGACCCCAAACAGATAGCGCTTATCATCCAACAGAGAGCTTCCTTGTTTAGATAATATACGTTCTGGGGGGGAAGGGAAGGGGGGGGGGGTATGTATATGAGAGAGAGAGAGAGAGAGAGAGAGAGAGAGAGAGAGAGAGAGAATAGATAGATAGATAGATAGATAGATAGATAGATAGATAGATAGATAGATAGATAGATAGATAGATAGATAGTTAGATAGTTAGATAGATAAATAAATAAATTAAGATAGATAGTTAAGTTATAGGTCATGAATAGTTAAGTTTATAGGTCATATAATAGTTAAGTTTATAGGTCATATAATAGTTAAGTTTATAGGTCATATAATAGTTAAGTTTATAGGTCATATAATAGTTAAGTTTATAGGTCATATAATAGTTAAGTTTATAGGTCATATAATAGTTAAGTTTATAGGTCATATAATACCCTGTTCCAAATAAGTAGGCCAACACTCTTGACCAGTAACCTCGATACCTCACAAACGACTAGAACAATCCAGCTAATAGGTCTACCATTTGGGAAGGGTCAGCCAGGGAATAGGTGGATATTACCATTTGTGCCTTACCAGCCCTTTTTGAGTTACAGAGGTTAGGGTTCACGATTTCTGGCCTACCTATTTGGAACAGGGTATAGTTAAGAAACTACGCAGGGGCTAGATATAGATGCATGTATTGGTATTGTGGAAGACATGGATAGCAAATGACTGTAGCGAGTGTGACCTTTCTGATAAGTGGGGTAAGCCAGATAAGTGTGTAAAGGTGTGTGTGTTTCTGTGTGTGTGTGTGTGTGGTTTTGCTTGTACGATGAGTGTGTTTTCTGTGTGTGTCTGTTTATGTACGGTAGTCTTAGTGTCTGTGTGTGTGTGTGTGAATGTACAATAGGTGTAGGTGAGTGTGGGTTTGTAAGCTTGTGTATGTTTCCGTGTGTGTGTGTATATATGTGTGTGTGTATATGTGTGTGTGAGTGTATGTGTAAGTAATTTAGTTAGTTGAAATAGGACTTCAGAGGCTATCAACCCTTCTGGATTATTAAGCCAGCACACTGTAAGTCAAGAATAACGTCAGGACTGGAGCCTCTCTGCGAAAACTCCAGTCCCTTGTGTAAGTAAGTGTGTATTAGTGTGTGTGTGTATGTGTGTGTGTGTGACAATATAGAGTTCACGTTGGGTCAGGTTAAGATAACTGAGAACATTCTGGGTACAGCAAGGTGACTCAGGTGTGGCTCTCTAACACACACACACACACACACACACACACACACACACACACACACACAAACACACACACACACTCACACAGAAGTCTCTCTCCCCCCTCTCTCTCTCTCACACCTTTCCATTTCTAACTATTTTACGATCTCAATAAACCCTCTGAATAACATACGTCCTTCGTAAATGGCATAATATCGTCTCATGTTAGCCACAATATAAGGAAAAAAGACGTCATCTTGCTGAAGGGGTTTACAAATTGACCAATGCTACATTCTACGATCACTCTACAGTAGCTTAGCCTTTCCTTAACCCATTC
Source organism: Paralithodes platypus (assembly GCA_032716605.1). Classification (NCBI taxonomy): domain Eukaryota; kingdom Metazoa; phylum Arthropoda; class Malacostraca; order Decapoda; family Lithodidae; genus Paralithodes; species Paralithodes platypus. Next base: position 3,343,127 of record CM064504.1, read on the forward strand.
AATACCAGGGACGTTCTTTCCATCATATTATGGCAACTATTAGACACTTTCATTCAGCTTAGGAAGGATATCTAGCAATAATACGGCTTCCAACTATCTCATAAGATGGGATGGTTCACTTTTTGGTCGATTTTTTCATGTATTAAATTTGTGTTTCTAGTTTCCTCCCTAGACTTTCATCAAACTTAAAAAAAAACATCCATTGGATCCCCCTTCTAGATTAATTTGTACGTTTTTCGGTAGAAAAATGTTCCGGCCTAAGGCCGATTCTTCCAATATGATAGGCTCACTTTCGTTCGCCAGGAAAATAATCGACGACTAAATTGCACGAAAGGTGCAATATTGACAAGGAAAATGGGGCGGAAGGTCTTAAAATCGACAAACTAATGGGACAAACATCTTAAAATCTGAAAACTAAGGGGACTAAACATGAGGGAGAAGCGGGTCTAGAAGAACGACCCCCCCCCCCCCTTAAGATGACCACTCTGTTGAGAAATATGATCTTACCACCATTGACACTGGGTAAGTTGAGAAAACGATTGGGAGAATACACATGTTCACATATCCAAATACACACGCGCACACATTTATATATACAACTACACAAACACACACACACACACACACACACACACACACTCACACACATTGAAATACATACACAAATACACACCTTTACCTACATACAGGAATACAATCACGTACACACGTGTAAGGGCACATACACGCACATTCGCAAACATATAGACATACAAACTCTCGCAATAACATACACACATACACATACTCGCAATCACACACACACACATAACACACTCTCGCAAGCGCACACACACATAAACACACTCTCGCAAGCGCACGCACACACACACACACACATAAACACACTCTCGCAAGCGCTCACACACACACACACACACACACACCTGGAAAAGCTAGAGAGAGTTAGAGAAGCCCCATAATTGTTGATATGCGCTGTTTACCTTCCTACTTTCTCTCTCACGCTTCTTTAATATCTCTCTCTCTCTCTCTCGTTGAGTATAATTATACCGGTACGATATCATTCTACCTACGAATATGTGCATTAATGAATGCATCTGTTCATTAATATGCAGTATTTATATATATATATATATATATATATATATATATATATATATATATACTGTATATAACCTGATATCATGTGTTTCCATTTGAATATTCATGTGTGTCCTTTACAATCTATCGAATCCACGGACTGCCACATGTGTTTGTAATATTTCATTAATCGATTTTAGGAGTAGAGTTGGTTGTTGGATAGAACATAATAATAATGATGGGGTTTTAAGTTATGTTTTTTCTGGTGTGTGGGTAGGCTTTGTAGTAGACCAGCACAGTTCCATCCCAATATTATCTTCCCCTTGACACACCGGGATTCGAACACGGGACTTTCAACATTACCAGCTCAGAACCAAGACCTCTTCACTACGTATTATATTCTATGTGGAGTATGAGTGCATGTTCTATGTATGTGTTATGAGTAAGTCTGTACATATGGTTGGGTAATGGGAACAAATTTATATGCAACATGCGAGAGACTTAAATACAAGTTTGCGTGTGTGTGTGTGTGTGTGTGTATGTACGTGTGTATATATCTATGTATGTGTGTGTGTTTATGACTATGTGGGGTATTTCTGTGCGAGTGTGTGTGTGTGTGTGTCTGGTTTATATGTGTACTACCCTTGTGTACTACCCAGATCAGCATAGAGCACCTGTGATTACCATAAAGTATGTGGAATATGTGTACAGTTGCTCCTTAAAGTTCGTGACCCTCCCTTCTTTCTATGTATGCAAGTGTATCAAGGCAACTTATTCATGTATTTTAGTATCCATTAAGGGGGTGACCTGCTTTTTGTTATTTCTGTCCTTTTCTCTCTTTCTCTGGCTTGTATCCATTCGGCCCCATTCAGACTATTTTAAGACGTTTATCCCCATCTAGGTGTCGATTTCGTCCTGGCGAGCGATAGCGAGCCAGCATTATATGAAGAAATCCGGCTTCGCCGGAGAAATTTTTCTATCGAAAAATGTACAAATTTAGCCTGCTGTCAAACAACAATAACAAATATGCTGGCTCGCTACCGCTCACCAGTAAAAAATGACACCTGGATGGGGATAAACGTCTTAAAACAGTAGGCTGAATGGGGCCAAATGGATACAAGCCAGAGAAAGATAGAAAAGGAACAGAACCCAAACAGGTCACCCCCCTTAACCCTTTCTGTACCAGAGACGTCTTGTTAAATACGTGCTAGCTATATGTAGACCAGTTCATGTAGTTTAGGAATTATAATTGTGGTAGTTAAAATTATTGATTGAGATAGTTCCAAGCCTTATAATTGCTAGAGATCCTTCCTAGTCTGAGTTAAATCCATTAGTTATAGACAATCAATCCAAAAGGATGTCGACGGTATAAAAAACAACAACAACAACAACAACAACAACAACAACAACAACAACAACATATCCCCCCAAAAGCTAACCCTTTCGGTATACTAGGCTGTCTTTCTTTATACGATAGTCTGTTTCATTTCAACTGACGGTAAATTGAAAAGTTCCCATCAAGATTTCTAAGTTATTTTGAAGATTTTGTAGAGTAATATGGTGCTAATAATATACACTTGGTCCTAATATGATGCAGAGACATAGTAGTTTCATATTTGTCTCCAATAAGTATCGAGCACTTTGCTGCTAAGGGATTCAATTCATCGCCAGCTGAAAAGAAACAGAGTATAGTTAGGCTATCATTAGACGATTTTGTCAGTGTTAGATAAACCTGTGGGAGTCTAACTCTTTCAGTACCGGTGACGTTTCTTTGTTTTTATTTCAGCTCCATTAAGACGATTTCTTGAAGCATAGGAAGGATATATAGTAGCTAAAAGGATTAATTTGTGACTGTAGTATGTGTGTGTGTGTCTATATTTGAGTAGGCCTTTTATGTATGTTAGCCTATGAGAGAGAGAGAGAGAGAGAGAGAGAGAGAGAGAGAGAGAGAGAGAGAGCGAGAGCGAGAGAGAGAGAGAGAGAGAGAAAAAAAAGAGAGAGAAAGGTGTGTGTGTGAATGTGTGTGAAAGAGAGAAAGATAAAGGAGAGATTTGCATAGATTTACGTGATACACTGATCACACAGACCTCATTATCCAAGCGAGGTGGCCTGGACGTAATTCTAATAGCGAAAGCAGAAACCCCAAATAAGGAATAGTGGAAGAAAAGGATAAGAAGAAGAAGAAGAAGAAAAGGGCGGATAGATTTACATAGATTTGCATAGATATACTGACCACACAGACCGTACGATCCCAGCGAGGTGGTCAGGACTTAATTCTGGTAGAGATAGCTAACCTGAGAGTAAGGTACAGTGGAAGGAAAGGATAGCAAAGAAGAAGAGAGAGAGAGAGAGAGACTATATGTGTGTGTGTGTATGTGGGAACCCGCTAATTATTTGGTGATTACATTGAAGCAGTGTTAATCGATCTATTGGAGTGCTTATATAAGTGTGATTCGTATGTATGATATCTATGTACGTGCAATATGTAGGCATGAGTGTATCATATGTATGTATAAGTGTGTGTGTTTATGTATGTAAGAAAGTATGTATGTATGCATGTATGTAGCCTATCTATGTATGTATGTATGTGTATCTCTCTCTCTCTCTCTCTCTCTCTGACCCCCTTCCCCCTTAAATTAACCCCTTCTGTACCGCGGCGTCTTTTTCATTATATCCTTACTATATTTAGACGATTTTGTGCAGTTTAAGAAGGACCTGAAGGAGTAAAAAGGGTTACATGAGATAGTTCAAAGCCTGTTAATTGCTGGAGGCCCTTTTTATAAACTGAATAAAATCGTCTAATAGCAGCCAGCATAGAGTTAACCCATCAAGTACCAGGGACGTCCTTTTGATCCTATTCTGGCAACTGTTAGACGATATTATTCAGCTTAGGATAGGCCTCTAGCAATAATAAGGCTTTAAACCATCTCAACCAACCATTTAAACTACCACAGAACCTTCCCAAGCTTCATAATACCGTCTTAATATAGCTAGAAGAATGTATAACACACGTCGCTGGTACTCAAAGGGTTAAGGGAGCTCAGACGGTATTGTGCAGCGTAATTTACTGGTTCGGCTCAATGGTTTAAGGAGGGGGTTTATTTTGCTCTCTAAACCTCTATCAAACTTTAAAAAAACACCCACAAGACCCCCCTTCGATGTAATTTTTTACATTTTTCGGTAGAAAAATGTCCCGGCCGAAGGCCGATTCCTTTTCAAATACAGGCTCGCTATCGCTCGCTAGGAAAAAATCCACACCTAAATGGCACGAAAAAACTTAATATTGGCAAATGAATGGGGCAAAAGGCCTGAAAACGCCAAACTAATGGGGCGAACGTCTTAAAATCTCATAACTAATAGGGCTAAACATGAGGGAGGAGGAGGACCAACTGCCTCCCCTTAAAAGGACGTCGCCAGTACAGAAGGGGTTAAAAATGCTGCCGTATGTGCGTGTGTATGATTACATCGATGTTCTCTAGATGTGTGTTTTGATAGAGAGAGAGAGAGAGAGAGAGAGAGAGAGAGATAGAAATAGAGAGAAATAATTTATGATTGTGGATATGTTTTCGAGAGAGAGAGAGAGAGAGTGTACAAAGGAGTACAAAGGAAATCAAGCAACAACAGGTCTAGTGACCCTTCTAGGCTGCTTGTTCTCCAAAACACTGAGGATCAAGTGTCCAAACAGTGGTTTAGAGTGGGTAAGGGAACATTGGAAAGGGAACTACTGCCCTGGAACTAATGTCCGTGGCAGGAGTAGGAAGTTAGTAGGGGACAGATGTGTTAGTAACTGAGAGGGGGATAAAATAAAGTTCTTCATTTACAAACGCAGTCAGTCGCGGGTTTGATGCGAAATATTTGTCTAGGCGAAGTTTAAATGAATCAACGGTGCTGCAGTCTATAACGTCTCGGGGAAGCCCATTCCACAAGTTGACAACTATTGAAGAAGAAATTCTTAGATTCGTGTGAGTTAAAAGATTTACCAATAAATTTGCAACCGTTTCCCCGCAATTAAATTGGTCGATAGTGAAGTATTTACTTCAGTTCATATTGTCGATGCCTTTGATGATTTTGAACACTTGAACTCTTAATCTGCGCTGGGTTAAAGGATATAAATTTAATTCTCTAAAACGCTCCTCGTATGGTTTGTTCTTTAGGCTATGGTATCATTTTGGTAACTACGTTGAACTCGTTCTAGCGTGTCTATATCTTTTTGGTAATAAGGGAACCAAGATTGAACGCAGTATTCCAGAAGAGGGCGGACTAAGGAATTGCGAAGGGTTAGGATAACGTCTTTGGATTTATGCTCAAATGACCTGCCTATAAAGCCAATAATTTTGTTTGCCTTCTTAACAACTTCTGAACATTATTGACTCGGTTTTAGGTTACTCAATATTGTTATTCCCAGATCGGTTTCTCTGTTTACATTCTTAAGCTGAGTGCCATTCATCGAATAGTTTGCTTTCTCATTTAGGTATCCGATATGTAGTACTTTACATTTATCCGCATTGAAACTCATTTTCCAAATTTGGGCCCAACATGACAACTTATCTAGATTGTGTTGCATATTGTCAACTTGTTCTTTTGAGAGTACGCTATTTGCAATTTTTGTATCGTCAGCAAATTTTGAGATTGTACAGGTGAGACCCTCATCTATGTCGTTGATGTAAATTAGAAAGAGAATTGGTCCTAGTACCGATCCCTGGGGTACCCCGCTACTTACATTGGTCCATTTCGATGCCTTACCGTTTATGACTACTCTTTGCTTTCTGTCGCTGAGCCAATTTTCTATCCATTTCAACACACCGTCTTGTATTCCATGGGCTTTTAGTTTTAGCAGAGAGAGAGAGAGAGAGAGAGAGAGAGAGAGAGAGAGAGAGAGAGAAAGCGAGACAGAAGGTGCGCACTAAAGGGTATGCATTATATATATAAACAGGTCATTGATAGCGTAGTGACGTCACTGCCTTAGTGTTTATTCTTTAATATTAGTATTTTTTGTTGTTGTTGCTGTTGGTGTGGTTGTCGTTGTTGTTGTTGTTGTGGTTGTTGTTGCTGTTGGTGTGGTTGTTGTACGTCATAACATTCACAATTACTCAGTCTTTTTTTTTTTTTTTTTTAAAGACCTCCGTCTACGTATTGTGAAAAACCTGTTATCCTCCGGCAAATTGTGGGGTTGAGTGAGTGAAGGGGGGGACAGTGAATGAAGGAGGATGCATGTTTTTCATAATACGTGTTGCTAGCCCCAAACGCGCGAGCAACTGTGGCTTTTTAACCATCCGACACATCCCCTTTTATTAATGTGCATCACACATGTTACATACAAATAAAGTTTATGTTTTGTTTTACCCTACTGTGGAAAGACTACGGATACACCACTCCTGTCGGGGCCTCACGCAGTGGCATGACCCAGTCCTGTCGAACTGAGCTCATGACGCTGGTGGCATTGCCCCGGAGGATAGCCATCCCTAGTCTTTGCTTGAGCCAGAGGGTTTCCCGGGGTTCTCCTGAAACTTCTCTGATTTTACGGCCTATTTCATTCACCATCTTAAGGGTGGTAGGGCCGAAGACTCCTGAAGTTTCGAATGCCAGGGGCTCGAACTGATGAATTCTGGCGATGGCTTGATATTTTTCTCGCTTTTTATTTTCTGCTATCCGGGCGGCTTCACCTGCTTCGTCGGCGTTTCTGGCGGCGTTGGTTGTGGAGAAAGTGTCAACACATGTGGCATCCCACACGAGGCACCGGCCATTCTTGTAAGGGTAAGTGGTCATCCCATCTGGCCGTTTGCCGTCTTCTCTGTGAAGTCCATGTGGTTCGAGGATTGATGCACAGTTAGCACTCTGCAGGGCCCGTTTTATGACATCATTTAGTGCAGAGTGTCTTGGCAGGCGGCCTGCGTTGTAATTACATGACAAGGCATGGTGACCTTGAGCATCCATCCTCCCATCACACTTGCAAGTGTGTGGGTGACAAACTGCCGCACCCACTCTGAGCGCGATGGCGACCCGGAGCGCTTCAGCATCCAAGTGAGTTCCAAGAGGTGGGATGGGGATGGCGTGTAACCACAAGCCACTCTCCGAACGGGCGGCTGCCTGGAGGCGTGCTTTTGCAACCTGGTCTGCATTGGTTAGGAGATTTTCTTGAGTTTTCTTCGCCGAGATGGTATCCCACGCTTTCTGCTTGCTCCTGGAGGTACCCTGAGGCTCCTCCTCTACTCCTGTACTTCCCTTCCAGGTGTTAATCGCTGCTGTTACGTCCCCGTTAAGTGTCATTCCGGGTTTAGAATAAAGGATGGACAATACGAGGTCGTTGGTCGCGATGAGGGAAGAGATAAAGGCTGGGGAGGCAATATCCGAGGCTCTCCGTATGCCCAAGCCCCCGAGGCGGACAGGAAGGGTGGCTTGTGTCCAGGCCCGTTCTTTAAATTCCACGTTGGTGATGCTGGTCACTGCATCTCGGATTATGCTGTCTAATTCTTGGAGGCCGCCGTTGTTCGTGTAAGTCATCGATGTGCGCAGGAGGTATTGGAGTTTTGGGATGGAGAAACAGTTCTTGAGCAGGGCCAGAGCTGAGTGGGCATCGATGTGTATCAGGCGACTCACGAGACGTTGAAGCTCCTCCTTTTTAACTTGAAGTGCTAGTGGGATTGCTGCCAGAGTTAGTGGGGAACCTAATAGGGTTTGCTGGTGCTCCTGAAGGATCTTTACATCTGGCAATATGTTTCGGAACAGGGCCTGAGTCTCTTCTCCTTGTTCACGTGTGTGGTTGAGGAGAACAAGTTCACATTTGGTGTCATTTATCACTAGCCCGGCCTGGCCGAGGTCAGTTATGATGTTATTTAGGTCAATTAGAACGTTCTCTACTGACCCACCCAAGGTTGCATCGTCCAGGTACCATACATTCAGCTCTGACCTTACTTTGTTAGCTGCTGCATCCACCCCTATTGAGAAAAGAGCAGGACCACCTGGATCTCCCTGCTGTAACCCGGTCTCTGATGGGATTACCGTCTCGCCAAAAATCAGGATTGAAGGTTTGGAATAAGCCTGCCAAAGTAGGGGTGCAGAGTGGGGATGTGTTCTTGAGCTGCACGGAGGAAGACATCCCTGCGAATGCTGTTGAATGCGTTCCGCATGTCAATCTTTAGAAGCACTCGTTTTTCTTGGGCTTGGCTGAGGTAGGTGCGGGTTGGGTTGCGTGTACAGCAGCTTCACACCCCCCTGGAGTTCCGAAACCTAGTTGAACTGGTCTTAAGTGTTGACCTACTTGGGATTTACATATTTTCGGGGTTTTTTTAGAGGTAATTTTGTTTAAGTCATTTGGTATGAACGTGATTTTATGTTTGTGTGTGTGTGTGTGTGTGTGTAAGTGTGTTTACGTTTGTGTGTGTGTGTGTGTGTGTGAGAGTGAGTGAGTGAGAGTGAGTGTGTTTATGTGTGTGTGTGTGTGTGTGTGTGTAAGTGTGTTTACGTTTGTGTGTGTGTGTGAGAGAGTGAGTGAGTGAGAGTGAGTGTGTATGTGTGTGAGCGCCTGTGAGAGAGTGTGTGCGCGTTTGTGTGACCTAGACAACTCACTGTCCCCGTTAAAAGGCCGTGATGACGTAATCTATGACGTACGTACATGACAATACACGTATGCTTCCTCACGTACACACACATCCGTACACACACACACACATTAATTTATTTAGACAACAGACGCACGTTGGCCATCACACATAAGTAAACGAACATACTACACTCTTACGTACATTAAAAACGTACACAACACACCCCTATACGTATATGAACACGTACACAACACACGCCTATACGTATATGAACACGTACACAACACACGCCTATACGTACGCGAACATGTACGAAACACAAGCCTACACGCACACGAACACGTACACAACACACGCCTACACGAACACGAACACAACACACGCCTACACGTACTGTACCTACATGCACCCATATTATTTTACTAACAAATTACACACATACGCACTATTACGTACACACACACACATACACATGCATACATACATACATACATACACACACACACACACACACACACACACACTATTACGCATCTCTCTCGCTATTCTATCGTTATTACAATAATCAGTGTTCCTCAGAGCTCTTTACGTAAGGTACACACGTAGTTCCTGTCTTGCATCACCATCCCACCTCTACTCTGTGCAACTCTCCAACTCAAGAGTGAAACGATACTCCCAATCTTTCTTCTATTCAACAGCTCAGTTTTGGAACTCTCTCCTTGAATCCATCTTTCCCTTATCCTATGACTTAAATTGTTTCAAACTCCGTGTGTCCAGACATTTTGGCTCGAACATTCCTTGATTTTGGTCATGTCACTTTCAAATCTGGGGGAGGCACTCGTCACAGGTAGTTTTGACTTTTGTCTCCCTCATCCACATAGAAACAATATATATAACAACACACACTATTACGTACACACATACACACAACACCTAACGTAGCATCCATGTACGCACAATCTCACGCACACACACACATACAGAATATCACCCATGTACGCACAATATATCTCTCTCACACACACACACACACACACATACACCACCTAACGTAACACCCATGTACGCACAATCTCACACACACAGACACATACACACACAGACTATCACCCATGTATGCACAATCTCTCTCTCTCACACACACACACACAACTTCTAACATATTACCCATGTACGCGCAATCTCTTTCTCTCTCTCTCTCTCTCACACACACACACACACACACACACACACACACACACCACCTAACGTAATACCCATGTACACACACACACTAACAGGAAAAGGTGAAGGTGATAAGCACACACACACACACACACACACACACTACGTACCTTAGTCTTAACCAAACCTCGGTATCGTTAACACACCCGTAACTCGCTCCCTACAAACTAACTCAACACGAGGATTCAACTTAATTCTAACTTTACTGAAATTATTGTTGTTTAAGTGAAGTGAGTTGTGTTGATTTATTTATTTGATTAACTTGTTTGGAATTTTATTGATATTGTTGTTTAAGTGAAGTAAGTTGTTTTTATTTTCATGTTTATATTTCATTTTGTTAACTTAATTGCGACTTTATTGGAATTGGTGTTTAAGTGAAGTGAGTTGTATTGATTTTGTTTTATATTTTATTTTAGTAACTTGCTTCAACTTCACTGAGATTGTTGTTTAAGTGAAATGAGTTGCATTTTTTTTTTAAATTATTTCATTTTATTTACTTACTTCAACTTAATTGAAATTGTTGTTTAAATGAAGTGAGTTGTATTTATATATTTATATATTTTTATTTTATTAACTTGCAACTTTATTGAATTTATTTAAGTGAAGTGAGTTATATATATTCATATATTTTATTAATATATATATATTTATTTATTATTATTGATCTATTATTATTTGTCTGAGGTGAGATTAATTTTTAAGTGTAATTGTGAAATGTTGGGCATTTATTGATATCCACTCCCAAAGACATAATTTGAACTATAAACCACGATGTTTATCTTGGCATATACAACGACGAAGATAAACCCTTTGAGTACCAGCGACGTGTGTTGTGTTTTATTCTAGCTATATTTAGATGGTATTATGCAGCTTAGGATGGAGCTGTGGTAGTTAAAAGGGTTGGTTGAGATAGTTCGACGCCTGTTAATTGCTGGAGGCACTGAATAAAATCGTCTAACAGTAGCCAGAATAAATTGATATGGGCGTCACCGGTACTGAAAGGGTTGAACAGAAGGGACTCGGCTTTCCTTTAAGGGGAGATGGGTCGTCTTTCTGGTCCCCTTTCTCCCTCGTGTTATGGCCCCATTTGCTTTGAGATTATACGACGTTCGGCCCGTTAGTTGGGCGATTTTAACACCTTTCGCCCCATGTCTTTGTCAATATTAAGATGCATACATTTATCTTGCAGGGGAGGGGGGGTGGGGGGCTCTAGAGGGTGTTTATTACAGCATGGTGGAGGTCTACGGGGGGAGGGGGGGGGGGGGGAGAACAACAACAAAAAAGTGAGCACATAAACGCCCATCTCCCCTTTAGGGAGGATGGACCGGTTTTCTGGACCACTTTCTCCCTCATGTTTAGCCCCCTTAGTTTTCAGATGTTAAGATGTTTGCCCCATTAGTTAGTCGATTTTAAGACCTTTTGCCCCATTTCTTCGTCAATATTTAGACCTTTCGTGCTATTTAGGTGTCAATTTTTTCCCTGGCGAATGATAGTGAGCCTGTAATGTTGGAAGAACCGGCCTTCGGCCGGGAAATTTTTCTACCGAAAAATGTACAAATTAATCTAGAAGGGGGATCTAATGGATGTTTTTTTTTTAATTTGATGGAGGTCTAGGGAGGAAACTAGAAAAATAATGAATACATGCAAACATCGCCCAAAAAGTGAACCATCTCCCCTTAAGAGTTTGTTTTAACTCTTCACGTAGTTAGCCTAAGTTAAGAAAGTGGTCTCCAACTGATTATTTACATTTTATAAGATATTTTGTTAGTTATTTATGTCAATTCACTGATTATACATGGACAATATAATTAAGGTAGACATTAGCTGATTAATTTTACTGTTTTCCTTTTAAGGTGATTATATACTGCTGCTGAACAAAGGCCGTCTAAAAGTAAACACAGCTTCTGAACAAATACAAGTGTCAGAACAAATATTTAACTTAGATAAAAACGTTTTCTCCGATATTAAATACCAATTCTAAGTGGCCAAAGTGAAAACAGACAGTGAAAACATATCATTAACGCACAAATCGATCCAATTATAAGACAATTTAGAGAACCCCAACATTGAACAAAATATACCCTACAAGTATTACAAGTGCTGCATTTGAACCCCGATATTGAACAATGATTAAAAGAGTGTTGACAATGACTCTAGTGAATTTATTATAAGTATTAATTAACGAACACAAATATAGTCAACATGGAATCCTTAAGCTGCTTACAACTCTACTTAAATACCTCTGTCTTCTGAAAGGTGAGTTGATGTTGTTGTTGTTTTTATACATTGAAGATATTGCTAGTCTTGTTGTTTTGTAGTTGTTATACTATTTTCGTTGTTTTCCTTACTTTTATTATTGGTGTTGATTTTTGTTGATTATGTGTGTGATAGTAGTGTTGTTTGTATGTGCTTGTTTATCGTATTATGTTCGTTCTGATGTATTATTAAGCTCATAAGATGGCAGTAGAATTTCTACGTTATGCAATTATGTGGGTGGGGGTGGGGGTGGGAAGGGGGAAACAGAGAGAGAGAGAGAGAGAGAGAGAGAGAGATTATTACTTTTCCATCTGTATCTTCTAATTAGTAGTACCTATTAAATTGCTTTAAGAATTTGGACCAGACTACGTGGTTGGGCTCGCAAGGTCTGTGTAGTATCTTTGTAACTGAAAATTCCTTCCTTCCTCTCTCACGTCATCCTTCCCCTTACATCCGGTGTCTGTGTCTCATACGCACATACTTACATACACGCACTGATACACATTTCAGATACGCACGTACACACACACTCAATCTCTCTCTCTCACACACATATACATACACGCTCTGATATACATTACAGCTACACATATACTCTCTCTCTCTCTCACACACACACACACACACATTGATTCACATTATATACGTGCACACACACACACACACAATTTTTTCACACACGCACATTTACTTACAACCCCACCTCTCTCTCTCCAAATATTCTTCCTTCCTGCGGGTTCTTCTCTTCCCCGTGTCTCCGGTGTAGACGACAATCACCTCAGCTCCCTCCCTCACATCCGTCCCCTACCCCATTCCCCCCCCCCTCTCTCTCTCTCTCTGACCACCTCGCTGGGATCGTAAGGTCTGTGTGGTCAGTGTATACAGTATGTGTAAATATATTTAAATCTCTCTATCTATCTATATATCTGTTTGTCTGTCTATCTATCTATTTATCATTCTATCTATCAATTTATATACAGTATGGTTAACTTCGACTTATTTCGTTGAAGACAAATAGTTTTACTTTAATGCGAACGATTATCACCAGTCTTGAAATGCGTATTGATTTTTGACTAGAGATATTGGGTATTCTACTATTTTCCAATATAGATATAACAGATATACGCCTCTACAACTTTCAGTGTAGTCTATTAACTATTAATTTATCGTTAAAGATATATATGTAATTGATCTGGCTACCCCCATTATGAAGTAATCAAGGGATGTATACAAATGATGCAATCTTACTAATCATTACCATAAAAAAATGTATCTAAACATATTATATCTAACTTTGTATCATACATATCAAAGTAGTTTAAATCTTGTACAAGCTAATGACTGATACCAAGACACTGATTCCCGTAAGGAGAACTCAGTGTATTCAAGCTAACCTGGCAGAAATTGGCAACACTGCCTTTCTAGACTTCCTATACTGCCTTGATAAACTGCTCGTGTGACGCCACCTCTATATATTGGTCTAGTGGTTAAGGTGTTGAAGTGCTGCATTACTGGCCTGGGTTCGGTCATGTCACAAAAATATTAAATTTTAATGTATAGAAAGGCAGCGTTACCAATGTCTGCCAGGTTAGCTTGAACACACTCTAATAACCGTGTTGATTGTTTTGGTCAGTCCAGTAATTTGTGGGATTCCTATGGTTTGACTTAGAGGCAGGATGTCACACCGGGATTTTTTTTTTTTTTTTTTTTTTTTTTTTTTTAAAGACTGGAATGAATATGGAAGAAATACGAGAAAATTAACATTGTATTGGTAATTACTGTATATAACTTTCAAACATAATAAAGAAATACGAGAAAATTAACATGGGATTGTATCGTATTGGTTATTATATCACTTTCAAAGACTATTCTGGTTAAGGGACCCCACCTCGCTTTTTGTTTCTCTTTCTCTCCCTCTCTCTTTGGCTTGTATCCATTCGGCCCCATTCAGCCTACTGTTTAAGACTTTTACCCCCATCCAAGTGTCAATATTTTCCTGGCGAGCGGTAGCGAGCCAGCATATATATATTTTTGTTTTGACAGCAAGCTAAATTTGTACATTTTTCGATAGAAAAAAAATTCCGGCGAAGCCGTATTTCTCCATACAATGCTGGCTCGCTATCGCTCGCCAGGAAGAAATCGACACCTGGATGGGGATAAACGTCTTAAAACAGTTGGCTGAATGGGGCCGAATGGATACAAGCCAGGGAAAGAGAGAGAAGGAGAGAAAGATAAAAACAAGACGGTGACCCCCCCTTAAATGGAGGGTAAGTAAACATGTATAATATTAAGGCTTAAATAGGGGTTAAAGGTAGGTCCTATATATAGTTCGTTCGCATATAATTATCTTTTATTGTTAATTATTTCGGTATATATCAAGGAAACCGACCACCTTTTATTTCGTGATTTTTGTTTTTTTTTTTTTTTTTAGCTAGTTTTCATCATTATACAGTGGTTGTCATTAATTAGAATCTCCGGAAAACCCGTTTTCAATTACTTTGAAAAAGTTAATATTTACCTCCTGTTAAAGCTGAAGATTGCGGAGTAAATACCGTAGATTTTTTTTTTTTTTTTTTTTTTTATTTTTTTTTTTTTTTTTTTTTTTTTTTTTTTCGCTGTACTTCATAGCCCTCCCCACTATCGGGGTCCGTATCTTAAGATTGTTGGATAATGGAGAAAACTTTTTTCCGGAGATTCTAATTAATGACAACCACTGTATAATGATGAACACTAGCTAAAACCAAACAAAAACAAAATCACGAAATAAAAGGTGGTCGGTTTCCTTGATATTTTCCATTATTTCTATATATTCCTTCAGTAATCTACAGTAGTTTTATCTTGGCTATTATGGTTGTTCCACTTCTTATTATAGAGCTACTGTGCCCTTAAAGAGAAGCAATTAAATTCAAATGTCAATGGTAAAAAAAAAAACACACACACACCTACTTTCTCTACTCTACTCTTCTCTCTCTCTCTCTCTCTCTCACACACACACACACACACACACACACACACACACACACATTTTAACAAACCTTCACGTAGGCATACACACACACACATAGACACTCTGCAAATCAATCACACCCACACACACAATGAAATCCAGACACACACACACACCTACCGAATCACCCCCCCCCCCCTCTCTCTCTCTCTCTCTCTCTCTGATATACTATAGTTTATGTTTATTACCTCTCGCCTGTCTGTATGTCTGTCTGTCTCTAGTCTGTAGCAGTCGTTGAAGTTCAGACAGCTTAATTACCTGAGAGAGAGAGAGAGAGAGAGAGAGAGATTTATATATGTGTGTGTGTGTGTGTGTATGTGTTTTATGTGTGTGGGGCAGGCGTGTGTATGGGGGGGGGGGGGGGGGAGATGCGTGTCTGTGTGCTGATATGCCTGTTAGTAATTAAACTGGTTTGCGTCTGTACGGTTGAAATGTCTGTGATTGTGTGTGTATGTGTTTATGTGTGTGTTGGTGTGGGTGTGTAAGAAAAAGATAAGTTGAGATAAGTTACTTAGGAAAATATTTAAACTTATCTAAATCCACCAATCCTGCCCATAAAATCACTATTGCATCAAACCACGCCACTCACCACAACCAGCCTGTGATTCATGCCTATAACCAAACTCAAAATCAAAGTTAAAGTACGATTTCTTTATTAGCCAGAATAAGCTTATAATGTATACAGTTTAAGGGGGTGGGGGTCTGTTTTTCTGCCTTATTATGGATATACATAATTCCAAAACGGATTATAACCGTCAAATA
The DNA here is from genome assembly GCA_032716605.1 of Paralithodes platypus. Classification (NCBI taxonomy): domain Eukaryota; kingdom Metazoa; phylum Arthropoda; class Malacostraca; order Decapoda; family Lithodidae; genus Paralithodes; species Paralithodes platypus. The sequence goes on from CM064504.1 coordinate 3,358,997, forward strand.
ATGGACGGAATATAATGAAAAGGACGTCACCGGTACTGTATGGGTTAATGTGAATGACGTTAGGTATACTGTATATATATTATATAATATATTATCAATATATATATATATATATGTGTGTGTGTATATATATATATATATAGCATTCTAACACTTAACTTGTATTACAATTAGTTTAGTATTGCTGAGGTTAGATATAATTATATTCATATTATATATTTCAAAATTAATCCAAACAAAAACAGCTGCCTACTCGGTGTTATCATGCCCCAGTCTATTATCAGCTTATCAAACAAAGAACCTAGGAAGTCCATTCTTGCTGACACTGCTGATGAAGCCACTAGAATGTGCTGACTGGCTTTATTGAGGCTTATATTAGTGCAGGTGGTGGTGGTGGTGGTGTGTTGTTGTTTTGGTTGATAAGATAGGCTACAATCTTCATGCCAACTAATAAGGGTTAGGGGAGTTTTTTAGTTTGTTCCCTAGACCTCAATCAAGCTCCATATTTCACCCCCTAGACCCCCTTTCAAGATAAATTTGTACATTTTTCGGTAGAATAATGTCCCGGACGAAGGCCGATTCCTCTTTCATTACAGACTCGCTATCACTCGCCAGGAAAAAAAAATCGACACTTAAATGGCACGGAAGGTCTTAAAATTGATAGAAATGGCCCGAAAGTTCTTAAAAATGCTAAACTAATGGGTCGTACGTCCAAAAATATCAAAAGCAATGGGGCTAAGCGCGAGAGAGAAATGGGTCCAGAAAAAAATCCCTCAAGTGGAAATCTCCCCTTATTACAGGTGGTGTGTTGTTGTTGTTGTTGTTGATAAGGTAAGTTACTGTCCTCATGTCAATCATTCCCATACAGTTAGTCAAATAAGTTGGGTCGTACTTGTAATAATGTACAGCTACTTACACATATTCGTAAGCTCTTGTGATGTTCTTTGTGCAATCTATCCATTTAGACTGATGTTCAGAAATAATCAGCTCTTTATTTATAAATACATAATTATTATATATTTAAAATATTAATATATAGCCAATTTGATCTGAACAACAATATAAATTAATATATTTACATAAAGGAAATTGCATGTACATTAAATCTTGAGTATGGCGAAAACTCAGGACAAAATATGAAATAACATCTTTGTAGTTATTTAAATGCTTGTATGTGGTACGAGTGGGTTGACATTATCTCCACCAGAGGACACACACACTCATACTAGGCCCTATGACACAGCTCTGATTGTGGTAACTGTATACCCTGTATGTGGTACGAGTGGGTTGACATTATCTCCACCAGAGGACACACACACTCATACTAGGCCCTATGACACAGCTCTGATTGTGGTAACTGTATACCCTGTTGCCGAGGGCCCTATAGTACTGAGGAGGTGCAGGTGCAATGTTTACGTTTGGGAGAAGAGTGCCGATCAACCATGAGTGTGTATATTTTTGTATTCTTTTTGTATCGTGAGTCTTTGTTCTTGTGTCTGTATTATTAGTTATAGTATTTGTATTCTTGTTTCTGTATGTATGTGTGTGTGTGTGTTTTTTTTTTGTTTTTTTTTTTTGTTTTTTGAGGCCGCGGTGGTACTGAGGCGGTGCAGGTACAATGTTTACGTTTGGGAAGAGTGTGGACAAATCTTGAGTGTACAGTATATTCTTGTATCTTCTTGTATCTCTATTCTTATAAGCGATAATAACACTTTCAGAATACCATGACGCGTTCGTTCATTCCATTATTATTATTGTTATTTTGTTTTCAATATTAACCCGTCCAGCCCCGACTAGTTTTGTAATGTTTGTTCACCAGAACCCGGCCGGTTTTCAAAAAATTGTTTTATTCCAGAAACAATAGCGAATGGGTTAGGAATGAAGGAAAAACCACGAAAAACCGCTCAAAAAGCTTAAAGAATGGTCCTACAGAGCCCCCGAAAACGTATTTTACAAGAGTAAAAAATTGAAGGCAATTACCCCAAAAAAACAGGTTATTGCACGCTCACGCGCACGCACATGGACTTTGAGAGTTTTCAACCATCAGCACGGTTGCGTGGGATACGTACACAGTTCCCATACAAATCTGAGCCCTCTTGAGTGGCTACACCTGAGGTTACGGTCGGCGCAATTAGGGTGACGCGCCAGGCGCGTCTCTGGGGCTGTGCGTTACATACATCGCCGACACGTCAGGCGCGTCGCTGGGGCTGTACGGGTTAAGACCTTTTGCACCATTTATGAGTTGATTTTTTTTTCCTGGCGAGCGATAGCTAGCCAGTAATTTAAGAGGAAGCAGCCTACGGCCGGGACATTTTTCTACCGATTTTTTTTTACAAATATATCTAGAAGGGGGATCTTATGGATTTTGTTTAAAGTTTGATGGAGGTCTAAGGAGGATATTAAGAAAATATGAATATATAAGCAAATCAGCCAATAAATATACCCTCCCCCCTTAACGAAGACAATACTATAATATAATATAATATGATATAATAGACCTTCCAATCAGTTCAAGGATAGTTAATGTTTTAGGTGTCTTCGAACCCTTGAAAATTATGACGCATATAAATTATTAACTTTATTCTGGCTATCATTGGACGATCTTATACAGCATAGGAAGGCTCTGTGGGAGTTAAAACGGTAGAGATTAGCCAAATAATCCCTCAACCTTCCATACACCCTTCCTACTTTGAATAAAATCGTGTAATTATAGCCAGAATAAGCTGTCAAACTGGGTTATAATCCTCAAGGACAGACCTCAGTGTTATTTGTATCCGTCATTTGTCACGAGTGTTAACCCCTTTTGCACCGACGACTTCTTTTAATTTTATTATAGCTATATTTCCCTGGCTGACCCTTCCTAGATGGTAAAACTATTAGTTCGATGACTATAGTTGTTTATGAGTTATATAGGACAGTGGTAAAGATATGTTACCTACCTATAATGAATGGACTATAGTTGTAATTGTAATATTTTATTCGTGGGCTGTATTTAAGCTTAATTTCTATGTCAATTACGATATTTCATATATTTTACATCTCATTACATAATCTTGAAAATATATGAGCACATCCTATTAATTACATATAATTGGCTTTATGCATTTTGCTGAAGTTCATTCAAGTTATGCCTTGATAGATAGTATAGTATAGTCAACAGAAAACAAGGAGTTGCTACGTGCAAAATAGGTTAGTAAAAAATTTAATGCGCGATACACGTATTTTAAATATCAATACAATATCGCACTTATATATTTTCCTGATATACATAATGCAAAGCTAGTCATTCAGTTAGATCGTCCCTTTAAATCCAAATAGGTACTGATTGTTTATTTTCTCCATCTGTGTATGTAAATGATGTACAGATGTAGTCTACTATAGTGCAAGTCACGGATCGTAGTTAATTCATTCGGGAAAGGACGAATAGACATTTACAAGAGATACATTTACATTTGAAATACGAACGTTAACCCCTTGAAATTGAGGCTATGCTATGAGCGTGTTTATTTAGTAACGTACACACACAGCTTCACCGTAGTGGAACGACACTGAACCTTTAAAACGCCAATAGTGACAAACAAAGCGAATCCAAAACGGCCATATACAACAGTTTTTAAGTCGGATTTTGCGCACATATGAGTTAATCGTGAAAATGTAATATGGGGAACTGTGAAAATTAGCAGGACAATCGCTATATATTTAAATATAGGGGTGGTGTTAGGGAACTAGTTTTGCCAGAGGATGAGGCGACGTTCGGTGGCCCAGCTGAGGTGTCACAGGCTGATGGCACCTCTTAGATCAGCTGATCTCTCGGTGTCAAACAAACCTAAATTAACCTATGTAAGTTAAACATATCTTACTAAAGCATGTATATTCTTGTACTGTTTGAATGTGTAAATAGCTATAGTATTATTTAACATCAACACAAGAGTTTATTAATAAGTAGACGGTTTCATAGCACATGCGCAGTTGGCCAGAAGTATATTGAGCATGGGTTACGCTCAGTCTGTGACCAAGGCACCAAAACCCCCCATCCCCTGTCCCCTCCCAGCCTCCCTGGCTGGCTAGCTCAGTGTAAACAAAGCCGTCGAGGGGGATAGACGCACACCCTTCTTATCCCGCCAACTGTACAAATTTTGTCTGTGATATTTTTAAGGGGGCTTGTTTTTTTATATCTGTGGGAAGCTAAGCCACAACCCCCTCTCCCTCGCCTTGCCATGAGAGGCCTGCTACGAGGGATCCGGTAAAATCGGCCCCGAGAACTCTACCGAAGGAAAATTTGCTATCGATTTGGTCTCTATGCCGTCGACACAATCCTCCTCCTCCTCCTCCTCCGCCCCCTTCACCCCTTTTATTTCTCTTCAGTAACCAGAACCGCCAAGACGCCAAGATGCAGTAAAGCCAAACATTAACAGGTGAGGAGGAACAGAGAAACAATTATTACGGTGTTACGTTTGAGAGACGGTCGCCATTCTCCGAGAACTTTTGACGGAGGATTTCCCTTCTCCCCTTCATTAATAATCTATCCCTGATTCCCGTCTCTAGCTATCCTTTCCAGCCAAATGCAACTTATCACAATGATTATTCAATTGTATTATGTTTACCTTAGTAGACAGCTTTAGGCTAATGTGTTATTAATTTGATATTCTGCCTTTCAAATTCCTATAAGCTACACTAACTAGGCTAATCGGGAATCTACAAAATAGCCCATCGTTATAGAGTTTTTTTTTTAATCCCGACCGTCCCTTTTTGTTGATGACTCCGAAGTAAACCACACACCAGACGAATGGCCATTTTAGGAATTTATCTATCCAACTTGGATAGGCTACAGTCGAACATTCTAAATATCAACGAAATTACCAAAGTGTGTGGCACTGTGGCCTAAATTCGCTAATTACAATGAATAGACTAGTGGTTAGTTATTAGTGAGTGGTTGACAAATATGAACCCCCCCATCATGAACTACTTGAGTTCATTGAGAATATTCTGAATTGTAAACCTAATATATAGACCTAGCCTAGTCTTTTAACCCCTTCAGTACAATCTTATTATGGCTACCAAACTATTTTATCCAAATAACGAAATAATTGTGTGAATATGCCATAGGCTAGATTTCTTAATCTTAGGTTAATCCTACGCCTAGCTTAAAAATTGGGTTTTATCAAATGATTTAGCCCAACCTATACTAGCCTAGCCTATAGTATATACTGAAAAGGTTAACTTGTGCATAGGCCCGGGTCTTGTATTATTTAAAGCCTTGGTTATATACTATATAGGCTAGATAATTCGAATATTCGTGTATGGTTAAACGTTAGGTAGCGTTGTTCTAGCAAGTTCTCGCAGTTGACTGGGACGACTTTATCTATTACGTCACTGAGAATTTTATCGAAATCAGTGATATGAGTGCGTTTACATTTAGAGAGTAGTCGTTTTTTCCTACCCCCTATTCACTATATATATATATATATATATATATATATATATATATATATATATATATATATATATATATATATATATATTATCTTTTTATTCTGGCGCATAGGCTACCCCAAATCACTATATATAGGCCTATATATATATATAAATATAAATATATAAAATATGACTGAACATATAAGAACATAAGAACATAAGAAAATGGGAGTCTGCAGAAAGCCGATTGGCCTAAGCAAGGCAGATCCCTGTCCCACACAACCCCAATTACAAAGCCCAATTATAGGCTCAACACTCTAATACCCTGAGGATCATCTTACCAAAACGGTTAGAGATTAACGCAGGATTACGGGGGTCTGCAGAGCGCTGATTGGCCCAACCCTGCTGATCCCCCTTCACACCCAACCCTTCTCGTCCATATGCTTATCCAATTTTATCTTAAAGCTCCCTATCGTTTTTAATCCCACTATAGCACTTGGTAGTCCATTCCACCCATCTACAACTCTGTTACCAAACCAATATTTGCCTATATCTTTTCTGAATTTAGAAATAACAATGATGTCGTTATATAAATAATTTACTGAACATGTCGAGAATTAACAATGACGTCATTATATAAATAATATGACTGAACAAATGAACATGTCGATAAATAACAATGACGTGACCAATGGATGACCAAAAGAATACATTTATGTGCGATAATATTGTACTTTGGTGTAGCTTATTGTAGCTACGAGTTGTACCCAGGAAGTGTTTCAGTTAAATAGGTTATGATTTATGAAACTAGCCTGTTAAATTCAAATTACCATGGATCACATAGGTCGGGTTATTAGGCCCTTTAAATTCCGAGTGCGAGAGATCTTTCGTCAGCTGAATAGCCTACAGTTGTCTAGAATGTCTTCTATGTCTTCATTTATGCATGTACCGTAACCGTAACACAATTTTGTGTCTATGTGTATGTAAAAGACGACAAAAGGCAGGCTGCCTGTAACGAGTGTCTCCCCCAAAGCCAAAAGAGTGACAAATTCATTAGATTGGTTCATAGGCTAATTGTATTTTATTTACCGGTAGCCTATAACCTAATCTGATTATAATTTTGGTTATTATTGTTGTTAAGCTATTTGGGGATGATTAGGCCTATGCATTATAATCTAATCGGTTTGCTTATATATAGGCTTATATATATATATATATATATATATATATATATATATATATATATATATATATATATATATATATATATGGTAGCCGGCTGATTCGGACCATGGCTGATTCGGACCACATTTATTCGGCCCAGGCTCATTCGGACCACAATATATTCGTCCTAGGCTTACTCGGCCCATTCGGACCATGATCATTATCATATGAAATTATTATGATTATTTTGATTTAATGTAGTTTTATTAATCTTGTTATTAGGTTTCGTACATAGTAGGCTATAATGCTGTTTATATAATATATAAATTTATCGAAGGAGTAGATATAAATAAACACTATTTTTGTGTATGATTTTGATTACCGGTAATAATTGATTATAGCCTAAATACATATAGTTGTCAATAAAACAACTGGAATGCTTATATACATATACTGTACACTATGATTGTGATTAATGCTTATAGTTGCCCTTTTTCGTAGTCTACTACAAATGAAGTCACTGCATACTCCACTGGAAGCATATCTAGTATCGCCCTAAAAACAGTTTTGTTGGGTTGGAGAGTTGCACAGAGTAGGGGTGGGATTGAGTTGCAAGACGGGTACCACGTGCCCTACGTAAAGGAGGTGGTATACACTGGGAAAGCTCTGAGGAACACTGATTATTGTAGTAGCGATAGAATAGCGAGAGAGATGCAACATTGCGGCGGAGAGAGAGAGATTGCAGAGAGTTGGTGAGTGGACGGGAGTTAATGATACGAAAGGCCTTCCTTTCAACTTTGTCTAGGAGAGCGGTGTGAGAGGAACCTCCCCACACATGTGAACAATACTCAATACAAGGAGTATTACCTAACCTATCCTAGTATTATATACTATAGCTTACCCCTTTGAAAGGACATTAGCCTAACCTAACAACCTTACCTAACCTATCTTAGTATTATGGGTCATTGGGTGAGGGCTGCCGCCCCCACACCCCCGCTGTTTTACATCAACTTACGTGTAAACACGAAGTACGCCCGGTAACACAACTCATTCCATAGGGGCTGCCGCCCCCACACCCCAGCTGGTTGGGTAACAGTGCAAAAAACACTATATTAAGGGACATACCATACTCCCTTTTTTTTCCCTTATTATACATTTCAGCTCTTAATGACATATATAGCAATGATGTATATGCTCTACCGGACTTATTAGGCGTAAAAAGATCGATGGGCTAACTGTCGGTCCAAATCATCAGTAGCCTATAACCAAAACTTCTTAAATAATAAGTTGTACTGACAGTGACACTTTGTCATCAACCCTTTATATAGAAAACAAGATTGTTGTTGTTGTTTTTGGCGCACTCTCCCATCCAGGAGTTCGTTCTATGAACGATGGATTGATATTTGAACCATTTATTTGGGGTGAGGGATGTTTAGACATTTCATTCAGTGTTTGGGTTTGGGAATCATTATATTTACGAGACTACCGCGATTTGTTTTATGTTTTTCTTGTCGGTTTTAGGTAGTTTCATCAATATATATCAAATAAGTTTCCCCATTAACCATTATCCAGCGATCTTTAAACACTGATAAAAGTGTTTTTTATTTTTTAATAAAAACAAAATTTGTCATGGGATACAGAATGGATAGGGGGCAACCCCCCCCCCCATGACTTATTGAAATCAACGTTTAGTTTGCCACTAGGGGGCCTAATTCGAGTTTTACCACCGTAGATATGGAGAGGTTTTGTCAGTGTTTTATAGAATGCCCGTATAAACATACTCAAACATAATATAATGTGATCTTTGCAACATCCTTATTCTATATTAGCCTTCAAATGTTGAGAAATATTTGTGGTCTCGTAGATAAGTACCACATAGGCCTAATCAATAATAAAATATATTTGGAGCCGTTGCAACTTGCTAGAATCTTACCAATATTTGGTACCCGATAAGTCGTGTTTAGAAGAAGAGGAAAAACAAAATATTTTGGGTTCTCAATATGTCGGCCCTAGCGGATTACAGAGGGTCATGTGACAACCACATCACGGCCTCGAAAGATTAAAGACGACCGCGTCCTAATCAACCCGCGGCCTAAACGACTTGCATAAGAACATAAGAACATAAGAAAATGGGAGTCTGCAGAAAGCCGATTGGCCTAAGCAAGGCAGATCCCAGTCCCACACAACCCCAAATCAATTACAAAGCCCAATTATAGGCTCAACACTCTAATGCCCTGAGGATCATCCTACCAAAACGGTTAGAGATTAACGCAGGATTATGGGGGTCTGCAGAGCGCTGATTGGCCCAACCCGGCTGATCCCCCTTCACACCCAACCCTTCTCGTCCATATGCTTATCCAATTTTATCTTAAAGCTCCCTACAGTTTTAGATCCCACTATAGCACTTGGTAGTCCATTCCACCCATCTACAACTCTGTTACCAAACCAATATTTGCCTATATCTTTTCTGAAACGAAATTTATCTAATTTGAAACCATTGGTACGAGTTCTTTCGCTATCACTGAGCTTTAGTACATTTGTCATGTCCCCTTTGTTAATCTCACTAACCCACTTGAACACCTCTATCATATCCCCTCTAACTCTGCGTCTCTCTAACGAATGTAAACCTAATTTCTTCAACCTTTCTTCATACGGAAGATTTCTAATATTATGGATCATTTTTGTCATTCTACGCTGTACTCTCTCCAATGAATCTATGTCCATTCTGTAATAAGGACACCAAAATTGGACAGCATAATCCATATGGGGTCTCACTAATGACAAGTAAAGTTTTAAGATAACATCAGCAGTTCTGTTACTCACACTCCTAGAGATGAACCCGAGAATCCTGTTTGCCTTATTACGAACGCCTATACACTGTTTTCTAGGCTTCAAATCATTGCTAACAAACACACCTAGATCTTTCTCGCAGTCTGAATTTTCTAATTCTAAATTAGCTAGTTTATATTTAACATTTGTTTGCATCTTCCCTATCTTTAATACCTTGCATTTGTCAATGTTAAACTTCATCTGCCAATTTACTGACCATTCATGTAAGGTATCTAGATCCCTTTGGAGGCACTCTATATCGCTATCTGAATCAATTGATCTCCCCATTTTAGTATCGTCTGCGAATTTACTTATCCTACTAGTTATACCTAAATCTAGGTCATTTATGTATATAAGAAACAACAGGGGACCTAATACCGATCCCTGGGGGACACCACTTTTGACTGCTCCCCACTCTGACTTGGTACCATTTATGCTGACTCTCTGTTTCCTACCAATTAGCCATGACCTAATCCATCCCAACAACGCCCCAACTATTCCATGTGCCTCAACCTTTCTCATCAATCTCTCATGAGGGACTCTGTCGAAAGCTTTACTGAAATCTAAATATATTATATCGTATGCCTTGTCATTATCTACTGCTTCATATACCTCTGAGAAAAAACTAAGCAAATTAGTAAGGCAAGAACGTCCCTGTGTGAATCCATGCTGAGAAGAATTGATTAAGTTAAATGTTTCTAAGTGGTTTCTCATTTTCCTAGCAATAATTGACTCTAGTAGCTTTCCTATGATTGAAGTGAGACTAATGGGACGGTAATTGGATGCTATTGATTTATCACCTTTTTTGAAAATCGGAACTACATTTGCAAGCTTCCAAGCTTCTGGAACTATACCTGTTTCTAATGAATTGTTAAAAAGAAATGTTAATGGGTAACTTAACTCATCTCTGCATTCTTTTAATACTCTGGCATATACCTCATCGGGACCAGGCGATTTCTGAGGTTTCAGTCTGTCAATTTCCTTAAGCACATCATTTCTACTTATAGTAACCGTACTTAACCTATTTTCTATACTATCTCTATACACCTTACGGACTTCTGGAATCTGTGCCAAATTTTCATTAGTGAAAACGGATAGAAACTGACTATTTAATGTACTGCACATTTCTAAATCACTTTCTGTCATTTCTCCTATCGAAGTTTTAAGGGGGCCTATTTTATCTCTAACTTTAGATTTATATAGCTGGTAAAAAGCCTTAGGGTTATTTTTTGAGTCATTGGCTATCCTGATTTCATAATTTCTTTTGTCTGTCCTTATACATTTTTTAACCACTCTTGATAGATTCTGATAGTAAGCAAGTAGGTGAATTTCGCCCTTCTTTATTTTTTCGATATATTCCTCTCTTTTTTCCTAGAAGGTCTAATAGTCTATTATTCATCCATTTGGGTTGGTTCTGTGTTGATCTAAATTTTCTTTTGGGGATATATTTATTTTGCGCATTGTGGAGTGAAGAAATAAAATTATTATATGTAGCTGTCAAATTATCCTGAGTTAAGACAGGTATCTGAGAGAGAGTATGTTTATTAGCGCACCTGGGTCCACTTAATAGTTTAACCATAGGATCGACTCTTAAGGCTCGTCTTAATCCACCATAATTGGCTTTTCTGAAATCTGGGATAAGTGTCGTATTCTCTTTAGCCTTTCCTGTCCATTGTATGTTAAAATAAATTGATTTATGATCACTATTTCCTAGTTGGTCTCCTATCTCTACATTATTTATCATTTGTTCATTATTACTGAGAACTAAATCGAGGATATTATTACCTCTAGTAGGCGAGTCTATGAATTGAAATAAAAAACTATCCTGTACCGCCTCAATAAACTCTTCTGAATCTGAGTCGCCGATTTGATGCTGCCAATCAATATTCGGAAAATTGAAATCCCCTATAATACACACATTGCTAAACCTTGATGCTATTTTCACTTCCTGCCATAAAGCTGTACCTTCGTTTCTACTCATATTTGGTGGTCTATAAATAACTCCAATAATTATGGTCTCACTACCTTCGCTAACCTCAACCCAAACACTTTCGTTATCAGTATTTAGTCTAATACCTGATTTAATACAGCTTTTTAAAGAACTCCTGACAAACACTGCTATTCCGCCGCCCCTCCTACTTGTTCGGTCGCGTTTAAACAAACTATATCCTGGTATATGGAATTCTGCTAAAAAATGTCTTGATTCTGTATTAATCCATGTTTCAGTCAGTGCTATAATGTCTATATTTTCGTTGCTAACAAGTGCTCTAAGTTCATCCATTTTGTTACATAAACTCCTACAGTTTGTATAATATAATCGCAATGAATTTATTTTACTGGTATCGGATTTACCTTTATTTCTAACTGAATTCCCATCTTCTGTTACACCTTTAATATTTCTACTAGCAGTACAATTAAAATCCTGTGACTGATATTTTCTATTCCTATCTGATGTACCAGTACGGCAATTTACCCTATCTAGACAATTATTCTTACTCATATTCTCAGGCTTTATTTTCAGCGAAACCCCGCGACAATCCTATCTATTGACCTAGCTAAATTTGCCACCCCTAGCCGAGAAAGATGAACCCCGTCCTGTGCGTACAACTGATTTTTACCATAGAAACGGGTCCAGTTATCAAGGAATGGTATTGCATTTGCATTACAGTATTTTTCCAGCCGACAATTGATACCAATTGCCCTAGATGACCATTCCTTGCTGACCCCTCTCCGTGGCAAGATACTGTGTACTACAGGTATGCCTCCCTTCCTCCTAACTTTATCTAACACCTCCCTGTACTGCCGAAGCAGTACTTCCGTCCTACCTTTACCAACATCATTGCTCCCTGTACTGAGACAGATAATGGGGCTATCTCCAATATCTTTCATGATGTAATCAATGTCCTCTAACACCTTCCCAACCCCGGCACCAGGCAGACAGACAAGCTTCCTAATATCAGTACAGGTGGACCTAGCTAAGTGTCTGACCATGGAGTCCCCAACAATTGAGAAGGACTTGCCTCTCCTTGTCGATGACTTGGTAGCAGCTGCGGCAGCGGCAGGAACTCCTGGGGCAGCAGTTGAAGGTACTCCTGGGGGGGCAGCAGCAGTCACACCTGTTGGAGGCAACTCACTTACCTTTCTCCTGATTTCCTCGCCGAAGGAAGCACTCGCAGCCTCACCATCACATTCGTCATCCAAGGTGATGAACTTGTTGCTGAGGGCAACTGGCCGCCGTAGAAATTTGCAGGTTGTTGCACTTGTTGGAACAACTGTCCAGGGAGCATCACGATCCCTAACAGCAGTTGCACTATCCTCACTTTTCTTCTCAGCCAAAGTCAGCTTTAAGGCCAAATTTTCGTCTTTGAGAGACTGCACCTCTCTCTCCACATTCTCCATCCTTTCTTGCAAAGCAAGACAAAGCTGGAGAATATGAGAGGAGGTAGCAATCTCGTCAACACCAGCCATTTTATGAAAGCGGTAATACTATCACCACACTATGGGCAAAGATATTCACTGGGAGTCACTAGGGACAGGTCCTCACTCAGCAAAGGGCAGGCAGGTACTCTTGAGACTTGTACAGACTTGATGAGAATGAGCCCCTTACATGTTACCCCTTTGACGAATGACGATTTTGACAGTTTATTCTGGCTATTATTAGACAATTTTATACAGCTTAGGAAGGATCTGTGGGGATGAGAGGGTAAAGACTATCTCAACCCTCTGACTTCCATAATACCCTCCTAATCTGAATAAAATCGTCTAATAATAGCCAGAAAACAGATAATCGCCCCTCATCCCGTAGGTGTTAACCCTTTCAGGTGTTTAGCCTTTTATATTTGGGCTATTATTAAGTATTGTTAGGTCAATCAATTTCGGATTGAGGTGTTATTGGCGGTTATTGGAGATGCACTTTAACCTATTGATTAGCAGGCGAAGTAAAATAGTCTATGGTATCAAGACTAAAATGAAAATGGTCCGTCCATCTTTTTGGAGGGGTGAAGATTATTGCCCTTTACTCCACAGGTGTTATAGCGTTTATCATCTCAATACTATTACTCATTTCGTCGTTTTATTCTTGGTATCAGTAGACTATTATATTCAGTTTAAGAAGGATCGATAGAATTGGTTGTTAGTTAAAACCGCATATCCGACAAGCAAAGTTTACGGAGATTGTAATCGTCGAAGTTTGTCAAGACCTCTAAAAAGTGACGGACTTGGTTAGATGAAACTTTGCTGTTTTAGTAACTTAATTTGAAACCAGGATAAACTTTTGGCTAAATTTGAAACCAGGATAAACTTTTGGCTAACATCCAATCCTCCCTCCCCCCTCAAAAAAAAAAAAAAAAAAAAAGCACAGAAAAAAAGAGAAACAACAAAAACAAAGTCCTCCTAAGAAGAAGAAAAGTACCAAACCATGAGAAATTTATTGGAAGGACAAATATTTCATTTGGTGCAGCCTGGCTCCCGGGGTGTGTGTGATAGTAGTATTAGTGGTGGTAGCCAGTGTAGTAGTAGTGGCGGTAGTCGTTATAGTAGTGGTGGTGATGGTGGAAGTTGTAGTAGTTGTGATGGTGGTGGAAGTTGTTGTAGTAGTAGTAGTGATGGTGGTGGAAGTTGTAGTAGTAGTAGTAGTGATGGTGGTGGAAGTAGTTGTTGTATTAGTAGTGATGGTGGTAGAAGTTGTTGTAGTAGTAGTGATGGTGGTGCAAGTAGTAGTAGTAATGGTGGTAGAAGTTGTTGTAGTAGTAGTGGTGGTAGCCAGTGTAGTAGTAGTGATGGTGGTGGAAGTTGTTGTAGTAGTAGTAGTGATGGTGGTGGAAGTTGTAGTAGTAGTGATGGTGGTGGTGGAAGTAGTTGTTGTATTAGTAGTGATGGTGGTAGAAGTTGTTGTAGTAGTAGTAGTGATGGTGGTGGAAGTAGTAGTAGTAATGGTGGTAGAAGTTGTTGTAGTAGTAGTGGTGGTAGCCAGTGTAGTAGTAGTGGTGATGGTGGTGGAAGTTGTAGTGGAGGTGGTGGTGGTGTCAGTAATAGTCGTGGCGGTGGTGACAGTATGGTAGTTGTAGTGCCGTAGTGGTAGTAATAGTAATAGTCGTGGCGGTGGTGACAACATGGTAGTTGTAGTACCGTGGTAGTAATAGTAATAGTCGTGGCGGTGGTGACAATATGGTAGTTGTAGTACCGTAGTAGTAGTAGTAGTAGTAATAGTAATAGTCGTGGCGGTGGTGACAATATGGTAGTTGTAGTACCGTAGTAGTAGTGGTAGTAATAGTAATAGTCGTGGCGGTGGTGACAATATGGTAGTTGTAGTACCGTAGTAATAGTCGTGGCGGTGGTGACAATATGGTAGTTGTAGTAGTGGTAGTAATAGTAATAGTCGTGGCGGTGGTGACAATATGGTAGTTGTAGTGCCGTAGTAATAGTAATAGTCGTGGCGGTGGTGACAGTATGGTAGTTGTAGTGCCGTAGTGGTAGTAATAGTAATAGTCGTGGCGGTGGTGACAGTATGGTAGTTGTAGTGCCGTACTGGTGGTAGTAATAGTCGTGGCGGTGGTGACAATATGGTAGTTGTAGTGCCGTAGTAGTGGTAGTAATAGTAATAGTTGTGGCGGTGGTGACAGTATGGTAGTTGTAGTAGTGGTAGTAGTCGTGGTGGTGGTGACAATATGGTAGTTGTAGTACCGTAGTGGTAGTAATAGTAATATTCGTGGCGGTGGTGACAGTATGGTAGTTGTAGTACCGTAGTAGTAGTGGTAGTAATAGTAATAGTCATGGCGGTGGTGACAATATGGTAGTTGTAGTGCCATAGTAGTAGTAGTGGTGGTAGTAATAGTAATAGTCGTGGCGGTGGTGACAATATGGTAGTTGTAGTGCCGTAGTAGTAGTGGTAGTAATAGTCGTGGCGGTGGTGACAGTATGGTAGTTGTAGTACCGTAGTAGTAGTCGTGGTGGTGGTGACAATATGGTAGTTGTAGTAGTAGTGGTAGTAATAGTCGTGGCGGTGGTGACAGTATGGTAGTTGTAGTACTGTAGTAGTAGTAATAGTAATAGTCGTGGCGGTGGTGACAGTATGGTAGTTGTAGTTGTAGTATCGTAGTAGTGGTAGTAATAGTAATAGTCATGGCGGTGGTGACAATATGGTAGTTGTAGTGCCGTAGTAGTAGTGGTAGTAATAGTAATAGTCGTGGCGGTGGTGACAGTATGGTAGTTGTAGTGCCGTAGTAGTGGTAGTGGTGGTAGTAATAGTAATAGTCGTGGCGGTGGTGACAATATGGTAGTTGTAGTACCGTAGTAGTAGTAATAGTAATAGTCGTGGTGGTGGTGACAATATGGTAGTTGTAGCTGTAGTACCGTGTTTTTAAGCTGGGCTTATAATTAGGGTCTGGTGTGACAGGGATCTGCCTTGTGTAGGCCAATCGGCTTTCTGCAGACTCCCATTTTCTTATGTTAACAACTTCAATAAGGTAACATAATTATACTGTTTGCAGTTCTGCTAAATATCGATATTTGCAGCTCCACTTTCCTTCATACGGTAGCCCGAAACTCGCAAGTGGTCAATTAATTCACGTGACGGGTCCGTGACTTAGGCCCCCCCCCCCCACCCGACTGACCTGATTAGATAAATTAGGCCTTTGGTATACCGTATCCATTTCCTGTAGCTGACACGGAAATAATGATTCAATGTGGTACAAATAGGCCTACATATCTGATTTATATACATGAACATTTATAGCTTGGCTCAGTACTCACTACCGGTATTATTGGCGTAAATTACGATCATTATAAGCTTTCAATGGTTTAAAGTGGTAGTAAAGTCATGTTAAATAATAGCTTCAATAGGCATAACAAAAATTGGGTTAGATATTGAATCTTTGTTTATAAAAAATTGGAAACATTGAATTGAAAGCCGCAGATAAAAGTCAAGGTCATGCCCCATTTTCAGGCTATGTGCTACTGGTACTAGACTTAAGTAATTTATAGATACGTGCGAATTACTATATCTGACTAAAAATCGTGAACCTATGACTGTCTGCTTTCATTATATATTAGTATGTATTTCTTTATAATTTGGTATATGGATAATGGATTTAGCTTTAAATAACTTACACAAACTTAGAACGGTACCGGTACCGATTTAGCCTTTGAAAATATGTGGACATCGTTCATGACCGCCATTATACGTACCGGTATCGTATAGGCATAATGCAACGTATGAGGTCCACGAATGTTTATGACTGGCGGTATTTTCATGATTGACTAAAGTAGCCTACATTATTCAAGACATGTTTTCAACCAGACACGGTTTTTTGCGTTTATTGATGTTGTTTAGTTAGCCTAGATTGATTTACCTCTACTGTCTAGGCTGAAATATTTGCATTGAGCTTGGGTAACCGATCAACTATTTGCTCTCAACCATTGCCAATTCCTCCAATGATGAAATACTAACTGGTTTCGTTGGCATTGGTTGAAACTATTATAGATTTTTTTATCTCAGCTGATGGTAAATTGAATCTTTTGTTGCTGATCTCTATATTTACTGGAAAACATGAAATTACTACGTCTCCGTATCTTAAAAATGCCAAGTTTTCATAATTGGCACTATATTTCACCACTATTTTCGTAATATGTGAGTAAATATGGAAAGGACATTGCAATTTACCGTCAATTGAAAAGAAAACGAATGAATTAAAATAGTCTTCTAGTCGAGTTGTCAGGGAGCCAATTTAAGGCGACGTTTAAATAGCCCTAACAGCTAAATGTTATAGCTACTAAACATGGTCGTAATCGTATACAACTATTTGTTTATTTATTCCCTTTTGTTTGTCTTACCCACATTAGCAACCGGTAACCTTCTCTTTTTGTTTAGTCTGTGGTAACCTTAAATATAATTATATGCAAACTACGGTACTGTATCTCGATTATAACCTCGTCATAACGTATACAAAGTGATTGCACCTTAAGTGGTAATCATTCAGCCTATTGAGGTCAAGTGCTCCTGCCAGGGACCATGGTACGGTATCTCTTGCCAAGGAAAGTTATAGATAGACTACCCGTAATACTTCATACTTGATAACTCGGTACAAATCAAGGTTGTATGTACAGTTATATATATATATATATATATATATATATATATATATTACAGTTTGTGAGTAATATTGCCGGCCAACTATTTGATTTTGACGAATGTTTTGTAGCACATTATTGAGGACTTGTGCTGGTAATTTACAGTAAACAACTAAACATGAGTAGTTCGGTAACTTCCGTAGTCTATAGCTTAGCTTATAGCCCTACTTATCTATACAAAGGAATGTGTCGATGTGTTTAATTGTTGTTATATTTAATTAAAATTACTTGAACATCGTAAGTCTTTTATTCTTACTAAACTAGCTAAGCTGGTGGTTTAATTATTCCTTGTATATAATTTGTTTATTGACATTTCTTATTAGATCCAATAACCTCTTTGATATTAAAGGTGTCTTAAGCTGAAT
Organism: Paralithodes platypus; assembly: GCA_032716605.1. NCBI lineage: Eukaryota > Metazoa > Arthropoda > Malacostraca > Decapoda > Lithodidae > Paralithodes > Paralithodes platypus. The sequence continues at coordinate 3,376,897 of CM064504.1, forward strand.
AAAATGTTGGAAAGTTGTCCAATTATTGAGAAAATTAGATGACGTTATTGTAAAGACCTAAACATACCCTATTATGTCACGTAGGCTAACTTATTTAAAAAAAAAAAAAAAAAAAAAAAATCTGAATAACACAGTTTGTAACCAGGCAATGGCAAGTAAATAATCTCGCATAGTATAACCTTAAAGTTAGCTATTAATAATAACAACATGTAATCTTCCAATTAAAATGTTGAGCATCGTTCCAGTTTCTGTGGAGACCACTTGAGCTACACAGCTAGCAACGCAATAGTTTGAAATTTTCTTGGGGCGAACAAGGAGGTCTCAAGAGTGTTTTTACAAGTTTATTTTGCGGTGTTGTGATTTAAAGTTGTTTTGGCATTTAAGAGCGAGGGGGGGGGGGGGGGGTAGGCAGGCTCAGGGTACCCAAGTTCACTGACTCGGTAAAAGTTAATTGTTGTATTGTGTTATTCAATGTACTGCCATTAAAAGTTCATTAACAAGTAAAATACAGTTTTTAATGGTTACTGATATTCAAGAGTGCCACCGTTTTGATTTTGATAACGTGAGTAAATCGTTACACAATGTATCGAAATACTATACAGCCGAAAATTAAAATCAATATCATGTTTAGGGGGTACTGTATGATTGATAGTAAGCATTAGGGAAGGGGCTTCGATTTTCTCATTAGCCTTTTAAGCTTTAGATTGCGAGTATACACTACTTGGTAGCCTACATGTTTATATTTTGCTAGTGTGTTTTGCCAATCTTGAGAAAAGTAATCAACCCAAGGGTGTTAGAAGTGTCTTCATATCCTTTCTCTAAATTACGGTATCCAATTGTTGAAGTAATCTAACGAGTGTGATGATGCCATAGGTTGTGGTAGCAGGTGGTAAAGCAGTGGGCACGGATGGTGATGACAGTGCAGTTATATAGCCTACGAATAAACTCAAAACAGGTGGTGAAGTGATGATGTAATGGTGATGGTGACAGTGTATTAATAAGTATCCTAGCTGAGTGGAGGGTGAGGGAGACTTCGGTAATATTGACATTCTTAGCTGAGTGGAGCATCATGGCGGTGATGGTGATAATAACTAATGCTGGGAGCTAATTCAGTGACAACAACGACATTATCGACAATCTTGTAATGACGGTAGGCCTTAAATGTCTCCCCTTCGTACGGCAAAGATACTGTGGTGATCACTATACAGTAATTGATAAACCGATAATAATGTCTGACTATGATGATGACACAGGAATAACATAAGAAAATGGGAGTCTGCAGAAAGCCGATTGGCCTAAGCAAGGCAGATCCCTGTCCCACACAACCCCAGTTCAATTACAAAGCCCAATTATAGGCTCAACACTGAGGATCATCTTACCAAAACGGTTAGAGATTAACGCAGGATTATGGGGGTATGCAGAGTGCTGATTGGCCCAACCCGGCCGATCCCCCTTCACACCCAACCCTTCTCGTCCATATGCGTTCTATCAGGGCGTATGGGAGAAGGCTAGTGATGGTAGAATATCGACATGTTCCGTAGAACTTAAGGGGATACTTAGTTTTCTCCCTAGACCTCCATCAAACTTAAAATTATACCCCCAAGACCCCCCCCCCCCCATTTAGATATGTTTTGGATATTTTTCTGTACAAAAATTCCCCGGTCCAAGGCAGGTTCCTCCTAAATTACAGAGTCGATATAGCTCACCTGTAAATGGGCTAAACACGAGGGAGAAGGGGTCCAGCAAAAAAAAAAAAAATCTCTCCTTAAGCTTCACATGTTTCCCTGTTGTACTATAGGGACACCTGCCAATGCCCATGACTACACAATTCGTCATCCACAATGCAGATTTGTTTTTCAGACTTCGTACTAGCTTTCTAATGAACTTCAATCTACACCAGTTGGGTGCTTGGATATTGTTTTCATTTAAAGTTTGTTTTTCCTTCCTCCGGTTTATGTTATCCCCTTCTGTACCAGCGACGTATTTAAATCTTTGTTCTGGCTCTATTTATATGATTTTGTGCAGTATAAGAAGGATCTGTGGTAGTCAAAATGGTTAAGTGAGATATTTCGAAGCCTGTAAATTGCTGGATAAAATCGTCTGACAGTAGTTAAAACGACGGCACCGGTACAAAAAGGGGTAAAAGATAATAGGAGGGACTTACTTTGAAGGTGACGGTATACCAATGATACTTTGTCAACAATATGATAACCATATCTTTCTCTGTCTTCCCCAGGGTGCAGCAGTGTGGTGGAGTGGTGGTGGTGGTGGTGGTATAGGAGTGGTGGTGGTTGGTGCTGGTGGTTATGATGGAGGCGAAGAGAGCGTCGGGCAATATCCTGAGTATGTGGGGGTCTGGTGATGGGAGTCCTGACAAACTCAGCCCTCTCATCGAAGCCCTCACCCTGGAACACAAGTACCAGCCCTCACTAGCCCTGCCACTCACTGCTAAGGTAAATATATGAACCATTTAAGCTATAGTCTATTCGCTGTAAGTAGGCGGGAAATCATGATCTCTAACCTCTGTAACTAAAAAACGACTAGAGTAATCGAGCTAGTATGTCTACCATTTGGGAAGAGTCCGTCAAGGAATAGATGTGGACATTTAAAGCCAATTTGCTCATGCCCTTTATGAGTTACAGAGGATATAGGTCATGATTTCTCGCCTAATTTCAGCGAATAGACTATAGTTCGTTTAGCTAACTAAGATAAAAGTAATGCAAGTTAAATGGCGACAGAACAAATCAACTTACTGTAGATCAGTATGACAAATTTGCATTAATGTGGCACAGAAAAACAATTTCTTGTTTTATTTTTATATGTTTTAATGAATTACCAAGACATCTACTGCTAATGGACTAATCTTTCCTCCAGATGTAACAAAAACTGTAGAATAATGGACAAAAAGACAGATATGCTTGCATCTGTGTATGTTGCGTTGTGTGTTGGTGTATGACACTAACCCTAGCTTGTTCTCACTCACTGCGCAGTGCGTAGGTAGGCTAGGAGGCGGACCTGTTTAGACTTAGTTTGATTTGTATTTACATTTTATTTTGTGTAGGTCTGGTATATATTATCATAACGTGTGTATGGGTGGGGGTATTTGATATTTATTTACTTTATATTTTGTGTAGGCCTGGTCAAATTATGTCCTAACGTGTGTTATGGGTGGGGCGATTTGGGTACCCGATAAAACCAAGAATGTGTTAATACATCATTGCCGATTTTTCTAAAAGTTAGGTAATCTTATGCAACCCTTGCTAACATATCCTACGAAAGTATGTAAACGGGTGCGTCACTTATAGCGATCGTGTTTGTCCTACATAGATTGTCTATCATCAGAAACCGTGGGATCGGCTAAGCGGGGGGAGGGGAGCAGGGGTAGTGGGGGGTTAGAAGCCAGCTGGGAAGTGGGAGGGGCGGGGGTTAAAATTCTTCCTGGCTGACGCAATCACACTCGCAGGCATTAAATCTACGGGGTTATTGCAGACGTTCACCAGACTTTGTTTTGTAGTTGCTGGATTGGAATAGTAGCCCAAGGGCCTTACTGTTCATTCCAAGGATCCCTCCCTTTCAGATACACATATAATTACAAAGCCGGCTGAAAATAATATAAAAGTTATTTTCATGTGAGATGTGAAATTCTATCAAGTATTCAGGCCCAGTACACTACCAGGTACTGTTAACTATCAGACATTTCTATAACATAATTATTGCCCATAACCCACAGTTTTAACATTTCAATAATCTAGAAACCACCAACGACTGATTGAGACGATCAAACAGCAGAGTCCACGAACGCTATTTCTGGCATCTTTTGCCAAACAAAACTTTTCTGATATTGTGGTACTGTCATTGTTCGAATCCGTTTGAGTACCGGTACGGTACCAAATAACATGTATTCATTTGTTCCATTGATTTCATTAATTAGGTATAATTGTAATTTAATTGGTGGGTTGGTGAAAATATGAATTTAAAGAGCTCATTTTGCATTGGTATTTATCTACAATTGGACTGAAGTTAACTATACCGCACACAATTTAAGTGACAGAGTTAGACTATTTTATAGCCTTAAATCAAAAGCTACCAAGCCGGAAAAGTGTGTTCCAGCGACGGTGGGAAATCCGGCGTCAGATTCAAACTTACAGTAAAGGGATGGGAGTAGCGAGTATAACGATGGTAGACACATGCCACACCCCCTTTGTCTGGCAGGCAGCCCCCCCCCCCCCACCTCTCTCTCTTAAATCAGTTTTCATCCGCAATGTCATACGTTTTCTCCCCTCAATCACCGATTAGCACACACACACACACACACATTAGTTTTTATTTTTTTGTCATCGTGCGTTTTCTCTCCCTGCTGCTCAGTCTCTTGAAAGCTGAAACACACACACACACACACACTGTCTCTCTCTCTCTCTCTCTCTCTCTCTCTCTCTCTTCTGTTGCTATGCCGACCGTTACCAACAAGAAACGGCTTAATCGACTTGCCTTAATTACCGTTTATGCTGCGTATCTTGCTGAACCACTGCGCTTGTATTACAAACCACAGGAGCTCTTTTTTCCAACTTTGTTTTCGCTAACTCTTATCCGATAGCTTATGAAATAAAGTGTTGTTATGAATTTTGTCTCCTATAATGCTTTTATCTCCATATCAATCTATACACCGATACCAGTGCAAAGTTCAGAAATACAAATCTTCAAAACAAACTTACCTACACGGGAACGGGACAATATAATAACAGCAAACCTTCTTAACAAAATCACTATGTGGAAATAACGATTTAGCAAAATAAATGAGAAATACGCTTATTCCAACTTCGGCCGCCAATACCAGTGTTAATAAACCGGTAGACCCAAAATGGTATCAGGTTAAAAAGTAGCATGAAACGCGCTTGTGTGAATCCCCCTTTGCATTATGCAAGTGGCAAGCACAGGTAGTCCTGCAGCATTCCTGAACTTAGTAAAGAACAGGATCCCTCCCAACTCCAGATCCATGACAATACAGATTTTGGGCAAAATCACATTTTGAACAAACTTTTTTCTGTATCACGTATTTCGAGGATCTCGGAAGCATAGCCAAAGCTAACTTACGTATTATTGCCATGTAGGCCTATCTCGAAAAGTAAGTGTAGCCTACAGCAGTATGCATTATTAGTAGCACTGACCTTCAAATGTGTCTACCTAAATATTATTGGGTTAAAAGTAATTCAATTCATCTCATTGAAGACACTTGAAAGTCTTCTCAGGTGTTCAGGAAAGTCTGGAGTTTGTCAGGCCTGATTCCAACGAACACATTAAAATATGTAATTCCCTTATCAAAACCACCAAATCACTCGCCTCCCTTCGAATATCAACATGTTGAAGGGATCCATAACGCACATAGAGCCGGCTAGAGCATTGATTCAGTGTAGTGTAAATATAACGTAAAAGCGTCATAGGGTGGGGCTAGTAAGGATGGGTTGGTACCCCTGGATGGGAGGCCCTTAAGGGGGAAGGAACAACGCCAATTATTACCTTATATAATACGTACTCTGGAGTTTATTGCAGGCACTTGCTCATTATTTTAATACTGTTGAATAATGCAAGGAGGGAATAGGAAAATAAGTAAATGATGCAACCGTAGCTAGCAACGGAAAGGTGGCAACTGTATTAACAGGTTGGCAACTATATATATTTTGTATTTTTCACATTCGTATTTTTTATAAGATAATCATTTGACTAGTTTTAAGATTATCAATATAGCAAATGTGTAAAGAAATGGAAGCGGATTACTATTATAGCCTATCAGCATAGCGGGCTTACCGTTTACCAGCCTCCATGGTGTATCGAATTATTGTTGGTATAGTTTAATTGACAGATCTTGTTATAGAGTAGAAGCTCTAGATGCTCACGTTTGAAAGGAAATATATTAATGGTGATAGACGTGGCAACACTGGGCTTTCAACTTCACGCCAGCCGGAGAGAGAGAGAGAGAGAGAGAGAGGGGGTGAACATATGGTAAATAATATAACTAAAAATGGATGATAATAAACTTTCATATATGAAAACTACAAACACACGCACACACACCGTATACGGTACTCTAACTTGGTGTAGTTTTGCCATCGGGTGAGCTATCATTAAGTATTCACGTCTTTCTTTGTGGGGCCTGGGAAGTTTCTAGAAGCTAGAGCTCTAGGTGATCGATGGTACTATACTAGAAGAGAGAGCGAGAGAGAGATAGATAGATAGATAGATAGATAGAGATAATGATAATATGGTAGATGTTGCTGTAAAACATTTCGAAGTTATATAAATATTGCAAATATATTAACTAACGATAGGCAGAAAGATGGGTTTAGGCTTATATGGGGAAACACGATTGTACGGTAAGTAACAAGTAAATATGAAAGAGAGAGAAAAAACAGAGCCAGAAAAGAGAGAGAGAATGGACATGGTGGTTCTGAGTAACCTAACAGCAGACATAAATAGACATAAAATAAATGTACGGGCGAGAGAGAGAGAGAGAGATGCAAAAGAAAGAGAGAGAGAGAGAGATGAAAAAGAAAGAGAGAGAGAGAGAGAACACAACACACAGTAGCAACAGCAGCCTCCGAAATCAATGAGTATCCTGTTGGAAGAGCTAACACTCGCTGACCTTGTGCGGTGTTTGTTTGTTAGAATGAGATCACCACGGGACATAATGACGCACCAAAGCAACAGGTTTAACCCTTTCAATTATATGGCGTCTTTAGTTACCCCTGAACATTTTATTAAACTTGAGAAATACCTCTTATTAATCAAAGGTGCAACAAACTACCTCAACTTAAACCCCAACTGACAAGGATCCTGTCTAAATTGACTAAAATATAATAATAGCCAGAATATTATAAGGGTATCATATTGTATATTTAAAGGGATAATTTTAGATATCTTTACATATTAATGAACAATCAGATATGCAGCTTAGGTAGGATATGTTCAAAATACCTACGGTTGACGACGACATTGTAGGATCATGATTAATTACTTGTTATATATTCATAGTTAATATATATATATATATATATATATATATATATATATATATATATATATATATATATATATATATATATATATATATTATGCACAGTATATATATATATATATATATATATATATATATATATATATATATTCTTTCAATGACAACTTATGTTATTAAAGTGTCGAGTGTGTTGTTTTCGGTACTTGGTTTTGCTTGGTTACAGAAGTTGGTGTAAAGAATATGAAAGTCATACTGAGTTTCAATTTTATGTTTACCTTTATCATGGACACATATTGTGCGTAATATGGTATGGGAAATTATTTGATACTTTTTAATTGGTATATCAAGTGAGAATGAGTTAGTAGAGTAAGAAAAAGGTATCATTATATTGTATAGTTAGCCCCCTTTCTTTTGCACCTCGGGTTTAAAAAATCTATGACTTTCACGCAAGATATCTAGTACTGGTATGGACTTATTACCTCACTCGTTCAGATATTCTTCAAATGACTAAGGTAAAAGTGTGAAAGGTGAGGTATTTCACATTTCAGACAGGATCTCTCTGATTGGTGTGAAAGAGAAGGGTTTTAATCTAGTATTCTTTAATGCAAATATTTATGTTGATCGATTTTGACTATGTGGTAGAGATATGACAGTACAGTAGTAACTAATCCTCCTCTATCTTCCTTAACAGCAGGATGGTGGTGAGATCAGCATGAAGATGCGTAATGGGTCGGCTCACGTGCTGCGCTGCCTCAAGGTGTGGTACGACCTGCCCCCCGACACATTCTTCAATGCTGTCAACATCATGGACAGATTCCTCACACGCATGAAGGTTAGGGTTGTCGCAATTTGTGATACACAGGCGCCACTGCTTTGTCACTTCATGACTCTTATCCTAAAAAATATAACTATTGACTTATAGTATCAATCTCCTTGGTGGCCCATTCCTTACCAGATCTTTTCGCGAACACAATATACTGACTTAATAAAATTGTAAAACTTGCAAAATTATCAAACCAAAACTTGGACAAAGACAATATATAGGTAAAAGAACTAATCAAATTCGCTAGGCTATGTAGAAACAACGCTTTAGCAAAATATAATTACGAAATAAAAGAACACCATAATACTTCCTCCTTAACCCTTTCGCTGCGGGTGACGTTCCGGAACGTCCTGGCAAGTTACACCAATTATTATGTTCCTTCCAACAACCAACTATACTCCTAAAATCGATTAATGAAATTTACAAACACATGTGGCAGTCCGTGGATTCGAATCCAGGATGCTCACACCGAAAATCAACACCTTATGCATCGCACCACGTAGACAGTTAAAGAATGGTGGACACTGCCTACGATTTATTATGCAACTTCGAATCCTGCATATCAATCTAAGCATGTACACACATCCCAACTGCAACTCACGTAGGCTATGCATATGTGCATGGAAAGAGCAATTAATGGGACCTTAACCACTAGGGAAGTCCTCTCGATAAATTACCCCTGAACCAATATCAATTATTATGTTCCTTCCAACAACCAACTATACTCCTAAAATCGATTAATGAAATTTACAAACACATGTGGCAGTCCGTGGATTCGAATCCAGGATGCTCACACCGAAAATCAACACCTTATGCATCGCACCACGTAGACAGTTAAAGAATGGTGGACACTGCCTACGATTTATTATGCAACTTCGAATCCTGCATATCAATCTAATCATGTACACACATCCCAACTGCAACTCACGTAGGCTATGCATATGTGCATGGAAAGAGCAATTAATGGGGCCTTAACCACTAGGGAAGTCCTCTCGATAAATTACCCCTGAACCAATATCAATTATTATGTTCCTTCTAACAACCAACTATACTCCTAAAATCGATTAATGAAATTTACAAACACATTTGCAGGCTTTAAAAGCCTGTAAAAAACGTAAAAATCGAGTGTCAGTGGGCGGGAGCGTGAGGGGCCCACCTCCGACCCTCAGAGCACCGAGCGGCTCACTGAGGTTGACTGTGTCTCGCGCGAGTCTCTCTGTCTCTCTCAACAGTGTAGCCAAGCGAGCGAGTGTTACATAATAGCGGGGTTCACGCGTTTCACTGGCACCACTGTGGGTGAACCAGACCACGTACAGGGTCCGTTCTGGTGTCATTTTGAAGCTATTTTCACCTAGTTTTTGGCAGAATACACTTCATTTAATGCAGATGCTTGATTTATCATTCAGGAGTGCCTGAATATGCCCTAAATAGCCCACACATAGCCGCAGCCAAAGGGTTAAGGCCTTTGCTTCACTTGATATTACAGCTGACATAAAATACATAGGCTTAATACACCAACCTCTTCTTCCCCCTACAGGCCCAGCCAAAGCACCTGTCGTGTATCGCAGTGAGTGCGTTCCACTTGTCGTGCCAGTTCAGTGTTGGATACAGCCACCTAAGGGAGGTGCCACAGGTGGTGCCGGATACGAGGGACCTCACCACCATCTCTCAGTGCAAGTGTTCCTCAGGTGATGTCACTCGCATGGAGCGCATCATACTCGACAAGGTAACAGTTACAGTTGTTCATTCCTTTTGGTAATATCAAGTCTAGTTAATTATGAAAATAACTGATCTACAGTACTATCTGGCTCCTTCGGGGGCCTGAGAATCTAGAGCGGTTTCCGTCAACCAGACTCGGAACTGTTCGGCCAGGCAGTCTGGGGAACTACATCAATAACAACAACTATACGCAACAACTAATACGCAAGCCCAGCCTGGGCTTCTAACCTAGCTGAAACACATCATAAGACCTTACAGACTATCCAAAACAAAGCCCTGAAGATCATTACAGGCTGCACAGCTACTGCACCCACAGATCATCTACATCAAGAAACCAAAATCCTCAAAGTCAAAGACCATCTGGACATGAGAGGCACTCAATTCCTGGCAGCAGCCTCCACGAACCAAGACCACCCACTAAACTACATGGCAACACACCCACAGACACCAAGAAATATCAAAACAACACCCAGCACACGGTATCACACACAGTTATTGTCCTCTCTCCCTCCCTGCCCACCCCGAACCAATTTCCAGAAGCACATCCATACTCATATCTCTCGCCAATCCATCCACTCACTCACTGACAACACGCAGCTGCATGCACGACCTCCCGAAATCCATCCTTCCGAATCCTCCCTCCCTCGCGAGGACAGAGTCCACCTGGCCAGGCTGAGATGCGGACACCATCCAGCTCTCCTGAGCTATCAGAAGAGACTGGATGACTCCGTTGTCGACGCCTGCCCGGGATGTAACACAGCACCCCATACCATTAAACACATCATAGAAGACTGCATTTCACACAACCACTTACGCCAACAACACAACCTACACTCAATGAGAGCTCTGTGGGAAAGCCCGATCGTGGCCATGGCCTTCCTCAGGGACTCGGGGCTGTTCGGCCAGGCAGCTTAGGGAACAACAACAACTATACTGGTCGGTATTTGTCCCCCATATATTGTCATTTTAGGATTGTTCTGAATGTGTGTTGGTTATAGGCACATGGGACTATTTTTTACACTTGTGAAATCAGAAGTACTGTAGGCTAATTGTTGAATATTAAATTTTTCAGCTGGCAACGGACCTGCGATGCCAGGCACCAATCACTCCACTGAGCCTGCTACGCGTGTTGTATGCTGCCCACCTACAGCTGGCAACGGACCTGTTTACGCAGCATCAACGCAACCCTCCGCCCCCCCCGCCGCTCACCACCCTGGTACACAAACTGGAGATTGTGGAATGTGATTCTGCCGCTGCCTCCTACCGAGCAGCGGAACTCTCACTGTCGCTTCTGGCGCTGGAATTCCTGCAAGATGGAACTGAAAAAAATATTCACCAGGCCTGTGTAGATCACCTCCTGGGTGTGTGCAAGGTAAGATATAGTTTGTGTGGATTTACACAAATTTTGTGCTGCATTGATTAACTTTTGGAAATTGAAGTGTTGGGAAGGTCTGTTGTAGAGGCTGACTGCCAATACACAGTCAAGTTCACTTTTAAGAATTGGTACAGTATCTGGTTCAGACTATAGGTCTTTAAAATTAAAAGAAGTACATAATGGTACGGTAATATATTCAATTTTGACATTTACTTCACGCTTTCCGAGTTTGACTAATAGATCACACCTGCAGTTGTATGCATAGCTTCTTGTAATATATCTCTTGATCACGAGGTCCAGGGTTCGAATCCTGGGTGGTTTGTATGAGTTTTTTCTCAAGTGGCATTACTTGATTTAAAGATTATCTTTTTGTAATATAGTTTCCATGAATTACTGGTATGTTGCTCACAGAGAGGTTCTTTCCACAGATCAGCTTTGAGAGGTTCAATGAGTGCCAGGCGGTGGTGGGAGAGCTGATGGACCAATACGAGAACCAGCGTCACTCCCCCCACCGCCAACGTCTGGTGTGGAGGCTGTCCAACCGCACCCTCCGCCAGCTGCGACCCACGGACAAGTTCACCACACGCCTCCCTACCATTGTTGAGATGCAGGGCCCACAGCACCCGCCCCTCATACGCCCCAGGTCAGTCTATAGCACAAATAGCGGATATGTACAGATAAATTCCATGTTTAATGACATTTTTGATAATTTTTGTATGGTTGAAAGTGGATATAAACCAAGTACAGTACTGCTATGGCCAGAAGTATTTATATACTGTACTATTAGAATCTTTTATTGAAATTGCAACTCTTCCATCAATTTTGTTAACTTGTCCATCCTGTTATCATATACAGTCGACCCTCGATTCAACGGATTTCGGATTCAACAGACTTTGTCCGTAGCCGGACACCCCGTCCGAGCAACGGACCAAAGTCCGTTAGTAGAAAAAATGTCCGGTAGGTGGCGGGCGCGGCGTCACAGCAACCCGCCAAGTCATTGTTTAGCGCGTCAGTTCGGTCCGCCCAGTGTTATTATAGTCAATATCTTGCATTTAGCTACTTAAAATGCCTCCGAAAGATTTTTTTTATTAAACAAAAAATGTATATGTATGTGCAATATGTAAGGAAAGACTTAGAAACTCCCGGAAAGTTAAAAATCTTTATTTTCGAGGCATATTAGGGCTAAATCGGCGAAGTCCGAAAGCAATTTCCCAGCTACGGACACCGTCTCCCCCCTATTAGTCCGTTGAATCGAGGGTCGACTGTACTAGGTATAGGTGCTATCAGGGTAATCATCAAATTATTTAAAAAAAAATTAAAGATATTTGGGTAATGGTACCGGTAATTTTATAGTCAACCTCAGCATATCACTAGTACTGGTACATAGCAACCATGTTTTTGTTATACTGTAATTAAGTTTTAACAATCACTTTACGTAATAGTCTGTCTCTGTAGGATGGAACTAGTGAAGGAGATCCAAGATGTACAATTTACTTCATATTTTAATTATTATCACTTAACAATGTATCTCTTTGCAGGCTGGATAGTGAGAGTTCCGAGATGTACATTTCATCGTCTGAGGAAGAGATGGATTACGACTACGATGAGGAGTTCCCCCCGCTGCCTGCCCCCGCTGCCTCCCTCAAGTCCCCGCGCAAGTCCCCCAGCCAGGCCTACATCCCTTACCCCAAACTTGGCCGCAAGCATAACCGCATCGCTTGAATTGCTTCCACCCCTGGCCAAAAGCATCTTTGCATAGCTTGAATTATCTGAAAACTCGGCCGCAAGCATAGAACATCCCCTATCCTCGTCCCCAAGCATTATCACATCGCTTGAATATCTTCTATCCTCGTCTGTAAGCATCGCCGCGGTGCTTGATTTCTTCTGTCTGGGACCTTCAAATTCATCATCTTCACTCACTGGAAATTACGCTGGAGAGATCTCGCCACTTCATATCTTCGCCGCTGCATTATCTTCACTTCAAATTGCTTATCTTCCTTACCCCTAGGTCAGTTGCAAGATAATCACTTTGAATTTCGGTCAGGGATTGTCAATTTTGTCTCTCCTTATTTGAAATGCAACATGGGGAGATATTGTGCATCATATCTTTTACTGTAAGTTCCCAAACCCAGCTTGACCCATTTCTTAAAGCTTTGCCATAAGTATATCCATACTACTTTAATTTTGCTATCAAGGATAACTGAATAACGGTACCTCTCCTTGGAGAAAATTTAGAAAAAGAAAAAAAAATATCATTGAGGATATCCTACATCTGTAAATCTGTGTTTCTAAAGGTTCAACCACACAAGTTACTAAACTAAGCATACTTTACTTTATATATGCTAAGCCTTTTTTATAAGCATAACGTTCTTTAAAAACTCGGAAGTAAATAAACTTCCTTCTTCCTCATTTTATAATGTGTGGGCTTTCAGGTGTTTGTCCCCCATCATTGCCTTTATTTAATATGCTGTATAACCTTTTGCCAGACACATTCATGGGCTCTAAAATTTGATCTTGCATACCATATTCTTATCTCCTTTAATTTGTACCCGAGTCAATATCTTCAGCCACTGGAATATGTAAAGTAGATGCTTCTATAAATGTTTTCACCATTCCCCACAGATGGAAGATCCTCGATGACTCATTTTTGGCTGTAAGCTTATGATGTACCATAGCTTTCCCATTCTTCCCCCTCGAACACCTTCGACAAGCTTTGTTTACCAACATCACAAGAAAGGTGGGATAAAAGCTTCTCATTTGATCTTCATCATTCAATCTCCCGTTTCCATATTAATAGTAACGGTAAATCATCACCCAGAATTGTCACTTTGAAACTATCTTGGCTCAAAATTGTCGTTTCAAAACTGTTCTGTGTGCAGATTGACATTTTTAGTCAATTCCCAATTATCATTCAAGATGTTTAGATTGATATTCTTTTAAATCTTAGTAAACAAAAATTCACTTTCAAACTATACTGAATATGAACATTGATTTTCGAGGGAGACTGAATTTTCTTTCATATATGGCAAGCTGTTGTCATTGAACCTCCTCATACTTCATCCCACGTGGCATATCATCCTTAACTAATTTCTCGTTGCAATTCGACACAATATTTTTATCATTACTTCCCGGTTTGGAAATCCACTCCGAGGAAAAACGTTGGCCGTTTCTTTAGATGTTTGCTGTAGCTGGGTCACTATTGTCAAATATGCGGTATTAGTCCTCACAAAGAAATCTCTACTTTTTTTTCTATTGGTAAATTTTGTTGGTAGCTACTTCGTCGGCATATTTTGTGGCGACCTGTTGCATATATCCCATGAGAAATATTTATTATGTATCTTACTATATTATACTATGCTATATAACTTTCATATACTGAACCGATAATTTAAGATTATGATTTTTCAGGAATCATATCTCCCAAACTGTAAGCCTTCTTAGTTGATTATCTCTGTTGAATAATTCCACATTTTCTTAATAATTTGTTTTAAGAATCACAGCTACCGTAACATTTCCAAGTATGTTTTCTTTGCTGAATGATACCGTATTTTGAAGTCTCGTGGCCTGATCTTTCCCCCCGGCACAAAGTGTTTGGAGCACTCAAGTCCTTCTTGTTTCCCTCTGTCCCCTTCGAAAACATTATTTAGTTCCTGGACTTGGAACTTATTCTTTCCGCGGGCAGTTTCGAGCATTAACGAAGCTGTTGTATGTGTAGTCTTTGAGCAGAATTTATTTTATTAATTTCAAATGCAGGATTTTCTCCCTTTTAGGAATGGTCTAGCTAGCATTTTCATGAAACCGTTGCTAAATTAGCACTTATTTTTGTTATGACCCCTCAACATTTTTCTCACATAATAGAAAGAGTTAAATAGGGTCTAGCATTCAGGTGTTACTTTGACCATTCTTAAGAATTGAGGGTTTCCTATATTTTTTCTGTGAGCAGTGATCTTTTGAAAAAAATACAAAAAAACTGCCAACTGCATTAATTTTACAGGCATCCCTTGCAGTGAGCTTGGCCTCTTTGAAATATTCACTGATAGGACATATAGCTATGTAATGTTTTATTAATCAGGACTCTATGAATGTTTCCAATATTGATAACAAAGCTATGTATAAGTATTAGAAGTCCAATTGAATATTTCAGAAAGTTCATTTTCTGGGCAGGTCATCACACAAGGAGATATTTTGTGCCACTTAGGGTTCCTGTGCATTTAAGTCGGGAAGTACTTGTTGGCATGTCTGAGTTGATCTGCAAAATTGTAGCCATACCAGGTACTTTTTTATTGTCTGTATCAGAGTACCGTATAAGGAATCCTTGTGTGATTGTCTATTTAGTCACACTGGCCAGGTTTTTACAAACATATCCAAACATTGTTCCGAACGTTCAGGAAATACCAAGAAATTATCGGTGGTCTTTTTATTCGGTAATCTTCTCTGACAGTAACAGTCAGTCGGTTGTATGAGCTATTCTGTGTTCCATAAACTTGGGTATGTTTGAAAAAATGTGTCATGTTTGTAAATTATGGATGGTATCAACTGGACCAACTCTTAGGTCGACTTGAATTCCACCAAACGTGACAGTTAGGCCGTGAGTTTTAGAACGAGGGATGCCAGTAGTTCTTGATTTATGTGACCACCGATAAGTGATATGTGAAGGAGTAGCGTTAGTTTAGGAGCGTTTGATCATTTTTCCTACTAGCCGCGTCTCTCTTGCTCATGGGAGAGGCGCAGAGTTTACAGGCCAGGAGCATCTCTCTCTCGAACAAACCTCGTGCTGCTCTTCTTCCTAGTGGCTGGATTGATGTGTAGATATTGGTAGTTGTTTATTATCGCATTCATACACACAAATATATCAGTGAGGGAAGTAGGGAACAAACTGACAAGATGCTATTAAAGACAAGACTGATCAATGTATATACAAATCAGTCTCAGCCATTTGTAAGCCATTGGGCAAATACCACCCTGAGAGGAGGTGGTGTCCAATATCCTATTCCCCAGAGAAAGATATTGGAAAAATGAGTACGAGATCCAATCAGATTAAGCTTAACCTTTATACTGGTAGGACCAACTCAACTGTAATGAAGCGGTTCATGTAAAATATACAAGTATCTTATGTGGAAAAAATGTGCCAGTGTTTAGCATGACGAAACATTTTGTATTACTATATACAGATAACGTCCTTGTATAGAATGATGTACCAGTTTATAGCATCAAGCCGCCTGAAGAGAGAGCCGAGCTGAGTTTCCGCAAGAGACACGAGCCTGAATTTGTGTTTTGGTGGACTGGTCAGTTAGTTGGCTGACCCAGTCCTCTTTTTGGTCTTTGGTAAAATACAAAAAAAAAATCATTGATTAACCAAAAAGCATTAAAAAAAACATTACTTTATTGGATGTATGTACTAGTGTATCGTAGCTTTATTCAGCGTCTCCTTCAAGAAAAGTACAAAAAAAATCATAAAATTCACAAAACCTATTATCAATTAAGGTTATAACTGTAATGACCTCTTTTTCCATATATACATTAATAATCTCTTTGGGTACAGCCTGGAATTCTAGAGCAAAATTTTGATAAGGTGGCGATCTTATTATTTTACATATTTTGTTTCCCCTCGTGTGGGTCAGGTCAAAATCACTGATAAAACTGAAGCTACTAGTCAGTATTTTCCGTGCTATGAACAGCGCTCCCAGTTGCAGTGTTGCGGATCCAGTAATGTGCCGTTGATGTGCGTCCAGAGTGCAATATGTAGGTCTACAATTTACTTTCCCTCAGAATTGAATCAACCCCCATCTGTCGTTAGAAATTAGTTCATATATGAATTTTAGACATTGGCTAACTCTGCCTTTAAAATGGGGAAACTCTACCTGTTTGGATATTTGAATGTTTAATTATTGATGTGGAAGAGTTGAGACACTTGGCTGAAAATGTTGCAAATTGTATTTCATAGTAATGTTATGTTATACTGGGACAATTATATTATGGTGTACAGGTACTGTACTATGTATTAAGGGTTTGAAGTGAGAGGGGAACCTCTCGACTGCTGGGTCCAACGACGTTAATTTGACCGTAGAATATTTTTTTTTTTTTTTTTAGTAAACCAAGATCATATCAAGCCAGTGTCCTAAGTTTCAGAGTTTGCAGTTTGCACATTATTAGCTTAGCTAACACCTGTACGGTACATATAATTTAAGGATAAAAGCTGGTTATGGAGGATTCAACATAGCTGTTCCTTCAGTGATTGGGAAATTTGATAATCTCCACAAAAACAAAAAAAATACATTATGGCTATGAATTTGGTTATTCAGAGATCAGGGTTGATGTCTACCCTTGTAAATTCAAGTACCACCCTGTTTTACTATATGTTATTGAATTTTGGCCTTGAAAAATTCCCATTAACCGTTGCACTCTGGAATATCACCACTTTTATAATTGTATCATCTGTGGCCATTACTTTGATCAAGGTAACAAGTTCAGCGGCAACACTTGACGTGTCTCTCCTTCTCTTGAGACACAAGGCTGTGATAACCTTGGGGCTCACCAGTGAGTCTTGAGGGTTTAGGGTCCTCCGGGCGCTGCACCCCGCGTGACCCCCTGGGAGTGCTGCCCTTACCTTGCCTCACACCCTCAATTAACACGCCACAGTCACCTAGCCACCACATTCCGGTATAAAGCATAATATGTTCTGCAATAACAATCTAGTATTTATGATAATTTTGCCATCCATGATAATTCTTTATGTAACTGAATGAAGAAATGCACTGGTATGCATTGCCCTCCATGAGGGCATCCATAGATTTAATTATTTATATTGCATATATTTCTTTCATTATCTTGTACAGTATGTTTTTTATTACCCAATGTTCTTGAAGAAACTACCAGTTCATTAAATATTAATGCTCAATTAACTAAGTTTACCTTAATAGCAATTTATATTCAAAATTATGCTAATAAGTAAATGTTCCTTAATAAGCTTACTACAGTACCTTCAGAATAATGCAGAGTTAAACTATCTCTTGACTGTAGAACACTAGCTGATTCCTAAGTGTGTGTTGTGTTGGTGTGGTGTGATGAAGTGTAGTGATGGTGGTGTTTAGGGCGGCACTGCGGTTGTGGCGGCCAGGGCCCTCGGGAGTGTCTGTTTGGTGGAGCCGTCTGGTGGGGGGAAGCAATGCCATTTCCTTTACACTGGCTGCCATCTGCCGTAATTTGGTTCAAACGGTCATGCACTTTCAGTAATTACCCCGGTACTATCAGTTGTTCCGTTATCGTAAATTTGATCTTTGCAGTATTCCAAAACTGTATTGAACCTAACTGGAACAATGCAGTGGTTGGTAGTGAAGACATATGCTTCAGAGCTTTGTAATACTGCTCGAAGTGTAGAAATGCAATTTACGGAAACAGTTCATGGGTACAGTTTGCCATCCATTATTTGGTAAACTTAGCCAAAGGAAGCATAATGGCTGGAAGGCAGACTGAACATTTAAGTATGCAGGATGGTAACTAGAAAAGATGGCTGAAATTTTGCCCCTAGATGGCTCTGCTGTGTAAGGGGGTGGGGTGGGGTGGGCTAGGGGGGGCGGGGCCGAGCGATGGACACCCCTCGGGGCGACGAATCGCGGCCGCAAAACCCCCAAGTCTTGCCCCTACCTCGTTTCTGATATTAGTTAAAAAAAAAAAATATAGCTCTATATATATATATATCTTGAGTTTATAATTGGGGACTTTGTTGTATTTTTACCTGTGCAACGTCACCCAGTCTTCTTACAAAATTGGGGGTAGTGTCGTATGTATAAAAGAATGGCGTCACCCAAAATTATTTTAAAATTTTGGGCGGTCATAATTTTATCTCTATGATGCCATTCCCAAGTTTCTTCAATAATTGGGGAGACTATTGTATTTTTTTTATCCGTGCAAAGTCGCCCAATTAACTTCTTGTACCTGCCAGTGAAGTAGCGTATATATGTATGTCGCAGTGTGGTGCTGGGTTCTGTTCCGGAACCAAGCTTGTGCATAAGTTTTAATTTTTATGAATTATATTTATTTAGCGATGTATATGATTGTATAAAGAGAAAGACCCCCCCCCCCTTTTTTTTCCTCCCTAGTTGTATTCATCATCTGTTATCAAGAGAACACCCAATTTTTTGTATAAGTTGTATTAGTCTACAGTACCGGTATTTTTTTAATCTTCAAGACAATTTTTTTCTGTTTATATAAGTACTATTGGCATGTTAACTTGTAAGTCCATTAGAAGCCCCAAGAACACTGTCGCTATCTTGAGAATCTGTTAACCATACTCCCAGTCGCTTGGTTTAGGCTTGACAACGATGAATGGTCGATTGTACGATCTTCTAAATCTTTTCTCCTCTCTCTCTCTCATCCTAAGATTTCTTAAACAACGTACCTAAAGTTAATGTAAAGTTGATCTCACTATAGCTTTGTCTCATAAGTTGGAGGAGACTTTTTCCATCAAATATTGAAAATTTTGGTGTAGCAAGCATATTGTAATCTGAACACAAGCGACTAAGAGCATGGGATTCGAGTCTAACTTGTCCACTCACAATAATGGAGCTTAAAAAAACTAAGTGTGGTAGGATGAATTACTAGGGTTGTTCACGGAGCTGCCTGGGTCGAAGCTTCTGGCCTCCTGCCGGGCGAGTGTGAGGGGCCGCGCTCCCATTCCTTGCGAGGGGGATGGCTGGAAGTGTCGAGCTGGGTGGTTCCCCTCCTACAGTAGCCCCAATCCTGTGCAGCCCTCTAGGTGTGGTGTCAGCCATGCACACTCAAGGCAGCGTCACTTGGACAATTTTCCGGCATTTTTACTAGCCACTAACTATTTTAGCTAGTGTTTCTATACTCTGAGTTGGTGAAGATAAAGCCTGAATCCGTTATTCAAAGGCAAAATTTGCCTTAATAAGATGAAAAGTATAAGCAAGGCTAGAAAGAAGAAAATGCTGAAAAATATCTGTGTGACGCCACCTTCAAAGTTCTCGTAACCACAATTATTATCACAGAAAATTGAAGCTGCATGAGGGAAAATGAGAGGCGGATTATTAGGAAGGTTTTGAAGTATGCAAATGAGCAGTTAACTGATAATATTTTTGCAATGTACTGTATATAATGTGTAAACTTGTGATGGAAAGTAAGATTGGTTTCAAGAGATGCTCTGGCTTGTATGTGAAGCTTTAATGTGTGTTTATAAAGGCATTGTCTTACGTTTTATGTACTCCATTGCCAGACGCCAGTATTGATTTATTTGCCCAAAGAAAATGTAAGGATGAGTTGGTGTTTTGAGTGTTGAGTAGAGTTTGGTGAGAAGCTTCTATTAGTTGATCATGTTGATGCCTAAAAGACTACGAGCCGCCTTTCGTTTTCCCCTTGACTGTTTTGAGACTTTTATTATGTGTAACACATTGTATGACCATGGAAGTTGCATTTTGGTACCAGTTCATATCAGGTGATCCTACTATGTCTGAGAGTCCTCCCCTCTCTATCTCTCTTAACTATTTAACTGTGTGGCCCGGTGGTAAATCTCCAGTCTGTGGAACCTCAGGAAGACTGGGGTTTGAATACCTCCCAGGTCCACTAGAGTTAAGCGCTCGCAAGACGAACAGGATTTTTTTTTTTTTTTTTTCTTCTAAAATCCAAGACCATTTAGTTAATCTGTAATGCAGTTGTAAACTTGTAAGACTATATTTGAAAATTCCCGGTACAAACCAAATTTACCCATTTTATACTGGTACAGGATGTGATTCAAGTTGTTTGACTTTGCGGGGTTGCTTGAATATAACTGCGCTCCAGAATGCAACTGGTGTATTGTATGGTGTGATGGAATAGTTAGCTTGGCAGAGAGAAAAAGTCATAACCACAGAACACACAACAAAAAAACATATTCTAGACTAAGATTTTGTACCCTGGTGTTGAAAATGTCTTTGAGTCAGTAACCTAGAATATGAATCTGTATGTCTGTAAGATCCTGCTGAAATAGATCTATAATTTATTGCGTAGATGCCAAATGCAGTTCTATTTGATTTTGATATTTGATGTGTAATCCAAAGGTGGAATTTAGTTTATTTTGGTATGACTAGTTATTGCTCTGTTCTAACCAATCTACTGTACTGGGATAACAAGAATTAAAGATAAGTAATGGAAGACAGTAAGTGAGCAATATTCCCAAGTGGTGTGAAACAGACTAATGACTAAACATACACAAAGAATTACAAAAACCTTATATTTTGTTGTCCGCCCATCTCATAGCGAAGAGGATATTGAACTATTTATAACTGTTTACTTTTATGGAAGACTGTATTTGTATTTTAAGTCGATCTGCATACCAGTGTTGAATGTCTGAATTGGGAAATGTTTTGTTTCAAGACACCTTTTTTTGCAAATAACCTGACCATGTGAATCAAGTCCGCACCACTCATTCTCGGAGACCGCCAGTTCTGGTTTCGGTTTGATGTCCCCCTTTTTTTTCCAATTGTTCTGGCTATCTTTAGACAACTTTAACAGAGATAGTTTGTACCCCTTTAATTCCGAGAGGTATGCTCTAAGCTGAATTAAAGTCTAAAATTAGCCAAAATAAAACAAAAAAAGGTGTAGTCGTGCTGAAAGGGTTAACTTTTGGTCTTTGTAGCTACATCTGAAGACCAGGCTACAGGGTGCGGAATTGTTTTTGACTTGCTGAAGTTATTACCCAAGAGCCGGTGGTCGTTTTTTTAAAAGCATAGCGTTAAGATTCTGCGGTGTGTCTTAGCACTCAGTTGGTACAAAGTATTAGTCCGGTTCAACGGAGAAAAGTAATGTGAAGTTCTGGGAAAATATACGAGTTTGCCCTTACGTCAACAAGAATGGAGTACAATATACATATACTGTATTGAAAGAAAAGATGAATATACTGTTGTTATTTTGGGAAATTATTCAAGTATGCCCATACATTTACAAGACTGGCATATACATTTTTGAAGAAAAAGTGGATTGTGAAGTTAAAGCATACGAGTTAGAAAATCAAGTAAAACCAGAAATGTACAATAATGGAAAAATAATATAAAATAATGTGGTTTAATATAAAGTTTGCAAGATTGAAGAAAGATAGTTTATAATTAATAAAAACAAGGGGTTTGCCTTGAAATAGAAGATAAATCTTTACTTGCATTTCATAAGAGGAGTTTACATTTAATAAAGCAAGTGGATATAGAGTTTAGAGTTCATAAAAGCAAGTGGTTTACCATGAAGAAGTTTACAATAATCTTGGCTTGTGTGTCATTCATAATCTATTGTGGTGTACATAAAGTGTATAATGTACAGGTGTAAGTTATTTTGAAGGATTTATCAAAGCCTCGGGCATTTGAGAACAACCCAAAGAGTTTAAAAAAATAATAATAATATAAAATAAAGTAGGTAATTCTTGTGTCATACACTCAGTTGTCTAGCTATACACAACAAAAAATGAAATAAAAGATCATATTTTTCTAATCTGTGGTTTTATTATCAATAATTTCTTGTACCGCATGCTTTGTATTAATTTTTAATGTGTGAATGAAAGGGAAGTATACAGTACAGTATATGTTTAATGTGTGAATGAAAGGGAAGTATACAGTACAGTATATGTTTAATGTGTGAATGAAAGGGAAGTATACAGTACAGTATATGTTTAATGTGTGAATGAAAGGGAAGTATACAGTACAGTATATGTTTAATGTGTGAATGAAAGGGAAGTATACAGTACAGTATATGTTTAATGTGTGAATGAAAGGGAAGTATACAGTACAGTATATGTTTAATGTGTGAATGAAAGGGAAGTATACAGTACAGTATATGTTTAATGTGTGAATGAAAGGGAAGTATACAGTACAGTATATGTTTAATGTGTGAATGAAAGGGAAGTATACAGTACAGTATATGTTTAATGTGTGAATGAAAGGGAAGTATACAGTACAGTATATGTTTAATGTGTGAATGAAAGGGAAGTATACAGTACAGTATATGTTTAATGTGTGAATGAAAGGGAAGTATACAGTACAGTATATGTTTAATGTGTGAATGAAAGGGAAGTATACAGTACAGTATATGTTTAATGTGTGAATGAAAGGGAAGTATACAGTACAGTATATGTTTTCTACGAGTATACAGTAAGTATGTAAAATCAATAATTTATCTTGCTGTATGCTATGTTGCAAATTTGATTTTAAATAATATTTTGACATTTAACATGTAGTTTCTTTATTCATGCAGAGTTTAGTAAAATTTGCCAGAACGTCCCGGACTTCCCAAACTTGACTACTTCCTTTAACGTGACGATAGTGCGTTGTTATATGTGCGATTAGTTTGCTTGGAAAACAGATTAACTTGCTCATGTAGTAATGTACACCCTATGTGGTGGATTGTGTTCTTTTATTTAATAATTTTCATTTTAGTAAGCGTTGTTTCCACATAGCGATTTTGATAATTTAATTTGACTTTATATTGTCCTTGTCCCAATTTTGGTTTGTTTAGTTTGCAAGTTTTACATTTTAATTTAATAATTTTCATTTTAGTAAGCGTTGTTTCCACATAGCGATTTTGATAATTTAATTTGACTATATTGTCCTTGTCCCAATTTTGGTTTGTTTAGTTTGCAAGTTTTACATTTTAATGCTATTTATATTAATTTTTTATTAAGGGTGAATGAAAGAAAATGTTTTTAAGAGGATAATTATATATACTGTACCGGTAATTGGAGAACTTGGGCAGATGAAGCCTCTTAATTGCTAAATAAAATTGTCTAATAGTACTGTACTGGTAGCCAGAATGAAGTTAAAAAGATGTTGCCGGTACAGAAGGGGTTAACTGAACTTCATGAAGTGAAATAGTACTAGCCAATAGAAAATAACGCTTGTATTCTTTGGCACTTATCTCGATTCACAGCATCGATACTGGATGAAATTACTTGCAAAATTACGTTACCTTCAGAAATGGGAATGCTAATCCGTCTCATCTCTGTAAACAACACTCATTCCCGCAATATTCATTCGGTATCAGACACTGCAAAGGGAAAGAATTTTTTAAGAATACAAGCTTAAGTCCTTCCTGCTGCAGGATAGAATAACAAATAATGAGCTGAGGAGACGTTTAGGTATAAAGAGTATTAGCGAGGAGATGTGTACAAGTAGACTGGGATGGTATGGACATGTGGATGAATAAAACTGGGTGAAAAGATGCAGGTCTGTGATTGTGGAGGGAGCTGCACCAAGGGGTGGACCGAGGAAGACCTGGGATCGGACTATACGTGCCGATCTCAAATCCAAAAACTTGACAAGTGAAGCAGCCCTCAACAGGGTTGCCTGGAACGCCGCCATTAGGACAAGAGACTGAAAATGCACGTGTGTGTGGAGCACTCGGTCTTAACATTTTATGTATGTATGTATGAATTAATCAAGACAAAGAAAGATTGTTATAAATTTAAAGTACAAGTACTGTATAGTCATTCAAATAGCTCAATCAATCTATGAAATAAGAATAGGCTATTTTTGTTTAGTTGACGGTAAGTTGCCAAATCTATTCAAGTACCGGTACTTGGCTATTATGAAGATTATGTGCGAAATGTTTAATTATGATGCAGAGATGAACCGGTGTACATATGAAGAGCCCTGCCTGGATGTAATATGGGCCGGCATTGTGGTGTGGTGAGACCGGAACCTCTCCGGGAGATCTGGGACCTGGGTATCTTTTGTTGGAGACTCCTCATGATCCTCCCTTGGTCTCGGGGTCTTCTGGGCGACCTAGATGTGTGATTTTTTATATTTTGTGTTTCTGTCCGGGGTCTGTCTCAAGCCGGCCACCCCTAGCTATGGTATATGTGCCTGAGTATATATAGACATCCATACATCATAAACTATCAAGAAATAAGGTGCTAAAGGATTGCATTTGCTGCAAGGTGAATGTTTTTCGTTCGTTCATTTTACAAGGTCAACATATATTAATATAGTCAAAGTCATCATGTAATATAACTAAGCAGGTATCATACAAGAGATTATATTGTAAACTATTTATTATTAAAATTTTTAAGGCAACATTTCAGGGATATTGTGCCCGGTACTTCAACAAACTCCCACGGCGAGTAAGAGACATGAGGGGCGTCTCTTTAGACAACTTCAAGAGAGCCCTCGATGTCGAACTGCAAAAAGTGCCAGACGAGCCCATCTTCGCAAGGGAGCGGGCTGTCTCTTCAAACAGTCTGCTGCACCAAAACACAACCCACAACGAGGGGCGACGCGCTCCTCGGTGCTGCTAGGAGAGTGGCGAACGCAACCTTAGGTGACCTTAGGTAGGTAGGTAGGTATTTGAAACTGGACTAGATAGATAAATTTAGGTAATATAAATAAGTCATCTAAATTAATCTATCTTGTCTAATTTCAGATACTGTACTGGGCAATAAAACCTATCCTAGAAATGTGAGTTGTATAATATTGACCATCTAAAGTTGGCAATAACAGCTCTCGTGTGATACCCTTTATCTGTATAACATGGTGACTTCTGACTATAGTAATTGACCACTTGTGAGTTTCAAGCTATAAGGAAGTTGGAGCCGTAAACATCAATATTAAATAGAAATGCAATAATAATGTAAGTTTCTGATGGAGAGCAATTATTTTTAATTTAATTTTGTATATGTATAATAAACTACAACCGTATTCTAGCCTGATAATTCTATTAAATATTGATGTCTACATCTCCAACTTCCTTATAGGCCTAGTCTGAAACTCGCAAGTGATCAAAATGCAATCAATTAGCATCTAATCTATTGATACAGTAGTTAATAAAACAAATATTTAATTACTAGCCTATTATATCTGCATCATTCATCATTCATTCATTTTCTATTGAGCTCGTCCTGGAATCTTTACGACTCTGAATCTTACGATTCTATACAGGACTGTCCATTTGTATCGGCACTAGCTCAGAGAAGAGTGTTGAGAGGGGAGAAGGGGTGTTGGAGAGAGAGGAAGCTGTTGGAGTGGCTTTGTTGTGTGTGTTTAGTCTGTATACGTCGTCAGGATGTCCCCTGACTGGGTGCGAGCATGTGAAACATGCTAGGACGTACTACCACACCCACTAAATGTCCGCCGTGGCAGGGATTCGATCCCGGGTCTTGCAGATTCACACGTGAGCGTGCTCACCACTGGACCACCACGGCTCAAGGCCTTGTTTTCATAGTTAACAACGTATTTCACACATCTTCGTAAAAGCCAAGTAGTCGAAAAAGGGATATAGCCTATTCTTATTCATATATTGATTGGAGTTACAAGATTAGGAAATGAGAAGAGAAGGTGGAGTTATAAGATAAGGATGTGGAAAGGGCAGGGTGCCACCAAGAAAAGAGACACCACCAAATACAAGATTGGAAAATGGGAAGGGAAGGGCATAGATATTTAATACATATCAATGGGGAAGGGTGTCACCAAGAACACGGGTCCTGAAACACAAGTTGTACAAAAGTGGAATATGGGTAGAGAGGGTGACACCGAGATAAAGGGGAGGGACACTACCGCAAAAAAAAAAAAAAAAAACGAGAGAGAGAGAGGTTGTGAAAAGGTAATGTAAGAAAGAGCAAGGGGAGAAGAGGTAGGAGGAAACTTGGAAACTCTAAATTGAAAATCTCCAATGTTCCTACTATCCTTCCTTGCTAACTGTTCCCTCATACTAGCATTATACTATGAACAAATGTCGAGACAAAGGATGGTCTGTGGAAAAAATAAAATAAAAAATAATATATATATATATATATATATATATATATATATATATATATATATATATACTGTATATAGGCCCTATATATACTGTATATATATATATATATATATATATATATATATATATATATATATATATATATATATACAGTATATATATAGTATATATATATAAACAAACAAGCGTGCTCTTTAGAAGAATGCTGTTTGCTGCAGTCGACACAAGTCACTCAAGGTAGACATTGTTTTGATATGATTGTGTGGTGCTTAGTGCTCTCAAACCTTGGATTTTTGCAATTTACAGAAGACGTATTGATGTGAAAAATAACTCTGTTGATTTCCTTAGGTCATTAAGAAGCCCCCAAAGTTAGAAAAGGCCCATGTGATAATTAAATGACCATGTACAGGGATATGTATTATCCAGTGTGCCGTTTTGTAGCTGCAGTGGTAAGGGATTGACGTAGCATTTGGGACTTTCAGTACATTTGCGCGATCTATGACTTCCGAATTCCGATATATAGGCCCTACCCTTCATTAAACCGCAAACAGTTGGAGTTAATATGATTTAGGCCTAGACAAAATATTTGGCTACCTACTAGCCTAGTTCTGTGTTACACGACGTTACACGACACGTAGCCTATCTGTGCTTGAAGAATCAGTGATGCGAAGCTTCGAGGCCTAACTACGAACCCCGTCACTCCAGTAAGGTAAATGTTTGTTTTAACAGTTAGCCTACATGTTTTAGCTTTTGTGACATAGCCTACCAACAGAATAGCGACAAAATAGGGGTAGTATAACTGTAGATTTATCTCCAAATCTCCATATAATTAGGCCTAGGCTACCCGAGATATGAAACGATGTAGGCCTAGGCCTAATCCTTAGAAATAACTTTTTGTTATGGCTTAGGCCTATCCTGATTTCCCAAATACTTTACTTAACTAAACTGACGTGTCTTGTGTTTTGAGGGTAGCCTAGCTAGGCTATCTATGGTAAGTTGAGACCATCTATGTTGTACAGTTTTGATAGGTCCTTTGGGATCTGGGTTAAAATCCAGTTTTACACGGGGATTATATATACATATACGGTATAGCCTATATAAATATATATATATAGGCCCTATATATATATATATATATCCTAGATAGATCATATAAATATATAGATAGGCCTATTTAGATATATTTAAGGTAGGCCTATGTTTTACTTATGAACCCCATCGGAAATTGCAAAAAAACAACAAAAAACAAAACCATTAGGCTATCCGTCAATCTTACGACACGGTCACACGGCCCCCTATGGTAAGTTGAGACCATCTATGTTGCCAGTAGGGGGCCTAGGCTATTAGGTTTTGGCATAAATCAAAGGAGGTGGGGCGAGAGGTAATTAGCCTATAGGACCCGCAGTAGGCTACCAACGCAACAACAAATGGTGATCGGGTGAGAGGTGCCTGATCTAAGGAGGGATAGGCCTATAGCCTATTTTTTTTTAGCGATATAGGGATTATATTATAATGAATTACCGACGGTGTCACGGTGTGGGCATATAGGCTATACCAATGAAGTTCTGGATAATGTTCAAGGACACTACATCCGCCTTATTAGAAACAATTTATTAGGGAAAATAGGGACCAATAGACTCGCCATATTTTTCTCATTATAGGCTAGTCCGCATGGAGGAATTTCGTTATCGACACTTGAAAAAACCCTATTTCACAGAAAAAATACACCACAAATTGTCAAAGATGTCAAATAGCGGGGGTGTGGGGGCTGCAGCCCCCACCCATAATACTAGGATAGGTTAGGTAAGGTTGTTAGGTTAGGCTAATGTCCTTTCAAAGGGGTATAGGCTAGTAAACACTAGGATAGCCTATACCTGGTCAGAGATAAGAAGAAGAAGAAGAAGAAGAGTCCTGATGTAGTCTCCTTGAATGTTACCAAGTTCTGTACATGCTATAACTAATATAAAAGCCTAAATAATTTATCGGACAGTGTTATCATGCGTCACCAATTCAGGTACGGTACCTAGGCTATATAGTTATATCGGAATTATTCTATAATTGCACTTAGGCCTATACGAGCTAAACAAATTATTATTTTATTTAACAGGAAGGTACGACGAGGCTAGTGATGTGGTATACAGTAGGTGGCAATATGCGGAAATGGATTATAAGGGCATTCCGCCCCCTCTGACCCCCTTACGAAAATCTACGGTTACTCACTCCATCCCAACTGGATTTCTACCGTTTTACCCAACCAGCGGGGGTGTGGGGGCGGTAGCCCCCACCCATAATACTAGGATAGGTTAGGTAAGGTTTTTAGGTTAGGCTAATGTCTCTGAAACAGTCCGACAAAAGAGATCAAGTTTGCACCCAGTCCTAAAACCCGAAAACATCTTAAGTCAGTCCCAAATATCAAGATCCTGATTTTTGTTTAAAGCCTACAACAGGCCTTATAACCTCCTGAGCTGACACTGACAGTGACTAGCCTAAGCCTATACAAACTGATGCTATGACTGATGAGTGCCCAGGGGCGATTCATGCGCGGCCACCCCATCTTGGGGATGCACTTATATAATAGTAGGCCTATAGGCTAGGCAGCTCTCCACTCTGACTGGGAATGGAAGAAAGAACTTTCAGTAAACAGCATTGGTTATGCTTATATTGAGAATAAAAGCATATACATATTACCGTACCGGTACTTCAAATCATTCTAAAGACACTAATACTCACTTGTATGTAGAGTTTGATAAGAATAATCACTTACCAACAACGATATATATATGCTTTTTTCGTAACTTATCTTGAATGATGTTTAGGCCAGTCTCAAAGCGTATAGTAGATGAAGGCAAAGTTTGAGCTTATATATCTCCACTAATATTGAGTTTTCATAGTACAAGCTGCCAACGTGTTCCTCAAAACACCAAAGTCTCGTTTGAAATGTAAGTACTGTACTCCCATCAAATACTTGAACATGCAGATATATATAAATATGTTTGGAAAACTAATTTTCGTGAGTTGAAGAGTCATTAAGCCAGTCCCAGACTGGGACTTGAATAGCTTCCACTAAACATTATTAATTATGCTTATTATTGAGATATATATCGACATAATTAAATTACATGTCTTGTTCTTGAAGTATTTAGTGAAAATATGAGCTACATTGGCTAAATAAACTAATTATAAATATAACTCTTGTCACCATTTGTTGATGCGTATACCGCTATAGCCTATATGGGTTGTATAAATAATTTTTGTATCTTATTTTTGATGATATTATTGAACTCCAATATTAAATTATATGAACAATATAACCGTAAATCGTTATGCCAATATAATATTTTGTTATGAGCTTCTATTAAAGATTGACAAGAATATAAGAGTTCCGAAATATAACTCCGTTTTAATCGTCTCTTTAGTATAAGCCTACCTCCATGTTTATTACTTGACGGAAATACTCGTATTTTCACACATTTTCATACGATATACTAACGAAACCGTGATTACTGTGATATTGAGTGAAACTATTGATATTTGAGAAGTCTGCAAAGCTGTCTCAAGGAGTACAGTGATGTGATAAAGTCGAATATCGGCTAGCTATTCAGCCAGGCTTCCCAAGACCCCAAGCAGAGGCGGTGAGTTCGAGCGCCCATGATCAATTGTGTGAATTATTGTGAAATTTGTGAAACTATTATCTTTATCTATAACTATTGAGTATTGTAGGCCTATAGAATAATTCTGTTTAGCCTAGATCTAGGCTATAGCGGCCCTATAAGCCCAGGACTCGCTACCAGAGTGTCGATAGATAGGTAGTCAATTCAGAAGTCTTACTTAGCCTAGCCTATAGATTGTATGTTTCTATTAATTACACATATGATATATCTATCCAGTCGCCTGTATGGATATTTTCCAACATATTTCTGTATTTTATTGATAATAATTCAATTTATGATTGTCGTTAAGTCGTTGGTATGCCGCCGGCGGCCGGGGCGAAGCCCCCCTCGTAAGCCAGTCTCAATTAGGGTAATCTTAAGTCAGTCCTAAAACCAAGCTTTTGCTTTGACACACTGTCTGAAACATTGTAAAATCCGTGTCACATCTAGATTGATAGACTTTAGTCAGAGGGGGCGGAATGCCCTTATAATCTATTTCCGTATATTGCCACCTAGGCCTATACCACATCACTTACCTCGTCGTACCTTCCTGTTGAATACAATAAAACAAATTTTTAGCTCGTATAGGTGCAATTATATAAATTTACCTCTACAACACCCCTTTTCTGCTATCTACACTTCTCAGCTGTATGGTCCTAGTGTAGGATACTGTTTGATGGCGTAGTGGGATTCGAAATGTAAAAGATGTCATTACCATCGGAAATTATAACAATTTCATTAGACCTTGTGGATTAAAGATGTGGGTTATATATATAAGGGTGGAAGGAAGAAAGGTGGCCATTTTGAATCAGTGGAGATCAAATTTGTTTCATTCTTCCACCGTATTTTTAGTATTTTGTCATCCTCTACAATGCTAAGACAGCTGGGGTCTGGGGGCGGCAGCCCCCAGGTTATGTTATGTTAATTAACAAATATGGTTTACGACGCATAGGCTATCCTAACATTGTTGGATAATGGGTAAATACAGTACTAATTTCCGATGGTAATGCCATATAGGCTATAGGAATGATATATTGGTCATACAGATTGAATATACCGGTACCGGTATGTCATAATTATCGAGGTACCGGAACCTGAATTGGTGACACATGGTAATCTTGACCAATATGTCAATGGCTTTGACCCGGTTTAAAACTAGTTATAAACCGCTCTCTGTACCCCATAACATTTTCTTTCCTCTCACAGAAGCATATGGTTCAATATAGAGATGTAACGCGGCCTCCGATAGTGGGGAGGAATGTGAAAATCAGGAAAAATGTGGGGTTAAAGACGTAAAACACGATAATGTGTCCTTTTTTATATATATAACTTGGCGCGGGTTTTCTTGTTTCAATTCAAGGAAACACCAACATTAGAGAAACCGACCCAAGTTTTGTCATTACTTGGCTCAGATTTACAGGATTTTGAGAGTACCGGGTACGGTACCGATTAAAAAAGAAAATAAACCTGTTTTGTTTTGCCATGGGATACCGTACATGATGGGTTGAGGGGGTCCTATTTAGGGTAAGAGGGTACAGAATGCCCTTATACATTCCGCATATTCTCACCTATTTCACATAACGTTTCTCGTTGTACCTCCCTGTTTATAAGTCATACAATGTTCAGCTCGTAATGGTGTATTTATTAAATAATTGAATTTAGTTTAGATGTAGGCCTCTCCCAAGTTTAATTTCGTATGCTAAAACATAGGCTATTGGGGTTATTTAAACAACATGTTCTCCATAATTTTACTGACTAAGAGCAAATGACCCAAACTACAGCATATAAAATATATTGGTAGGCTACATGATGTATTAATACAAAAACTATCTAGCACAGGTAGAGCTCCCATCATAAATTCAGCCTTCCTGTAATTTGTTAAAACTCTGGTTTTAAGTAATATTTAGGCTACCGGTATAGTTTTCAACTGTTAAACCTAGGATTGCTGTAACAATATTGACCTGTAATATTGCTTCTGCTAGTGTAAAGTATTAAAAGAGAATGACTTACAAGGGATGTAAGTGAAATGGAAATAATGTGTGATGTGTGAGACCAGTGGGATAATCTAGGCTACAACTTCTCAATTACGGGATTTCTGCCTTACGGACTTTATTTATAAATGGATTTTATTTACTTATGCATTTATTTATTTATTTATTTATTTGCCATCCTTTTAACTTTATTTTGGCTGCTATTAAACTATCATTCAGCATAAAAAGGGCCTCCAACAATAAATCAGATTTGAACTGCCGGTACCTCATTTAACCGTTTTTACTACCACAGATCCTTTATAAACTGCACAAAATCGTCTTAATATAGCTAGAATAAAATAAAATATGACGTCGCCGGTTCAGAAAGGGTTACCGGTAACTCATTATCATTTTTAATAGACGAACATTTCATAGGTCGTGGGGTTGAGGGCCCTCAAACCATCATGGATACCACGGCCATTCGGCCAACCTGTTGGGCTATGACGAGTACCGTAGGTAAATAAAGTTATGAAATGTGGACTGAACATTATTGTAGGGGAGGAAAAACAAAACTTACGCAATTGCAAAAGTATGACTTGTCCGCGCAACTGTAAGGTCCACCGAGTAAGGTTAGAGCAAAAGAAAAAAAAATATCCATAAGGCAGAAATTCCGTAATTGAGAAGTTGTAGCTCTGTAGAATTAACAAGTATTTTATATAGCCAAAGTATTTCTTAACCCCTTTAGAATCGTGACACGTTTTGACAGTTTATTCTATCTATCTATCTATCTATTGCCGGACGCCTTACTCCCCTTACGAGGGTGGCCATACCCAGAATGCCCCAAGCGGACCTATTCCCTGTGAGAGGGACAACCCGAGCCAGTTTAGTGAAGGACTTACAGGATTGACCACTCAATTTAGGATCCATCCGACTCCGAGGCCCTCTGTGTATCTTGTTAGCACTATTTTTCTACAGTGGTGTTCGGCTAATCCATCCACTAACCTGCCTTACCCTTAGGTAAGCAGTACGGATTTGTATCAGGTTTACTCCCCTAGACAGGTTGCCAACCAAGGCTGACGAGTCCCATCCACCCGGATTTGTATAAGGTTGTCTCCCCTAGATGAGTTGCCGACCAAGGCTAACGAGTAATAATTATACGGTACAGTTTAGGAAGGATCTATGGGAATTAAAGATTGTAGATTGTCTCAACTAACCCTCTGACTTCCATATTCCCTTCCTAATTTGAATCAAGTCGTACAATAATAACCAGAAAGGGTTAAGCCCAATTATTTCTTAAGCGTGTTGAACATAACTGAGAGGCAAATCTTATGGTGGCAGATGTACCAGAATAACTCGCTATCACTCTCTCTCTCTCTCTCTCTCTCACACACAAACACACACACACACACACACACGGACATCTGTTAACCCCTTCAGTACATTGGCGTAATTTTGATTTTATTCTGGCTAATAGTAGACGATTTTACTACGCTCTAGGAATCAAAGGAGTACACGATCTCAGCTAACCCTTTCAGTATTCTGTCATTAGATATATTCTGGCTGTCAGTAGACGATTTTATTCAGTTTAGGAAAGACCTGCTGGAACTAGAGATACACTTTTTTTATTTGAATGGGTCCTTTGTAATCTTGATAAAAATCGTCTTATGTTAGGTTAGCCAGAAAGAAATATATTAGAAGGGTTAGCCCTCTCTTCTCCTACATGTCCTTCCTAAGCTGAACAAAAATGTCTGCTGGTAGCCAGAATAAAAGAAATAAAGTACCCCTCGTACCGTACTGAAAGGGGTTACCGGTACTTGCATTGGTACCGGTAACATTTCCACATAGCTTATATACATAGGTTAAGGGGTTTTCATTCTGGACACTCTTATCCCTCATCTTTATCCCCATTAGTTTTGAAATTTTAAGACGTTTGCCTCATTGGTTTAGCGATTTTAAGACCATTCGACCCATTTCTTTGTCAATGTTTAGATTTAGACCTTTCGTGCCATTTAGGTGTCAATTTTATTCCTGGCGAGCGATAGCAAGCCTGTAATTTAAGAGGAATCAGCCTTTGCTCGGGACGTTTTTATACCGAACACTGCAATTTGATCTCAAAGGGGGCTCTTAAGAGTATGTTTTAAGCTTGATGGAGGGTTACGGAGCAAACTAGAAAAAATTAATGTATCAACATTTTAAGTATAAGATCAGAAAAAGAAAAAAAATAGGACAACAAAATAAGAAAACCCTTAATTCGATCATTGGAGTAGCTCGGAGTAATTCATGTTATAATAGACTTCAACAATAGGCCTATAAATGTATAACTTATCAAGGAGTACCATACAAAGGGTACCGGTAGGGCCTATATATAAAGATAGTGATTTACCTTGATTATTTGATGTATCTGTATATCCTTATATTAAATGTGTTCCATCACTATCAATAGACCTTTAAAGGATTATTTATTATGGACACTTTAATTATTACCGGTACCGTACTGGTACCGGTACCCTTTTCTTACCCACCATTTCGCCATTTTTTTTTTTACAGAGTATGTTAACCTAAAATAAAGCTCAATTTAACAGGCAGGTAAAATAAAGCTGCCGGTAGCCTATGTTTTGATTATGAATTCTATCAATCATGTACAGTCGCGGTCATCAATGCTAATACAATTACTTTCGAAGCTGTCTCGGATTGAATTGAAACTTTTTATTAACCCCTTCTGTATCGGCGACGTCTTTCTAATTTTATTATAGCTATATTTTTACTATATTATGCAGTTTAACACTTACGCTGCAGGCATATTCAGGCACTCCTTAATGATTAATCAAGTGTCTGCATGAAATTAAATGTATTCAGCCGAAAATTAGACAAAAATAGCTTCAAAATTACACTAGAATGAGCTTTGTAGCTCGCGGGGATCACCCGCAGTGCTACCATAGACATTGGGGAAAACTTGCTATTTATTAGCAATGTAGCACTTTTTTGCAATTGGCAGCACTGCTGAGACCCAGGTCCGGGACCTCAGTTTGCCTCAGTGTACGGCTGGACGTGTTGACGGTCAGAGATGAGCCCCTCGCGGTCCCGCCCACTGACACTCTATTTCTATGGCTTTTACAGGCTTTTAAAGCCTGTAGATTGCTGTAAATTGCCATTGCATTCGAGAACGTCTCCCACAGCCAATGGGTTAAGAAGGATATGTGGCAGTAAAAAGGGATAAGTGACATATTTCGAAGCCTGTTAATTGCTGGAAGCCCTTTTAAAATTGTTTAATAGTAGCCAGATTAAAGTTAAAAGACGGCACCGGTACGGAAGGGGTTAACCCCTACTATACCATAGCATATTAGATTAATGTACCGGTACCCCTCAGTACCAGCCATTGTGACCAAAATGACTCATCAGCGGTGAGACAACTTCCTCCCAGCATGAGAGCTGGTGGACCGTGGATGACTGACTGTCTGACACCTCTGGCCTTAAGCATCTAGACTCTAGACTAGAGGGAACTATAAGCAGTATTGCCAACACCTCACAGCAGTGCCTCCAAGTCATGTTAGTGGCTACCGCTCGATATTAGAAGGAACAAGGGTGGCATATTAGTGACGGATGAGAGCCGTCACTGGTGCTAGTGTAACCCTATTGTACTGATGGATCAGGGCCGTCACTGGTACTGGATGGGTTAATTCTCTACCTGGTGTTTGTATTTCGGAGGTTCTTTTAAATTGTCCGAGGCTTCAAAATGTACCGGTATCAGAATTAATGACCGTGACTGTACAGTACCCTCAAGAGAATGAATGGCGATGCACCCATATGAATCAGTATCGAATGCAAATGAGACAAAGCAGTACATTAATATAGCCCAGATGCTTCAGAACTCATAATACCGTGATCTACTGTATACGGTACTGTGCTGTAGTTTTTCTGGAATCACATATTTGTTGTCATAAACTAGTTCGGCATCGTATTGGGTACCGGTACCGGTAATCTATATATTGTTTCATTATCATCACGACCGTATATTTTTTGGGGGGTCAAGTTGCTTCCTATAAAATAACCGTAATCTCTAGGATAAATAGCCTAGAACCGTAATCTATAGGCCATTATCATACGGTAGTTCTGTAGCCTATCATCACAGGGTTTTTCTGGATTGATTTTGTTTGTTAGGTTATAGTCTACAAGGGTTTGATGAAAATGAAAATGTTATAGTTTTAGGGGACCTAAATGCTAGGGTAGGAAATGAGCCTGTTGAGGGAGTCATCGGTAGTTTTGGTGTGGATGGTGTAAACGAGAGTGGAGAAAGACTGAAAAATGTATGTGAAGAGTGTAGATTGAGTGTAGGTAATACGTTCTTCAAAAAAAGGCGTATACACAAGTACACCTGGCATAGACTTGTGAGGGGAGAGATTGTAGAGAGGGCATTGATGGATTATGTGCTGGTGACAAGGCAAAGATTGTGTAGACTGCTGGATGTGAATGTGATGAGAGGTGAGGCGGAGGGTATGTCAGATCATTACCTGGTGGAGGGAAAGCTAAGAGTTAAGAGTTACAGGAGAATAAGAGACAAGCGTGAAGTAAGAGAGGTAATAAAAGTTAGTGAGTTAGAGAAGAGTGAAAAAGAGAGGGAGTACAAGGAAAGACTAAATGAAAAGTGGATGGAAGTGAGAGAGATGGAAGAGAGAGAAGTAGAGGTTGAATGGCAACAGTTTAAGGAAGGAGTGAAAGCAAGTGCAGAGGTAGTATGCGGCAAAAGGAAAGTAGGAGGCAGAGGTATCAGGAAGGGAAGCGAGTGGTGGAATGATACGGTGAGAAAGGCAGTTGAGGAGAAGAGACAGTGTTTTGAGAGGGTTTTACAGGATGGTAGTGTTGAGGTATGGGAGAGGTACAAGGAGAAAAGGAGAGAGGCAAAACGGAAAATTAGAGAAGCGAAAAAAGATGCAAACGAAAGGTGGGGCCAAAGGCTGAGTGAGAATTTTGAAGAACGAAAGAAGATGTTCTGGAAGGAGGTAAATAAAGTAAGGAAAGGAGGACAAAAGAGGGAAGAGTCAGTGAAAGATGAAAATAGAGAATTACTAGTGGAACCAGTTGAAGTGAGGAAAAGATATGCCGAGTATTTTGAATCTTTGTTAAATTAAAATGTAAAACTTGCAAACTAAACAAACCAAAATTGGGACAAGGACAATATAAAGTCAAATTAAATGATACAAGAGATGGAAGAGAAGCAGTGATTGAAGCAGAGGTGGATGGAGATAGGTTACCCAGGCCACCCAGGTGGCAGGGAATGAATGAAAGGATTGAGGAAAATGAGGTGAAAGAAGCAGTGAAACAAATGAGAGCGGGAAAAGCAGAAGGTTTGGATGGTATTGCTGTGGAGTGTATAAAGAAGGGTGGAGATGTGATAATAGATTGGTTGGTGAGACTTTTCAATGTGTGCTTTGCTGTGTCAATGGTACCAATAGACTGGAAGAGTGCATGTATTGTGCCGTTGTACAAGGGGAAGGGAGATCGGCAGGAGTGTTCAAGTTATAGAGGTATTAGTTTATTGTCAGTGGTTGGAAAGCTGTATGGCAGGGTGTTGATAGAGAGAATAATAAAGTGTACGGAAGTTGCAATAGGAGAAGAACAGTGCGGTTTTAGGAGGGGAAGAGGGTGCGTGGATCAGATGTTTGCAGTAAGACAGTTATGTGAGAAGTATTTAGAGAAGCATAAGGAGATATTTTGGGCTTTTATGGACTTGGAAAAAGCATATGATCGTGTGGACCGTGAAGCAATGTGGAAGGTGTTAAGGATTTATGAAATTGGAGGAAATTTGTTAGAAGCAGTTAAGAGTTTTTATGAAGGGAGCAGAGCATGTGTGAGAGTAGGAAATGGTGAGTTGAGTGAATGGTTTGAGGTAAAGGTAGGTTTGCGACAGGGTTGTGTAATGTCACCATGGCTGTTTAATATGTTTATGGATGGTGTGGTGAGGGAGGTGAAAAGGAGAACTATGGGAAGAGGATTGGGTTTAGTAGGAAAGAATGGTAGAGATTGGGAGTTGAATCAGTTGCTGTTCGCTGATGACACAGCATTGGTGGCGGATTCTGATGAGAAACTGCAGCGGGTAGTCAAAGAGTTTGGTGTGGTTTGTGGAAGGAGGAAACTGAAGGTGAACGTCAATAAAAGTAAAGTAATGGTGTGTAATATGGGAGAGCATAGGGTGAATCTAGATGTGAGGCTGGATGGGGAAATATTGGAACAAGTAGAGTGTTTTAAATATCTAGGAGGAACAATAAGCAGGAGTGGAGGTATGGAAGTGGAGGTAAAACAGAGAGTGTGTGAAGGAAGGAAGGTTTTCGGAGCAATGGGAAGTATGTGGAAGACGAGAAATCTCGGAGTGAAAGTAAAAAGTGCACTGTATCAAGGAATTGTTGTGCCAACAGTGATGTATGGGGCTGAGACATGGGCTCTGAAGAAAAAGGAGAAAAGAGGGCTGGATGTGATGGAGATGAGCTGCTTGAGGAGTATGTGTGGAGTTACTCGTAGAGACAGATTGAGAAATGAAGAGATACGTAGGAGAGTGGGGCAGCAGGAACATTTGTCAGCCAGAGTGGACAGAAGGGTGCTGAGCTGGTATGGTCATGTTGAACGAATGGGAGATGAAAGGCTTACAAAGAGAATATGTGAGTCAGGTACAAGGGGAGATAGAAGGGCAGGAAGACCCCCATTGAGATGGAGAGACTGTGTAAGAAAGGCTTTGGATGATAGAGGAATGACTATAGATCAGGCAGGGGAAGTGGTGGTGGACAGGAGTGAATGGAGAATGCTTGTGAATAGTTGAGTGAACACGTGGTCATTTGGAGTAAGGGGTCGGGTGCAAGTTGGACTAGATAATAGTCCATCAGGCGCCTGGCCCGGGGAGACGATTAATATGTAGGGTGTGCCTGGAAGTGTGGTGGGAGGGCTTGTCACTTTGGCTCCGCTGCATGTCTGCCTGCCGAGATCGGAACCTCTCCTGGTGGTCAGGGGCCGGGGGAGTGCTGGAGCGACCTTGGTAACCCTGGTCTCTGGGTCTTCTCCTGGGTGACCTGGATGTGTGAGAGTTTGTGTTTTTTATCTGTGTTTATTTTTTGTTTTATGTTGTTTTTGTGTTTTCCCTGTTCTTGCTCTGTCTTGAGTCGGCTACCCCCAAAATGGGGATTGGGCCTGAGCATATAGATAGATAGATAGATAGGTTATAGTTATACATTTGGATATGCTTCCTCATTTGTACAGACCATACTAGTTATATACGGTACATGTCATGGTTTTATAATTTATTTAAGTTTTGTTGACCATTTGATGGTCGCTAGTATGGAACATACAATATATAAAATTTATTTGGGTACCGGTACTTTGTTTTGGCTAAGTAAGCTCCTGCGTAAGCTGGATACAATAGGCCTAATCTGAAAGTAGCTCAATTAGGCCTAAACATTAAACCGTCATATTTGGATTGAAAGAGTTAATTAACACATTTAATATTATATTGTTCTACTAGATGTCATTCCTAAGATGAAATATGTCATCTAACATCTGGCTAAAAGGAAAGAAAGAAACATTAGCTAATCAATTGAAAAAAAAATCAATAATAAAATATTATAACAACAATAATAACATTACAATAATGAAAACAGCGGTATGTAAGCTAGTCGTTCATGAGACGCCCTTCCTAAGCTGCCACAAATATCCTGCCGTTGAGTAGTGTTGTTGCCTCCTCACAGTTCTTGGTCCTGGATGAAGCGGTTGCCCTCTGACTTGTTGCCCAGGTAGCGGTATTTTCTTACCCCGTACTGGCCTGCAAAAGTGTATAGAGATATCAGTACTGCAGGACTTAAACAGGACTTGGACTTAATCAGGACTTAATCAGGACTTAAACAGGACTTAAACAAGACTTAATCAATGCTTAAACAAGACTTAATCAGGACTTAATCAGGACTTAAACAGGACTTAATCAGGACTTAATCAGGGCTTCATCAGGACTTCAACAGGATTTAATCAAGACTTAAACAAGACTTAAATCAGGGCTTGATCAAGACTTAAGCTGTCCTCACAACCACACACTTCACAAATTGCAATCTGATGGTAGAAATAAGCACCTAACATTTTCGAGTCTATGAATATCGCAGTTCACGGTGAGGCAAGGGACTGGAGTTCTCGAAAAGGGGCTCCAGTCCTGACGCTATTCTTGACTTACAGTGTGCTGGCATAATAATTCAGAATGGTTGCAGTCCTATTTTAAGGGGAGATGGGCGTATATATTTGCTCAGTTATGTATCTTTATATTTTCTTCTAGTTTCCTCCCTTGACCTCCATCAAGCTTTAAGAAACACCTGCCCAAGACCCTCCTTCAAGATAAATTTGTAAATTTTTCGGTAGAAAAATGTCCAGGCCAAAGGCCGGTTCCTCTTCAAATACAGGCTCGCTATCGCTCGCTAGGAATGAATCGACACCTAAAGGACACGAAAAGTCCTAATATTGACAATGAATTGGGGGCGAAAGGTGTTAAAATTGCCAGACTAATGAGCCGAACATCTTAAAACCTCAACACTAATATGCTAAACATGAGGGAGAAGGGGGACCAGAA
This sequence comes from Paralithodes platypus, assembly GCA_032716605.1. NCBI lineage: Eukaryota > Metazoa > Arthropoda > Malacostraca > Decapoda > Lithodidae > Paralithodes > Paralithodes platypus. The sequence continues at coordinate 3,417,759 of CM064504.1, forward strand.
AAACAACCCATCTTCCCCTTAGCCTAACTAACTAACTAAGCGGGTCAAGGTGAGGCAGGAGAGGTGAGGCAGGACTTTAGCCGCCGACTGTACACTTACCTGTATGTGTACCGGGTGGGGGTGGGTTGACCTCAGTTTTGGTGGCGATACCGTTCGTCGTGACCTTGTGATGACCTGAGGGCGTCGTAGGGGGGGACGGCATACTTTCCTGAGGGCAAGCGTCAAATCATTAAACAATTGGAAAAATAGAAAGTAGCTATGAGGTGCCGTTGTAAAGTCTTATCCCTCAATACCTTCACATGACCTGAATGGAGGAATGATCAAACAAAGACAAAACCAAAAAGGTCATACAAGAAAAATAGTACCGGTATCACCCTACATTATTGACATACTTTACTGAGGACAGTGATCATATTATATATATATATATATATACAGGAAAGAGCAACAGACAAAACAATATAATGGCACAACAAAAAATACTAATAATACAATAATGACATAGGAGTTAGTAACAAGCTAGGAACTAAACTGGTCAGCCATGGCCATATTATTAGCCTCTTGAGGTTTATGACGCGTTTTGACATTTAATTCTGGCTGTTATTAGACGATTAACGCTTTCAGTGCAGTGGTTTCTATAGGGAAGAATACGCCCAATCGGCTACTTACCCGGTAATTCCGATCAATATAGTAATATACGTTGCCCTAGTGTCATATCTGTAGCCTTGAGCGAATTGAAATGAGCTCCAATGAAAAGATTAGGTCGAACTCTCTCTTTAACAGTCCCCATAACCTCCCTACCTCTTCATACCACCCAGGAAAATTGATCAATACTTTGCTTGTTTTGTTCCTGATAGCTGACACCCCACTTTATGCTCGCGAGTGAATATACAGGGTGATTCAGCATTCCATGCAGTAAATTGGATGACGGCCTCCTTGCATAATTTAAACCAAAAATATCTCTATGGTAAAATATCGAAAAATACATAGTTTGGCTGATACAGTACATTTACGATGTTGCATTAATGAAGGTGAAATGTGAAGTGAAACCCACATAGATTTTTTAATACTTTATTCACTGATCTCGACAGTGTAGGCTACTTATCTTTGCTACAAGCTAAAGAAAATGTTCAAAGTGCCCCCCATGTGCCTGTAAGCAAGCCATGCAGTTTGTTTATCTGCAACACGCTTTACTCCTGTACTGAAAACGTCTGAAAGATATCCACAGAAATCTATGTGGGTTTCCCTTCACCTTTCGCCCTTATTAATACAATATCATAAAATTATTGTAACAGCCAAACTATGTATAATTCGACAGTTTACCATAGAGATATTTCTTGTTAAAATTATGTAAGGAGGCCGTCGTCCAATTTACTGCATGGAATGCTGAATCACCCTGTATATGATTTTCTCCTTTACTCCCACTCACGGTACCGGTAACTAGATAATATTTACAATTATTTTCTCAAGTTTTGTATTTGCAAGACAGTATAAGATATTGTTATGAAGATGAAATGAACCTCATAGGCTATTCATACCTGGTATATAGCTGTCACAATTACATGGAGAAGTGGCCCTGTTTTCATCGATTTTCTGCTTCTAAAACACCTGTTCATCGTACATACACCCTTAACCCTCAAGCCGCGGGGCCCGACATATGTCGGGCGAGAGAACCATGGCCACCCCTGCAGGGCCCGACAATATTCGGGCGGGATGTTGAGCACATTATCGGCTCTGAGAGAGAGTCCACGCGTTGGAGGACGATAGTCGGGCTCTGACCGCTCGGCACGGACCGAGTGCCGGGACTGAGGTCCCCACCACATTACACATCCACTGCCTCGCGAGACAAGGAAAAAACTACGGAAATTACCGTATTTTAGGGTTTTTACACTCGTGTTGCATGATTGTTGCAAGAGTGGTCGTACAAGGGTGATTCAGGTGTCATTGGAAAGCTCTATTATCGCCCTTTCACGGATACATAATTGTATTACGCTCTGGCTCTTGTTTATGCATGAAAAAGAGCATGGAATGAAGCTTGTTTAGGGTAAATATGCCCGCCAGGCAGGTAGTAGAAGTTACAAATATCCCTGTTTGACAGGGGTTAACCAATGCACTAAAGCACACTTATATAAGTATGGCTGGCAAGCCTCCTAAAAAAGGGTTAGTGCAATCAACTCAGCCGGTACTACCAAAATGTATATATACGTCGGCTGCAGTGTAACCCTTTTTACGTAGGACGTATTTACATCGGCCACAGTGAAAGGCTTAAGTATAGAGAAATGAGCTGCTAAGGGTTGTTGTTGTTGTTGTTGTTGTTCCCCAAGCTGCCTGGCCGAACAGCTCCAAGGCTCCGAGCACGGCCAAGGCCATATCCGAGCGCCCCCACAGAACCCTCCCTGCCGACCACAATAAAGCCTGGGTGACCGAAGCCACTCCAAGGCGGGGAGCTGAGGAGGGTGCGGAAACGCCCGGGAAACCAAAGCCCCACCCAGGGCCCTGTGCCCCTCAGCAATTATGAAGAGAAAGTTGAGGGGCAAGGGAAAAATGTGACGCTTTGGCTTCCAATCTTGATAGATTGTGAGGTCAATCCACGGAAGAGACGCCGTCACTCGAGATCTAGAAAATATATAAGTAAAAGGAACAGTCAGAGTAAACTATGGGTATGGCAGAGATCGCTCAGTTCTCACTCTGATAGACCAGCCCATCACCAGGCTGCTAAGGGTTTATTACCGTAGCGCCAGGTGGGTATATTTGCCAAAATGTACCTTCATTCCATGCTCTTTTTCATGCATAAGCAAGAGGCAAAGCGTAGGCTAATACAATTATATATCCGTGAAAGAACGATAATAGAGCTTTCCAATGACACCTGAATCATCCTTGTACAACATCTGGTTATCTTGCAACGATCTTGCAAACGAAGGCGAAGATTGGTAAAATAGCTGCGATATTGGCCTTTTTTGGTGTGTGAGAGACAGCAAATGAGTGAGACAGCCGTATGTCGGGCTTCAGTTTGTGCCCGGACGCCGTGGCGAGCGGTTGGAGCCCGCCTATGCTCCCTCCAACGCCTGGCCTCTCTCTCAGCGCTCATAACAGCCTCAAAATGGCGCCCGTCATATGACGGGTGCCGCAGGATAGGCCAATTTTCTCTCTCTCGTCATATGACGGTCGCTACGATTTAGGATTAAATTTACCATCGGCTGAAAATAAAGAGACAATAACCTTACCTTAGTGGTGGAGGAAGTGGTGGTGGTGGTGGAGAGCAGTGTCGGTGATGGAGGAGTGATGGTGATGGTTTTAGCCAGGGCACCTCTCTTCCTGGCCTCCCGCACCTCGCTTCGCCTCACCCCGGTAGAGTCCAGGAACTTGAGGCGGGGCAGTCGGTGCAGCACGTACAGTCTGAGGGGGATTGAATATATATAACAAATGCAATCTTTAATCCTTTCATTGCGGGACCCGTTCAGGAACGTCATGGCAATTTACTGCAATTTACAGCCCCTTAAAACCTGCGGAAGCCTTTGGAGACGAGTGCGAGTGAGCGGGAGCGCAGCAGACCCCCGTCTGCTCTCCAAAGCGTCAGCCGCGGCACTGAGACTCTCGCCCCATATCTCGCGAGATTATGCATTGCTGCCAAAGGCAAATGTAGCGCGACATTGCTAATAATTAGCGAATATTTGCCGATATCTGTGGTAGCGCTGTGGGTGAACCCCGCGCGCTACGAGGCTCATTCTGGTGCCATTTTGAAGCTATTTTCTTCTAGTTCTTTGCTGAATACCGGTACATTCAATTTTATGCAGACACTTGCTTAAGCATTCAGAAATGCCTGAATAAGCCCTATTATAGCAGAAATAAGCCTGCAGCGTAAATGTTATAGGCATGTTAAGTTGATCAAGTTTGATTTGTATCGTGTGGTAACCCTTAAGGGGAGGTTTATATTTATTTGTTTAGTTAGTTATCTATTTATTATTGTTTTTATTTTTCTCCCTAGACCTCCATCAAGGTTTTAAAATCATCCCCAAGATCCCCCATCGAGATAAATTTGTACATTTGTTGGTTTCCTTTTAACTTACAGGGTCGCTATCGCTTCCAAGGAAATAATCGACACCTAAATGGCACGAAAAGTCCTAATGTTCACAAAGAAATGGGGTGAAAGGTCTTATATTCGTCAAACTAATGGGGTGAACGTCTTAAAATCTCAAAACTAATGGCGTTAAGCATGAGGGAGAAGGGGGTCCAGGAAAGAAAAATATATAATAATTAACCTGTAAAGCCTGTACTCCCTCTCGTCCTTGTCCGCGGCTGATAGCTGGTCAGGGCAGGCTTGGTTGCCGAGGAGACTGAGGTAGCGCAGATTGGGGGAGACACTCATATGCTTAGTACAGGAGAAAATAGACACCCAAATGGTACGAAAGATCTTAAAATTTACCTAAAATGCGGCAAAGGGTCTTAAAACTGCCAAAGTACTGGGCCGAACATCTTAAAAATCTCAAAACTAATGGGCGAATATCTTAAAATCTCAAAACTAATGGGCCTAAATATGAGGGAGAAGATGGTCCAGAAAAAAATTATAATATAAAAGACTAACCTGTAAAGCCTGTAGTCCCTCTCATCCTTGTCCGCGGCCGAGAGCTGGTCGGGGCAGGCCTGGTTGCCGAGGAGACTGAGGTAGCGCAGGTTGGGGAGGCGCTCGCAGATCTGGTCCAACAGCTGCTCTAGGTTGCTGATCTGGCGGGAAATTTAAAAGGCTAGATATTGATAGTGAAGGAAGATAATATTAGAATTTGTTCAAGTTTTCTACTTTTCTTTATATGTAGGGAACAGTGTGTGTATATACAGTAGTTGCAGGAACGGTGTGTCTATAGGATTTCTTTATTATATTTGATGTTTTTACTGGTCCTGTCCAGAGTGAGGTTTGGCATCCTCTATCCAACTTTAGCCGTTTTTGTCTCTTTTCTTGCACTACTTTTCCTACTGCGGGGGCGGGTGACTAGGAATCTTCCTCCCCTTGTAAAATTCAAATACTAGACGAGACAGAGCAAGGGGCGAGGGAACGCGATAGTGGTCCCGAACCCTAAGAATTAGAACTTTAAATGTTGTTTCTGTCTTGAGTCGGCCACCCCCAGCTATGGGGTACCGTATGTGCCTGAATATATACATGTATACTACATACATACATGATTTTTGCCTATTAATGTATGTAGGCCTACAGTATTTCCAAGACTATCCTCTAGGATAACAAAAACGCCTCCCCAGCCTTCCTTCAAAATAAAAAAAAGTCTACCCAGCCCCCTTGCAAACTAAATTTGTACCGGTACATGTTTACATAAAAAAAAAATCTGGCCGAAGGCCGATTTCTTCTAAGTTATAAGTTGGCTATGGCTCGCCCTGAAAGTAAAAGACACCTGTATGGGGTGAAGCGTCATATTATTGCCTAGCTAAGGAGGTGAAACGTTGTAAAATCCCCAAACTAATGGAGCGAAACAGGGGAAGTCCAAAAAAGCCCCTCCCTGGGATCAAATAGAGTTAACTACACCAGATCTTGACTACACCGGACTAAAGCCCCGGCCCCGTGAACCATGCATAGTACGGTACCGGTACCAACCTTGTTCTTGTTGAGCGAGAGGGTGTGGAGGGTGGAGAGGGGAGGGACGGCCACATTATCGTCTATAAAGTTGTTGTCTAATATGAGCTCCTCCAGGTACGGGAACTTCTCCAGGCCGTCTAGTGATCTGTGGGGGAGGTTAGTTAGTTAGTTATCCCTTAGAAGATTCAATACGCTTATATTTTTTTTGTTTTCTAGCTATTAATAGGCGATTATATTCAGATTAGGAAGGTACCCGGTATATAGAAATATCTCTCGCGAGATATACAGCGCTGGCAAAGGCAAATGTAGCGCGACACTAGCGATAATTGCTCATTTATAGCGAATGTGTAACAGTCTATGGTAGCGCTGCGGGTGAAGCCCTCGAGCTACGAAGCTCATTTTGGTGTAATTTTGAAGCTATTTTCTTCTAGTATTTGGCTGAATACATATAATTTCATTCAGA
>CM064504.1:3428802-3442688 GCA_032716605.1 Paralithodes platypus
TACGTTTAAAGCTCTCCCACTTTACAGATGCTATTATGTTATACTTATATAGCGGTACTAGTATAACTATCCGTGTTTCATTGGACCCCAATGGAAATACGCCTTGGGCTATCCTTAGTTGGAATTATGCAAGGCTGGTACATGTCATATTTGTAATATACTATGTGCTACCAACTCTGTAAATTGCTAACTGAATAAATATTATTATTATTATTATTATTATTATTATTATTATTATTATTATTATTATTATTATTGTTTATGGTAGTCTACTTACAATGGTGATTATGTTGTTGGTGTTTTGGATTATGACTATTGATGGTTATGTTGAGGATTCGGAGTAATTGTATGATGAATAAAACAAAAATCAGATGCTATTACATATGCTACCGATACGAAAGGCTATGTAAAATATATAAATATTATAATTTATCGGTTATATCAATTATATTATATGATGCGATGTACAATAATGTTATACAATATAGGCTAGTATGGTATAGTACTAGTACCGGTATAGTATAATATTATGTACGGTATATATATATATACAGTATATATAACCTACGTTATTCAGAGGGTATATTGAGATCGTGTTTAGGTTGAATTCCTGAGGTAGATTATAGGGTAATGAACACATCGTATAATGGTAACCAGAATATAATGAGAATTACGGCATCGTGCTGAAGGTGTTGATAAACAATTAAACAGTATTATGTAGACACCCATGGAACGAAATCATCAACATTTGTGTTATTCCATGCATAGACCTAATTGTAATGTATGTATGTATGTATGTATGTACAGTATGTATGTATTTACTCAGGCCCATTCCCCATTTTTCCTTTATTTTTATTTTTTTCTGGGGATGGCCGACTAAAGACAGAGCCCGAAAAGGGACAACACAACACAACAGAAAACAGTGAACACACAAATTCACACACATCTAGGTCACCCAGGAGAAGACCCAGAAACCAGGGATCACCAAGGTCCCTCCAGCACTCCCTCGGCCCCCGACCACCCGGAGAGGTTCCGGTCTTAGCAGGCAGACATGCAGCGAGCCGAAACCGCAAGCCCGCCCACCACACTTCCAGGCGCACCCTTCATATACAGTATACCGGTAGCGGCTCCCCGGGCCAGGCGCCTGACAGACTATTATCTAGTCCAACTGGCGACCGACCCCTTCTCCCAAATTACCACGTGTTCACTCATCTATTTACAAGCATTCTCCATTCATTCCTGTTTATTAACACTTCCCTTGCCTGATCTATAGTCATTCCTCTATCACCCAAAGCTTGTCTTGCACAGTCTCTCCATCTCAATGGGGGTCTTCGTACCCCTCTATCTCCCCTTGTATCTGTCCACTCTGGCCGACAAATGTTCCTGCTGCCCCACTCTCCTACGTATCTCTTCATTCCTCAATCTGTCTCTACGATTAACTCCACACATACGGTACTCATCAAGCAGCTCATCTCCATCACATCCAGCTTTCTTCTCTCCTTTGCCTTCAGAGCCCATGTCTCAACCCCATACATCACTGTTGGCACAACAATTCCTTGATACATTGCACTTTTAACTTTCATTCCGATATTTCTCACCTTCCACATACTTCCTATTGCTCCGATAACTTTCCTTCCTTCACATACTCTCTGTTTTACCTCCATTTCCATACCTCCATTCCTGCTAATCGTTCCTCCTAGATATTTAAAACACTCAACTTGTTCCAATATTTCCCCATCCTGCCTCACATCTAGATTCACCCTACGATCACCCCTATCACACACCATTACTTTACTCTTAATGACGTTCACCTTCATTTTGCTTCTCCCACAAACCACACCAAACTCTGTGACTACCGCTGCAATTTCTCCTCAGAATCCGCCACCAACGCTGTGTCGTCAGCGAACAGCAACTGATTCAACTCCCAATCTCTACCATTCTTTCCTATTAAACCCAATCCTCTACCCATAGTTCTAATTTTGTACCTCCCTCACCACACCATCCATATAATCCATTAAGCAACCATGGTGACATTACACAGACCTACATTTACCTAAAACCATTCACTCAACTCATTGCTTCCTACTCTAACACAGGCTCTGCTCTCTTCATAAAAAACTCTTGATTGCCGTAACATATTTCCTCCAATTTCATAAATCCTTAATCTCACATTCTCCTGTAACTCCTCACTCTCAGCTTTCCCTCCACAAGATAATGATCAGACATACCCTCAGCCTCAACTCTCAGCAGTCCACACAAGCGTTCCCTTGTCATCAATACATATTCCATTAACGCCCTCTCTACAATCTCTCCCCTCACAAGTCTATGCCACTATACTTATCTCATAATCTTGATAAATGCTATTGGTGGAGAAAATTTGTTGTTTGAATTTGCATGAATGTTTATCAGGTAGGCTCTGCACTGTATGAACGTAGGCTCGTACATGCGTGTGATTATGTACAATGCATGTGTGTTTTTGAGTGCATTATCTTGTGCGTGCAGATGGTTTATGTGCACTACTATGAACTACCGACCTGTCTGTTCCCGGTGGGTCGACCATCATCAACAGTATGTAGTGCTGTACCCAGGCCCAGTCTACCCACCACCGTGGTACTACTCTAGGGGGAGGGAGGGAGAGACACTAGATCACTATTACTATAATATACTACCGTACATCTAATGAATTCACCTCAAAATTATCACAAGCAAAAGGCCACGGGCCTAACATTTAGCAATACCCCCTCGAGATAAATTTGTAAATTTTTCGATTGATGAAAATATACAAATATATACAATACATACGGAATCAATAGTAACTGGATTGCGGTGTGCTCTGAACTGAATATCGTGGGTAGAAATGTTATAATATCTCAAGTATCTGAGAGAGAGAGAGAGAGAGAGAGAGAGAGAGAGAGAGAGAGAGAGAGAGAGAGAGAGAGAGAGAGAGAGGGAGGGGGGTGTCAAGCAGAACAAAATTGCAGAAGTAAATATTATAGCCTTATCTAAAGCCGGTTTTCAAGGTGTCTCTCTCACTCACTCACTCTCACCCTATCACTAACTCTCACTCTCTCTCTTTCATTCTCTAACTCTCACTCTCACTCTCACTCTCTCTCTCTCTCTCTCACTCTCACACCCTCTCTCTCTCTCTCTCTCTCTCTCTCTCTCTCTCTCTCTCTCTCTCTCCGTCTCCTTTGCTGCCCTTATTTTCAACTCGGAGGCCACTACTATATTAAACTTTTAACCGAACTGCCTAGTAAGAAACGCCAAGTCTGTGTGGGCTGTGTTTAAGCAGGTGTCACACTATGCCGATTTAAATGCCGACGCTCCACGACCGGGAGCATGTCTTTGCCTACATCGCCGCGCGACGTGGGTGGGCGCCTACTCAAGAGAGCCGTCGGGAGAGGTGTCAGGGGCCTCAGGAAAAGTTCGACATGCACAACTTTCATGAGTTGAGTCGGCGGCTAGTAAATTGGCGGGACGGGGACGGTAGGCGGGTGGCGTCGGGCGGCATCCAGTAGGCGTCAGACGGTACAAGGGTGTCGACCTGTCTGCGTCAGACGCCGCTTATAAGGTAGGTCGCCTTCAGGCAGCGACCCGGTAACGCCCAGGCGCCATCATAGGGAGAGGGCATACCGTGAATCCGCGACCTGGCAACGTCGCACGGGACATCGTTGATAGATGGTTTTGGGGGTGTTTTTGTTTTAACCTTGATGGAGGTCTAGCGAGGAAACTAAAAAATAAAATAATATATAAATAAATAGACCCCAAAAATCACCACTGTCCCCTTAATCCATGGGATCCATCAACGAGTGACTATCTATAAACCCTTTCAATAGCGATGGCGTCTGTTTTACCATAGTTCTGCTATACCGGTACTTAGACGATTTTATGCAGCTTCAGAACGGTCTGTGGGAGTTAAGAGAGATAAATGAGAGGAATGGAGGTCTTGTGATTGCTACAGGCCCTTTGTAAGCATAATACAATAACTAATAGTTGCCAGACTATAACGAGAAAAACGTCACCGGTACTGAAAGGGTTAACTATAGATGGCCTTGTTTTACCAATTACTAAACAAAAATAACACTTAATTAAGGGGAGATGGGCGCATTTGTTTGCTCATTTATGGGTCTTTTTATTATGTTTTTAGTTTCCTGCCTAGATCTCAAGCGTAACCCCCCCCCCCCCCACACACAAACAAACGTCGCCTCCGACGGACCGGTTTGCCTCGGTCGGGATCAAGTGTGACGGAGTAGGGGTCCAGTGTGACAGGGTGGCTGTCCATCGCCGCCGTAGTATCTATCGGCGCCGCCCTACCTCCTATAGGCCCCGCTCGTCAGGAGCATTGTCGCCAACCAGTTTGCGTGCTACGGTGCATGACGCCGCCGTCATTTATCTTCCTTAGGTCTTGCATGGTTGCCTCTCGACCCCTTCCAGTTGCCGTTAGGCTGCATGCCCGTCCATACTACCCGCCGTGGGCGTCCCGCCCCTCTATCACCCACGATACTCGGCAGTAGTCTCCCCCCTTGTATCGCCACTCCTTAAGTCGTGGAGCGTCTGCACTTAAATCGGCATAGTGTGACACCTGCTTTAGTGGAGAGATAGTAGACCCAGGGGAGGCCTCATAGATGCATGTGATAAGAAGTTGCTGGAACTCCTGTTTCATTTGCCTGGCTTTCCTCACTGTTTCTGTTTGTGTCTCACCTACACAGAGTTATCCAGCTAGCTCTCACAAACACCTCCTCCTCCTATTCATGTCACTACGGTATACAAGCACATCATACATCTGTCCAATTAGAAAAAACAAAAACAAAAAAGAGAACTAGCCTCACTCTTTCAACTTGGGGGAGACACTTGTTACAGGCAGCTTTACCTTTTGTCTCCTTCATACACATAGGAATACCTACTATGTATTTGGTTGTTTGTGTCAGATATTTACATACAAACACCTATACAGAGAAATTGGGCGCCCATTTGCAGAGCGTAGGCCTATGATAGCTCTGAAGGATATATCGTAGAAGTGTTAAGGGAGCCCACCTCACTTTTGTTCTCTTTCTCTCCCTCTCTCTATGGCTTGTATCCATTCAGCATGCTGTTTTAAGACGTTTACCCCCATCCAGGTGTCAATATTTTCCTGGCGAGCGGTAGCGAGCGAGTATATACTGTATACTGTATACTGTATACTGTATACTGTATACTGTATACTGTATACTGTATACTGTATACTGTATACTGTATACTGTATATACTGTATACTGTATACTGTATATACTGTATACTGTATACTGTATACTGTATACTGTATACTGTATACTGTATACAGTATACTGTATACTGTATACAGTATACTGTATACTGTATACTGTATATACTGTATACTGTATACTGTATACTGTATACTGTATATACTGTATACTGTATACTGTATACTGTATACTGTATACTGTATATACTGTATACTGTATACTGTATACTGTATACTGTATACTGTATACTGTATACAGTATACTGTATACTGTATACTGTATACTGTATACTGTATATACTGTATACTGTATACTGTATACTGTATACTGTATACTGTATATACTGTATACTGTATACTGTATACTGTATATACTGTATACTGTATACTGTATACTGTATATACTGTATATACTGTATACTGTATACTGTATACTGTATACTGTATACTGTATACTGTATACTGTATACTGTATACTGTATACTGTATACTGTATACTGTATACTGTATACTGTATATACTGTATACTGTATACTGTATATACTGTATACTGTATACTGTATATACTGTATACTGTATACTGTATACTGTATATACTGTATATACTGTATACTGTATATACTGTATACTGTATACTGTATACTGTATACTTTTGTTTTGACAGCAAGCTAAATTTGTTAATTTTTCGATGTCTCCAGCGAAGCCGGATTTCTCCATACAATGCTGGCTCGCTATCGCTCGCCAGGAAGAAATCGTCACCTGGATGGGGTTAAACGTCTTAAAACAGTTGGCTGAATGGGGCCGAATGGATACAAGCTAGGGACAGAGAGAAAAGGAGAGAAATATGGTGACCCCCCCCTTAAAGGATATATTGTAGTAGTGTTGAAGAATATATCGTAATAGTTTTCATAGTCTGAGGATAGTTTATGCTGGGAGAATGTTGGAGAGGAATGACTTTTTTCTGGGTTAGCCTGCTGCGCATTTAGTTACGGTATGTCTTTTGCTTTCTCTCTCTCTCTCTCTTGCTCTATCTGTCTCTCTCTCACACACACACACACAAGCGAAACACACGCACATACAGGAACACACAGACACACGAAACACACACAAACATCAACCCCTCGGAAGTCCCAAAATACTCACATGTAAATAAGGGTCTCTCTTCTCATAGCTGTAATCTCTCACGTGTAGACTGATCGCCATTATCAGGGATTCCAGGCGTTTGTATTCAGTTTTGTAAGAACGCTGTAGTGACCAAAATAGCCCTTCGTTTGTCTGGATTTAAAGGGCTATGAAGGCAAAACTTTATAAACCCAGTCGGATAATTTTTCAAGGTGTCACGATAATTCTTATAAGGGGAGTTTTTGTTCTGTTTTCTTTAATGTTTGCTCTCTATACCTCTATCAACCTTAAAAATACCCCTAAGACCCTCTATCTAGATAAATGTCTCGACCGAAAGCTGGTCACTCAGTTGCACAGACGTTTTAGAGGTTCTAACAATTTGAGGGCTATTTCAATTACCCACTTGCGTGTTTCAGGCTTTAAGGAAGTTTGAGCCGTAAATATATATATTTAACAGAAATGCAATAATAATGTAGGTTTCTGATGGTTAGAAAGTATAGTGAGTTTGATGGTATATATTTATAGATGCACTACAATCGTATTTAAGCTTGTAATTCTGATAAATATCGATGCCTATAGCTCCAACTTCAAATTCAAAACAAGGCCGTGTAAGTTCAAAACAAGACCATACAAGTTGAGAGTAAAGGCAGTTTAGTTAGAGTAAAGACAGTTTAGTTCAGTTCGTAACCCACGTTAGTTCAAAACAAGCTCAATTTAGTTCAAAATGTGGGGTAAAATGAGTTTAAAACATGCCCCAAAATGTTCAAAACAAGGCTAAAAACTTCATGAGTCACACTTCACATTTGAAAAAATTTCCTAATTGGTTCAAAATAATACAAAAAGTTAAAACAAAGCCAAAATGAAAAACTGGGGACAATTAGTTAAACACAAAACAAAACAATGGTCAACACAAGCCCCCAAAACGTAAATATAAAATAAAAGCAAAGCAAAACAAATACTGGATAAAACAAACCTAAAGAAAATCCTTAAATAGTCAAACCAAACCAATATAAATACAAGCAATGGTCAAATTAAACAAAGGGCACCACAAACTGCTTTAAAAACTAAAGAAAATCTAGTAATTCTCAAAGCCAAGCCAAAGTAATTCAGTATAAGACCAAAATATGAAATACAAACGTCAAATTAGAGTACCGGTACCGGTTTACACAAGAACATCATATACTACAGTATTGTATTATTAAAACAAAACCTAACAATAGATATGGCTTAGTTAACTCCAAGCAACAGTTAAAACATACAAAAGGCAAAAAAAAAAAAAAAAACAAGGACCAAATTAGTTCAAAACAAAAGAAAATATTAGAACGTAATAGCCAAAATAATATAAAAAACAAGGGTCAACTTATATAAACACCTTACTAATTAATGTAAACAAAGGCCATACCTCCATCCCGAACACCCGGTACAGTCGTGGTCATAAGTACTTGAACAACACCTAGTGATAAAAAACAAGGTACTAGTGGTCATCATTAAGGGGAGGGATTATTTTCTTCATTTGTCTATTTATGTTTGCTCCCTAGACCTCCATCAAGCTTATAATAACTTTGTGAGATATCGTGTTTACAGATAGACAGACAGACAAACAGACAAAATATCGGAGGCAAAAACATAACCTCCGTGGTAATAAAACCAAATATGTCACAATAGTTCAATAATGGTGGCCTAATTAATTCAGAACAGGGCTCCACCTTCCCACCTCCACATGTACAGCCAGATAAAAGAGTTAGTCCACAACTTATATGAGAAACTACATTATTTGAAGATCAATGGCATTATAATTATAGACAACATAACATTATCTTTCCAGTCCCCCCTTAACGGTTGATATTTGTTTTCGTTTGTGTGATTGTCAGATGCGTTTGTCTTTTTTTCTGGAATTTATAGGTCTTATTATTGTTGTTGCTGAACTTTTGAATTCCGGTGTACCTTGGTCCACCACTGTAACATCTCCACAGCACGTACCCTACCATCACACCACCATGTACCCTACCATCTTCACACCACGTACCCTACCATCACACCATGTAGCCTATACCACCTGCAGCACCTACACAACACCACCTATATACCACTACAACACCACCACGTACCCTACCATCACACCACCATGTACCCTACCATCTTCACACCATGTACCCTACCATCACACCATGTAGCCTATACCACCTTCATACCACCTGCAGCACCTACACAACACCACCTATATACCGGTACCACTACAACACCACCACGTACCCTACCATCACATCACCATGTACCCTACCATCTTCACACCACGTACCCTACCATCACACCATGTAGCCTATACCACTTTCATACCACCTGCAGCACCTACACAACACCACCTATATACCATTACAACGCCACCATGTACACCAGTCCAACGCTACCACTGAGGCACTACACCACCTACACACCACTTCCTCGTAGGGTAACACCATCTGCCCCCTACGTACACCTCCACTGAGAGACCTGCCACTATACCACCACCACCACCAACACTATACCACGTACACTATACCACCTTCACCTCACCTACACCTGCACAAGAATACACCACCTCCATCCAACACAACACCAGCCCCTCCATTCCACGATATCAACACCAACACTAACACCAAAACACTTCCTCATGCACTACACCACCTCTCCTTCAACACCACACACCAGCACCACCACACCGTAACACCAGCACACCTCCACACCACCAGCACCACCTACGCAACACCACACTTTCGTAACACCAGCACACCTCTACAAAACCAGCACCTACAAAACACCAGCACCACGTCAACACCACATACACCAACACCAGCAACGGGTGACGGTTGGTCCTATCCAGAGTGAGGTTTGGCTTCCTCTACTCAACCTTAGCCGTTTCGGTCTGTCTCTTTTACTGCACTACTTTTCCTTCTAGGTGCTAGTGAGATCGCCCGATTGGGTAGCACAGCAAGGGGGCGGCGGACGGTGGGGGCAATGGCCCAGGGTGGAAGCCCATGGGTTGATGATCCCCTCCCCCGCTGCCCTCTCAGAGACAGATTTCATCTCACGCTGGTCCTCCTTTGGGGGCCAAGAACATCTGGAGTGACCTATGTCCAACGGACTCGGGACTGTTCGGCCTGACAGTTTGGGGGACTACAACATCAACAGCATCAACAATAACAACAACAACAACAACAACACCAACACCACCACCAACACCACAACAACAGCAGCACCACCTTCACTACACCACACCTACGTAACACCAGCACCACCACACCACCTACGTAACACCAGCACCAACACCACTAACACCACGTACACCAACACCACCACCACAACTACGTAACACCAACACCACTAACACCACGTACACCAACACCACCAAGAACACTGACACTCTACACCCAGGGAACTCAACTTTCCGGCTTCACCCACCCTCCACACCCTCCTACACCCTATCCCTACCCACCCACACCCTCACCCCCCACCACCCACCCCGTCCCCACCCACCCACACCCTCACCCACCCACTACTCCCATCCTCACCCGCCCACACCCCCATCCACCCACCCACCCTCACACCCCCATCCCCACCCACCTACCCTCACCCCCACCCACCCACGCTCAGCAACTGGTTAAGGGAAGATGGGTCGTTTTTCTGGACCTTCTTTTCCTTCATGTTTAGCCCCATTTGTTTTGAGATTATAAGATATTTGATCCATTAGTATGTCGATTTCAATACGTTTTGGCCCATTTCTTTGTCAATATTAAGACCTTTCGTGCTCACGATAGTGAGCCTGTAATTTTGGAAGAACCGGCCTTCGGCCAGGACAGTTTTCTTCCGAAAAATTTACACATTTATCTAGAAGGGGGATCTAATAGATTTTTTTTTTTAAATTTAAGTTTGATGGAGGTCTAGGGAGGAAAGTAGAAAAATAATAATAAATTAAAAAAATCGACCAAAAAGTGAACCTTCCCCCCTTAACAGAATCCTAGGGGCTAAATTTCACTTTACTTTAAAGAGTGATTTATATTTATTTGTTTGTTTACTTATAGTTATAATTATTACCATTGGACATAGGTGAAGGCTGGTCCTATCCAGAGTGAGGTTTGGCATCCTATACCCAACCTTAGCCATTTATATCTGTTTTTACTCCTGTACTACTTTTCCTACTCCTCTCCAGACCTTCATCAAGCTTTAAACATTACCCCCAAGACGGGAGCCCCCCCCCCCCCTTTGAGATAAATTTTTGCATTTTTTCAATAGAAAAATGCCGTTTGAAAACCGGTTCCTCCTAAATTGTAGGCTCACTATCAGTTGCCAGCAAAAAAAACCCCAAAAAACGACACTTAAATGGCACGAGCTTAGCTCGAATGTGTAAAAATATCAAAACTAATGGGTCGAATGTGTACAAATATCAAAACTAATGGGTCGAATGTGTACAAATATCAAAACTAATGGGTCGAATGTGTACAAATATCAAAACTAATGGGTCGAATGTGTACAAATATCAAAACTAATGGGTCGAATGTGTACAAATATCAAAACTAATGGGTCGAATGTGTACAAATATCAAGACTAATGGGGCGAATGTGTAAAAATATCAAGACTAATGGGGCGAATGTGTACAAATATCAAAACTAATGGGTCGAATGTGTACAAATATCAAGACTAATGGGGCGAATGTGTAAAAATATCAAGACTAATGGGGCGAATGTGTACAAATATCAAAACTAATGGGGCGAATGGGTAAAAATATCAAGACTAATGGGTCGAATGGGTACAAATATCAAAACTAATGGGGCGAATGGGTAAAAATATCAAGACTAATGGGGCTAAACATGAGGGAGAAGGGGGGGTGCAGAAAACCCCATAACATCCCCTTAAGACGTCACACAAGGCAAGTACAACCTCTCATAAAATGCATAGACTTCTTTTAATATTTTGTTACTCTAATCTCTCCCCCCCCCCCTCCTCCCCCCCCCCCCCTCCCTCCCCCCCCCCACCCTCCTTCTCATTGTACAGTTGACCACATGTTTAGCTCCTTTAGTTTTCAGATTTTCTGACGTTCGGCCCAGTAGTTTGGCGATTTTAAGATTTTTCGCCCCATTATTTCTTTATCAATTTTAAGACTTTTCGTGTCATTTAGGGGTCGACTTTTTTTCGTGGCGAGCGATAGCGAGCCTGTAATTCAAGAGGAACGGCCTTCGGCTGAGACATTTTTCTATCGAAAAATTTACAAATTTATCGCCAGGAATAAACGAACGACACCTAAATGACTCTAAAAATCTTAATATTGACAAACAATGGGGCGAAAGGTTTTAAAATCGTCAAACTAATGGGTCTAACGTCTAAACATCTGAAAACTATGGGGCTAAACATGGGGAAGAAGGGGGACCAGAAAAACGACCCATCTTCCCTTAATTGATCATAGGAATTATCTATTTTATGAGAAACGGCACTCCTAATTCATACGGTACTAGTTTTCCTTCCATACATAAAATCCGGGAGTATATACTATATATATATATATATATATATATATATATATATATATATATATATATATATATATATATATATATATATATATACCCTGTATATATATATTATTATTATTATTATTTTATTTGTTTATTTATTTATTTATATACGGTGTACACTGTACACAGTGTACAGTACTGTATATATATATATATATATATATATTTTTTTGGGGGGGTTACGGTAAGCTAGCTACTGTATATGTGTTTTGTAATGAGATATGACAAGCATCCTACCATGAATAGCGGCTTACACACACACACACACACACAGCCCGTAGCCTAGTAGGTAGCGCTCTCGTCTCACACACGAGGGGTCGGGGGTTCAATCCCCGGCCGGGCGGAGACAAATTGGGCTTGTCTCCTTTCATGTGTTAGCCTCAGTTCACCTAGCTGTAAAATAGGTACCTGGAATAAGTGGACGACGTTGTGACGTCCCATCTGGGGTTGGCAAAAATGGTACAAGGCGAGATGGGAATCATATGGTTCACCTAAGCTGATGGCTACCTAAGCCTTCGGGCGAGACGGTACCGTCTATAGTGAGAATGGTACCATACAGATCCACCCTAAGCCTTCGTTTCCGATGTCGCCAATTGGCTAAAAATACAGACTACACACACATCCACAGCCATTCCAACGATACATATAACACCTACACATATAGGAGGCGGGAAATAACGAGCATCCTCACTCCCGCAATACAACTAGAGTAAGTACAACTAGAGTAAGTACACACACACACACACGACCATGCACACACATACAACCATTCACTCACATAACACCATTCACAAACACATACACAACCATGCACACACATGCAACCATGCAAACACACACACACACACACACACACACAACCATGCATACACATACACATTCCCACACACAACCATTAAAACACAAACACACACACACATTGAACACTTATAAAACTATTCACACACACACACACACAATCATGCACACACACCTACACCCACGCACACACACCCACCCGCACACACAAACAATCCAACAAACCCCTTCACCCTTCCCTGCAGACTTTTTCTCTATATATACAGCACTTCCTTGGCTTCGTAAGGGCCTTGTACTCTCAGCAGAAGGGACACATATATAAGGCTGCAGGAAAAGGTACAGTCTTCACCCGTAGTACCTGCACAACCATGGCAATCTGGGAATCTTTAAAGGAGGGGGGGGGGGGGAGGGGGGAGGGGGGGGTGGAAGAAAGGGGGAAAGGGGGGAGTATTGGGGGGGGGGCTGATTTATAGAACTATAAGAACATAAGAAAATGGGGAGTCTGCAGAAAGCCGATTGGCCTAAGCAAGGCTATGATCCCTGTCCTGACACACAACACCAATACAAAGCCCAATTATAGGTCTCAACACTCTAATACCGTCTGCAGGATGCATCTACCAAAACGGTTAGCAGATTAAGCGCAGGAATTACGGTGGTCTGCATATGAGGTGCGCTGCTTGGGTGCGGCCAACCCCTGTCTGATGCCCCCTTCAGCACCACAAAAAAAGAAACCCTTCTCGTCGTCATATGCGTTATCGCAATTTTATCTTAAAGCGCCCTAGTACCTCCCTATCAGTCGTTTTAATCCCACTATAAGCACTTGGTTAGTCCATTCCACCCATCTAGCACAACTCTGTTACCAAACCCCCCATAATTGCCTATATCTTTTCTGCAACGAACATTTATCTAATTGTTGAAGACCATTGGTAGCGAGTTCTTCTTTCGGCTATCAACTTGAGGCTTTAGTACATTTGTCATGAATGTCCCGCTTTGTTAATCCCAGCGAACCGGCACTTGAACACCTCTATCATATGCCCCGTCTAACTCTGACTCTGGCGTCTCTCTAACGAATGTAACCCTAATTTCTTCAACCTTTCTTTATACGGAAGATTTCTAATATTATGGCTTCATTTTTTGTCATTCTACGTTGTACT
The DNA here is from genome assembly GCA_032716605.1 of Paralithodes platypus. Lineage (NCBI taxonomy): Eukaryota > Metazoa > Arthropoda > Malacostraca > Decapoda > Lithodidae > Paralithodes > Paralithodes platypus. The sequence goes on from CM064504.1 coordinate 3,442,665, forward strand.
CTACTCGGCAATGAATCTATGTCC
>CM064504.1:3442788-3470288 GCA_032716605.1 Paralithodes platypus
GTTGTAGGGGAAAAAGACCTGGTGTTGTTGGATGTTGGCACCAGCCCTAATGTGCTTCTGTGTGTGTGTGTGTATGTGTGTGTGTGTGTGTGTGTGTGTGTGTTTGGAGTTGTGTGGATGGGTGTGTTTGGAGGTGGGTAGGTGTGTGTGTGTGTTTGGAGGTGGGTGGGTGTATGTATTGATGTGTGTATGTGCTCGTGTGTATTGGTGTGTGTTTGTGTTTTGGAGGTGTGTGTGTGTGTGTGTGAATGTGCTTGTGTGAGGGATGTGGTGTGTGTGTGTGAGAGAGAGTGAGTGTGTTTATGTAAGTGTGTGTGTGTGCGTGTGTATGTGTGTGTGTGTGTGTGTGTGTAAGGTTAGCTAGGGTGCCAGTATAAGGTGCCAGAAGGGTGTGCCTGTGGTGGTGGTGGGTGACATCAGTTGGCACCCCTCATACACCCACCCTCTGTCACTCTTTATATACACACACACATACACACACTCTGGCTCTACTATACCTCTCTCTCACTCTTGCTCTCTCTCGCTCTCTATCTCTCTGTCTCTCTCTCTCTCTCTCACACTTCACCTCGAGTAACACAACGGATTGGATCACAGAGTACTAACTGTCCTCGTAACTATATATAACTCTCTCTCTCTCTCTCTCTCAGCTGATCAGGTCCTTCAAGGAAAATTCCAATAAAATTATAATTTCAGGTATTGTCCCCCGTATGGGTGTAGAGAACCGATTCTACAACATAGCCACCAGTACAAACCACCCACTTACCAACCAGGATGTTAAACCGGAACAATTTTGAATTAATATGAGAAGGAATAAACGAAAATTAACATAAAATAGCATTGTTTTTAGGAATGTTATCACTTCCCAAGACATAATTTGAACTACTAACCATAATTTAATCTTAGCATATACAAAAAATAAGGACTAAAAAGAGTGGCCTCGCTTTTCGTTTGACACCCTGTTGCCAACCTCTGCAGGGCGGAGAACATCGGTGGTTTTGTCGACACGTGGGATCATTATTTTTTACTATGATACATTTGTAATTTCAGGAGACGGCACCCATCTCAACCAAGTAGGAACTGCACGTCTTGACCGTCTGCTGAACATTGCAGTCAAGGATTTCTATTAAAAAAAACAGGTCAACCAGGGGCAGCCAGGCAGGGTAGTGTAAGTCAAATAAGAAACACAAATTCGGACAATACGCAGTCAGTAAAATCTAACTCAAATACTCTTAAGGTGTTCTATGTAAATGTTCGTAGCATACACAATACATTTTCAGATCTAGAGAATATTATGTTTACAGAATATTACGATATAATCGGCATTACAGATTCTTGGTTAATTACGGAAGACAAAGGTTTTTTAGCAGAATATTCACTTCCTGGTTATTCAATGTTTGAGAAAAGTCGAATTAATAAAAGTAGAGAAATGAGAAGGCAAACTATTCGATGAATGGCACTCAGCTAAAGAGTGTAGATAGAGAAAATGATTTGGGAGTAACAATATCCAGTCAAAATTTTGCAGAAGTTGTAAAGAAGGCAAACAAAATAATTGGCTTTATAAGCAGGTCATTTCAGCATAAATCCAAAGAAGTAATCCTAACCCTTTACAACTCCTTAGTTCGCACTCTTCTGGAATATTGCGTTCCATTCTGGTGCCCTTATTACCAAAAAGATATAGACAAGCTAGAACAAGTTCAACGTAGAGCTACCAAAATTATGCTTAGCCTAAAGAACAAACCATACGAGAAGCGTCTTAGAAAAATATATCTATTTCCTTTAACCCAGCGCAGATTAAGAGGCGACTTAATTCAAGTGTTCAAAATCATCTAAGTCATCGACAATATGAACTGTAGTAAGTACTTCACTATCGACCAATCTAATTACACACGAGGAAACGGTTGCTAGATTATTGGTAAATCATTTAACTCACACAAGTCTAAGAATGTCTTCTTCAATCGAGTTGTCAACTTGTCAACTTGTGGAATGGGCTTCCTTGAAACATTATAGACTGCAGCACCGTTGATTCTTTTAAACTTCGTCTAAACAAATAACTTGCCTCAAACCCGCGACTGACTGCGTTTGTAAATGAATAACAATAATATGTTTTCCCCCTCAGATTCATCAAGGATTATTGTGTTTATAAATTATAAAGATGTTACTCTCTTTTTACCAGATACACGAACGATCACTTATAACCGTGTTATGATGCTAACCCAACTATCCCCTACTAACATCTCCTGCCACGGACATTACTTCCAGGGCAGTAGTTCCCTTTCCAATTTTCCCTTACATACTCTAAACCACTATCTGTACACTTGATCCTCAGTGTTTTGGAGGACAAGCAGCCTAGAGGGGTCGCAAGACCAGTTGTTGCTTGATTTCCTTTGTACTTCACGTAGAGTAACTTACCACAACGGACCACAAAGATACTAACTATTCTCGTTACGTTATACAGTATAATATTCTCTCTCTCTCTCTCTCTCTCTCTCTCTCTCTCTCGTACTCAAAGTCCTTCTTCTTCACCTTAGCTATTACAAGGGCAAACAGGAGTATATTTCTAGGCTACACACACACACACACATACACACACACACACACACACACACACCTGCACCTTAGCTAATATAATTATATATTTGTTTTCTCTCTCTCTCTCTCTCTCTCTCTCTCTCTTGTTCGCACGCACACACACACACACTCACCTGCATCTTTTAGCTACTGTATCTCTCTTTCTCTCACACACTCTCTCTCTTTCTCTCTCTCACTCCTTCACGCACTCTTCCTCTCTCTCTCTTCTCTATTGTACTATCCTTTTCTTCCATTCTTCTTTATTACTGATTTTGCACTTTGTACTAGAATTTACCGCCGTGTGGGGTGGGTGTCATCCAGCCAATAATGAACGAAGATATTGGAACTGAGTGTTAATTAAAGAGAGAGAACTTGAAATCTCCCATGTTTTAAAAGCTAACAATATCTCGTCTTATATTTCGTTCATTAACCCTTTGCGTATCAGCGACGCGTGTTATATTCTATTCTAGCTATATTTAGACGATAGTATGCAGCTTAAGAAGGATCTGTGGTAGTTAAAAGGGTTGGTTTAGATAGTTTGAAGCCTTAATTAATATTGCTAGAGGTCCTTCCTAAGCTGAACAAAATCTTCTAATCATTGCCTGGATACAATTAAAAAGACGTCACCGGTACTGAACGGGTTAAGGAATGATAGAGGTTAGGGGTCCAGATGTTTGACCTACCTATAATGAATGGATTATTGGTAAGCCGAACAACTTTTCACGAAGTTTATTTTCTTCGCCCTCGAATATAAAAAACGCATGCCACAGAAAACGGAGCAAAACATTCACACGTCATAACACGAAGACGTCTTGTTTACCTTTGATTCTGGCTAGCATTAGACGATTTTATGCAGCTTAAGAAGGTTCTATGTTGTTCGGAGGGTTCATTAAGATCGTATATACCACTTTCAATACAAGATGTGAATTATAAGTTTAGGAAAATCGTCTAGTAGCACCCAGAATCTTATTAAAAGTACGTCATGGTGCTGAAGGATTAAGATCAATATAAACAGGATAAGGGGACCTAACTTGTGGAACGATTGGAGAGGTCTATGCAATATATATATATAATAGAATATACTATATAAAATTAGCTCTAAAATATCATACCTGTATGTCCTTTGATTTTTAACTTATTTCATATGCCCAGGAATGAGGTTATAATATATTTGAGTATTTTGATCATTATAAAATGACTGAATTAAAATACACGTACTCTGTATGTGTGTTTATTCCTAGAGATATTTTGAAACCAGGGCTTGAATAAACATTGTACTTTGAAGATACAGATTCAAAATATTTTCTTTAACCTCTGCCCCTCTCTCTCTCATTATCTCTCTCTCTCTCTATCTATCTATCTATCTTTCGCTCCTCTCTCTCTCTCTCTCTCTCTCTCTCTCTCTCTCTCTCTCTCTCTCTCTCTCTCTCTCTCTCTCACACACACAGCTATTTTCACAGCCTCCCACCTAGGTCCCTAATAACCCACGTCACGAGGGGGCGTGGTTGGCACCCTAAATGTGTACACCGCCCACTAATACACTCACACACACACACACACAAACACAAACACACACACACAAACAGACCCATACACACACACACACACAGACCCATACACACATATTCACACACACACACACACACATGCACACACACACACACACACACACACATACCCATACATACATACGCATACATGGTTAGTTAGTTTATTGATTTAAGTACAATCTATAATACTTACAGTTGTAATATTAATTTTGCCCAACATAATAAGAAATGCACTTAATGAAAGAAAGAGAGAGAGAGAGAGAGAGAGAGAGAGAGAGAGAGAGAGAGAGAGAGAGAGAGAGAGAGAGAGAGAGAGAGAGAGAGAGAGAGATAGAGAGTACACACACACACAAAGGACCTAACTATTGAAACAATAGTACTTAAAAACTTCTCTCTCACATACTCATAAACACTCACACACACACACACACGCACTTAACCACTTGAAAACTGCACACACACACACACACACATACTTACACAACCACCTGCATCTACACACACACACACACACATGGTCACAGTGATATGGTCACCACATTTGAAAAAACATATAAACAAATTAGAGAAAGTCCAAAGGATAGCAACGAAGATGATCCCAAGATTGAAGGAGTTGACATAATTTATGAGGAAAGACTTAAGACACTACAACTGCCTACCTTGAAAGAGAGAAGGGAACGAGGCGACTTAATAACGATGTTCAAGGGAGTAAAAAGTTTGGAACGAGTAGATAGGGAAGATCTATTCGTGAGGGATAATGGAAGGACAAGAGGGCACGAGTTTAAGCTGAGGAAGGGCAGATGTCGTAAGGACACAAAGAAATTCAGCTTCCCATATAGGAGTATAAAGACTTGGAACAACTTGGAGGAGGAGGTGGTGAGAGCGAGGAACATTAACATGTTCAAATCTAGGTTGGATAAAAGTAAATATGGAAATAGGGCAACATAAGTTATGATATGTTAGTCCAAAATACTGGGAACTGGGAATATCCATTACGATACTTGTCTAAGTGAAATGGATTGATTATAAAGTAACTAAGACAGGACAACACGAGCGCTGCTCAATTCCTGTAAACTACAAATAGGTAAATAGGTAAATACATACTTACACAACCACCTGCAGCTATAAACAAACACACACTAACATAACACACACACACACACACACACTTACACAACCACCTGCAACTACGCACACACACACACACACGCACGAGCCAAGACGACCACCTGCACTCACATGATTCTAAATAAACACACACACCCATCTTATACATTAACACATTCACACAGAAATACATACATACCTTTAATTCTGTTTTACTCATATGCTCACAAAACACAGAGTTGATATTTGTTTATGTTTTAATTATTTATTCTAGTCTATTTTATAATATGTATATATTTTGTTCTGAGGGGGGTGTTGGTTGGGGGGGGGGTGAGAGGTCTCTTAAGGGTGGATAGTTGTTTTTCTGGACCCCCTTCTCCCTCATGTTTAGCCCCATTAGTTTTCAGAATTTAAGACGTTCTGTCCATTAGTTTGTCAATATTAAGACTTTTCGCCTCATTTCTTTGTCAATATTAAGACCTTTCGTACCATTTAGGTGTCGATGTTTTCCTGGCGAGCGATAGCAAGCTTGTAATCTAGGAGGAATCAGCCTTTGGCCAGGACATTGGTCTACCGAGATATATGGAGCAATTTATCTTGAAGGGGGGTCTTGAGGCGTGTTTCTTAAGCTTGATAGAGGTCTAGGGAGGAAACAAAAACAAAAAATAATGAAAATATAAGTAAATGAGCAAATAAAAACGCCCATACCCCCCATAAAGTTAAAGTTGACGGGGGGGGGGGGGGGGGGCTCCAAGAAATAACGAAGGAAAGGCGGAAAGAAAGAAAGCGCCAAGTAGTAGAGGAGTAAAAAGGTGGAGGGCCTGTCTTCCTTGATAATGTTTAAACTATCTCAACCAACCCTTTTAACTACCGCAGATCCTTTGGCGCAATATCGTCTAAATCTAGCTAGAAGACAATATAACACACGTCGCTGGTACTCAAAGGGTTAAGGGGACATGTAGTGGTAATTTATATATATATTCATATATATTGACTATATTTGGAACAGGGTATAGTAGCATTTGGACAACGAACTGTACTGATAATAATGCTAGTGTTGGAGGTTCGATCCCGGGTTATGTAAGAGCGTATACTCAAGTCCATCACATTACACCACCACTGACATACTGTGAACATTATTACCCTTAAGGGGGGTCACTGGCATTTTTTTTCTCCTTTTCTCTCTTTCCATGGCTTATATCCATTCGGCCCCATTCAGCCAACTGTTTTAAGACGTTTATCCCCATCCAGGTGTCAATTTCTTCATGGCGAGCGATAGCGAGCCAGCATTGTATGGAGAAATCCGGCTTCGCAGGACACATTTTTCTATCGAAAAATTTACAAATTTAGCTTGCTGTCAAATAAAAAATATATATATGCTGGTTAGTTACCAATCGCCAGGAAAATATTGACACCTGGATGGGGGTAAACGACTTAAAACAGTAGGCTGAATGGGGCCGAATGGATACAAGCCAAAGAGAGAGAGAGAGAGAGAGAGAGAGAGAGAAAGAACAAAAAAAGCGAGGTGGGCTCCCTTAAAAATGTCAATACACCTGGAGTGCTATGCTTGAAATTCTCCAACATCAAAGAATATGGTGGAAACGTATGAGAGACATGTGGTGTATCTCTCTCTCTCTCTCTCTCTCTCTCTCTCTCTCTCTCTCTCTCTCTCTCTCTCTCTATCTATCTATCTATCTATCTAGCTATCTGTGTGTGTTTGTGGCAGCGTGATTGTATGTGTGTGTGTGTGAGAGAGAGAGAGAGCAGTGCCAAACTCTCCATCTGTTGGCTTTCATGTATAAACCTCTAGAATTCACTTTTTTCAGTACACTTACACTTAGTTGTATTCCGTCCGTTAGTGACACAGTTGAGCTGGGGCTCCACTGTAAGGTTGGTAGGATAAGATAGGAATACAAAATATACATATAATAAGATTTATCTATAAAATAAAAATATACAAGTAAAAAATATATAATGGATTGTTGTATATATATAATTATATATACTGTATATATACTATATATATATATATATATATATATATATATATATATATATATATATATATATATATATATACAGTATATATATATATATATATATATATATATATATATATATATATATATATATAATATATATATATATATATATATATATATATATATATATATATATATATATATACCGGTATATATATATATATATATATATATATATATATATATACACAGTATATATATATTGTTTTTTCTTTCTACAGGGTGTTCAGAAAACATGTGTACAAAATGAAATGGGTGATAGGGAACACAGAATTAAACATTTTGTACTCCATGGAGGTATGTCCATAAATGCTTCCTTGCGGTGCTACAGGGTAGACAGTTTCAACGTAATTTCCCTAAATTTGTACCCTAACTTCTCTGTGAGTAATCCGTTTACATATAAATATGGTAATTTAATGTACACAACAGTATGACATAAGACATCTTCGTTCAGTAAACAGTTCTGACTGATGATTAATGATTGTTAATCTTCTCTTCAATTTAATGTTCTTTTGTTTTTGCAGTGTACTGACATTAATAAAGTAATGTTCATACTCTTGTGTACATTAAATTACCATGTTTGTATGTAAACGGATTACTCACAGAGAAGTTAGGGTACAAATTTAGGGAAATTGCGTTGAAACTGTCTACCCTGTAGCACCGCAAGGAAGCATTTATGGACATACCTCCATGGAGTACAAACTGTTTTATTCTGTGTTCCCTATCACCAATTTCATTTTGTACACATGTTTTCTGAACACCCTGTATATTCCAACTACTCCCTCTCGGGCATAGGCTAACACGCATACAAACACCCACACATGCTCACACACACGTTAGAGGAGCGGGGATGAATGGATCGTGTGTCAGATTGCAGGCCAGAACAAGGAGAGTTCGAGTCCACGTAAAATGCAAGAAATTTTTCTGAGGTGATTTCATCGTTCCCGTAGTTCTACAGTATACTATCTACACCGCCACATCTGGAACATATCCCACACTTGTTCCAAATAGGTAGTCCAGATATCGTGAACCCCAACCTCTGTAACTCAAACAGGGCTAGAACAAATGGGCTAAAAATGTCCACATATATTCTCTACCTAACCCTTCCCCCATGGTAGAAATATTAGCTCGATTACTCTAGTCGTTTGTGAGTTACAGAGGTTAATGTTCAAGTGTTTGGGGCCTACTTACTGGGAATAGGGTACCGTATATGTAGCATAAAAGGTGCACAGTGACATTCCATGATGCAGTGAGGCCTCGCTCGTCAGGCAAAGTGTGGCGTGTCTATAATAAAGCCCTGCCACAAACTGCAACAGAATTAAGGGGGGAAGGGTTTATTTATTGGTCTATTTATTTGTTTATTTATTTTTTAGTTTCCTCCATAGACCTCCATCAAATTTAAGAAAACATCCCCAAGATCCCCCTTCTCGATAATTTTGTACATTTTAAAATGTCTCGGCCAAAGGCCGGTTCCTCCTATTATTACAGACTCGCTATCGCTCGCCAGGAATAAAATCGACACTTACATGCCACGAAAACTCCAATTATTTGCTAAGAAATGGGGCAAAAGTTCTTAAAATCGCCAAAGTAATAGCCCGAACGTCTTAAAATCTGAAAACTAATGGGGCTAATCATGAGGAAGAAGGGGTGCCAGAAAACCCCCCATCTCCCCTTAACCCTTTTTACTACCACAGATCCTTCATAGGCTGCACAAAATCGTCTAAATATAGATAGAACACATATATAAACACGTCGCCGGTACAGAAGGGGTTAACCCGCGTTCGTTCAGTGGGCGATAAATAATGGTTGTTAAGTAAAGTCAAGCCTCACTCTCCTACAATCGAGGAGATGCTTGTATGAATATTGAAAGATAAAAAAGGTCATCAGAGTTTCTCAACGTACTCTTTCTATCTCACTATCTCTCTCTCTGACACACATACACTGATACACACACACACACATTCACTCTCTCACTCTCTCCCACACACACTCTCTCTCTCAGGTCCTGGAAACCCTCGTAGCATGCATATTGACCTATGTACAAGGTTAGCGGGGTTTCTTGTCGTACTGCACCTTTCCTACTCTCCCTCGGCACCTGACCTGATAAGAACTCTCTCTCTCTCTCACACACACACTCGCTCTCTCTCTCTCTCTCACTCTACCTTTCCTACTCTCCCTCGACACCTGACCTGATAAGAACTCTCTCTCTCTCTCTCTCTCTTTCACTCTACCTTTCCTACTCTCCCTCGACACCTGACCTGATAAGAACTCTCTCTCTCTCTCTCTCTCTCTCTCTCTCTCTCTCTCTCTCACACACACACACACAATCGCTCTCTCTCTCTCACTCACTCTACCTTTTCTACCCTACCTCGACACCTGACCTGATAAGAACTCTCTCTCTCTCTCTTTCACTCTACCTTTCCTACTCTCCCTCGACACCTGACCTGATAAGAACTCTCTCTCTCTCTCTCTCTCTCTCTCTCTCACACACACACACACACAATCGCTCTCTCTCTCTCACTCACTCTACCTTTTCTACCCTACCTCGACACCTGACCTGATAAGAACTAGCGAATATAAAACAGCTGTACTGAACTACTCTGGCTTGACAATGGCGAGCACAGACAAAATCTTCAATCATGGTTAAGGGAACCCACCTCGCTTTTTTTTTCTCTTTCTCTCCCTCTCTCTTTGGCTTGTATCCATTCGGCCCCATTCAGCCTACTGTTTTGAGACGTTTACCCCCATCCAGGTGTCAATATTTTCCTGGCGAGCGGTAGCGAGCCAGGATATATATATTTTTGTTTTGACAGCAAGCTAAATTTGTACATTTTTGCGATAGAAGAATGTCTCCGGCGAAGCCGGATTTCTCTATACAATGCTGGCTCGCTTTCGCTCGCCAGGAAGAAATCGACGCCTGGATGGGGATAAACGTCTTAATACAGTTGGCTGAATGGGGCCGAATGGATACAAGCCAGGGAAAGAGAGACAAGGAGAGAAAGACAAAACAACAACGGTGACCCCCCCCCCCCCTTAAGGGTGGAAGGGTTTATTTTTTGGTCGATTTGTTCATTGATCTATTTGTTCATTGATCTATTTGTTCATTGATCTATTTGTTCATTGATCTATTTGTTCATTGCTCTATTTGTTCATTGCTCTATTTGTTCATTGACGTATTTGTTCATTGATCTATTTGTTCATTGCTCTATTTGTTCATTGCTCTATTTGTTCATTGATGTATTTGTTCATTGATCTATTTGTTCATTGATCTATTTGTTCATTGATCTATTCTTTTGTTTTAGCTTCCTCCCTAGACCTCCATCAACCCCCCCCCCCCCTTCTAGATACATTTGTATATCTTCGGTAGATAAATGTCCTGGCCGAAGGTCAGTTCCACCTTATCTACAGGCTCGCTATCGCTCGCCAGGAAAAAAAATCGACACCGAAATGGTAGTCCGAATAAAAACTAAGGTGTCGCCAGTGTACTGAAGTGAACTAAAGTGTCGCCAGGGTACTGAAGTGAACTAAAGTGTCACCAGGGTACTGAAGTGAACTAAGTGTCGCCAGGGTACTGAAGTGAACTAAAGTGTCGCCAGGGTACTGAAGTGTACTAAAGTGTCGCCAGGGTACTGAAGTGAACTAAAGTGTCGCCAGGGTACTGAAGTGAACTAAAGTGTCGCCAGGGTACTGAAGTGAACTAAAGTGTCGCCAGGGTACTGAAGTGAACTAAAGTGTCGCCAGGGTACTGAAGTGAACTAAAGTGTCACCAGGGTACTGAAGTGAACTAAAGTGTCGCCAGGGTACTGAAGTGAACTAAAGTATCGCCAGGGTACTGAAGTGAACTAAAGTGTCGCCAGGGTACTGAAGTGAACTAAAGTGTCGCTAGGGTACTGAAGTGAACTAAAGTGTCGCCAGGGTACTGAAGTGAACTAAAGTGTCGCCAGGGTACTGAAGTGAACTAAAGTGTCGCCAGGGTACTGAAGTGAACTAAAGTGTCGCCAGGGTACTGAAGTGAACTAAAGTGTCGCCAGGGTACTGAAGTGAACTAAAGTGTCACCAGGGTACTGAAGTGAACTAAAGTGTCGCCAGGGTACTGAAGTGAACTAAAGTATCGCCAGGGTACTGAAGTGAACTAAAGTGTCGCCAGGGTACTGAAGTGAACTAAAGTGTCGCTAGGGTACTGAAGTGAACTATTGTAAGCGCGACTGTACACTTAGTTTCCTGTTTCTTGATGATTTTTTTTTTTTTTTTTTTTTTTTTTTCTATGTGATTGAGGGAGGCAAAAGGCATAACTGCCTATAGCGAGTGCCTCCCCCATAGTTGAAAGAGTGACAGGGCCAAAATCAAGGGACGTTCGAGCCAAAATGCCTGGACACACGGAGTTTGAAGCAATTTAAGTCATAGGAAGAGGGAAAGACTGATTCTGGGAGAGAGTTCCAGAGCTCAGATGTTGAGTAGAAGAAAGTTTGAGAGTAACGTTTCACTCTTGGGTTGGAGAGTTGCACAGAGTAGGGGTGGGATTGAGTTGCAAGACGGGTACCACGTGTCCTACGTAAAGGAGGTGGTATGCACTGGGATAGCTCTGAGGAACACTGATTATTATAGTAGCGATAGAATAGCGAGAGAGATGCAACATTGCGGCGGAGAGAGAGAGATTGCAGAGAGTTGGTGAGTGGACGGGAGTTAATGATACGAAAGGCCTTCCTTTCAACTTTGTCTAGGAGAGCGGTGTGAGAGGAACCTCCCCACACATGTGAACAATACTCAATACAAGGGCGCACTATGCCCCTGTACAGAGCAAGAAGCTGTGCAGGGGAAAAGAACCCCCTAAGGCGGTTGAGCACACCCAGCTTCTGGGAGGCTGCCTTAGCAAGACTGGTAATATGGTCCTTCCAAATGAGAGCAGAAGAAAAAGAGACACCAAGAATATTGAGAGAAGATGAAGGGTTGATTTTTGTATTGTTGAAGAATAAGGGATAGATGTTGGTATCTTGCTCTCACTGTGTCAAATCCTGCCGCCAAGATAGTGTACAGGAAACAACGGCTGATATTCGGCTCTCTTCATAATATGTTGACACCATGTTCTATAATATGTTGACACCATGTTCTATAATATGTTGACACCATGTTCTATAATATGTTGACACCATGTTCTATAATATGTTGACACCATGTTCTATAATATGTTGACACCATGTTCTATACTATGTTGACACCATGTTCTATAATATGTTGACACCATGTTCTATAATATGTTGACACCATGTTCTATAATATGTTGACACCATGTTCTATAATATGTTGACACCATGTTCTATAATATGTTGACACCATGTTCTATACTATGTTGACACCATGTTCTATAATATGTTGACACCATGTTCTATAATATGTTGACACCATGTTCTATACTATGTTGACACCATGTTCTATAATATGTTGACACCATGTTCTATAATATGTTGACACCATGTTCTATAATATGTTGACACCATGTTCTATACTATGTTGACACCATGTTCTATAATATGTTGACACCATGTTCTATAATATGTTGACACCATGTTCTATAATATGTTGACACCATGTTCTATACTATGTTGACACCATGTTCTATAATATGTTGACACCATGTTCTATAATATGTTGACACCATGTTCTATAATATGTTGACACCATGTTCTATACTATGTTGACACCATGTTCTATAATATGTTGACACCATGTTCTATAATATGTTGACACCATGTTCTATACTATTCTATATACTCAGGCCCAATCCACACTTTTCCTATTTTTTTCTTTTTCCTCTTTCTTTTTTTCTTTTTTTTGGTGGGAGTAAATTAATCTAGGGAATTCCAAAGATATATGTGTTGTTGTCTATGTACAGGCAGAAGACAAAGAGTAAAACTGCCTGTAACAAGTGTCCCCCCCCCCCCCAGGTTGAAAGAGTGACAGACAGCCAAAATCAAGGTACGTTAGAGGTAATTTAGATGTGTTGGAAAGGAGTGTGGTGTGCTTGCTAAATGTACTGATATTTATAGGAGCAGGAGGTGTTTGTTAGAGTCAGCTGGATTACTCTCAGTGTAGGTGAGACACAACTTAGCCTGTAATTTAGGATCGGCCTTCTGCCAGGACAATTTTTCTGTCGAGACATTTTTCCTGTTTGTGTGTGTGTGTGTGTGTGTGTGTGTGTGTGGGTGTGGGTGTGGTTGTGTGGGTGTGTGTGGTTGTGGGTGTGGGTGTGTGTGTGTGGTTGGGTGTGTGGGTGTGGTTGTGGTTGTGTGTGGGTGTGGGTGTGGGTGTGGTGGTTGTGGGTGTGGGTGTGTACTTAACCCTCCTACTAATTACTTTACAAACTTTATATTGGTTTTCTTTGTAGAAGTATACCCCCTCCCCTGTTTCTATTTGTCCGTCTATCTATTTATCTACTTATACCTATTTATCCAACAATCTATCTTATTATCTATCTATCTATCTATCTATCATTTGTCTACATTGCTATCGGTCTATCTATCTATGTATCTATCTTTCTATCTATCTATCTATCTATCATTTGTCTACATTGCTATCGGTCTATCTATCTATGTATCTATCTTTCTATCTATCTATCTATCTATCATTTGTCTACATTGCTATCGGTCTATCTATCTATGTATCTATCTTTCTATCTATCTATATATCTATCATTTGTCTACATTGCTATCGGGCTATCTATCTATGTATCTATCTTTCTATTTATCTACCTATCTATCATTTGTCTACATTGCTATCGGTCTATCTATCTATGTATCTATCTTTCTATCTATCTATCTATCATTTGTCTACATTGCTATCGGTCTATCTATCTATGTATCTATCTTTCTATCTATCTATCTATCTATAATTTGTCTACATTGCTATCGGTCTATCTATCTATGTATCTATCTTTCTATCTATCTATCTATCTATCTATCATTTGTCTACATTGCTATCGGTCTATCTATATATGTATCTATCTTTCTATCTATCTATATATCTATAATTTGTCTACATTGCTATCGGTCTATCTATCTATGTATCTATCTTTCTATTTATCTACCTATCTATCATTTGTCTACATTGCTATCGGTCTATCTATCTTTCTATCTATCTATCTATCTATCATTTGTCTACATTGCTATCGGTCTATCTATCTATGTATCTATCTTTCTATCTATCTATATATCTATCATTTGTCTACATTTATATACTGTATATCCATCCACCACCTACAGTATCTACCACATTTATATCAATTTATCTGTCCATCTGTAAATGTTCTATCTACATATCTATCTGTCTAGCTATCTATTTATCTCTCCATCTGTCAATCTATAAAATAATACCAAGGGAGGAATCCACAAAAGTGTTCATATCTTGTTAATTGAAGCCTGTCAAAAATGGACAAAGAATATATCTCTCTCTCTCTCTCTCTCTTCTTTGCTATCCTTTCCTTCCACTGTACCTTACTCTCGGGTTAGCTATCTCTACTAGAATTAAGTCCTGACCACCTCGCTGGGATCGTAAGGTCTGCGTGGTCAGTGTATCTATGTAAATCTATGTAATTATCTCCTTTCCCTTTGCAGGTAATTTCAATATAAGCGAATCTTTATGCCAACGTACTATCTCCAGTATATCTAGACACAATTATGTATTTCATTATCTATCTATCTATCTCATATATATATCTACTAATGGCCGGCCTACTCAAACACACATTACAAACAAATTTAATCTCGCGCTATATAATTATATTTATTACAATCCATCTATTTATCTGCCTATCTATTTTTGTATCTATTTATGTATCTATTTATCTATCTATCTGTCTATCTATCCATCCATCTATTTATCTATCTATTTATCCATCCATCTTACTTTTGCTCTCTCCCTCTCTCATTCTCTAGGAGACAAGAAATATCCTTTCATACAAGTCCCTTTAAACCGTCTGATTCATCTATCTCTCTCTCTCTCTCTCTCTCTCTCTCTCTCTCTCTCTCTCTCTCTCTCTCTCTCTCTCTCTCTCTACTTAGAAAAGTACAATGAGACATATCAACCAAGACAAATCGAAGTCATATTAAGGGGATATTTTTTGTCCAGCTTGCTTCCTAAACCTCCTTATCAAGCTTTAAAAAAAAAAAAAAAAAAAAAAAAAAAACGGGTGGTCTGATTGGCAGTAGCCTAGAACATGACCAAACCATGTATTGATAGATGGACCCCCTTCTCCCTCACGTTTAGCCCCATAAATTTTGATATTCAAAGACGTTCACCTCATTAGTTTGCCGATCATAAGACCTTTGGGTAATTTCTTTGTCAATATTAAGACCTTTCGTGTCATTTAGGTGTCTATATTTTCCTGGCAAACGACAGCAAACATGGAATATAGGAGGAATCGACCGTCGCTGAAAATGCGCAAATTAATCTAAAAGGGAGGTCTTGGGTGTATTTTCTTTAAGCTTGATAGATGTCTATGGAGTAAATAGAATTAAAGATATATGAAAACATAAGTAAATATGTATATTAATAAATTAATAAATGAACACATGATTAATAAATAGATAAATATAATTATCTCCTTAAGAATATCATTGGTGGTGTTTGCGCTCTCAACAGTAATTATAATTCACGAAGCAATTACCTTTTATACAACCAGACTATCTCCCTGGCTTGAACGGCAAGGTCTTTGAGATACTAACCGTTCCTTGTATCTCCTGGTAACTCTCTCCTTAGGCTCAGACAAACATCCTTTCTCTCTGGCAAGTCCCTTTAAATCCACCCATTCAACTTCCTCACTCTGCTCTCTCCCTCTCTCTCACACATACACACACTCTGGCTCTCTCCTCTCTCTCACTCACTCTCTCTCTATCTCTCGCTCCCACACACACACTCTCTTTCTCTCTCTCTCACACACACACACTCACTCTTTTACTCACTTTCTCGCTCTCTCTCCCTCACACTCTCTCTCTCTCTCACACATAAAGAATCAGTGTACTAGCCAGCGTTAAGTAAGGCCACATATACCCCACCTGTATGGCTTCCTACCTTGCATCACACACACACACACACACACCTGTACTCATTACCTGTATGGCTTGTATAATCAGAGTGTAGTACCCCTTTATATAACAACTCTGATTCATCTCATTATTATACAGTATCATGTGTTGCTTATCTGAGGTCGACAAGTTTCATTATAGCTATAATTTTCTTTTTAATATAAATGTTTTCTATTTATTTATGTATTTATTTATTTCATTGTATTTATTTACTTACATATATTCATCTAAATCCTTCCATTAGTTTTTGTGGAATTCTGACAGACAAAGAAATAAACAGACACACAGCGACGATCACATAATCTTCACAATCTCCAGAGATAAACACTTCTCTATGGTGTTGTGGGTGGGAATGTACAGTCTTTCATAACAAATATATCTCTGGAAACGAATTTATGAATACAATTGTCCATACATCAACTAACAAGCTATATATACCGTTTATTGAAAAGCAAGTTCCACCCACAAATCAATACAGATGGTTATAACAGCATGGAGATAATCCTAGGGGGTCCACGAATGTTTGTAAGTGACTGTGCCTCCTCCAGTACAGTACACCCAGCTGATGGGGACGATGGTTAAAGGGGAGATGGGCTGTTTTTTCTGGGCCCCCTTCTCCCTTGTGTTTAATCCCATTAGTGTTCAGGTGTTAAGATGTTTGCCCAATTAGTTTGTCGATTTTAAGACCTTTCGCCCCATTTCTTTGTCAATATTTAGACACTTCGTGCTATTTAGGTGTCGATTTTTTTCCTGGTGAACGATAGTGAGCCTGTAATTTTAGAAGAACCGGCCTCTGGCCGGGAAATTTTTCTACCGAAAAATGTACAAGTTAATCTACAAGGGGGATCTAATAGATGTTATTTTTAAGTTCAATGAAGGTCTAGGGAGGAAACTAGAAAAATAATGAATAAATGAAAAAATCGACCAAAAAGTGAATCATCCCACCTTTAAGGATAGGTAATAGCATAATGGTTGATTCTTTCTTTCTCTCTTGTATATGTGTGTTTGTGTGAATATAATATAATAATAGAATATCTAATTTTGCTCAGACTTTTACCAAAAAAGGTATGGAGCACAGCTCCTCAATGCATACTACAAAGTATCTTACAATAAATTAATCATCTAAGTATTGCATCTCTCTCACTATTCTATCGCTACTATAATAATCAGTGTTCCTCAGAACTCTCCCAGTGTATACCACCTCCTCTACGTAGGGCACGTGGTACCCGTCTTGCAACACAATCCCACCCCTACTCTGTGCAACTCTCCAATCCAAGAGTGAAACGATAGTCTCAGACTTTCTTCTATTCAACAGCTGAGCTCTGAAACTCTCTCCCAAAATCAGTCTTTCCCTCTTACTATGACTTAAATTGCTTCAAACTCCGTGAGTCCAGGTATTTTGGCTCGAACGTCTCTTGATTTTGGCACTGTCACTCTTTCAACTCTGGGGGAGGCACTCGATACAGGCAGTTCTGTCTTTTGCTTCCCTCACTCACAAAAAAAATAAAAAAGTGTACTAGCTTATTCAACACAAGAACGTTATTAGTCTTCATCAGCAACTTATACTTAAATTGAGTTGGCGTATGTCTATAATTGCTTGGAATATACTTGTTTCTCAATCTAATAATATCAGCATTTTGGCACAGTACATGGTATTCGTCGCCTATAACATCAGCCTCTAATTTACCACACATAGGGTGTATGTGAAATAATAATAATAATAATAATAATAAACGGTTTATTAAAGAATGGCAGCCTCATGAGCTGAAAATACACATTTTACAATTAGTGGATGAACATGAGATGTACAGATATGAAAATGGTAAGCTCAGTTTACAATGGGTGAGTATAATATACTTTACATTAAAACAAGAAATTAATACAATAATTATGCTAGTGCAAAATACAAATTATCATAAATTAACCATGAGAGTAAGTGATTTACAGTGTATATACAGTACACATTTATTTTACTCATATATATACAGAACATACATATATACGCATACATACACACATACATACGCATATATATACATACATAATTATATAAGAACATAAGAACATGCAGTAATTGTGCACATGCCCGCATACATAAACGCTCACATATGCAAACAAACATACATACATACAAAAACTGTTATGGTAGGGTCAGGTGAGGCTAATAATGGAAGTTAAATCCTTGGGAGAGATTAAATGAGGGAATTGGAAAAGGGTTAATGGGGCAACGGACTGTAGGTCAGGTAAAGCCAATTAGAATGGAATGTCAAACGTCGGAAGAGATCATATGAGGAGTTTGAAAAGGGTAAAGGCAAAACGGCCTACAGGGGTCCGTACAGGTAGGGTCAGGTAAAGCCTCCTACAATGGGAGGTAATCCTCGGTAGAGAACAAAAGAAGAATATAAAATAAGGAGAGACAGCTGGGGGGAATTATAGTATATGGGACATTGTTCAGTGTAGGTGTGTGTGTGTTTGTTTGTTTGTGTGTGTAGTGTGTTACTCAGTTACTTGTTCGTCAAGGGGAATCCACGCAATGCGAGCTAAGCTCATTATTATCGCGCCTCCTTAACTGGGAATGTATTGCGTGAAATGCATGTTAAGTGTTTTATGTACTGTTGGAATGGCTGTGGATGTGTGTGTAGTCTGTATTTAGCCAATTGGCGACATCGGAAACAAAGGCTTAGGGTGGATCTGTATGGTACCATTCTCACTATAGACGGTACCGTCTCGCCCGAAGGCTTAGGTAGCCATCAGCTTAGGTGAACCATAATGTACGATACCCATCTCGCCTTGTACCATTTTTGCCAACCCCAGATGGGACGTCACAACGTCGTCTACTTATTCCAGGTACCTATTTACAGCTAGGTGAACTGAGGCTAACACATGAAAGGAGACAAGCCCAATTTGTCTCCGCCCGGCCGGGGATTGAACCCCCGACCCCTCGTGTGTGTGTGTGTGTGTGTGTGTATGTTTGTGTGTGTGTAGAAACGATAAAAAAGGGGGGGGGGGTGTTCCTAGTAAACAGAAAGGGTTACAATCTGGTTATCATTGTGTTGGTGGGCTCTCTCCCCACCCTCCTGTGTAAATATTGATCCAGCGTGATACCAATGTGTTGATCAATAGCGTTGTTGTATGGTACGGGCATTGTATTGTTTGTTGCTCACTCCCTACCCACCCGACTCTATCGCTCTCGCTCACTCACTCACTCTCTCTCTCTCTCTCTCGTATTAATAATTGTTTAGTCATAAGCTTCTTACTGTTAATAATTATCTCCCTCTCTCTAATTCTCTCTCTCTCTCTCTCTCTCTTTCTCTCCTATTAATAATTGTTCAGTCATAAACTTCTTACTGTTAATAATTATCTCCCTCTCGCTCTCACTCACTCTCTCTCTCTCTCTCTCTCTCTCTCTCTAAAGTATTAATAATTGTTCAGTCATAATTATAGCTTCTTACTGTTAATAATTTTCTCTCTCACTCTCACCCACTCACTCACTCTCACACTCTCTCTCTCTCTCACACACTGCCATAAGTCCATTGCATCACAGCCCCCTCTATATACGTAAGCAAGAAGAACACATACCTAGAGATGCTGTACAAGAGGGGGTGCATTGGTTGTGTGTGTTGTTATGGTCCCCCCGACGACGTATACAGACTAATAAAACACATTACAAATCCACTCCAACAGCTTCCTCTCTCTCTCCAACACCCCCCTTCTCCTCTCTCACTCTTCAGCAAATAGGAACAAGTAGAAAGTAGCTACGAGGTGCCTATGTACCTTCACCTGGTAGTGCTTATATGGCCGAGTAGTGAGTTGTGTTTGCTGTGATGGCTGTGGTCATTGTGAAGGTTGTGATCTTTAGGACGGTAAGTTGGTGTTGCAGTGGTAGATAGTTGTCGAGTTCATAAACACAACAGTGAAAATAACACAAACCACATAAAACCACACCAAAACCAACAATAACAATACCATCACTGCCACCAACAGCAACAACCACAACACCACCACCACCACCACATCCACTAACACCAACAGCAACAACCACAACACCACCACCACCTCCACCAACACCAACAGCAACACCAACAGCAACAGCAACAACCACAACACCACCACCACCTCCACCAATAGCAACAATCACAACACCACCACCACCACCACCACCACCTCCACCAACACCACTACCACCACCAACAGCAACAACCACAACACCACCACCACCACCACCACCTCCACCAACACCATTACCACCAACAACAACAACAACCACAACACCACCACCACCACCTCCACCAACACCACTACCACCACCAACAACAACAACCACAACACCACCACCACCACCACCACCACCTCCACCACTACCACCACCAACAGCAACAACCACAACACCACCACCACCACCAACAACCACAACTCCACCACCACCAACACCACTACCACCACCAACAGCAACAATCACAACACCACCACCACCACCACCACCTCCACCAACACCACTACCAACAGCAACAACCACAACACCACCACTACAAAGGAGTACAAAGGAAATCAAGCAACAACAGATCTAGTGACCCTTCTAGGTTGCTTGTCCTTCAAAACACTGAGGATCAAGTGTCCAAACAGTGGTTTAGAGTGGGTAAGGGAACATTGGAAAGGGAATTACTGCCCTGGAACTAATGTCCGTTGCAGGATTAGGAAGTTAGTAGGGGACAGATGGGTTAGTAACTGAGGGGGGGATAAAATAAAGTTATTCATTTACAAACGCAGTCAGTCGCGGGTTTGATGCGAGATATTTGTCTAGGCGGAGTTTAAATGAATCAACGGTGATGCAGTCTATAACGTTTCGGGGAAGCCCATTCCACAAGTTGACAACTCGATTGAAGAAGAAATTCTTAGATTCGTGTGAGTTAAAAGATTTACCAATAATTTTGCAACCGTTTCCCCGCGTGTAATTAGATTGGTCGATAGTGAAGTACTTACTACAGTTCATATTGTCGATGCCTTTGATGATTTTGAACACTTGAATTAAGTCACCTCTTAATCTGCGCTGGGTTATAGGAAATAGATTTAATTCTCTAAGACGCTCTTCGTATGGTTTGTTCTTTAGGCTAGGTATCATTTTGGTAACTCTACGTTGAACTCGTTCTAGCTTGTTTATATCTTTTTGGTAATAAGGGCACCAGGATTGAACGCAGTATTCCAGAAGAGGGCGGACTAAGGAATTGTAAAGGGTTAGGATAACTTCTTTGGATTTATGCTCAAATGACCTGCCTATAAAGCCAATTATTTTGTTTGCCTTCTTAACAACTTCTGAACATTGTTGACTCGGTTTTAGGTTACTCGATATTGTTACTCCCAGATCGGTTTCTCTGTTTACATTCTTAAGCTGAGTGCCATTCATCGAATAGTTTGCTTTCTCATTTAGGTATCCGATATGTAGTACTTTACATTTATCCGCATTGAAACTCATTTGCCAAATTTGGGCCCAACATGACAATTTATCTAGATTGTGTTGCATATCGTCAACTTGTTCTTTTGAGAGTACGCTATTTGCAATTTTTGTATCGTCAGCAAATATTGAGATTGTACAGGTGAGACCCTCATCTATGTCGTTGATGTAAATTAGAAAGAGAATTGGTCCTAGTACCAATCCCTGGGGTACCCCGCTACTTACATTGGTCCATTTTGATGCCTTACCGTTTATGACTTTGCTTTCTGTCGCTGAGCCAATTTTCTATCCATTTCAACACACCGTCTTGTATTCCATGCGCTTTTAGTTTTAGCAGTAAACGTTTGTGGGGAACTTTGTCAAAGGCCTTTGACAACCACCACCACCACCACCTCCACCAACACCACTACCAACAGCAACAACCACAACACCACCACCACCACCACCACCTCCACCAACACCACTACCACCACCAACAACAACAACAACAACACCAAAACCAACAATAACAATACCATCACTGCCACCAACAGCAACAACCACAACACCACCACCACCACCACCAACAGCAACAACCACAACACCACCACCACCACCACCACCACCACCACCACCACCACTACCACCACCAACAACAACAACAACACCAAAACCAACAATAACAATACCATCACTGCCACCAACAGCAACAACCACAACACCACCACCACCACCACCACCAACACCACTACCACCACCAACAACAACAACCACAACACCACTACCACCACCAACAGCAACAACCACAACACCACCACCACCACCACCAACACCACTACCACCACCAACAACAACAACAACAACACCAAAACCAACAATAACAATACCATCACTGCCACCAACAGCAACAACCACAACACCACCACCACCACCAACACCACTACCACCACCAACAGCAACAACCACAACACCACCACCAACACCACTACCACCACCAACAGCAACAACCACAACACCACCACCACCACCACCACCACCTCCACCAACACCACTACCACCACCAACAACCACAACACCACCACCACCACTACCACCACCAACAGCAACAATCACAACACCACCACCACCACCACCACCACCACCAACACCACTACCAACAGCAAGAACCACAACACCACCACTACCACCAACACCATTACCAACAGCAACAACCACAACACCACCACCACCACCACCACCAACAGCAACAACCACAACACCACCACCACCACCACCACCACTACCACCACCAACAACAACAACACCAAAACCAACAATAACAATACCATCACTGCCACCAACAGCAACAACCACAACACCACCACCACCACCACCACTACCACCACCAACAACAACAACCACCACCAACAGCAACAACCACAACACCACCACCACCACCAACAACAACAACAACACCAAAACCAACAATAACAATACCATCACTGCCACCAACAGCAACAACCACAACACCACCACCACCACCAACACCACTACCACCACCAACAGCAACAACCACAACACCACCACCACCAACACCACTACCACCACCAACAGCAACAACCACAACACCACCACCAACACCAACACCACTACCACCACCAACAACCACAACACCACCACCACCAACACCACTACAACCACCAACAGCAACAATCACAACACCACCACCACCACCACCACCACCTCCACCAACACCACTACCAACAGCAACAACCACAACACCACCACTACCACCACCTCCACCATTACCAACAGCAACAACCACAACACCACCACCACCACCACCACCTCCACCAACAACAACAACAACAACAACAACACCAAAACCAATAATAACAATACCATCACTGCCACCAACAGCAACAACCACAAGACCACCACCACCAACACCACTACCACCACCAACAGCAACAACCACAATACCACCACCACCACCTCCACCAACACCACTACCACCAACAACATAAGAACATAAGAAAATGGGAGTCTGCAAAAAGCCGATCGGCCCATACAAGGCAGATCCCTGTCACACCCAACCCCAATTACAGGCCCAACTAATACCTTGAGTACTGACCCCACCAAAACGGTCAGAGATTAACACAAGATAACGGGGATCTGCGGAGCGCCGATTGGCCCACACCTGGTAGATCCCCCTCACACCCAACCCATCTCGTCCATATGCCTATCTAATGTTATCTTAAAGCTCCCTATCGTTTTTGATCCCACTATATCACTTGGTAGCCTATTCCACCCATCTACAACTCTGTTACCAAACCAATATTTGCCTATATCTTTTCTGAAACGAAATTTATCTAATTTATAACCATTTGTTCGAGTTCTTTCGCTATCACTGAGCTTCAGTACATTTCTCATGTCTCCTTTATTTACCCCACTGAACCACTTGAACACTTCTATCATATCCCCTCTAACTCTGCGTCTTTCTAACGAATGTAAGCCTAATTTGTTCAACCTCTCTTCATATGGTAGATTTCTAATATTATGAATAATTTTTGTCATTCTTCGCTGTACTCTCTCCAATGAATCTATGTCCATTCTGTAATAAGGACACCAAAATTGGACAGCATAATCCATATGAGGTCTCACTAATGACAAGTAAAGTTTCAAGATAACATCAGCAGTTCTGTTACTCACACTCCTTGAGATGAACCCCAGAATCCTGTTTGCCTTGTTACGTACGCTTATACACTGTTTTCTAGGTTTCAAATCGTTGCTAACAAACACACCCAAATCTTTCTCGCAGTCTGAGTTTTCTAATTCAGCATTAGCTAGTTTATATTTTGCATTAGTATTCGTCTTCCCTATCTTTAATACCTTGCATTTTTCAATGTTAAAATTCATCTGCCACTTTACTGACCATTCGTGTACGGTATCTAGGTCCCTTTGGAGGCACTCTATGTCGCTATCTGAATCTATTGGTCTCCCTATTTTGGTATCGTCTGCGAATTTACTTATCCTACTAGTTATACCTAAATCAAGGTCATTTATGTATATGATAAATAAGAGGATCCAATACAGATCCCTGGGGGACACCACTCTTGACTGATCCCCACTCTGACTTAGTACCATTTATGTTGACTCTCTGCTTCCTACCAATTAGCCATGACCTAATCCATCCTAACAACGCCCCACCTATTCCATGCGCCTCAACCTTTCTCATCAATCTCTCATGAGGGACTCTGTCGAAAGCTTTACTGAAATCTAAATATATAATATCATATGATTTGTCATTATCTACTGCTTCATATACCTCTGAGAAAAAGCTAAGCAAATTAGTAAGGCAAGAACGTCCCTGAGTGAATCCATGCTGAGAAGAATTGATTAAGTTAAATGTTTCTAAGTGGTTTCTCATTTTCCTAGCAATAATTGATTCTAGTAGCTTTCCTATGATTGAAGTGAGACTAATGGGACGATAATTTGATGCTATGGATTTATCACCTTTTTTGAAGATCGGAACTACATTTGCAAGCTTCCAAGCTTCTGGAACTATACCTGTTTCTAATGACTTGTTA
Source organism: Paralithodes platypus (assembly GCA_032716605.1). NCBI lineage: Eukaryota > Metazoa > Arthropoda > Malacostraca > Decapoda > Lithodidae > Paralithodes > Paralithodes platypus. The sequence goes on from CM064504.1 coordinate 3,468,130, forward strand.
AAAAGAAATGTTAATGGGTAACTTAACAAATCTCTGCATTCTTTTAATACTCTAGCATATACCTCATCAGGACCAGGTGATTTCTGAGGCTTCAGTCTGTCAATTTCCTTAAGCACATCATTTCTACTTATAGTAACCGTACTTAACCTATTTTCTATACTATCGCTATATACCTTACTGACTTCTGGAATCTGTGCCAAATTTTCATTTGTGAAAACGGATAGAAACTGACTATTTAATGTACTGCACATTTTTAAATCATTTTCTGTCATTTCTCCTATCGAAGTTTTAAGGGGGCCTATTACATTTCTAACTTTAGATTTATATAGTTGGTAAAAAGATTTAGGGTTATTTTTTGAGTCGTTGGCTATCCTTATTTCATAATTTCTTTTTGCTGTCCTAATTTCCTTTTTGACCTGTCTTGATACAGTCTGAGTAAATAAGTAGGTGAGTTTCGCCTTTTTTAATTTTTCTATATATTCCTTTCTTTTTTCCTATAAGATCTATTAGTTTATTATTCATCCATTTTGGTTGGTTCTGTATCGATCTAAATCTTCTTTTGGGGATATATTTATTTTGCGCATTGTGAAGTGAAGAAATAAACTGTTCATATGTAGCTGTCAAGCTTAAATCTGGCTTATCCTGACTTAAGGTGTGGTGGAGTGGTCTTGCCACTGGCCTGGTAATCCAAAGGTCCCGGGTTCAAATCCCGATGTATCAATGGGAAGATATTATTGGGATGGAATTTGTGCTGTACCTAGTATCAGTGCATTACCACAAAGCCCACCGAAACGTCAATAAAATACCCTCATTGTTCCCTGATTAAATAGCACTGTATGAATATTCCCATATTCAAAATATGCTATAGGGGTGCAATGCCTGGTGAGTTATCTGCTCAACAGGTGGCGTTGTGTGTGTGTAAGTGTGAGAGTCTGAGTGTAGGGAGTGAGACAGTGAAGCACGGGAATGAGGTGGCTTCAGAGATGGGGTCGTTTCGGGCCATGAGTGAGCACCGTGCCTCATGTGAAGGCAAGATGGCAGGTGCTCGTTGTATTCTACATGCTTCACATGTCTCACTCCCTAGACTGGAACAAGACCTCACAGGATTCACTGTTCATTGTAAAGTGGTGAATGTTAAGGCTCTCAGCCTATGCCCGAGAGGAAGTAAGTTGGAATATAGAAAAAAAACAAAAAAAACAAAAACAAATTTAACAATAGGGTCCACCCTTAAGGCTCTTCTTATCCCACCAAAATCGGCTTTTCTGAAATCTGGGATAAGTGACGGATTCTCTTTAGCATTTCCTGTCCATTGTATATTAAAATAAATAGATTTGTGATCACTATTTCCTAGTTAATTGGTCCCCTATCTCAACATTATTTATCATACCCGGTATATTAATATATTAACAACAACAACAACAACTCCACTACAGTAACTTAGTATTTCCTGAGCTTAAATAAGAACAACCAACTCTCTAGTAGCCGTGTGATGCAATGCGGTATATGGTGATATGTTACAGTATGTGTGTGTGTGTGTGTGTTGCAGGGAATAGAGTGTTTGGGTATATACACACAGACATGCAGATTCGGACACATACACATGACTCACACACTACACACACATACAGAACACAATTATATACAATATTCACTAGCACCTGTCATACATACATACACACTATACAACATTTCACGCACACACACACACACACACACACATGTACACCAAAAGCCACTATCAAAACACACACAGCCCCAGCTCTTTAAACCCACCTAATACCATGAAGCAACCTCAACTCACGCACAACATACGTATACACACACACACTGTACACCAACACTTCCCATCACCCCACTCACAGTCTCAGATCTTTAAACACCACCTCCCCTATAGTCTGAATTACTCTCTACCTACACATCACACACAATCTCTCTCTCTCTAGCTATCAATCTCCCTCTCTCTCATGCACTCCCTCCACACACACACATTGATCAACCCACCGCACATATACAGCACAAAGGCATTAACACACCACCATCATCTCTCACACAACCCTGATTCACCCTCTACACACACACACACACACACACACACACACAGCCCCCAGCCCTTTAAATCCCCCCTAACACCCAAACTCAGTGATGCAACCCCCAACCCA
>CM064504.1:3475288-3709242 GCA_032716605.1 Paralithodes platypus
CGTTTCTTCGTATAGATAATGTAGGAAGGTCCTGTGTGATTGCAGGGTTATTGATTAATCTAATAGCTTTATTTGAATTTTGTCCAACTGCCTCAATGCAACCACTCCACTTCCACCCCACAGAGGTGAACAGTAATCCATCTGAGAACGCACATGACTTTTATATATTACGGCCAACTGCTCGTCAGTGAAGAATTCTCGAACTCTGTACAGGAGTCCCAGTTTTTTAGAGGCATTCTTAGCAATGCTTCTAACATAATGTGTCCAGCTCAAGTTAGTAGTTAATGTTACACCGAGAATGTCAATACTAGGGGAAGTGGGAATATTTACATCATTAAAAAATATATGGGAGTCAGTGAGATTCTGTCGGTTAGAAAATTGAATGTACTTGGTTTCTGTGCATTAAAGGAAACTAGATTCTTTTGTCCCCATCCATTAATTCTAGAAAGGTCCTGGTTCAGAGAAATTGCAGTGTTTATTTTTGAATTTATAAGATCGGGTTGGGTGAAAGAATTGGTAAATGTGAAGGAACTGTGGAGTGTTGAGTCATCTGCGTAGGAATGTATTGGATTATGAGTGGTAGATATGAGATCATTGATATGAATGAGGAACAGAATTGGGGCCAAAACTGATCCCTGGGGAACACCAGCATTTATTGAGTGAAATTGAGAATAAAGGCCATCTACCATTACACGTATTTTTCTGTTATGAAGATAAGAAGAAATTAGTGGAACTAATGATGCAAGGCAGTAGTGTGACATCTTCGACAATAAGGATTGATGCCAGACTCTATCAAATGCCTTTGATATATCCAGTGCTATTGTATGTGTTTCACCATGTTGGTCTGTAGCTTGGTTGATTTGATGCGTAAGAAGGCAAAGAATGTCTGCAGTTGATCGACATCGTCTAAAACCATATTGCCTATCACTGATTAATTTATTATTCTCAAGATGCTTAATTATGTGATTATTTAATATAATTTCAAAGACTTTACCAAGAGTGGAAGTTATAGCTATTGGTCTGTAGTTTGATGGATCTGAAGAGGCACCTTTTTTAGGAACTGGATGAATGTTTGCTTCTTTCCAGGGTACTGGGATATATATATATATATATATATATATATATATAGAGAGAGAGAGAGAGAGAGAGAGAGAGAGAGAGAAAGAAATAGAGGTATACAAACACTGTCCACAACAATACCCCACTATAGCCAGATAAACACGCAGATAATAACAGTCCAACAGGTGTCCTCCACTCTGTGTTAAGGTACAGTACCTACCAGCTCAGGTAGACCAATAGTGTTTTCACCCAACTCGGTTTGGCCACACTTAACCCCTTCAGCACCATGGCACCTTTTTACCTTTGATACTGGCTAAAATTAGATGATTGTATGCAGTTTAAGAAGGGCTTGTGTTATTAAGAGGGTTAATTTCGATCGTATTTATCCATTTGAGGTGTATAGGTAGATTACAAACTAAATTAAATCGTCTAATGGTAACCAGACTATGATGAAAATTACGTAAAGGTGGTGAAGGTATGTAGGCCTACAGTATATGGCCGAAATGGATGTAGTTTGTATGGGTGTGAACGAAAGGACTTGTTAGCGAAGAGACTGGATACCCTAAGCTATAGCCACACTAAGTAACCCGAACATAAACAACCCCATAAACGATGATAACCACCTCTATGACAACAATAACAACAACAATAACAACGGCAAAATCAATAACAAAAACAACAACAGAAAATACGACAAAAACAATCAAAGTATATAATTATACTTAGTGTATATACTGTACTTTGGAAACAACCACGATAATAGCTACGACAATAACAACAATAACAGCATCTACAACGACAACAGCAATGATAACAACAGCAGCATTATCAACAACAATACAAGTTACACACACACACACACACACACACACACACACGTATACTTTCTTCCCAACACAGCTTTTACCAGTCCACCACATACTTCAATTCCTAGCCACACTCCCGCGACATGTGTGTGAGAGAGAGAGAGAGAGAGAGAGAGAGAGAGAGAGAGAGAGAGAGAGAGAGAGAGAGAGAGAGAGAGAGAGAAGGGGGAAGGGAGAGTACAAGATAAAAAAAAATCCACCGTTTCTCAGCATTCAACATTTAATAGCGTAAACAGATCCTGTTAACAAAGAGAGAGAGAGAGAGAGAGAGAGAGAGAGCGAGAGCGAGATCGAGCGAGAGATGAATAGATAAAAGGTATAAATATCGTACTGAAGATCTTCAATGACCATTTCAGGGATATAGTGTATTTTAGATGAAACTAAAGTGTTGGTATAGGGCAGTGAACCCATTGAAAGGAATGTTAACCCTTTCACGCATTTATAACGCAGAGGTTACAGATTAGCAATAAAAAATAGAGTTCTCTCACTCTTATAATTACGTCTCCAAAATTAGCTTTCTGCCCATAGCTAACTCAAAGACAACTGCAGAGGTTGAAGTAACTAAACTAAAGGTTTCTAAATACCCCTGATGGCAACAAAAGCTCCAAAGTATCCCCAATAGGCTCAAAATCGCGTCATATGTCGGAGAGGGTTAATTTCTTATTGCTAATCTGGCAACCTCTGCGTCATACGAGTCTGAAGGGGTTAAGGGGATATACTGTATGTCGCGTTTCTAGACCCCGCTCTCCCTCGTGTTTAGCCCTATTTGTTTTGATATTATAAGACGTTATAAGTTAGGTTATATAGATTCATACAAAATGTACTACTTTCAGAAGTTTTGATTACCCAGATTCAATTAAATTATTTTTAGTTGTGCCATGTTTTCCTATTTTCCACTTGTGCCATATTTACCTGTGCCATTTTTACTGTGTCGTTATTTCCTATAACCTATATTAGTTTGGCGATTCTAAGATCTTTCACCCCATTACTTTGTCAGTATTAGGACCTCTCGTGCCATATAGGTGTCGATTTGATCCAGTTAACAACATAACAATACAGTAGTAAGGAAATAATAAGTCATTCGTGAGTTTCGGGCAAGGTGCTTGTCTAGGAGAACTTTAAAAGAATCAACGGTGTTGCAGTCTATAACATCTCGGGGAAGCCCATTTCACAGATTGACAACTTGATTAAAAAAATTATTAGATGCATGCGAGTTAAATTATTTACCTATGATTTTGTAACCATTTCCCCTTGTGTAATTTGACTGGTCGATAGTAAAGTACTTACTGCAGTTCAAATTGTCGATGCCTTTGATGATCTTGAAAACTTGAATTAAGTCACCTCTTGATCTCTGCTGTGTTAGGGAAAAAAAAAAATCCTCAAGACTTTCCTCATATGGTTTGCTCCTCAAACACAGTATAATTTTGGTAAATCCAAGTTGAACTCGCTCCAGTTTGTCTATATTTTTTTGGTAGTACGTGCACCAGGACTCAACTCAAGTATGTACTGTATATTGTATGGATCACATTATGCTTTCATTAATATCATTGGAGGTGTTTGGTTGTGTGGTGAAATAAATAAAACATAGATTATCAGTAGGTTCAGGGATATTTGGTAGCGAGGCCGGTCTATATGATCTGTGCCCCATCAATATTCTTTCCTCTCACTTAAACATTAGGCTAAAATAGTTCGGCGGGAATATGAACATGATTAAATTAATATCCAGTATTCGAAAATGGATAAGTCGTAGGCGTGTGCATAAACCTTGTAACCGTCTTGGTGGTGTAATGGTTAAGGTGTCTAAAAATCTGTGTATGATAACCCAGGTTCGAATCCCGGTGGATCACATATATGCTTTCATTAATTTCATTGGAGGTGTTTGGTGGTGTGGTGAAATTAATACAAAATAGAATATAACAGTATATCAATCTGTATGACTGTATTATCTATCTATTATCTATTATTATCACTATCACTAATTAAATATCTACTTAAGCATCTATCTAACTATACAGTATATATATATATATATATATATATATATATGCTGACATTTTGATTGACCTAGTATATAAAACTTCGTCTATTTGAAAGCTGTTTTCTCTTTTTTTAAGAATTACTGATTCATTTGACCTATCTTACAAAACAGTCCGAGTAAAGGTCAACGTTTCCCCCATGTGTGTGTGTGTGTGTGTATGTGTGTGTGTGAGAGTACGGGTTCATGACTGTAGAGGTTGGTTGCTTCATGACTCGTGCTGGATGTGTGTATGTGTGTGTGTGGGGGGAGGAGGTTAACGACCATGATAACAACTTTAGGGCCGAGTTTTTTTACCTTTACATTTAAGAGTGTTTTGTGTACGTTTTATAGCATAAGCAGTCAATTATTGCAACAGTCGCTAAGGCTATGGGGGTTTATATGTATACACACACACACAGGCACACACACACACATTCACCCACACACATACACACCCACCCACATACATACACACACACACATATATATATATATATATATATATATATATATAGAGAGAGAGAGAGAGAGATAGAGAGAGAGAGAGAGAGAGATAGAGTCAGAGTGAGCGAGTGAGAGTCCGCGAGTGAGAGAGGACATATAATCTACCCGCCTGGTAATTATTAATCCCAACATAACGGTAGCATTACACGGGTCAATATCCACACAATAGGGACTGTGTGCTAATATGGTGACGGCAATATCCACACAATAGGGACTGTGTGCTAATATGGTGACGGCAATATCCACACAATAGGGACTGTGTGCTAATATGGTGACGGCAATATCCACACAATAGGGACTGTGTGCTGATATGGTGACGGCAATATCCACACAATAGGGACTGTGTGCTGATATGGTGACGGCAATATCCACACAATAGGGACTGTGTGCTAATATGGTGACGGCAATATCCACACAATAGGGACTGTGTGCTAATATGGTGACGGCAATATCAAACCAATAGGGACTGTGTGCTAATATGGTGACGGCAATATCCACACAATAGGGACTGTGTGCTAATATGGTGACCGCAATATCCACAATACAATCCACACAATAGGGACTGTGTGCTAATATGGTGACGGCAATATCCACACAATAGGGACTGTGTGCTAATATGGTGACGGCAATATCCACACAATAGGGACTGTGTGCTGATATGGTGACGGCAATACAAAACACTTTAAGGGGAGATTTCCACTTGAGGGATTTTTTTCTGGACCCCTTTCTCCCTCATGTTTAGCCCCATTGCTCTTGAGATTTTAAGACGTTTGCCCAAGTAGTTTGGACATTTTAAGACATTTTGCCCCATTTCTGTCAATTTTAAGACCTTTCGTGCCATTTAGGTGTCGATTTTTTCCTGGCGAGCGATAGCGAGCCTGTAATTTTAGAGCAACCGGCCTCTGGCCGGGACATTTTTCTACCGAAAAATGTACAAATTTATCTTGAAAGGGGGTCTAGGGGGTGTAATTTTAAGCTTGATGAAAACGTAGGGAACAAACTAAATACATCCCCTTTATACAGTCTGCCATTGATGCACATGGGAAGTGGATTTAACCTGTGGACTGCTAGACCCTGTGCAAAATACAACGTCGTCAAGTCGAGGGAGGGAAGGGGAGCGGGGGTATAAAGGGGGAGGAGTGAAGGATGTGGTTTGGAGAGATGCCACTACATTTTATGCATCACCCAATTTTGAAACATTTTCTGGCACATCATTTATAATTCCCACAATATTACTTTTAATATACATAAATTATATGATGTACTATGCGCCTGCCTCGGTGGGATTACGTTTTCTATAACTTATTCAGTTTAGGATTGGTTTCTCATTGTTATGGCTTAACCAGTACAGTACCGGTGACGTCCTTTTTATTATATTCTGGCAATTATTTCACGATTTTAGCAATAATAAGGCTTCAACCTATCTCGACCAACCCTTTTAACTACCACAGATCCTTCCTAAGCTGCGTAATATCATCAAAATAAAGCTAGAATAGAATATAACATATATCGCTGGTACTCAAAGGGTTAATCGGATCAATTGAGAGAGAGAGTCAGCGAGTGAAAGAGGACATACTCATATAATCCACCCAGCCTGGTAATCCACCCAGCCTGGTAATCCACCCAGCCTGGTAATTATTAATCACACCATAACAGCACCATCACACACGGGTCAATATTCACACAATAGAGACTGCGTACTTAAAGGGTGACGCTAAGACAAACAAACACTTCTACAGTATAATTAACCCTGCCTGCTATAATAATGATGTAATGCACGCCTCTGTGTCATAACGTTTTCTATAACTTATTCAGTTTAGGAAAGGTTTCTCGTTGTTATGGTTTAATGGGATCAATTGAGAGAGAGAGAGTTAGAGTTATTGTGGGTGTATATGTGTATGTGTCAGAGAGAGAGAGAGAGAGAGAGAGAGAGAGAGAGAGAGAGGACAATACACACAGCCTACTAATTATTGATCAAAACACAATGGTAGCTCCCAGATCAATATTCACACTATAGGGAGGTGGCGATCATAGCGTAACGGAAACAGACATACGGATCATAAATTCAGATCACATATTCAGATCTTATATTCAGATCACATATCCAGATCACAAATTCAGGTCATTAATTCAGGGCATAAATTCAGATCACAAATTCAGATCATAAAATCAGATCATGCATTCAGATCATCTAACCCTCGCAGTCTCGTATGACGCATTACTTTTCTGATTTCTGGCTATCATTAGACGATTTTCTTTAGATTAGGAAGAGTATATGGGCAGTCAGAGGGTTGAATGAGATCGTCTTTACCCTTTTAACTCTCATAGATCCTTCCTGAACTGTATATTGATAGCCAAAATAGTCATAATCGTCAAGGGTTATATAGTTCTGTACGTGCTTCTTTACTAGTTCAGCATATTAACCCTTTGAGGATCATGACGCATTTTGACGGTTTATTCTGGCTATCATTGGACGATTCTATACAGTTTAGGAAGGATCTGTCGAGTTAAAAGGGTAAAAAGTATCTCAATTAACCCTCGGACTTCCAGACTCTTCCTAACCTGAATAAAATCGTCAAATTATAGCCAGAAAACAGAAAATATATGCATAATTTTATCTTCTAAGGGTTAATAATACGACATTGAGTAACATCATCAGTGCAGTCAAATCTTCAATAGTTTAGGTAGCTTAGGAACGGTCTTGCAGTGCTACGGTTTAATGGAAGCAATTGAGAGAGAGAGAGAGAGAGAGAGAGAGAGATGGAAAAGAAAGGAAGAAGTTGAAAAAGAAAGAGAGAGAGAGAGAGAGAGAGAGAGAGAGAGAGAGAGAGAGAGAGAAAGAGGACAACATACCCACCCTATGATAATTATAGCCGACACCATAACGGCACCAACACACGGGTCACTATGCACACACACACACACACACATACACATACATAAACACACATACACACACACACACAGGGTGACAGTAGGCTATATGGCAAGGTAAACAAACACCCTTTCAACACTAGTTCATCCGAAGTCTTGGGGATTAGTGAGAGAGAGAGAGAGAGAGCACAGGACATTACACACACTACAACACACCACTAACTAGTTTTTTTGTGGGCAACATCAGAGGACTTTACCCACGAAACAATCAATGTAAAGTCCCTATGTTGGAAGAAATTGCAGAGGAAGACAACTCAATTTTTCTAGCCCTCACAGAAACACACCTGAACGAAAACATTTTGGATGCAGAGATCAATATCCATAATTTCACTATATTCAGAGCCGACAGAGAGGACAGAAGCCACGGAGGAGTAGCACTCTACCTAAGGGAGGATATGGCTGCAAATACCGAAACTTTAGTTGCATTCTCAAACGGCACAACAGAGCTACTAGCAGTACACATAAGACAAACCGACATGCTCATCATAATTTTGTACCGACCTCCAAACACTACAGGGGAAATTTTCAAGGAGGTCACAGAGAAGATACAATCACTCCTACAAAATCTTCCAACTCCCGCTACAGATGTCATCATCACAGGAGATTTCAACCTGCCCATCATCAATTGGGCAACCATGAAAATAGATGGAGGAACCAGGGATGAAAAACAACAAGCCAAGGAGCTAATGACTATCATGGACACTGCATACATGAAGCAATACATCGCGGAACCTACAAGAGGCAACAACACACTGGACTTACTATTTGGCAACAACTTCGACTTGGTACACTCGTACGAAACTGTAAAAACTATAATGTCCGACCACAGCCTCATCAAAGTTAGAACCCCCACACCAGCCGCCACACCACCAAGAAGATGTCAACAGGAATCAAGCCAAATACCCTGCACCTCTCTGAAAGATCTCAACTTCTACAGCAAAGATATAGACTGGGACAGACTGAGAGCAGAACTGGCAGGAACTGATTGGAGGGCACTATTCGAAGATAAAAACGTCGACGAAACTCTCAGTATCCTCCAGAAACAATGCCTGGAGACCTGTAAAAACATCATACCACCCAAATCAAGCAGGAAGCAGATCAAGCGGATTCCCAGAGATAGAAAAATACTAATGAAGAAAAGGATGTACTTGAGAGCCAAGCAAAGGAAGACCAGCTATGCGCACAATATCACCAAACTACAAGAAGAGCTCGATGAAGTTGAACGTAAACTCATCCAGTCACACCAAGAGCAAAGAACACGCGAAGAACTCCAAGCAGTTGCAAACATACGAGTAAATAGCAAATTCTTCTATGCATACGCAAAAAGGAGACTCAGGAACACCTCAACAATAGGACCACTTGCAAAACCTACGGGCGAACTTGAGAGTGACCCAACCGAAATGGCCAAGATACTCAAACAGCAGTACGAAAGTGTCTTCAGCCCGCCAAATGAAGACAAGAAAATCGAGAATGCAACGACTTTCTTTGGCAACGCTCCAGGGACACCACATCAACTCTCCTCGGTAACAGTATCAACAGAGGACATAATAGCAGCCATCGACAAGATTGGACCAAACTCTGCGGCAGGACCAGACGGCTTTCATGCCCAACTGCTAAAAAACTGCAAACATCAGCTAGCCTTGCCTCTAAAACTGCTGTGGAGCAAGTCCCTCCAAACTGGATATGTACCACAATCCCTAAAAGAAGGTAATGTCACACCAATACACAAAGGGGGTAGTAAAGGCATAGCCAAAAATTACAGACCAGTGGTGCTGACGTCACATCTTATTAAAATCATAGAAAGAACAATACGAGCTAAGATGGTCAGCTTCCTGGAAGATAACGAGGCGTTCAACGAGGGGCAACATGGCTTTAGACAAGGCCGCTCCTGCCTCTCACAACTACTATCACACTACGACAAAATCATACAGGATATTAAAGACGGAGAAAATGTAGACGTCATATATCTAGATTTCGCCAAAGCTTTTGACAAGGTGGACCATGGGATCCTTCTACATAAACTCAAATCACTGGGAATAGGGGGAGACCTTGGAAGATGGCTCCACAGCTTCATCACCAACAGAAAACAAAGAGTCACGGTTCAAGGAAGCCTATCAGAAGCAGGTGGGGTCATCAGCGGAGTACCACAAGGATCAGTACTGGGACCTCTCCTATTCCTCATCATGATAGGAGACATCGACAGGGACCTGGAACACTCAACAGCCACATCGTTTGCAGACGACACCAGACTCATGAAGAAAATCACCTCACAACATGATGCTCAGCTACTACAACAAGACTTGGACAAAATCCTGAAGTGGGCAGAAGAAAACAACATGGCCCTAAACGGAGACAAGTTCGAGCTTCTAAGGTACGGGAACAAGAGAGCACTACAAAACGACACCAACTACAAAAGTGGACAGCAAGAAATTACCGCCAAGGACACAGTGAAGGACTTGGGAGTAAATATGAGCAGTGACGCCACTTTATCCCAGCATATTACCAAAGCCACAACAACAGCAAAACAAATAGCAGGCTGGATCCTGAGAACCTTCCACACAAGAAATGAGAGGTGTATGCTAACACTGTGGAAGTCACTGGTCCTACCACGACTGGAGTACTGCTCTCAGCTCTGGTCTCCCCAAAAAGTAGGAGAAATAACAGAAATTGAAGCCACCCAGAGGACATTCACCAGTAAAATCCATGGGTTTCAACACTTTAACTACTGGGAGAGACTTAAGGAGCTGCAGCTGTACTCACTTCAAAGACGTAGGGAGAGATACATCATCATCTACGTCTGGAAGATTTTGGAAAAAAAGGTACCAAATCCAAACATCCAAGAGACTCAGCACCAAAGGCGAGGGAGGCTGTGCTATGTGAGGACTACGCTGGGATCAACACAAAAAATCAAATCCCTGATCCATCACAGCTTTACATACAATGGAACCAGACTGTTCAACTGTATACCAGCCCCTCTCAGGAACATGACTGGGGTGTCTCCAGACACCTTCAAGAAACACTTGGACATGTGGCTGGCCAAAATACCGGACCGGCCACCAACACCAGGATACCCCAGCACCAACTCCAACCGACTTCTGGAATGGAGAGTGGAAGAAAGGGAGCTGCCTGGTCGCAGTGGAGCCCCAGCTCAACTGTGTCACTAACGGACGGAATACAACTAAGTGTAACTAAGTGTACAAAGTACAAAGGTACAAAGGAAATCAAGCAACAACAGATCTAGTGACCCTTCTAGGTTGCTTGTCCTCCAAAACACTGAGGATCATGTGTCCAAACAGTGGTTTAGAGTGGGTAAGGGAACATTGGAAAGGGAATTACTGCCCTGGAACTAATGTCCGTGGCAGGATTAGGAAGTTAGTAGAGGACAGATGGGTTAGATGGGTTAGTGTAAGTGTAACACCACCACTACTGCAGGATGAGAGAGAGAGAGAGAGAGAGAGAGAGAGAGAGAGAGAGAGAGAGAGAGAGAGAGAGAGAGAGAGAGAGAGAGAGGGAGGGGGAACAACCACAGGACACTACACTACACACACACGCACACAACCATTGCAGTTATTGATCTCCCACAACGGACTTTCACGGCTCAATATTTACACAATAGAGGTGTCTGTTCAGCTGTCAAAATGAAACACAACCACTAGTGCTATTGTCCCATTCAATACTATGGTCTCTTATCATATGTAGGCTACAGTTGCCCACAAAAGTTATGTTCCTCTCCTTGACTTATAAACAGAAATAATAATATGCGCAGCGCATGATTGAATTACGAGTGTAGTTTCTTATGCAGTGGTTAACTCATCGGCTTATTAAAAGAACCCACACTCGCTATGCATTCATACTATTAAAAGAACCCACACTCGCTATGCATTCATACTATTAAAAGAACCCACACTCGCTATGCATTCATACTATTAAAAGAACCCACACTCGCTATGCATTCATACTATTAAAAGAACCCACACTCGCTATGCATTCATACTATTAAAAGAACCCACACTCGCTATGCATTCATACTATTAAAAGAACCCACACTCGCTATGCATTCATACTATTAAAAGAACCCACACTCGCTATGCATTCATACTATTAAAAGAACCCACACTCGCTATGCATTCATACTATTAAAAGAACCCACACTCGCTATGCATTCATACTATTAAAAGAACCCACACTCGCTATGCATTCATACTATTAAAAGAACCCACACTCGCTATGCATTCATACTATTAAAAGAACCCACACTCGCTATGCATTCATACTATTAAAAGAACCCACACTCGCTATGCATTCATACTATTAAAAGAACCCACACTCGCTATGCATTCATACTATTAAAAGAACCCACACTCGCTATGCATTCATACTATTAAAAGAACCCACACTCGCTATGCATTCATACTATTAAAAGAACCCACACTCGCTATGCATTCATACTATTAAAAGAACCCACACTCGCTATGCATTCATACTATTAAAAGAACCCACACTCGCTATGCATTCATACTATTAAAAGAACCCACACTCGCTATGCATTCATACTATTAAAAGAACCCACACTCGCTATGCATTCATACTATTAAAAGAACCCACACTCGCTATGCATTCATACTATTAAAAGAACCCACACTCGCTATGCATTCATACTATTAAAAGAACCCACACTCGCAATGCATTCATACTATTAAAAGAACCCACACTCGCTATGCATTCATACTATTAAAAGAACCCACACTCGCTATGCATTCATACTATTAAAAGAACCCACACTCGCTATGCATTCATACTATTAAAAGAACCCACACTCGCTATGCATTCATACTATTAAAAGAACCCACACTCGCAATGCATTCATACTATTAAAAGAACCCACACTCGCTATGCATTCATACTATTAAAAGAACCCACACTCGCTATGCATTCATACTATTAAAAGAACCCACACTCGCATGCATTCATACTATTAAAAGAACCACACTCGCTATGCATTCATACTATTAAAAGAACCCACACTCGCTATGCATTCATACTATTAAAAGAACCCACACTCGCTATGCATTCATACTATTAAAAGAACCCACACTCGCTATGCATTCATACTATTAAAAGAACCCACACTCGCTATGCATTCATACTATTAAAAGAACCCACACTCGCTATGCATTCATACTATTAAAAGAACCCACACTCGCTATGCATTCATACTATTAAAAGAACCCACACTCGCAATGCATTCATACTATTAAAAGAACCCACACTCGCTATGCATTCATACTATTAAAAGAACTCACACTCGCTATGCATTCATACTATTAAAAGAACCCACACTCGCTATGCATTCATACTATTAAAAGAACCCACACTCGCTATGCATTCATACTATTAAAAGAACCCACACTCGCTATGCATTCATACTATTAAAAGAACCCACACTCGCTATGCATTCATACTATTAAAAGAACCCACACTTGCAATGAATTCATACTATTAAAAGAACCCACACTCGCTATGCATTCATACTATTAAAAGAACCCACACTCGCTATGCATTCATACTATTAAAAGAACCCACACTCGCAATGCATTCATACTATTAAAAGAACCCACACTCGCTATGCATCCATACTATTAAAAGAACCCACACTCGCTATGCATTCATACTATTAAAAGAACCCACACTCGCAATGCATTCATACTATTAAAAGAACCCACACTCGCTATGCATTCATACTATTAAAAGAACCCACACTCGCTATGCATTCATACTATTAAAAGAACCCACACTCGCAATGCATTCATACTATTAAAAGAACCCACACTCGCTATGCATTCATACTATTAAAAGAACCCACACTCGCAATGCATTCATACTATTAAAAGAACCCACACTCGCAATGCATTCATACTATTAAAAGAACCCACACTCGCAATGCATTCATACTATTAAAAGAACCCACACTCGCTATGCATTCATACTATTTTTCCTTTCATTCATAAGAACACGACAAGGAACAGAACTTTACCCCATCCAGGTGTCTCTCTCTCTCTCTCTCTCTCTCTCTCTCTCTCACTCTCTCTCTCTCTCTCACTCTCTCTCTCTCTCTCTCCCTGGACACCTGACCTGATACCAACTTGCGAATATAAAACAGCTGTACTGAACTACTCTTGCTTGACAATGACAAACAGACACAATCCTCAATGATTGTTAAGGGAGCCAACCTCGCTTTGTTTTCTCTTTCTTTCCCTCTCTCTTTGGCTTGTATCCATTCGGCCCCATTCAGCCAACTGTTTTAAGACGTTTACCCCCATCCAGGTGTCAATATTTTCCTGGCGAGCGGGAGCGAGCCAGCATATATATATTTTTGTTTTGACAGCAAGCTAAATATGTAAATTTTTCGATAGAAAAATTTCTCTGGCGAAGCCGGATTTCTCCATACAATGATGGCTCGCTATCGCTCGCCAGGAAGAAATCGACACCTGGATGGGGATAAACGTCTTAAAACAGAGTTGGCTGAATGGGGACGAATGGATACAAGCCAGAGAAAGAGAGAAAAGGAGAGAAATATTTAAAAAAAGCCGGTGACCCCCCTTAACCACTTCTACACCGGCGACAGGTCTTTTTATTTCATTCAAGCTACATTTAGACGATTTTATGAAGCTTTAAAAGAATATATGGTAGCTAAAATAATTAATTGAGATACTGTGCAACTTTTCGATTGATAGATATCCTTCCCAAGCTGAATAATTTCGATTAATCATTGCCAGAATATAATGAAAATTACGTCACCGGTACAGAAAGGGTTAAAAGAACCGAATGCCCTCGAACGCGTGTGAGCAAAAAAAAAACAAAAAAAAACAAAAAAAAAACAAAAAAAAAAAAGCACCCAGGTGTTACGATGAATGGTATCTGTACAGGGATCAATACATTATCCTGCATCAGTCAGCTGGGGTTGTAGTATATTATCGTACAACCTATAATAGCAGAAGGCAGGTGATTACTACAGCTGCTACCCCCCCCCCCCCCCTCTCTCTCTCTCTCTCTCTCTCTCTCTCTCTCTCTCTCTTTCATCACTTTCTCATTTTCGTCTCACTCACTTACGCTGAAGATATATTACATCTATAAAATCATCGCTACATATTTATCTATATAATTATCTAGCTATCTGTTACTGCGTATATCTATTTATCTATATCTAATTATTTAGCTTTCTATCTGTGTATATTTATATATCTATTTACCTATTTATCTAGCTATGTGTCTATTAATCATATTATACATATAGTTGTGTGTCAATCTGTGTATATTTATTCACCTAGCTGTCTATCTATCTATCTATATTTATATCTATATATATATAATATATGCCTACCCTTCCCCTATAGTATTAAGACCGTTAAATATCAAAGCTTCGAATTTAACCCCCCCCCCCAAGGAAACGATGCGCGCGCACTCTCTCTCTCCACCATATGCCCGTGGACCGACTATATTGATCCATAACGGTCTGGTCCATATTGTGGTTCATGGCACGGTGGAGCAGTGGTGGTTATCTTTCTCTCTCTCTGTCTCTCTCTCTCTCTCCACCATATGCCCGTGGACCGACTATATTGATCCATAACGGTCTGGTCCATATCGTGGTTCATGGCACGGTGGAGCAGTGGTGGTTATCTTTCTCACACTCTCACTCTCTCTCTCTCTCTCTTTCTCGTGTATGTGTGTGCGTCTGTGCGGTATATGATATGCATATTATACAGTATACGGAGTGATCGCGAAAAATTTCCCCATAGGGAATTCCTGTGTATTGCCCATAGGGTATTCCTATATTATTTGATCTGCTTCTATATGTGGTAACCCAGGTTTGAATCCCGGTGGATCACATGTTTGCTTTCATTAATTTCTTTGGGAGGTGTTTGGTGTTGGAGTGAAATAAACAAAACTAGATTTTTCAGTTCTCTATTGCAAATTAACAGGAATTCCTTATGGGGAAATGTTTCGCGACCGCTCTGTATATATATATATATATATATATATATATATATATACACTCTATATACAAAGAGAGAGAGAGAGAGATGTTGTTATGGCGAGCGATAGCGAGCCTGTAATTTGTAAACATTTATCTTGAAGAGGGGCCTTGGGGGTGTTTTTTTAAGCTTGATAGAGGTCTAGTGAGGTTAGTTCTTTTTTCGACTATTTACTTTCTTATCATGGGAAGAAATCAATAAATACATATATAAACCCTGATTATACACACTACAGTAGCTATCTATATCAGCAGTTTCAGCTTAGATGACGCCTTTTTAAATGTATTATGGCTATCATTAGACGATTATCTGAGCATAGGAAGGCCGTCTAGGAATCAACTATATAGATGAACTACTTTGGACATCCAGACCCTTGCTAAACTAAATAATATCGTCTTGCGGTAGCCAGATTACAACTAAGGAAGGTGGTGTTATTGTTTACTGAAGAGGGTGAAAGGAAGTCTATTAAGGGAGCCCACCTCGCTTGTTTTCTCTTTCTCTCCCTCTCTCTTTGGCTTGTATCCATTCGACCCCATTCAGCCTACTGTTTTAAGACGTTTATCCCCATCCAGGTGTCAATATTTTCCTGGCGAGCGGTAGCGATCCAGTATATATATTTTTTTTTTTAGACAGCAGGCTAAATTTGTACATTTTTCGATAGAAAAATGTCTCCTGCGAAGCTGGATTTCTCCATACAATGCTGGCTCGCTATCACTCGCCAGGAAGAAATCGACACCTGCATGGGGATAAACGTCTTAAAACAGTTGGCTGAATGGGGCCGAATGGATACAAGCCAGGGAAAGAGAGAAAAGGAGAGAAAAATAAACAAAAAAACGGTGACCCCCCTTAAAGAATAAATAAATAATCACTCAAACAAATCAATATATATTATAAATACTTCAACGATAAACCAGTACAGAAAAATACAGGGTTAGTTTTTGCTTGAGTTGTACAATCTAAAAATATATGTGTGACGACCAGTTTTCTATAAGCCTTTACTGATAATAATTCTGACGAGATAGAGAGAGAGTGTGTGAGTGAGTGAATGGGTGAGAGTGTGTGTGAGAGTGAAAGAGAGAGAGAGAGAGAGTGTGTGTGTGTGTGAGAGAGAGAGAGAGAGAATGTGTGAGAGAGTTCAATTAACCTTCACTAGCCCTACAGTAGAACCCCCACACCAAAGTACAAAGCAATCTAAGGATACTTCCGTGGCTACTTCATGATCTTTTACTGGATTTAGCCTCTACTTTTTAACTTTGCGATCGAGGTCATAGTTTTCCCAAAATATCACGTAGACTTGTAGAGGATAACAATCGTTGTGTATACTTGTCTGCAATAGTTTTACTTCCGTCACATACATGAGTGGAAAGGATATAAACTCCTGATCGACTCATATTCTTGTTGTTTGACTGGATAAGATAAAGTTCTCAGATAGGATTCAACAAAGATCACTGGATATAGGTTTCTTAAGGAAGAGATGATGGTTCATATTAGACCTCTCGAACAAACTCGACATCTCAGATATATTCTATCGCACAAACAAATATGACCACTCAGCCGAATGCGATTGCTGGGAAAACTATAACTGCTCAGATAATTTTTAATATTTTAGATATATTTAACCACTCAGCCCAATTCGCTCAGAGTAATTTGAGCTGGTCCCAGGAATTTCAATCTTGCATAGACTTATTCTGTGATTTAGAAAAAAATCGCTGCTAAAACTTCTCGAGTGACACCGACTTTATAATTGCCATTGTGGAACCTTCGTCTCCTGCCTATACTATGTTCATACTAACCGGGCGAATATTATTGGAATCTCCCTGTCTTGATTACTGACCTGTGACTTGATATTGATGATGAAATTTTTAAAAACAATTTATATACACGAAGTAGACATGTAGCAGTCCCTTGTTGTGCAATTAAGTGAAAAGAATCTATTGTAACACTTTGTTTCCGAGAGGGTCCTTCATTAACCCCTCGAGTACCAGCCGCACGTTATGCGTCGGCAATGTATGTAACGCTAATGCTGGGGTCACACATTCACGTATATCGCTCCCGACAGCTCCCGTCAGGCGTGATCGCCAATTTTGTGTTCTGACGGGCGTAGTCCGGCCGTGTACGCCCGTATAGACTACGACTATTGCACTTCCCGACATACGTACCGTGACGGGGCCAGTGTTACGTCAGACGTAATGTAGTCGTATGGAACTACGTACGTGCTTGCGACTTGCGTAAGCATGTCCCCGTTAGTCCGCCTGGGCTGCCCGATTTGCGGGAACACAGGCCACGCCCATGGCCACGCCCCCACAAGACCTGCGTAGCTGAGGCCGTACGTCTTGGGAGTTTGTAGGACTTACGTGGACCGTTTCCAGACAATCGTAGGCACACCCCGTCTGTCCAAACACAGACAAAGACAGTCTTTGTCAACCACGTAGGTCTTGGGTTGGAATCTGGGAACTACAAAAGGGCAGAGCTGGCCACAACGTTCCCATTCCCACTCCTGACTCGGCACCATGAAGAACATCACGGAATACATCCTGGAGGAGTTCAAGATGGTGAACTCCCTAATCAAACCGGAGAACAGGCATAACACTCGGCTCATTGAAATGGATCATTTCCTACATAGAAATGTTAGAACTGCTTGCAATAGCAAACTACATCCATGAAGATGAACAAGAGAAGAAGAAGGAAAGGAGCAAGAGGACAGTGTGGGTGTGGCCATATCTACAACGAAGGCCTGAACATGGCCATTATGAGAAGCTGATGCAAGAGTTGGCCACAGAATGTCCACAACTGTACAAAAACTTCACCCAGGTAGACAAACAACTATTTGATGAGATAGTGGAACGTGTCACCCCCCTCATTCAGAGGAAACCTACGTTCTGGCGGAACCCCATTCCTCCTGGTCTGCGGGTGGCCATCACCCTACGTTTCCTCGCTACGGGTGATTCCTATAAGAGCCTGCAATACAACTTTCATGTTGCCCATAACACCATCAGCCAAATTGTTTCAGACACCTGCCAGGCCATCATTTCTGTCTACGGAGATCAGGAGATCAAGACGCCACAATCGCCTGCTGCATGGAAGGAGGTTGCCAGCGGCTATGAGGAACGATGGAATCTGCCGCATTGTGTAGGAGCCATTGATGGCAAACACATACGGATCCGAAACCCAAACTTTGGTGGCACATATTACTTCAACTACAAGAAGTTTTTTTCCATTGTCCTGATGGCAATTGTTGACTCCAACTACAAGTTCATATACGTCGACGTTGGTGCCATAGGGTCAGAGTCTGATGGTGGTGGCTTTGCACACACCAGTCTGTCTAAGTTGCTTGAGAAACAGAACGCAAATCTGCCACCCGCCGAGGTCATCTCTACCGATCCCACTGGATCACCCACGGAATACTTCTTAGTAGGTGATGATGCATTCCCTCTGCGTGCCTACATGATGAAGCCCTACCCCCTACGATCCCTCACAAAACAGGAACGAATATACAACTACAGAATCAACAGGGCCCGCCGGACGGTAGAGAACGCCTTTGGCATTCTTGCCAACTGCTTCCGGGTTTTCCACACTGCAATATCTCTAAAACCTGAACGTGTAGAGGTTGTTGTGTTGGCCTCATGCATTCTGCACAACATCCTACGAGGACGATGCCCACCCCAATCAGAGGTAGATCAAGAGGACCCACACACCCACCAACTCATACCTGCCGCCTGGAGGAGTGACCCACCTGTAGGAAACAACATCCCACCCGTGACCCGCAACACTGCAACCATGCTTGCCAAGGCTCAACGCAACTACCTCAAGACCTACTTCAATTCCCCTCAAGGATCTGTGGCTTGGCAGGATGACCGGATTTAGGTGAGTTACATTTACTTTTAAATACTTCATTGAAAATTGTAAGATTTTCCCCTGTTTACTTATTATTTTGTTTTATATTTTAGTTTCATCTTACATTTAAGTTATCGAGTCTTTGCTAGTTTGCTTTGTATTGTATGTTATCTTTTAAATTGGATTTTCTCTAATGTTTTAGGTTCTTCCTTTTTTTTTTATATTATATGTGTATAATTCTTTTAATTACTTAAATTGTACCGTGCTTATTTAATTTTACATCTTTGACTTTCTTATTTCATTCAATTTTGCGATTTTTTCCATGTTACCTTTGTTTTGTACTTTATGTCTAACATTTATATTTAATGTAAGTTGTCCATCAAGGATTTTCATAATTAGTATTAACCATATTATCATTATTGCGTTTAAATGAATTATTTATTTTGTATGCTCATTACTGTCATTATAGATTTTATTTGTCATCTTATTAATCAACAATTATGATAAAATATTGGAAATAGAAACACACACGTCATTACACAAATACATATATTTTTTAAAAATACAAATTAAAATTTATTTATATATATACAGAGGGTATGGTTACTTCTTGGGGATCTCCTGGGTCTCATTCAGGGGATCTATGGCAGACCCAGGCGTACCTGGAATGACAGGTGCAGGTGATTGTTGGGCCGTCAGCATTTCAATGAATGTGTTGCCAAACTGCCCCAGGTCGAACGACGTGTGGCTGGGTGTGGAGGCAGTAGGCGGGACGAATTGGCGAGGGGGTGTCGCTACACGTGGCTGCACCAGCAACGACTGCAAGGCTGCAAGCTGGTGTGCAGGTAGCACGATGCCCCCAAGACCAGGCTGGGGCTGGGTTGGCAGGGTGGGAGGAGGCAGGGTGGTTGCCGGAGTGCCCTGGTACATCACTGTTGGATGCTGCTGTGCCACGGGTTGGGGTAGGGGCGCCGGAAAGCCAAAGCTCCTGTGGGCGTGGAGCAAGAGGTCCGGACCAGGCCGGGCCACTCCCTCCGCATGGGCAACCTTGAACCGGTCGATGGCTGCCAAGAGTTCCAACTTCAGTGTGGTGTTATAAGCTGGAGGCAGCCCCACACAGTCTTTGACCATGCCCTCCAGGGAGTAGCGCCAATACTTGTGGTCCTGGTCCTCGACCACATCGAACGCCTGACCCAGGTTCTGGCGCAGCTTCTCAGAATTTACGAGGACCTTGAACAAGGAACAAGAGAACATTAAACACACGAAACATAATATTTTCATATTTGACCACAAATTTATTTTAACCAATGAAATTTTGTGGTATTCTAGGAACCAAATATGTTCAAAGTTATTGTTGATAGTATGGTGTGAAATCATGACATCTTTAGTATTATTATTACTTTATGTTATTCTAATAACTTTGGAAACAGAAACACTTTATCTAATAATAGCATGGAATTGCAATGGGGTGCCACCAATGAACAATGTAACTAATATTTCCTCTACTCACTTGCTCCAGGGTCCTGTGTGTTGAAGTTGAAGGGACAGCACCAGGAGGCTTCCCCTTCTTCACCTTCCGCGCAGGCTGGGCGATGGCTGGGGGTGTGTCCTCCTCTTCCTGACTGCCGGCAGAGGGGTCATCCACCTCGTAGACTGGGACGGGAGGTGTTGGGGTGCGGTCAGGGACAGGAACAGCAGCAGGCTCCGGTGCTGCAGCTTGGGCAGCAGACTGTTGTGACATGAATGTATAATTAGTAACATGTACATTATTTATGAACTTTAAAATAACATTCAACATAAGCATTCATCCTTGTAACCTTTAAAATAACATGAATAAACTGGTTTGAGTTATTATGCGTTTCATTAACAAATATTTGAAGTTAACACGATAAATTGAACACAATAATAGCATCATTATAAGCAAAATAATTACGAAAAAAACAAAAAACTGACACTGTCACTGTGAAAGGGTTTGAAAACATAAAAAATATCAACGTACCTCAGGCATACCAAGTGACCGGGGCTTCTTTTGACGGACGATGTGTGGCTTCATGAAGTGGAACATGTTGAGGATCCACTTTTCCCTCTCCGTCAGTCGTTTGGCCCCATCACCACTCTTCAACTTGCTGAGCCGGCCGAACCTGGAGCGGAGAGATCCCCACCAGGTCTTCAAATCGAAGGCGGTCATTGGTGGGTCCATGGTCGCAGCCTTCTCCGCCCATACAGCCTCTATATGCTCCTTGTTTTTGTGCCTGGGGTCACCCTTGTCATAAATGAAAGGCGCATCCAGCTCAATCCAATCTGCCAGCATACGCTCAGTCTCCTCTGTCAGTATTACGTTTGTCTTCTTCCGGCGCCGTTTCTTTGGTGGAGCCTGTACGCTGTTGGTAGGTGCAGGTTCTACTTCTTCCTCCTCGTCTTCCTCATCACTCTCATCCACTTCAACCTCGAGCTCTCCACTATCGGGGCCGAGGTCGAGAACAACTTCATCTTCCTCAGGCGTCGAGAGGGCAGGCGGTGAGTTGGAGGGGCCAGGCTGAGAGGGGTCAACAGGTGAGATGGCAGGCGGTGAGGTGGCAGACGTCGAGGTGGCAGGGGAAGCCTTCCTGGCCTTCTTCACGCCTTTCTTATGCATGGTACAGGGCAGGGCAGGGCAGGGTGCAGAGGGTGACAAACAGGGCAGGGCAGGGTGCAGAGGGTGGCAAGCAGGGCAGGGCAGGGCAGGGTGCAGAGGGTGGCAAGCAGGGCAGGGCAGGGTGCAGAGGGTGGCAAGCAGGTGGCAGGGTTGGCTTGTTGTTTGCTGCTCCGGTGTGGTGAGAGGTGTGACGGGAGTGTCCCCCGCTGGTCCTTATATACCCCCCGTACAACGTTGCCGCGTCTTCCCGCCAACACGCAGTGCGGCGGTGTTGCCAGATGCGCCCGGACTAACTTTTGCTGTCCCGTTTTACGGGAATATTGTACGATTGGCGGGAGAAGCTTACGTTTGACCGGGCTAGCTGCTACGTCTTACGGGGCTGCTCCCGTAAGACGTAGCAGCTAGCCCGTTCAGACGTAGGATTTCCCGACTTTTGACATACGTGAGCGCGAGCCACGTATCTGATTCGAAATCCAAAACATACCGGGCGGCCTTGGCCGCACCCACCACCTCCCAGACCAGCGTGGCTACTCCCGCCATGCGTACCAACCCCCACGACTAGACACAATTTCATTTACGTTTTGCGTACTAAGCCCTTACGTTTTACTTATTCGGTTGCCAACTACCAATAAACCTTCATACGGGAGCATACGGGAGCATATACGTGAATGTGTGACCCCAGCATAAACCCCAGCACCACATAGGGTGCGTCGCGGTTAATTACTCCGGTCCTATGGCACCTAGAGGGCTCAAATTTGCATGGGAACTGCGTAAGTATCCCACGCAACAATGCCGATGGTTGAAACCCTCAAAGTCCAGCCATGTGCGCATGAGCGCTCAAAAACATGTTTTTGCATGTTTTGGCCTACCCATTTCCCCATGTTAATTCCGTTTTTTGACAACCTGTCGGGCCTGGAGTGTACATTTATATTATATTGCCTGGTGCTCAGTGGGTTAATAGAGTAAATTCAACCACTGTTAGCCACAACCACATATGCATACATATAATACATACATACATACATGATAAAGAAACAAAGCATCAAATTTACCCCAGACGGAACTTCACAAAGGCCTACCTACACCGGGTTCCTATTTACTGATAGGTCAACAGAGGCATCAAGTAGGAGACTGACCACCCGTCTCATCCTTCCCGGGATTAGAACCACGGCTCTTGTGGTTGTAGAGAATAAGAGTTGTATGACTGTATGAGCGACCGGGTTAAATAGTTACATGACCGAGGTGGTGAAAGTTGTTTACCAGTGAGCCTAGAGGGAGATATTATTTTTACCATTGGGGTTTGGATGTTAGGAGGTGTTTGGTAGTCTCTGCGGGGATCTCTGTCTTTCTCTCTAGACATATAGATAGATAGATAGGTAGATAAGATAGATAGATTGATATAATTTATCTAAATTAATCTATCACCTACACAGCAATCATAATTTAATTTTAGGCCATAATTAGGTTAAAAGATGAATTAAGCTACTCTCTATATATATATTTTTTCTCTCTCTCTCTCTCTCTCTCTCTCTCTCTCTCTCTCTCTCTCGTTGCTGAAGGTCTGTTTACACTTAAATATTAAATGCTGAGAAAGGTTAGTGGAGTATCTCTCTCTCTCTCTCTCTGTATGCATGTATATATTTATTATGTGTTTATGTATGATGTGTTTGTGTGTGTGTGTCAGCCTGTCTGTTTTGTCTCTTACTCTCACAATACATACAAACACAAACAATAAGCAACAACAACAATATCAACCACACACACTCACTCACACGCACACATACACACACACACACACACACGCACACATACACACACACACACATACACACACATACGTACCACATGACCTACTCTTCCCTCAACCAAGATATCTGGGCTCTATAATTCACTTACTATATATATATATATATATATATATATATATATATATATATATATATATATATATACACACACACAGGAAATACACTCAAACAAAATACACACACACACACACTCTCACACACACACATACACATACACACCTGACCCACTCCTCTCTCTCCCTCCATCTCTCATGTGTTCTGTTAATCCGTGACTGTAAACAAACACACACACATACATACACACAAACACACACACATACACCTGACCCACTCCTCTCTCTACCTCCAGCTCTCATGTGTTGCGTTAATCCTTGATTGTAAACAAACACACACACACACACACACATACACGTACCACCTGACCCAATCCTCTCTCTCTCTCTCTCCCTCCATCACTCGTGTGGTCTTTTAATCCTAGACAGTAAACATAGTAAAGGTTACAGATCACAACAGAAACACTTCGCCCCACATAAATTAGACACTTCACCCCACAGAAACTAGACTGATCCACCCTTGCCATAGTTAGAGGACTTTCTTCATTTATTTTTGGCTACCATTAAACGATTGTAGTTAAGATATAGAAATAGGTGTATATTATATATATATATGTGTGTGTGTGTGTGTGTGTGTGTGTGTGTGTGTGTGTGTATACTGTATATATATATATATATATATATATATAATCTACCTAGTTTCTGTCTCCTTTAGGCTCTCTAAGAATGATTTCGCAACATTGTCCTTAATTCTTCTTAAGTGGCCACAATGTTATGTTAACGTCTTTTGTCTCTTCTATGCTCACTTTGACTGCTATGCACTTTCATAAACTAGGAATATTTTAGCTACACTGATTTATATGTTTTCCTACGCTCTCTCTCTCTCTCTCTCTCGCAGCTGTATAATGTTAGTGTCTTCCGCCTTGTTATCGGTGTATCTACCTGTCTGTCCTTCTGTTAACCCCTTCTATACCGGCGACGTCTTTATTTTGTTTCTAGTTATATTTAGACGATTTGTGCAGCTTAGAAGAATCCGTGGGAGTAAAAGTGCCAAGTAGGATAGTTCGAAGCCTGTTTATTGCTGGAGGCCTTTCTGAAGCTGAATGAAATCGTCAAACAGTTGCCAGAATATAATGATAGAACGTCACCGTGCTGATTTGGTTAACCCTCTCAAGATCAGATATGCATTTATTTTCTGTTTTGTGGCTATTTTTCGTCGATTGTATTAAGGGGAGATCTCCACTTGAGGGATTTTTTTCTTGACCCCTTTCTACCTCATGTTTAGCCCCATTGCTTTTGATATTATAAATCGTTTGCCCCATTAGTTTAGCGATTTTAAGAACTTTAACCCCATATTAAGACATTTCGTGCAATTCAGGTGTCGATTTTATCCTGGCGAGCGATAGCGAGCCTGTAATTTAAGAGGAAACGACCTTCGGCCGGGACATTTTTCTACCGAAAAATTTACAAATTTATCTTGAAAGGGACTCAAGGGGGTGTAATTTTAAGCTTGATGGAGGTCTAGGGAACAAACTAAATACCTCCCCTTAAGATTGGGAAAGGTATAGGAAGTCAGAGGGTTAATGGAGTTATTCAGAACCCTTATAATTCCCACAGGTCCTTCCTAAACTGCATAAAATCGTCTAATGATAGCTAGATATAAACTTTCAAAATGCGTCATAATCCTCAGAGGGTTAATTGGTATATCTCTCTCTCTTCAATGTACTACCGTCTGACCTATTGCCTGTAGTACATGATAAGTTAGCATGTTGGAGGAGGATCACCTATCTCTCTGTCCGGGTTATTATAATTATGTACTGATGGTAACAACAACAGCAACAACATCATCATCATCATCATCAAAACATTTATAATATCTAGAAAGCCAACAACAACTATAAAGGTGGCAAAATTAGGATTATATGATGATAATAAAAGGTTAATTCGTTGCTGATAATACGATGAAGTAACTAATACAATGGAAGTAAACAAAATTACTTCCATTGGTGACTAAAGTTGTGTTAAAGGAAAAATAAAATGTATATGGACAAGGATTCCGAATTATCTCTAAAAGCCCAACTTGCCCTGCTTAAATAAAATAAGATAAAATAGAAGAAGAAAATAATAGATAGAGAAAGTAAAAGCTAAAGAAATAAACATAAATAATTATAATATATCGGTCCAACTGTGGCGGCACCCTCCATATAAGGCTTCCTTATAGGGCTCAACCACGGCGGCCAACTCAAGGGCGATACAGTTGATATCAAAAGTCCCGTCCTACCTCCACACTCTCACCCGGACAAGCAACCAGGACACCATCTCAACCAGCAGATCTCAAGAAGTATCAAAACAACCAGGGACAACTCAACCAGTGCCAACCAAATATAACCTAACCTAACCTAAATTGTCTATGCTGGTTTGAGTTGTTTGAGCAAAAATCGTCGGCTATATTATGTTTGTATGTATGTGTAAGTAGGAAAAGTAAGACAATAAAAGAGACAGGCAGAAATGGCTAAGGTTGGGTAGAGGATGCCAAACCTCACTCTGGACCAGGCCTCACCCGCTCATTATACCTATAGTAAAAGAAGTACAAATTCCCCAAAACACACAAGGAGACTTTTATATTCAAGGTTTATTCAGTTTAAATGAGCAGTACGTTTTCCTCATGTCCAGAAAGAAGAATTAAGTTGAGATAATGGAGGTAGGAGAGAAGCTTTGAGCGCGGCTGTATTGCGTGTGGCAGCCGTGACGTCACAGCAAAGATGGCGCTTTGTTTACATCCGGTTAGCCTACATTACCAGTGATAGAAGGGATGCCAAGCTGCTCTCTCTCTCTCTACCTGGCCACCCCTCACTCTCACCTAATAACAAGTCTTAACCCTTTCTGTACCGGCCCTATTATTAAGATAAAAAAGGGCCTCCAGTAATTATCAAGCTGCGGACTATCTCATTTAACCCTTTTTACTACCAAATATCCTTCTTAAACTGCATAAAATCGTCTAGGTGTAACTAGAATGAAATTAAAGACGCCGCCGGTACAGAGGGGTTAAATTGTATTCAAGAAGTTGTCGAGAAACTGACTTACCCCCATGTTAACCCTTTCACGCACAGGACGCGATTTGCTCCCTTTCTGGGATACTTAACAGCCTTTATGACCATCAGGTGTGTTTAGAAACCTTTAGTTTAGTTACTTCAACCTCTGCAGATATCTTTGAGTGAGCTGTGGGCAGCAAACTAATTTTGTAGAGATAATTATGAAATTGAGAGAACTCTATTTCTGAATGCTAAACGACAACCCCCGAGTCCACAGGATAGCGAGAGGGTTAATGCTTTCTGTACCGGCGACGTCTACGTTTATTTCATTCCAGCTATATTTAGATGCTTTTGTGCAGCCTAAGAAGGATCTGTGGCAGCAAAAAGGGATAAGTGAGATAGTTCGAAGCCTCTTAATTGTTGAATGCCCTTCTTCAAATGAATAAAATCGATTAGTAGTAGCCAGAATAAAGCTAAAAGGACGGAACTGGTACTGAACGTGTTAAGATATACCTTACCAGATCTAAAAAATAAAAAAAAATAATAAACAAATAAAACATCGTACAGGTAACCCAAGTGAGCCTATACGTGCAAAGGTAGGCGAGGTGGTCTCTTTACCTGTACACCGTAATTTGCATATATGTATATAATTTAGTATTTGGTACAAGGCCACTGGTGTATATAGAGAGAAGTTAACGGCAGATTTTAATTTATTTATATATTTATTTATATATATTATTTATATATTTATTTATATATATATTTATGTATATATTATTATTTATATATTATTATTTATATATTATTTATATATATTATTTATATATTATTTTATATATTATTATTTATATATTTATTTATATATATTATTATATATTATTATTTATATATTATTATTTATATATTTATTTATATATATATTATTATTTATATATTTATTTATATATATTATTTATATATTATTATTTATATATTATTATTTATATATTTATTTATATATATATTATTATTTATATATTTATTTATATATATATTATTATTTATATATTTATTTATGTACCGGTATATATTATTATTTTATTACTGTTATAGTTTCCTCCCTAGACCTCCATCAAGTTTTAAACAATACTCCAAAGATCCCCTTTCGAGATAAATTTGCGCATTCTTCGGAAGAATAAAGCCCCGGCCGGAGGCCGATTCCTTCTGAATTCCAGGCTCGCTATCGTTCGCCAAGAAATTATCAACACCTAAATGGCACTAAAGATCTTAAAAGTCTTAAAATCTCAAAACTAATGGGGCTGAACATGAGAGAGAAGGGGTCCATAAACCTCCACTTAAAGTTTTAAATTAGTTTCCCCTTGTTTTGATGCCCCACATTCAAATATATCTGTGTGTTTGCGTCTACGGGACTATAATCATAAGAGGATTAATGTAAGATCCGTATGGTAAATACAATCAAAATAGCCTTGATGGGATCAAAGTATGGGAGCATATTTATACTTTATTTATATTGGCTCGAGTTTAGGGTGAGGGTTTATTAATGTGTGCGTGTGTGTGTGTGTGAAAAGGATAGTACAGTAGAGAAGAGAAGAGAGAGAGTGAGAGAGAGAGAGAAAGAAAGAAAATATAATTATATTAGTTAAGGTGCAGGTGTCTGTGTGTGTGTTTGTGAAGGTGTGTGTGTGTGTGTGTGTGTGTGAAGGTGTATGTGTGTGTGCTTGTGCCTGCGCTTGTGTGTGTGTGTGTTTATGTATTTACGTGTGTTTGTGTATGTTTGAAGTTGTGTGTGTGTGTGTATCTGAAATGCATGTACAGTACGTGCGTGTGTGTGTATATATTAATGTGTGTGTGTGTATATATATATGTGTGTGTGTGTGTGCTTGCACTTAGGTGTTTGTGTGTGTTTATGTATGTGTGTGTGTATGTATTTACGTGTGTTTGTGTATGTGTGTATCTGAAATGCATGTACAGTACGTGCGTGTGTGTGTGTATATAAGTTCGTGTGTGCGAGTGTGTAAGTGTATATGTGTGTGTGAGTGCATATATGTAGGCATGAGTGTGTATACATGTTAGTGTGTGTATATTGTATATTATACAGTATGTGTGTGTAGGTGTGCGAATGTGTAAATGCAAGTGTGTGTTAGTGTACGCATGTGTGTGTGTAGGTATGCAAGTGTGTTAGTGTATATGTGTATGATTGTAGGTATGCATGTGTAAGTGTAGGTATGTGTGTCGGGTCTGTACGTGTGTTGTGCTATATGTGTGTTGAGTGTGTATGTGTGATGGGCGGGTAGGAATGTGTGTTGGGTATGTATGTGTGTATTGGTTGGGTAGTAATATGTGTGTTATGTGTGTATATGTGTGTGCTTTATGTAATGCACTGGGGAAGATAACGGAAGTCTGGTAAAAAGGGTATGTGGCAACTCTCAAAGAACGGCTGTTGCACTCAGCTGTTCTCTCTCTCTCTCTCTCTCTCTCTCTCTCTCTCTCTCTCTCTCTCTCTCTCTCTCTCTCTCTCTCTCTCTCTCTCTCTCTCTCTCTCTCTCTCTCGTTCAATGATAATATAATGTGGAAACTGTTTCAAATAATCATTATAAGAACTGCAATATATTGCCAAATAAATATATTATTTGTTAACGTAATAGTAATAAAACTAATGATATTACGATTAATTTCCCATCTTAAGTCATATAAAGCTGTAACATTTATATTCGTACAAACAAATTAATCCATTTGTTTCCCAGTGATCAATATGAGGTTTGTAAATAAAACTCATATATATATATATATATATATATATATATATATATATATATATATATATCTTAATAAATAAAGGTCAATGTTTGTCTGTCTGTCTGTCAGTTACCCGACCTACCCGACCTTTGTTACTAAACTCCTCCCACAGTTTTGGTCCCAGGTGGGAGTGTGGGGCACCGTTGGAAAGCCCAGGCTTTGGAGATGGTTTTAGGCGAGTTTAGTGGAAATCAGAGACACCTTTGTTTAATACAATTTTCGGCAGAACTTATGTAGTATACGGGAGCGAAAAAAAACTCGAAAAAATGGCCGTTTGGGGCAGAAGGAGGCCTCCGATCGAAAAGGTGTATGGAACAAAAGTTGTTCGCAGCCCCCCAAAATGGGGGTACGGATGAGGTCAGATCCAAAATCGGAGGTCATTTAGCGGCCGAAATCGAGGTCGCCGTTTAATGAGGCACAGGGAGGTCGAGGCCGGTTATTATGGTAGTAGTAGTATTGTGATGATTGTGGTAGTAGTGATTGATGATGGTGATTATGGTAGTAGTAGTGGTGGTAGTAGTGATGGTGATTATGGTGATACCCGGGCAACGCCGGGTATCCCTGCTAGTATATATATATATATATATATACTACCACAGATCCCTCTTTAAACAGCACAACATCGTCTAATTATAGCTAATATAAAATTGAACAGACGTCGCCGGTACAGTAGGGGTTAAGTTACAATAGGTAAGGTAGCTTGGTAGATTGGTTGGTAGGTAGGTAGATAAGTAGGTAGGCAGGCAAGTAGGTAGGTAGGTAGGGAGGTGGGTAAGTAGGTAGGTAGGTAGGTAGCTTGGTAGGTAGGTGGTAGGTAGGTAGGCAGGCAAGTAGGTAGGTGGGGAGGTGCGTAGGTAGGTAGGTAGCTTGGTAGGTAGGTAGCTTGGTAGGTAGGTAGGTAGGTAGCTTGGTAGGTAGGTAGCTTGGTAGGTAGGTAGGTAGGTAGGTAGATAAGTAGGTAGGGAGGTAGGTAGATGGGAGGGATGGAGGTAGGGAGGTAGCGAGGGAGGGAGGTAGGTAGGTAGGGAGGTAGGGCAAACTCCACAGTTGCTTTTTATTTGAAGCTCGTGAAAAGCAGATTGATGTGTGTCATCGTGTGAACAATTTGCTTCACTTCATAAATGATAGATTAACCTAACCTAACCTAGAACCTAACCTAAACTAACCTGACCTACCTCCTACCTAACCTAACCTAACCCAACCCAACTTGTTAAAACATATAAGAACATAAGGAAATGGGAGTCTGCAGAAAGCCGATTGGCCCACACAAGGCCACCCAACCCTGTCATTTTAATCTACGTCTCTATGGACGTTACTCTCAAACTTTCTTCTACTCAACAGCTGAGCTCTGGAACTCTCTCCCAGAATCAGTCTTTCCCTCTTCCTAGGACTTAAATTGCTTCAAACTCCGTGTGTCCTGGCATTTTGGCTCGAACGTCCCTTGATTTTGGCCCTGTCACTCTTTCAACTATGGGGGAGGCACTCGCTATAGGCAGTTCTGCCTTTTGCCTCCCTTAATCACATAAAAATCGCCCTGTAAAGAAAACTAGTTGTATCCTACCTACTTCGTAATGAGAGTTATGCCTTATACAGTAAACAGTCTGGGTAACTTATCTCCTTGGAATAAACCGTAAGACCTGTATGATAGTGAGTATTCCTTGTAAATCAAACAGCTGTCCCATTATATTACCTCCCCCCCCCCCCCCGCTACTACTGAAGACCCCTAACGTCCTTCACCCCCCTCCCCCCCCCGCTCCACACCCCTTCTACCTATTTCCTTCCTTTGTTGTCTCACTACTCCCCACACCTGCATCCCTCTCTCTCTCTCTCTCTCTCTCTCTAGCAGTGATATTGAGTGCAGTATTGTTCAAACATTCAAAAATTGTATAGATAAATATCTCGCTCTTAACCCCCGATTAATTGCGCTTACAAACGAATAGAACCACTTTATACAGTGCTTTCCATGACGGTATTAGAGCCATCCTTTCCTGTTTCCACATAGTATCTGTAGTTTAGATACAAGCAGGCTCGTAAGTATCAAGAGATATGTTGTTGCTTGCTTCCCTTTGTACATTTTGCACTCTCTCTCTCTCTCTCTGTATATATATATATATATTTATATACTGTATATATATATATATATATATATATATATATATATATATATATATATATATATATATATATAATTTGTTGCCATAGGATTTCTAGCGGTCCTTCCTAAGGTGATTTTAATCATTTAATGACAGCCAGTACATATGAAAGAAAGGAGAAAGGCATCACCGCGTACTGAAAGGGCAGGTACTAAAGACACAGGTATTTCCCTCCTGTGTGTGTGTGTGGGGGGGGGGGGGGGGGGGTTCTGGGGAGGTCCAATATACTGTACAACAATAAGTTAAGGTGGGGGGGGGGGGGTTCTTTGTTCCATTATTTTTATATATATATTGTTTGATTAGTATCCTCCCCAGACCTCTTCCAAACTTTAAAAAAACATCCCCAGGATCCTCCTATATATATATATTTTTTTTTTTATGTCCTGGTACGAAGGCCGAGACATCCTTAATTACAGGCTAGCTATCGCACGCTGGGAAAAAATCGACGCCTAAATGACACGACAAATATTAATATTGCCAAAGAAATGGGGTGAAAGGTCTGAAAATCGCCAAACTAGAAAACTTATAGTGGGCCGAACGTTTTAATATCTCAAAACAAGAACAAGCAACTACCTCCCCCTTAACACTGTCTGGTCTGACGTCTTGAGGGTATTAGAATATTGAATTTGTAATTGAGGATATTGCTTGCCGCCATTGTCGAGCAATTAATGTTAAATTTGTCCTCTAGGCTAACAAAAACGCCTCTCTGACTGCTAAACTTGTACATTTTTCGATAGATTAATGTCCTGGCCAATGTCTCCAAAGTTACTTGCTCGCTATCGCTCGCCCAGAAAAAAATCAACACCTGAACGGGGTGATGTGTTATATTACCGCCAATCTAATGGGGTAAACCTCTTAAAATCTCCAAACTACTGGAGGAGATAAGGGAGGTACAAAAAGCGCCCCTCGGGCCTAACTGGGACAAAGCCATTTTTGACAGACAATAGCTCTCTGTCACCGGTCAGATTATATTTATACATTAGGCCTATTTATATTTTATTATATTTATTTTCTATCTTTTATCTACAATCTTTATTTTTCATCTTTTATCTTTAACTTTTACTTATTTTGTTTTACTGTTAACTTTATTTTCTATCTTCATCTCATGTATTTTGTAATATCTTTATATTTTATCATTATTCCTCATCTTTTATAATACGTATTTAACTTTTCCTTTTTCTTTAAGAAAAAGGAAAAGTGGGGATTGGGCCTGAGTATATACATACATACATACATACATACTTACATACATACATACATACATACATACATACATATGGTACAAGGCGAGATGGGTATCATATGGTTCACCTAAGCTGATGGCTACCTAAGCCTTCGGGCGAGACGGTACCGTCTATAGTGAGAATGGTACCATACAGATCCACCCTAAGCCTTCGTTTCCGATGTCGCCAATTGGCTAAAAATACAGACTACACACACATCCACAGCCATTCCAACGATACATATAACACCTACACATATAGGAGGCGGGAAATAACGAGCATGCTCACTCCCGCAATACAACTAGAGTAAGTACAATACAACTAGAGTAAGTACAACTAGAGTAAGTACAACTAGAGTAAGTAAGTACAACTAGAGTAAGTACAACTAGAGTAAGTACAACTAGAGTAAGTACAACTAGAGTAAGTACAACTAGAGTAAGTACAACTAGAGTAAGTACAACTAGAGTAAGTACAACTAGAGTAAGTACAACTAGAGTAAGTACAACTAGAGTAAGTACATACATACATACTTTTGTTTCCTTTTGTATTATTTTCTATCTTTATCTCTTGTTTTTGTTATCCTATCTCTTATCTAATATAAAGATAGGTCATTTATAATTAGGTGAACCAGGACTGCTGCTACTGACTGTACACTCCGAAACTTAGCTATGATATGAACAGTACGAACATATATTTGACATTCTCGATAACATAAGAAAATAAGGGAAATGGAATATCTACAGAAGGTTTATTGGTCCAAACGAGGCAGCCCCCTTCTTCCCTACATATCTATTATTATACCTTGCCTAACACCTATATCCCCTACACTTCATCTCGCTTATACCGTTGTTCAGTATATCTTAGCTCTATTATATTTTACCTTTAAATTACTACGGCATTGAGACTATAAATACCTATTAATATCAAACTATACTGTATAAACCAATTAATATCGAATGTGAATAAATGTGATGGCCGTTGAAATTACAGTCAAACGTTTATCAATCATCTAATGCTCTCTTGCGTAATCAAAACAATTACATAAAGTAGCATAAACATTGTAAAAGAAAAGCAATATATCAATAATTTAACAGATAATTTACATTAACAAAATATAATAATAACAAGATATATGTTTAATAGTTGTGGCAGTTCTCTGATCATAAACGTGTATTAATAGTGTATGGCCGTTTGACTCCCAGGAAGGAAAAGCCCCCGCCCCCCCCCATTCCCCCCCCCAGCCATCTGCCACCCCTATGTATACCCCACGGAGATGATATATACCCCCCCCCCCCCCCCCCCCCCCCCCCGCCCCCAACACACACACATAGGCCCCCATCCCCCGGACAAGCGGACATATTCCACCATGGATTCTACCCCTTTACAACTATTTTACTATGATACTACTATGTTACTTCTGCTATTACCATTACTACTACTTTTTTTAGAAGGTCCTTTCCCATTCTTTCCCCTTTTATGAAGACCTACTGTAGGTGAGCATAGGGTTGGAAATAGTGTTTTGGATATGTGGAATAGATTGCCTAGTGCATTAATCAGCTCATTGACGGTGGAAACTTTCAAACGTAATAGAATAGCCATATATATATATAGAGAGAGAGAGAGAGAGATATTGAACTAGAAAATGTCCCCGTCATTGGTATTTTCCAAGGTATACGAGCCATTACCTATTCCTTGTAACTGGTTGTAATTCTCTCAAGGACCCCCCCCCCCCCCCCCAGCACACCTGCCCCCTACCTGGCCAACAGTACAATGACATAACAGGCATTACGGGAAGGGAGAGAGAGAGAGAGAGTGTGTGTGTATGTGAGTGCGGGAGTGTGTGTGTGTGTGTGTGTGTATGTGAGTGAGTGAGTGAGCGAGTGTGTGTGTGTGTGAGTGAGTAAGTGAGTGTGTATATGTGTGTGTGTGAGAGAGAGAGAGCGAGACTGGGACTATTATTGAGATCAGAACACGATACTTTATAAAATGTACAGTTGCTTTAATTACTCCCCATACAGTTTACCTTACATATTCTGTTCCGCAATATCCCTCCCCAACCACCCTCCCTCACTCCCCCTACTACTCTCCAAGAGGTGGGATGAGGGTGCTGCCCAAATTACTATTTCCCACACCTATTCCCTGGCTGACTCTTCCCAAACGGTAGAAATAATAGCTCGATGACTCTATTCCTTTATGAGTTATCGAGAAAAAAATACACCTCCCCCCTTAAAATGTGTCCTAAAACTCTTGTCCACAACTGTACATTTCATACCGACACAGTATAATACATTTTACAGTAATGTCATAACTTTTTGTTCTTTTTCTTTTGTTTTGTTTTTAATTCTGTAACTCAGCTTTATGACCACACAGGAAGACACTGTTAGTTGTACTGTATGGGGCATAGAGGTATGGGGTGTTCTCTCTCTCTCTCTCTCTCTCTCTCTCTCTCAGCCACACGACAACAGGAGGTGGTGGGAAATTTTATTATGTCCCTCTATTGCTTTTAAGCCCGACTTTTTTTGTAGAATACCTTTTTTTTTTTTTTTTCCGATAAGGGGGGGTGGGGCCCCCCCTGGGGGGGGTGAACGGTGCACCCTCCACAATGGTTCCAGGGACCACCTCCTCCTCTCTATGGGAAAGATACCTTGGGTCTTGGGTGGGGGGGGGGGGAGACGGTGCAACCTCCACAATGGCCCAGGGACCACCTCCTCCTCTCTATGGGAAAGATACCTTGGGTCTTATAGGAGGGGGGGGGGGGGGGAGACGGTGCAACCTCCACAATGGCTCAGGGACCACCTCCTCCTCTCTATGGGAAGATACCTTGGGTCTTAGGGGGGGGGGGGGGTGCACCCTCCACAATGGCTCAGGGACCACCTCCTCCTCTCTATGGGAAAGATACCTTGGGTCTTGGGGGGGGGGGGGGGGGAGACGGTGCAACCTCCACAATGGTTCAGGGACCACCTCCTCCTCTCTATGGGGAAAATACCTTGGGTCTTAGGGGGGGGGGGTGAACGGTGCACCCTCCACAATGGCTCAGGGACCACCTCCTCCTCTCTATGGGGAAGATACCTTGGGTCTTAGGGGGGGGGGGGGGGGAACGGTGCACCCTCCACAATGGTTCAGGGACCACCTCCTCCTCTCTATGGGGAAGATACCTTGGGTCTTATAGGGGGGTCCTTAATTTGTTCTGTTATGCAAGCTATTTTCCGTCTGACCCTTCCCAAATGGTAGAACTATTGCCTGGATTACTAATAGTCGTTTGCGAGTTGTAGAGTTTCAAGCGTGTTGGCCTACTTATTTGGAACAGGGTATAATGTAGCCTTATATTGTTGTCTGTATTAGGGGGATACGGATATTTTTTTTCTGGTCCCCCTTCTCCTTCATGATTAGCCCCATTAGTTTTGATATTCTAAAACGTTCGAACCATTCGTTTGGCTATTATAAGACTTTTCGCACCATTTCTCTGGCAATATTAAGAGCGTTCGTGCCATTTAGGTGTATTTTTTTTTTACTGGCGAGCGAAAGCGAGCCTGCAATTTTAGGATGAATTGGCCGGGACATTTATCTAGAAGGGGCGTTTTATTTTGTTTTTATTTATTTTGTATTTATTTGTTTTAAAGCCTGATAGAGGTTCTGGGAATTTTTGGTAAGATTGGTACGAATGGAAATGGCAAGGGAGGAAATTAAAATATGATTATAAACATAGATAATCCCAGCAATAAATAAACCACTACCCCTTTTTAACCAATGCCTTCTGCTTTAACCCGCTGGCCATAACCGGTCGCGTGCAGACATTTACCGGCTCCGACTACATGACTCATACTGTCTACCTCACTACGGACATATTATTACACTGATGCACAGCCTGCACAAACCCTGCGGTCTCTGTGAAGCAGTCTTGAACCTTCTAAGACGACATACGATAGTTATAAACTCCTTTACCACCATTGCGAAATGTTCATCATATTCTGGTTACCATTAGACGATTTGCTTTGGTTTATAATCTATCTCTACGACTCAAATGAGCAAGTACGCTCGCAATAAACACTCTAAGTAACATAGGTCCTACTTAAACTGCATAAAACCTTCTAATGTTAGCCAGATCAGATCAGATCAGATGTGGTTCGGGAAGTAATGCCTTAACAACGGCCAACATCTAAGGTAAAAAGGTGCAATGGTGCTGAAGAGGTTAATACACTAGAATAGCATAATGCTCTCTCCACTCAGTAATTATTTTCACCACAAGGCTGGCGTGAATTAACCATTTGACATGTGCAGGCTATAAGGAAGTTGGAACCGTAAACATCGATATTAACCCCTACGGTTCCGGCGACGTCTTTTTAATATTATTCTACCTACATTTAGACCATTTTGTGCAGTTTTAAGAAAGTTATGTGGTAGTAATAAAACAGGTTAAGGGAGACAGACAGACAGTACGTAACCTTTTCACTGCAGGAGACTTGTTTTGTACTGAATAAAATCGCCTAATAGTAGCTTGAATAAAGTTATAAAGACGTTATCTGTACTGAAGAGGTTAAGGGGAGGTTTTTAGTGTGTTTCTTAGACTTCCATCAAGCTTGAAATTACACCCCCTTGACTCCCTTTCAAGATAAATTTGTACATTTTTCGGTAGAAAAATGTCCCGGCCGAAGGCCGATTCCTCTTAAATTACAGGCTCGCTATCGCTCTCCAGGAAAAAATCGACACCTAAATGGCATGAAAGGTCTTAAAAGTGACATAAATGGGGCGAAAGTTCTTTAAAACACCAAACTAATGGGGCGAACGACTTAAAAGCTGAAAAACAATGGGGCTAAACATGAGGGAGAAAGGGGTAAAGAAAATAATCTCTCAAGTGGATATCTCCCCTTAAGCAGAGATGCAATAATAATGTAAGATTCTGATGGCTAGAGAGTGTGTTCAATTTAGGTATATGTGTTCAATTTAGGTATGTGTTCAATTTAGGTATGTGTTCAATTTAGGTATATGTGTTCAATTTAGGTATATGTGTTCAATTTAGGTATATGTGTTCAATTTAGGTATATGTGTTCAATTTAGGTATATGTGTTCAATTTAGGGTATATGTGTTCAATTTAGGTATGTGTTCAATTTAGGTATATGTGTTCAATTTAGGTATATGTGTTCAATTTAGGTATATGTGTTCAATTTAGGTATATGTGTTCAATTTAGGTATATGTTTTTTTGTTTTTGTTTTTTTTAAGAGACAATGAACGGAGGAAGGAAAAACACAGATAAAACAAAAAGGTCCATGTGCCTAAAGGCATCCTCCATTCATAAAATGTTTGTAACAACTGGATTTAAACATTTGTTGATTGTAAGTTTGTGGAAAGCAATTCGAGGGAAGTGAATTCCAAAGAGTAGTAGCTCTGGGGATAAATGAATTCTGATAAGCAGAAGTTCTGCATTGTGGAGGAGAAAGTGTAAATTCATGGGCGCTCTCAGCTGCCCTAGTTCTACGGGGAAATGTTCTATGTGTTCATAAATGTACAACAAACGCAAATGAGCTGGTAAATCTGCTAGATTATGATGTCTGCCGCTCCAACTTCCTCACAGCCTGAAACTCCGAAGTGATCAGAACAATGCAATATCCCCGAAAAACCTGTTGGAGAAAGCAACTAGGAAGAGTTACCGCTGGAATTAGGTTATACTAGTTTATGGTTAACATATTATAAGTAGGAGAGAGAGGAATAAAGTAGAGAAGAGAACAGAACGGGGGATAGAGTGAGAGAGAGAGATAGAGTGAGAGTGAGCGATATATACAGTATATATATATATATATATATATATATATATATATATATATAGATAGATACATAGATAGATAGATAGATAGATAGAGAGAGGGAGAGCGAGAGAGAGAGAGAGAGAGGAAAGGTAGGTAGGTAGAGGGAGAGAGACAGAACCCTTATATACTGTAGGATAAAAAAAAAATCCGATACCAAGAAAGGTTTGAGTTACATGAAGCATAAGGTATGGTATTAGTTTACCGAATATGGTTCTCTCTCTCTCTCTAACTATAACTCTCCCTCTCTCTCTCTCTCTCTCTCTCTACAGTATATAGCTAAAATTAAAATTAAATAGGTCACGTCATAGTAGTAGAGTTTACTACTGCCTGTACATTCGATGTTATATGTCACTATTAAATTTAAATATACAAAAATATCACATAATGTTTGTATATTTTTATTTGATAGTGACATATAACATGAATGAAAAGGCGATGGTAGGGTTGGATGGTGGTTGATAACTAACGTGTTTGATGGAAAAGCAATATTGGTTTGGTGGTTTACACAGGTACGCCACAGTAGCCTTGTCCGTTTCCTAGTCATTCAGGTGTGACTAACCTCATGACTACAGGACAAGTGGCTTAATTCTCCACTTTTGGTAATGCACAATATTGACGAAAATTAGGGGACGGTGTGAAACAATCTCTGGCAAAATATCATACTGATCCAACTGTTTGTTAATAAGTTATTCCCAAAAAAACGATGTAACACGATGTAACACGGCCTCTGAAACCATAGTAGTAGTTCGGTGTCTTGTACAATCGCGCTAATAAGTGATGTCTCGGCACCAAGTATGTTTTGATCCATAATTTGTTTCAGCAATATCTAAACTTAATGTATTCATTTTGAGGGGGATATACAAACCTATTCCTACACTTACCCCCCCTATTCAACATCTGGCAGACATTATTACAGCACAGAGCGAGCCAAACGTAAGGACATCTGGGACATGACTTATTAGCGCGACCGTACTTTAAGGCCGGATCACCTTAAAACCGTAGCGTGGTTGTGGCTAGTGTACTTGTGTAGCTACCCCCCTCTCCCTCATCTTTAGGCAACAGATATTCAAAAGAAGAGAAGGAGGAGGAGGAAAAGGAGGGAGACTGAAGGAGGAAGAAAGGGGAAAAAAGCAAAAGGAATAATAAACGAGAGAGAGAGAGAGAGAGAGAGAGAGTAACGAGGAAGGAAGGGTTATAGGAGGGGGGCTAATCCCAGACAAGCCGTGGTCTGTCTGGGTGTGACGTCATCATTTCTGCAACACCACCACCACCAGCATCATCGTCATCACCACCGTCAGCATCACCAACTTCAGCACCAGCATCATCCCTACCACTACCATCATCACCATCAGCATCTTCAGCAGCACCATAATTACCATCAACGTCATCACCACCACCATTGTCATCACCAACTTCAGCACCAGCATCATCCCTACGATTAACATCATCATCTTCAACACCGCCAATATCACCGTCATCACCGCCATCAACACCACTACCATCATCTTCATCATCACCACCGTCATCATCACCAACTGCAGCATCAGCATCATCCCTACCACTATCATCACCACCATCAGCATCTTCAACACCAGCACCATCAACATCATCACCACCATCATAGTCATCATTTTCACCACTACCATCATCTTCATCACCATCATCATCCTTACCACCATTATCATCACCACCACCGTCATCATTAGCGTTGTTTTTTGTCTTCATCATTTGCACCACTATTATCATCTCTGCAACACCATCACCACCATCGTCATCATCATCTTCAATACCATCATCACCGTCATTCTCTATAAATATCCAGCAAGTTCAAGTTAATCACAAGTAATTTTATATATTATCATTTATAACATCGCTATCATCACATACTCCTACCTGTATTTGTTCATAGTGTTATTACATTGGGAGAACATCTTTATGGTTATAGTAATCTTTCCCTCCCTCTCTCCCTCCTAGTCTTGTTTTTGTTCTATCTCTCTCTCTTTCTCTCTCTCTCGCATCACCATCGTCATCATTAATCCATTCTATCTATCTATCTATCTATATGCTCAGGCCCAATCCCCATTTTGGGGGTAGCCGACTCAAGACAGAGCAAGAACAGGGAAAACACAAAAACAACATAAAACAAAAAATAAACACAGATAAAAAACACAAACTCACACACATCCAGGTCACCCAGGAGAAGACCCAGAGACCAAGGTTACCAAGGTCGCTCCAGCACTCCCCCGGCCCCTGACCACCCGGAGAGGTTCCGATCTCGGCAGGCAGACATGCAGCGGAGACAAAGCCACAAGCCCTCCCACCACACTTCCAGGCACACCCTTCATATTAATCGTCCCCCCAGGCCAGGCGCCTGATGGACTATTATCTAGTCGAACTTGCGCCCGACCCCTTACTCCAAATGACCACGTGTTCACTCAACTATTCACAAGCATTCTCCATTCACTCCTGTTCACCACCACTTCCCCTGCCTGATCTATAGTCATTCCTCTATCATCCAAAGCCTTTCTTACACAGTCTCTCCATCTCAATGGGGGTCTTCCTGCCCTTCTATCTCCCCTTGTACCTGACTCACATATTCTCTTTGTAAGCCTTTCATCTCCCATTCGTTCAACATGACCATACCAGCTCAGCACCCTTCTGTCCACTCTGGCTGACAAATGTTCCTGCTGCCCCACTCTCCTACGTATCTCTTCATTCCTCAATCTGTCTCTACGAGTAACTCCACACATACTCCTCAAGCAGCTCATCTCCATCACATCCAGCCCTCTTTTCTCCTTTTTCTTCAGAGCCCATGTCTCAGCCCCATACATCACTGTTGGCACAACAATTCCTTGATACAGTGCACTTTTTACTTTCACTCCGAGATTTTTTGTCTTCCACATACTTCCCATTGCTCCGAAAACCTTCCTTCCTTCACACACTCTCTGTTTTACCTCCACTTACTTCATTCATTACTTCCTCATAATTATCCTCTTCCTCTGTATCTCCTCCTACCTCTCCTCCTCCTCCTCCTTCCTCGTCTCCTCCTCCTCCACATCTCCTCCTCTCCCTTCTCCTACATTTCCTCCTCTTCCTCCATCTCCTCGTCCTCTTCCTCCTCCCAAGTCTCCTCCTACATCTACTCTACTCTTCCTCCTCCTTCTCTCTCTCTCTCCTACTACATCTCCTCCCCCTCATCCCCCATCTCCTCCCCCTCCCTATAGAATGGACAGGAAGAAGGTACAGGAGATGACCAAAGGGAGTAGAGTAGACAGTTATCCCACCACCACCACCGAAAACAATAACAACTGCAATAACAAACAATACATTTACACCAACAACAACAATAACTGCAACTACAAACAATACATTTACAACTACACACAATACATTAACACCATCAACAACGACAAAAACAACTACAAACAATACATTTACATCAACAACAGCAACAACAAATACAAACAATAAATTTACACCATCAGCAACAACTACAGACAATACATTTACACCAACAACAACAACAATAACAACATCAACAACAGCAAATACAAACAATACATTTACACCATCATCATCATGAACAACAACAACAACTACTACTACAACTACCAGCACCCCAGTAACAACAACCACCACCACCATTCCCTTGCACCTGTATCAACATTAGGATCACTACCAGTATTATGAGAGAGTTCTGTCCCACTACTCAACTACCACTACCAGTCTCACCAAGCAACTACACCACTACCACCATAAAACCACCACTACCAGTCTCACCAAGCAACCACACCACTACCACCATAAACTACCACTACCAGAGTCTCACCAAGCACCCGCCACCATAAACTACCACAACCAAACTATCACCACTACCACCATAAACTTTCCAACCCAAGAGTGAAACG
The DNA here is from genome assembly GCA_032716605.1 of Paralithodes platypus. Lineage (NCBI taxonomy): Eukaryota > Metazoa > Arthropoda > Malacostraca > Decapoda > Lithodidae > Paralithodes > Paralithodes platypus. The sequence continues at coordinate 3,517,947 of CM064504.1, forward strand.
ATATTCCAAATCTTTCTTCTATTCAACAGCTGAGCTCTGGAACTACTCTCTCCCTGAATCCATCTTTCCCCCATCCTATGACTTAAATTGCTTCAAACTCCGTGTGCCCATGCATTTTGGCTCGTACACATTCCTTGCTTTTGGCTCCGTCACTCTTGCAACTCTGAGGGAGTCACTCGTCACAGGCAGTTTTGCCATTTGTCTCCCTCATCCACATAAAAAATAACTATTACCATCAAAGAGCCACAAGAATACTATCACCAACACCACCACAATAGTATGATCACCAAATAACTACCATCACTATCACCACACAGCTATCAACATTTTAGAAAACACCTAAAAAATAAAACAATTTGCTACCATCACCACCAAAATTGCTATCCCAACTTCCGCCATCAACAATACCACTATACAACCTACCATCACCGCTACCACACACTTACCATGCTAACCCGTCCACCTGACAACTATCCTCACTACCACAACAACAACCACCACTACCACTATACAACCTACTACCACCGCTACCACACACTTACCATACTAACCCTTCCACCAGACAACCACATTCTCACTACCACAACAACCACCACTACCACCATCAACACTACCACTATACAACCTACTATCACCGCTACCACACACGTACCATACTAACCCTTCTACCAGCCAACCATTCTTACTACTACAACAACCAACACTATCATCACCGCTACCATACTACTATACAACTCGGGTTAATAATAGACTTTTGCATACATTAATTCATTATTTAACCCCTTCAGTACCGTTCTTTTTATTATATTCTGGCAACTATTATACGATTGCCTTCAGCCTTGGAAGGACCTCTAGCAATAATAAGGCTTCAATATATCTCAACCAACCATTTTAACTACCACAGCTCCTTCCTAAGCTACACAATATCGACAAAATACAGCTAGAATAATATATGGTACACGTCGCTGGTACTCAAAGGGTTAAGAGTAAAGATACCATAAACTCAAGTTGTGTAACCTCAAGATGATAACATATTACTTTTGACAGCTCTCGTTAATGTTTATGCAACCGACTGTTATGTAATTATATATATATACTGTATACTATATGTTTATTTATCTTTATAATTATATCATTGACAAAAAGATCAATATATTTTAGAAGTATCTACAATTAATGTTATAACCCAATACATTCTGAGCATAACATTTTATAGGATTGAACGAAAAACAACGAATTATTTACACTTGTAAGATTATTTTTGTGTGTATATATATATAATGTTAGATAATATTTTTGCTAGGTTTTACTAAAGGTATTTGTAAGACACGCTTCCGAGGTAGCTGTCGGGCCATTAAGATCAGCCATGCGGAGAAGTGTTTGTAGAACATTATACTATATATATATATATATTATTTTGTTCTATGTGTATGAAGGAGACAAAGGGTAAAGCTGCCTGTAACAATTGCCTCCCCCCAAGTTGAAAGAGTGACAGCCAAATCAATACAGTATTAATATAGACAGCATACATGTTTACACTTACTTCTACAGTATATAATACTGCAGCCATCTTCGTCTCTTATACGCTAAACAAAATTAATAAAATATGTTGTCAGAATAAACACACCATTTGTGAAGGAGCACAAGGAATCAGTATAAGGGGAGGTTTCTAGTTTGTTCCCTAGACCTCCATCAAGCTTATAATTACACCCCCTAGACCACCTTTCAAGATAAATTTGTATGTGCTCTTCAATTACAGGTTCGATATCGCTCGCCAGGAAAGTCGACACCTAAATGGCACGAAAGATCTTAAAATTGACTGAAATGGGGCGAAAGTTCTTAAAATCGCCAAACTAATGGGGCGAAAGTCTTAAAACCTCAAAAGCAATGGGTCTAACATGAAGGAGAAAGGGGTCCAGAAAACAAATCCCTTAAGTTTCTTGCACAGTATTATGACATATTTCGTACACCATAGTAAACCCGGTATCACACGAGCGCTTTTTCCCTCAACATTTATCCTCAACAATGGTCTGGCAGCTTATGAGGCCAACATTTAAAACATTGCTGTCACCTAAATTGATCTATCGCCAATCTAGTTTCCGATACCAGGTCAAAATATTCCAGAAATGTTGCCAGATTTTTTTTTGATCATCGAATGTTGACTATAAAAGCTCTCGTGTGATACCGGCTTAATGCTACTAGGCTATGTGTGTGTGACTTTGTGATGTAGTCAGTCAGTAGCCAACCCTTACTCCCACAAAGGGTAGGGAGGATCAGCAAGAGACACGAGACAGGACAAAAAGAGGTGACAGGAGAATGCATAATTGAATATAAGAAAACGGGATGCTGCAGAAAGCCGATTGACCCACACAAGACAGAGCCCTCTCCCAGCCAACCCATCTGGTGCATAATATACATATAAACTAAAATTCCTCAACCCCCAGTCCCTCCCCCATACCTAAACCCCCCTACACCCCCCCCCCCCCCAACAAAAGCTGACCATCCCCCCACTTCCTCCCCCATATGTGAATCCCCCTTCCTCCCCCCCCAAAAAAAAAAAAAAAGATGATCATCCCCCACTTCCTCTCCCATATGTGAATCCCCCTTCCTCCCCTCCCCCCCCAAAAAAAAAAAAGCTGATCATCCCCCACTTCCTCCCCCTACACCCCCTTCCTCTATATGACGGTTATTGGTTGTAGAGGTGGTTGACCCCGGTACTGTATGGGCGGTTGTGTGTAGATGATGAGCATAATACGAGTAGAGTCGACCGTATAATCATAACTTTATTTTATTTTGTATTTGGTGTATGTACTCGTAGTCCACAATTGTCAACAGATCCACGAGATAGGTAAATATATAGACAGATAGATAGATATATACATAAATAAAAATAGATAGATAGATATACAGATCAATAGATAGATAATTATATAGATATTTTAGGTTTATATATTCGTAGTCCACAATTGTCAACAAACCCACACTCACATTCGCCGTTGGCAATTCCCCCCCCCCCCCCCCCCAACTACAACCACAACCATGCTCGGGTCACTCACCTTCTGCAGTAGTTAGTTACCCATAGCAACCGTCATGGCGTCAGGATGTTTAAACTGTGTGTGTGTGTGTGTGTGTGTGTGTGTGTGTGTGTGTGTGTGCGTGCGGGAATAAAATATTTTAATAATAGCCCTCCCCCCAAAAAAAAATAATAAAAAATAATAATATAAAAATAACACACACACACACAGAGAGAGAGAGAGAGAATAAGTGTGTAATCGGATCTCGAAAGGGTTATCCTATCACCAATCTAGTTTCCAATACCAGTGAAAAAATAATCCCAGGAAAAGTTGCCAGACAATGTGGATTATAAAAACTCTCGTGCAATACCCCTTTAACCACGTTAGTACCGGTGACGTCCTTTTCATTATATTCTGGCAAATATTGGATGATTTTATTCAGTTTAGGAAGGACCTCTAGCCATTAAAAAGACCTCCAACTCGCTCATTTATCCCTTTCAACTCCCAGAGATCGTTCTTAAGCTGCATAAAATTGTGTAAAGGTAGATAAAATAAGACAAAACAGTCGTCACCGGTACTGAAAGGGTTAAGGAGGGCCCAAAGTTTTTTCCTTTCTCCTTCATACTTAGTCTCATTAGTTTTGAGATTTTAATACGTTCGCCTCAATAGATTGACGGGGTTAATGCGCCCTATTTGTTTGTCAATATTAAGACCTTTCGCCCCATAAACAACAACAACCAATCCGCGGGTCAGTCACCTCTACGGCAACCCATAACCCACAACAAACGCTCAGCTGACGTTTGGCCCGAGAGGAATTCAAATAGGGGAGGGGGGGGGGGGGGCGGTCGGAGGGAATGGGGGGAGGGGGACGGGGAGGGAGGTGCTTTATGAGGGGACAACCACAATCACAACTAAAGCCACCATCACCACCACCACAATCACAACTATAAAACTCACCACCACCACAATCAGCGCAACATCTTCCACCACCACAACCCAATCCCATCAACACAAACTCACTACCACAACTAATCCCAAAGCTAAAATCCCATTGCAAGCCACCCCACCACAACTACCATCACCAAGACAAACATCCCACTACAACTACCATCACCATGACAACCAACCACCCACCCCTACCGCAACAACCGTCCCAGGGGTTAGTTATCTCTCTAACAACAACCGTCATAGCTCGGTCTGGCTGGCCCAAGGATGTCAAACATACTGTAGGATTGGGGGGGAAGGTAAGGGGGGGGGGGAGGCCTATGGGAGGAGAAGGGGCATACCTCCATGAATTAGGGGGGGGGGGGGGATTGGGGAGAGGATGGCTTGGGGGAGAAGAGGAGCGATAACACACACACACACAAATGGACGAAAAAATTACGAATCGCAGGAAGGACAGACAGACAGACGTGCACAGTTATAACATTTAACTATGTATGATGTTCAGCCCAATATGTATTTCATAGGATAGGGGGTACTAGACCGAAAAATAAAAATAAAAACATCCTCGATGCAATAATATTTTAAGTAATTTAATACTGGCTAACATTATGCGATTTAATTATAGATTGGGAAAGACCTTTATTATGCTCATATTTATTTTGTCTGAGATGTTTCTTTCGATTTTACGCAACTTAGGAAGGATCTATGTAATCAAAGCGGCTCTCTTGGTGTAGTGACTATAGCGTCTCGGACTTCCACCCAGAAGGCCCAGGGTCGCGCCCACGCTCGGCGCATTAAAGATTTTTCACAAGCACTGCTGCACTGAGTCGTTACCATCCCTCATGAGCAAGAGAATGGGGTAGTAGTACAGGACCCCAATGGAAATACGCCTAATCGGCCTTATTGGGCTATCCTTAGCTCTGGCTTAGCATGCGCTAGCTTTAAGAACTATTATTATTATTATTATAAAACTGTTCTGACTCCCAAATATTCTCAATACAAATAAGTTGTTGTTGTTGTTGTTGCTGTTCCCCAAGCTGCCTGGCCGAACAGCCCCAAGGCCCCAAGCAAGGCCAAGGCCATAACCGCAATAAAGCCTGGGTGACCGAAGCCACTCCATGGCGGGGCGCTGACGAGGGCGCGGAAACGCCCGGGAAACCAAAGCCCCACCCAGGGCCCTGTGCCCCTCAGCAATTATGAAGAGAAAGTAGAGGGGCAAAGGAAAAATGTGACGCTTTGGCTAACAATCTTGGTAGATTGGGAGGTCAATCCACGGAAGAGACGCCGTCACTTGAGATCTAGGAAATATATAAGTAAAAGGAACAGTCTGAGTAAGCTATGGGTATGGCAGAGATCGCTCAGTTCTCACTCTGATAGACCAGCCCATCACCATATGAATATAACCCAATCCTCTCAGCATCAGCTAGGAAAGGCCCTAGAAAGCCGCCTTTGGCGGGGGGATAGCTCCCCTATTTCAACCCCTTTCGAGGTTGGGCACCCGCCTTATAATAAAATCGTCTACGGTTAGCGAGGATACAAAAAACGACGCCCAAGTACTGAAAGGGTTGTTGTTCTGTACTCAGCACAAGCTAGAGTACAAACTAATAAGCTGTTACAAGTGTCAATGTCAGGGAAGGAGGAAGTGCAGGGGGGAGGGCTGTGGGGGAGGAAACCATAGGGGTGGATGGGTGGGAGTTAGCTTACATTTTCAAATTTAAAACCCCAGAGAGAGAGAACGGAAGCGGGGTAGATAATTGTAGTAGTAGTAGTAGTAATAGTAGTAGTCTTCACCACATCTGGAAGGATGGGACCCAGGGCCCAGTGCTTCTATTCAAGGCTTGCAGAGATCATCGCATGATCGCAGAGAAGAAGCAACAGCCCAGGAGCCACGTCGTATCCTGGATGAGGTGCCGTCTATCTTTCTCATTGCTCAGATCAGCACTACTATGCCTGAGGGGAACAAGACGGTCTGCACCACAACCAGTGACGGTGGCAGAAGTGGACTACGAGGCAGCAGTGGCAGAGGGTCGCATAGGGAGGCGACTGGATTGAAGTTGCATGGTGTAGAATAGTAATATCTGATGCTTGTAAAATAAAATGTATGAACAATATTAAATAAAAATCATTGTAGTAGTATATAGTAATCCACGATGATGAGTCTGAGTGCTGACCCCGGAATAGGAAGTAGCTGAATGACTACCAAGTCGGACGCTTTGATGACTGTTCTGACCTGGTTTAGGGTCCAAAGAGGGGATGCACAGGCTGAGTAGTTTATAATAATAAAAAAAAAAAAAAAAAACAGTAGTAGTAGTAGTAACCAGTATCAAAATATAATTGTTTAAATTTTGGTAGTAACAGTAGTTCGTTCAGTCCACAATATATTTCGATAAATATATAATAATACTTACAATGTTCACCAGTAGTAGTAGTAGTAGTAGTAGTAGTTAGTATATAACATTTATAAAAAATAATGATTGTCAATAGTAGGAAAGATTATAGAAGCGTAGACATATGTGTATAGGAATTACATTGGATATATTGCGAAGATAATTCAAGAACAGAGAAAGAGAGAGAGTAGCTGAGCAAGGCTACTTACAAAGCATTTAACGTTACAAAGACTCCCTTCATCTCACATGCAAATCTTGTACCAACAGTTTCTAAAACCAGGGACATTTTATCATCGATAGCATTATAAAATAGTATATTGATACATACATAAATACGGTAAAGATCCGTAAACAAATAATGCAAATAACTTATAATAAAACAAAGACAAAATGAGACAGTTCCCATTAGTGCAAACTTAGTAGCCTACACCGTTTTCTACACTTGTTTGATGTTATGATCTTGCATTATTAACGAGAGAGAGAGAGAGAGAGGGGGGGGGGGGTGATATAGAGCTTGTGCTAGATAGGATGTTGCACTACGTAGTTATCATTTAGTTGCATATTTAGCAACTGTTTACGTATTTTGGGATATGGTTTTATGACATTCAGAACATACGTAACAGCAGGAAAGAGAGAGAGAGAGAGAGAGGAAGGGTGTAATGATACTCTAAAAGGGAAGGGGGGAGGCGAAAAGGGAGGAGGGTGGATGGGGAGAAATGGGAGGAGGGGGTAGGGAGTATGCTAGGCGGAGGAATACATACACTACACTGCATCTCTCCGACCTCCATATATAAACCATTATTTCGTATTCCCTCCATCAATACCTCTCTATTTTCCCTTCATTTAGCCTTATCCCAGCCCCTGGTCAACCAGTTCATTCGATAATCAGCCCTAATCCACCCGATAATCCGAATACCCACTGGAAAGTGCTTTGTTGACAAGTGTGCCTCGGTCTACGTTTGAATCTAAAGGTCCAGAGTAGGGTGGGAGGGTGGTGGTAGAAATGGGAGGGAGGGAGGGAGTTGATGAGAGGGGTGGAGGGTGGGTGGAAGAAGTGTACTGTAGTTAATATTTAATTTGAATTTGGCTAGAGCTGAAGTAAGGTGAAGGCAGGAATGGGGGAGGTGGACGTGAGTGGGGGGTATTGGTTGGGATTTAGGAATGATTTTGCCCTTGCGAGGCTAGGCTGGAGGGAGGAACAAGGGGGAGGCGTAGGGAGGGAGGGAGGAGGGAGGGGTGAGAAGGGCAAGGGAAGGAAAAAGGGAGGGGTGGGGGGTTGATGGAAGGGGGCGGGGCAGTAGAATGGCTTACGTCGTGAAGGTTGACAACTTTTGTTATTCCAATCATTTGAGCCACTCTACTCCACCATAAACACCTCAAATTCTTTACCCCCAAAGAGTAAGATAGATACGAGGCTTTAAATGTGAAGTATTGGCAAGAATGAGAGTGATAGGTGTAATAGAGTAATGCAGTGGGTAGTGTCAAGCGGTATCTGGCATCTTTCGTCTTTGTTGTGGTTAGGAAAGGTTAGGGGGAGGAAGACGCAGTGGAAAGTTATGAAACGTCCTCAATATAACGAAGTCACCACTAGATCCGCCATTTCCTCCTGTTTAGCATCTTTGTTTTTGCGGTTTGACGAAGGTTTGGTGGAGTTGTGAAGGAAGTAGGTGGTGGCAACTTGGGAGAGGCGACGGGTGGGGTTCAGTTTGAATTTAAATGCCCCGAGATGTGACGTTTGTGCGAGCAAGAGAGAGAGAGAATGTGTGTGTGTGTGTGTGTGTGTGAGGGGGGGGGGGGGGACTGAAAGAGTGCATCTTCTGAGTTAATAAAGACCTAACATGGACAAAATATACCAAAGTAAACGGACAAACTATACCAAAGTAAACTAACTGTAAAGCGAAAATTAGGTACACTAGGAAAACAGTTACAACAAATTGTTTCAAACTAAACTATCGTCCCATACTCAGGTTACATACATTGCTAGGTATCTATTATACATATTGCGTGATAGACATACATAGTAATTAACAGATTAAGCCCAAGGTTTAACATGGAATGTAATCATGTAATATAATTAGTCTGGGTTATAGGACTTGCTTATGCAAGAAATATCTATAAGTAAAAAATCCTCTTTACACCAACAAATGTGTGGATATAAAATAAGCTATACCCTGTAGTTCAGAAATCCTAAACCCTAACCTCTGTAACTCAAATAGAGCTAGACAAAAAAATTGTAATATCCAAACCTATTCCCTGGCTTACCAAGTTACCCTTCCCAAATGGTAGCTCGTTTACTGTATACAGTCGTTTGAGAGTTATAGAGGTTAACGTTCAAGAGCTGCATACTTACGTGGCATAGGCAACAGAAAAGCAGAGGTAAAGGGAGGTCACCAAGAGGAGGAAAGACGGGAGGGAGAGAGAGGTTGTGAGGCTAGCTAGGTGGAGAAAGGGAAAGGGATAGCTGGGAGAGAAAGGGGGGGGGGGGGGGGTAGTAGAGAGAGGGATGGGTACACTCAGGCTCAAAAATTCTATCCCAGCTTCTAGACTTCTACTTGTATTTTGAATTATTTTCTCCAATAATATAACCACAATATTCCTCAAACTTTAAACCATCCTTGAATATACTGTAAAGGTCCTGTTCTTGTGTAGATAGGACGTATGTTTCTTTTCCCGAGAGAGGTAAACAAAGGTGGAATACTGAAAGTGGTGGAATACTGAAAGTGGAACACTATTTTTGAACGATACGGTACTTCAAGAGAGAGACCCTTTAGAAGACGGCCATCGGACAACTTCACCGTAACGCTCTTTGGGGAACCCATTATTTATGTGTTTATTTTTATGTGGATGAGGGAGACAAAAGGCAAAAGACTTAAGGCCAAAATCCAGGAATGTTTCAGGGTTTATATTTGTTTTTGTTTTTCAGAACTACATTTACTCGTTAGCTCCTACAAAACAAATTCGTGCGTCATATACAATCCTATTTTCATTACATTATTAATGATATTATACTCACTTGTGTCGTATTATCATCTTGCATAAATACTCAAGCGAGAAAATACTAGTTTTAATGTTTGTGAAATAGTTCGGAGTTCCATACTTTACGAATACTATAATAGTAGGTTGCGTCTCTCTCTCTCTCTCTCTCTCTCTCTCTCTCTCTCTCTCTCTCTCTCTCTCTCTTCTACTTTGCTGTACCATTCTTCTAATATGCAGTAAACTGTTCCTGTCTCTAGTAGTATTAAGGCCGGACCACCAACTAGGGACCGCAAGGGTTGTGTGGTCTGAGTATCTGTGTAACTTTGTGTATTTGGGTAACTCTCAGTTCATGTACAACAAACATATAAAACATAAAGATTTATTAATTTACATATTATTATTTTTTTGTTTCCAGTTGTCTCATCACTGTCTCCTATAGGGTACCTGTCACAAGGGATGCTGAGGGTTAGGAAGGTTAGGGCATCATAGCTTCAGGGTGTACAGTCCGAGATTCAGAGAGAGAGAGAGAGAGAGATGCAGATTATTTTATTTCCATTAAATATGCAATAGCTGTTCATAAAATAAAATAATCTTAAACAAATTACATAATACATAATGCATCATGAGAGAGAGAGAGAGAGAGAGAGAAAAAAAGAGAGAGTACCTGTCACAAGACATACTGTGTTATTTACTGTAGGTTAGGGGTTAGGGCATCATAGCTTCAGGGCCGAGATTAAAGAGAGAGAGAGAGAGTACCTGTCACAAGACATACTGTGTTATTTACTGTAGGTTAGGGGTTAGGGCATCATAGCTTCAGGGCCGAGATTAAAGAGAGAGAGAGAGAGAGTACCTGTCACAAGACATACTGTGTGTTATTTACTGTAGGTTAGGGGTTAGGGCATCATAGCTTCAGGGCCGAGATTAAAGAGAGAGAGAGAGAGTACCTGTCACAAGACATACTGTGTGTTATTTACTGTAGGTTAGGGGTTAGGGCATCATAGCTTCAGGGCCGAAATTAAGAGAGAGAGAGAGAGTGTGTGTGTGTGTGACAGAGAGATAGTAGGTTTATTATGCACCAGGAAAACCACCATTACTACCGGTACTAAAACTGCAGAGAGAGTGTGTGAGAGTGAGAAGGAGTGAGAGAAATACATTAGGTTGATTATGCACTAAAAATACACTACCATTAATACTACTGCAAAGACTACACCGAGAGAGAGAGAGACCAGATTATCAGCCTCCTGTTTTCTTCATCATGTGACATTCTAGCCTGAAATTCTCTAGCATCCTCTCTCCTATCAGTTACAACCCCCCCCCCTCTCTCTCTCCTATCAGTTACCCCCCCTCTCCCTCTCTCCTGTCAGTTACACCCCCCTCTCTCTCTCAAGCATCCTCTCTCCTATCAGTTACAACCCCCCTCCCCCCCTTCTCCCTCTCCTATCAGTTACCCCCCCCCCTCCCTCTCTCCTGTCAGTTACAATCCCCTCCTCCCTCTCTCAGTTAGAACCCCCTCCCCCCCTTCTCTCTCCTATCAGTTACCCCCCCCCCTCCCTCTCACCTGTCAGTTACAATCCCCTCCCTCTCACCTGTCAGTTACAATCCCCCCCCCTTCTCTCTCTCCTATCAGTTACAATCTCCTCCCTCTCTGTTACAACCCCCTCCCCTCCTTCTCTCTCTCTCCTATCAGTTACCCCCCCCCCCTCTCTCTCTATCTCTCCTGTCAGTTACAATCCCCTCCTCCCTCTATCAGTTACAACCCCCTCCCCCCCCTCCTCTTCTCTCTCATTTTCAAGCATCTTCTCTTTCTTCTATCCATTGCAATCCACTCCACTCACTCTCACTCTCATTCACTCTCTCTCTCTCTCTTTCAGTATCTAGCATGCTCTCTCCTATCATTTACAAACTCCCCTAACACACACACACTCTCTCTCTCTCTTCTATAAATTCCTTCAGGCTATTTCCCAAGCCTGCAAGGGTAATTCTTTGCCAACCCTCTTTATTGTAAGGTAATTGCAAGATGGAGGGGGGGGGGAGCCTTCTGTTTTGCTATTCTTTTCTTTAAGTTTCATTTATTTGGAGTTTGGCTATCTCCAGTCAAAATAAGTCCTGGCCGCCTCGCTTGGATCGTAAAGTCTGTGTGGGTAGTATGTGTAAATCTATGCAAATTTCTTTCCCGAGCATCTTCTCTCCCTATCGGTTACAATCCCCCCACCCTCACCCCCCATATCTCTCTCTCTCTCTCTCTCCTATCATTGTCGCTATCCTTTCCTTCCACTTTTCCCTACTCTTCGGGTTGCTATCTCTACTAAGATAAGTCCTGGCCACCTAGCAGTGATCGTGAAGTCTATGTGGCCAGTGTATCAAGGTAAATATATGTCAATCTCTCTCTCTCTCTAACAGTTATTGAATCGAAATGTATTTTTGTCTGCCTGCATACACTCTGAGGTAAATATAGGTTATTTAATCAAGTCAAGTCTCTCTCTCTCTCTCTCTCTCTCAGCCTACTAGTGTAAGTGATAATACAGGTGCCTGGTTTAATATCGACATTCAAGTAATCAGTAAAGGTGAGTATATAAGTACTTTGATACCACATTTTATTCGGGAAGTGACGGGTGGGTGTTTCTAGGTGTGCGTGACTGCGTGTGTTCATGCGTTATTATTTTATAAATAATTATGCTTTAGTGCCTTGGTTACTTGTTTAGGTGTATTTTTAATATTGTTGCTTGGTTTTTATCTTTCTTGTTCGTGGTTTAGCCTCAATATATGATTTTGTGTTCGCGTTGTAGCTTTCTCGTTTAGTTTGCGCTCTTTTTTGCGCATATACTGTATATCTTGCTTGCATGTTCCTTTTGTGTGTGTGCTAAAATGTCTTATTTGTGGGCTTTAGCTGTCTTAATTGTGCATTTTTGTTTCTTGAGTGTGTTCATTTAGTTTGATCGTTTATATATATATATATATATATTTTTTTTTTTTTTTTTTTTTTTTTTCTATATTCCAACTACTCCCTCTCGGGCATAGGCTGATAGCCTTTACACTCTACCGCTGAACACAGTGAGGCCCGTGAGGTCTTGCTCCAGTCTAGGGAGTGAGACATGCGAAGCTTCACGGCTCGAAGCATCTCCATCTCTGAAGCCGCCTCGCCTCTGCGCTTCACAGTCTCATCCCCCACACTCGGACCCTCACTCTCAGAACGCCACCTATTGAGCAATTAACTCGCTAGGCATTGCCCCCCTGTAGCATATTTTTGAATATGGGAATATCATACAATGCTATTTAATCAGGGAACAATGAGGGTATTTTTTTGGCATTTCGGTGTGCTGTGGTAATGCACTGATACTAGGTACAGCACAAACTCCATCCCAATAATATCTTCCCATTGACATATTGGGATTCGAACCCGGGTCCATTGGATTACCAGTCCAGTAGCAAGACCACTCCGCCACACCTCCCCTTTATAGCCTTTAAAGTTGTCAGTAATGGTGAGCAGGTATTATGATAAGGTGTTTATTTCTGGAGGTGACTGGGGAGAATGTGTTTTTTTTGCGTGCGTGTGTTTTTGCGTGCGAGTGGTAATTTGTTTTGCGTGCGGGTGTTTTTGTGTCTTGTTATTGTATTCAAGTGAGCCAGTGTGGAGTTGTTTTCTTTCTTGCCAAGTTTGTTTTTCTTGTGGAGGATATTTCTTGTTTGTGTTTTAGCTTTCTTGTTTGTGTTAGCTTTTGTGTATGTGTGTTTTAGCTTTAAAATGTTTGTTTTTAGCTTTCTGTTTGTATTTGCAGAGGTGGTTTTGGTGTAGGATGGGGTGGAGGTAAACATAGTCATCTGTGCAGTATATCCCTCTGTTTAAAGTGCATAGGGTAAAGACCGTATATCCATCTTGGCCCTTTTGCTAATTATGTAACGTGTATATATTATAATCCAATGTACTGTGCTTATGCTAGCTCAATAAAGAGTCAAATCTGTATAGAGACGGTCGTGAGGTTAGGGTAGAAGAGGGGGTGGTGTAAGGAGAGGGGGAGGAGGGGGTTTTAGGACCAAGGGCAGGGCAGGGTGAGGGTTGTAAATACTGAATAAGGTCTTACCCCTTTACTTCACCTCCCACCCTCTCTCTCTCTCTCTACCCCCGCCCCCCACTCCCCCTACTCCCCCCCCCCCCCTCCCCTCTCTCTCTCTACCACCGTCCCCTCTCTCTCTTTCTCTCTCTCGCTCTCTCATTGCAATTTAGTGCATAGTAAGCAAAAGTTGCTATTGAATTTCTCTCTCTCCCTCCCCCCTCTCTCACTCTCACTGTCCCTCTCACACTCACTTTCACTGTCTTTCTTTGTCTCTCATGGAAATTTAGTGAATAGTTAGAAAAATGTGTCTTTTAATCTTTCTATTTACAGTTGCCCATTCAATTTTTCATGTATCTAATAATTATCCCAGGTGCATCCAGTATTCAATAAATAGGGTTTCAATGTTATAATTTTCATCTCTTCCCCTAAGCTTTGAGAGAGAGAGAGAGAGAGAGAAGGCAGTGGGAGGGGCTGAAACACAGAGGGGGAATGGGAGGGAGGTAAGGAGGAGGGGGGTATGTATTCCTCCGCCTCTTCCCTCCCTCCCTCCCTCCTTCAACCCAGCTGATCCTTGGTTACATCATCCTCTCTCTCTCTCTCTCTCTTTCTTAATGGTAGGCTATGTAATATATCTATCGTTCATTATAAAGATAATAAATTAAAAGTGCAGATTATGCATTTTGAGAAGACACCTACAAAGCCTACATAATGCACAAACACATTGTTTAATCTGGCTACCATTAGACGATTGTATACAATATAGGCAAGGATATGTGACAATTATAAGGGTAAATACTATCTCCATTAACCCTCTGACTTCCATATACCCTTCCTAATCTAAATAAAATCGTCTAATGATAGCCAGAAAACAGAAAAGAAATGCATAATCGGATCTTGAAAGGGTTAACTGTTCACATGAATACAGTGTCCTAAACATTAACCCCTTATGTGCCGGCGACGTCTTCTTGTATTTTAGTATAGCTATATTTAGAGGATTTTGTACCATTCAAGAAGGATCTATGGTAGTCAAAAGGGTTAAGGGAACTATTTCGAAGCTTGTTAATTGCTAGAGGCCCTTTTTAAACTGAATAAAATTGTCTGATAGTAGCCAAAAGAAGGTTAAAATGACGGCCCCGGTACATAAAGGGTTTAGTATTACAGGAAGAAAAAAACAAATTCCCTGAAAACTAACTAACCTTGTGATTTTGACTTCCGTACTTGACCCTCGACCTGTTTGCCAACATTAAACAAAATATTTTGAGGTAAAATTTAAACTGAACTTTGACTTGGCTTTTAATTGTGGACTTAAAACGTGATTGTAATTTCCGTTTCGCTTGGTGATTACATAGGAAAGTCAAATATATGTGACTAATTCAATGGTAATTTATTTGTTAGCATGGGAGTTATTAAAAGTGAAGGACGGAACTTCAAGAATCTCCATAAGGCTCTAAAACTGAAGTCGGCAATCTACGTTCCCCCACGTACAACAGCAAGAAAGGAGAATGAACAACCCAGGCCCCCATCAGTCCTTAGCGAGCTTCGTCTTCCTTCAGGATCAAGGAATGGATCAGTGGGCGGAGACACTGCTATCTCAGCCATTCACGAGTTAGAACCCTCTCTGTACCTCATGAGCTTTGACTTTTTCCAGGACCACAGAACTAACCGATAGGTGAAGCCACTGCCCTTCCAGCCACTCACAGAGCTTCAGTACCATTTCCAGCAGCCAATGGGAAGGTGGCTGGAACCTCAGAATCAGCTCCTCGTTCCAAGAGCTGGCCTTATAAATCCCGGGACCAGCTGTAAAATCACTCGTCCACAGGCTCCCTAACAACGTCCAAGACAGCAGCCACGGAAACGCCTGAACATCTCCATACCAATCAATAGGAGCAGCCTACCACCTCCTCCAGCAGTCTCGGCATCGCCACCTCCATCAGCAGTCACCGTCACCGGACCAGTAGCAGCCTCGACTCCAGCACCTGCCACCATTGATTATCCGGTGGCACTCCCCTCCTCCACGTCGTCTGAATACATTGTGTCCACCATAGGAGAAATAGTCGACGTGGAGACGATCGAGGAAGAAGGAGAAGAGGATGCAGCAGCTGAACCACAGCAAGTAGAAGGTCTTAGGGCCTTCCAACGACAGCTGGACAAGCTCAGGATATCACCACAGCAAGTAGAAGGTCTTAGGGCCTTCCAAAGCCAGCTGGAGAAGATCAGGAGGAACTCCGAAAAAAAGGCAAAAAGATCCAGAAAGTCCTTCAGCATGGAGGACTTCGTAAAGTGCCATCAGTAACACCATCGGCTTCTTCACCACCACCATCTCCCACCTTCATCTTGCAGCCCCAGCCCCCTTCTTGGCAAGCCAGACTGATTCAACCCAATACTCAACTCACGCACGTTGGGTCAAGCCCCGACACCCTATTACTCTAACTATTACCACTGTCTCTCCTACTTAACCAAAAACTTCCCCTTCTTTCACCTTCACCCACCTTTTCTATATTCATTTGATTGATTTGATTGATTGATTGCAGTCCATGTCCATTAGAACACTTGAGACTCCCCATGAGCTCAGACCTGAGATTCCCTCTCTCTACAAAGGCCAGAAGGACTCCAGCCAATGAAACCAGTCAGGTGGACGGCAAGGGCACTGATATAAGCGAGGAAAAAGAGAATTGTGAAAATGAGGGCTGACAACTCTACTCCTGAAGAAGAGGCATTGACAAAACCCTCTTGCCTGTTGCAGCAACCATTGAACTCAGTCCTGGTGTCTGAGTGCCCTGAGGTCAAGGAACTGAGGCGACTAATAGGTGGTGACATCCAGGTCGAGACAGACGACTACTACCAGAGGCTCGGTCAGCATTGGAAAGACGAGTTTCCGCGTACTCTTGCTATCTGGAGCCATAATTGACGCTCGACCCCAGAAGCTCCCAGGCACAGAGAACTGCACCTGCTGGAGACATGCCGGGACCCCACTGATGATGATGGCGAGGATCCCAGCCTGGACCTGAAGAAGGGGTTGCATTGTAAACGTCAGCCTTGAACCAGCATCGACAACCTACCTCTGCCGCCCCCAGGCTCAGAGGGCTGCGCAACCAACCTAACTAGAGATGCCGAGGCCTCAATCCCAGCCAAGATATTGTTATGCAAGTCGTTGCAAAATTTGAATACCCACCTGGTAGAAATTGTCAACGCTGCCTTTCTATACATTTGTATTAGGTTGCATAAACCGTCGTATTGATATTGTGCTTTAACAAACAATATTTTCACAATCATTAAATACATCGCCTTTTATAAAACCCCATGAAACACAAAATAAGTAGTAAAAGCCACTGGTAACTTATATGAATAAATTATGAGTATAAGACGAATTAAACACAATAAAAGTGTGTTTACATTTATTCTTGGACGGTATTTTGATTATTTTCCGATTATTTGTATTTCAAAAGACTCATCGCTCACTTTCTCTCATACGTCGATTATGTAAAGCGCGAAAAGTAAGTACGTGAACGATAAACTTCTCATACTTAATTTATTTACCCCAGTATATAAGGTCGAATAATTTATCAATGGCAACACTCCACTGATTATGTCATGGAACGGTATAAATTGGTTGGCGTTTCCCGCTCCCCTTCTCCCTCAAGTTTAGCCCCATTAGTTTTCATATTTTAAGATTGCGGCCCATTAGTTTGGCGATTTAACACCTTTCACCCCATTTCTGTGACCATTTGTGACATTAAGTGTCGATTTTTCCTAGCGAGCAATAGCGAGCCTGTAATTTTAGAGGAATCGGCCTTCCACAAGGACCTTTTTCTACCAAAAAATGTACAAATTTATCTAGAAGGAGGATCTTGGGGATGTTTGTTTTAAGCTTGGTGGAGGTATAGGGAGGAAACACAAAACAATAATAAAGAAATATATAAATCGACCAATATATAAACCCTCCCCCCTTAATGACTAAAACAATAAACAATGTTATGTGTTAGAGATAAAAAAAAACAAGCATCTTCCTCTAGTAATTTAATTTGAGCCGCCCGGCTGGCTCAGTTGATAGCGTGCCTGATTCCCATCTTGAAGGTCTCGCGTTCAATCCCCGCTCAGATTGAAAAGTTTTTCTGGGATACAGCCGGCGGTTACCATCTCCCCATGAGCAAGGGGGATGGGTAATGGTCTCTGGTAGACTAAAGAAAGCCAAGCGCTTGTGAATCCTCGAAGGAGGAGATACGGGCGCTATATAAGTAACCAGACGATTATTATTATTATTATTATTAATGTGTTCTGGTTTTTGTGTTTTGATGGAAATATATATATATTTTTTTGTTCATCGTTGCAGAAGCGCCCATGACGTCACCATGCTGTTGTCATTATCAACTGCATATACTTTATATATCATTATTTACCTATATTAATGGGAGGGGGGGGGGGAGTGCTTATTAGCTAATTTATACATAAGTTTATCATTTGTTTAGTTTTCTCCCTAGACCTCAATCAAGCATTAAAAAACACCCCTCAAGACCCTCCTTCAAGATAAATTTGTACATTTTTCGATAGAAAAATGTCTCGGCCAAAGGCCGGTTTCCCTTAAATAACAGGCTCGCTATCGCTAGGAAAAAATCGACACCTAAATATCACGAAGTCTAAATATTGACAAAGAAATGGGGAGAAAGATCTTAAAATCGCTAAACTAATGAGCCAAACATCATAGAACCTGGAAACTAATGATGCTAAACATGAGGAAGAAGGAGGAACAGAAAAACCGACCATCTCCCCTTAACACATTGCCAGTTGTAGAAGGTATATAATCTACATATTCATATTACATTAGAGCAGAATTGGCAAAACCACATCCTCTTCTGTACCAAGGACGTCTTTCTAATTTTATTCTAACTATATTTAGACGATTTTGTACAGTTTAACCCATTGGCTGCGGGAAACGTAGTACTACGTTTTGGCAAGTTACAGCAATTTATAGGCTTTAAAAGCCTGTAAAGGCCGTAGAAATTGAGTGTCAGTGGGCGGGACCGCGAGGCGCCCACCTCCGACCGTCAGCACGTCTATCCGTGCACTGAGGCAAACTGAGGTCCCAGACCCGGGTCTCAGCAGTGCTATCTATCTATCTATTGCCTGACGCCATGGTCCCCGAAGGGGTGGCAGTGCTGCCAAAGGCAAAAAAGCGCTACATTGGTAATAAATACCGAGTTTTCCCCAATGTCTATGGTAGCGCTGCGGGTGAAGCCCGCAATCTATGAAGCTCATTCTAGTGTCATTTTGAAGCTATTTTCCTCTAGTTTTCGGCAGAATACATTTAATTTCATGCAGACACTTTATTAATCATTCAGGAGTGCCTGAATACACCCTAAATAGCCCAAATATGCCAGCAGAGAAAAGGTTAAGAAGGATCTGTGGTAGCTAAAAAGGTCAAGTGAGATAGTGCGAAGCCTGTTAATTGCTGGAGGCCCATTTTAAACTCAGTAAAATCGTCTAACAGCAGCCAGAATAAACTTAAAAGGACGGCACCGGTACAGAAGGGGTTAATTGGTGTTAGTGGATCGCCTGTGTAATCATATGTTAATTAATACTTGTACCTCATGTAACTAACTCTCTCTCTCTCTTTCATTACACCCACACACACTCTCTCTCTCTCTCTTTCATTACACACACACACTCACTCTTTCTCTCTCACTACACACACACTCTCTCTCTCTCACTACACACGCACACTCTATCTCACACTACACACACACTCTCTCTCTCACTACACACACACACACACACTCTCTCTCTCTCTCACTACTCACACTCTCTCTCTCTCTCTCACTACATACTCACACTCACTCTTTCTCTCTCTCTCTCTCTCTCTCCTGTTACGAGTCAAAGCCTTCCCACCGTTAGAGTTAACACTTCACTTACTGTACTGTACACACACACACAAAACAACTTGTACACACACATACACACTCACACAAGCTCTTTCACACACAGGTACACGCGCACCATTCTCACTGTACTGCGCACACACACACACACACACACTTCCATACACAGATACACACACGCATTTCCATACACGGATACACACACGCACTTCCGCACACAGATACAAACATGCACACCACACTTACTGTACTGTACACACACACACACACACACACAAACCAGCATTTACACACACACAGGTTAATACTCAGGCGCACACACTAACATTTATATACAGTACACACATACACACACACAACCTACACACGCACACACACAGGTACACATGCACGCACACACTGTACAGAAAATAATGATAATTGTCATCTTTCACAGAATATAATAGCCCGTGTTTAATAGGAAGCCATTATCGTCTATTACCAGGAAGACAGTTTACCAGCAGACCAGTAACGATAGTGGATGTTGTTGTTGTTGTTATTGGTGTTGTTGTTGTTGATGTTATTATTGTTGTTGTGGTTGTTGTTGTTGTGGTTGATGTTATTATTGTTGTTGTGGTGGTTGTTGTTGTTGTTGTTGTTGTGGTTGATGTTATTATTGTTGTTGTGGTTGATGTTATTATTGTTGTTGTTGTGGTTGTTGTTGTTGTTTGTATCTCTATTATAAAGATACAATTATAGTCGATAACATGAATTAATATTCTTGTTGTTGTTGTTTTATTATCTATAATACACATACACAAATAGTTATTAACAAGAGTGAATTTTATTGTTGTTGTTGTTTTGGATACTAGTGTTGTTGTTGTGGTTGTTTATATCTCAATAATGAAGATACAGTAATGATCGGTGTTTGTTTCGCTGTGTTGGCCAGCAATAACAAAATGCACGAATGATTAACACGTGAATAAATAGCATGGATTTCGATCAAACTTGGTGACAATATTTTCGTACCTGGTCGGATCGGATTGGGGGAAGGGGGGGGGGGTAGTTTGCATCCTAGACCTCTATCAAGCACCCCGAAATCCCTCCTTCGAGATAAATTTGTACATTTTTCGGTAGAAAAATGTCATGGCCAAAATGCTATTTCCTCCTAGAACCGAGATAGAGAAGACGAAGAAAAAAGAAACAAGAAGAAATAGAAACAAATTGAAAAAAAAAGCAAAGGAAGAAGTATACAAAGAAGGAATAAAAAGAGGAAGAAGTATACCAAGACAAGGAAGAAGAATAAGGAAGAGGAAGACTAAGGAAGAAGAATAAGGAAGAGGAAGAATAAGGAAGAGGAAGCATAAAGAAGAGGTAGAATAAGAATGGGAAGAGGAAGAATAAAGAAGAGGTAGAATAAGAATGAGGAAGAGAAAGAATGAGGAAGAGGAAGAATAAGGAAGAGGAAGAATAAGGAAGAGGAAGAATGAGGAAGAGGAAGAATAAAGAAGAGGAAGAATAAGGAAGAGGAAGAATAAGGAAGAGGTAGAATAAGGAAGAGGAAGAATGAGGAAGAGAAAGAATAAGGAAGAGGAAGAATAAGGAAGAGGAAGAATGAGGAAGAGAAAGAATAAGGAAGAGGAAGAATAAGGAAGAGGTAGAATAAGGAAGAGGAAGAATGAGGAAGAGAAATAATAAGGAAGAGGAACAATAAGGAAGAATGAAGAAGAGGAAGAATAAGGAAGAGGAAGAATAAGGAAGAGGAAGAATAAGGAAGAGGAAGAATAAGGAAGAGGTAGAATAAGGAAGAGGAAGAATGAGGAAGAGAAAGAATAAGGAAGAGGAAGAATAAGGAAGAATGAGGAAGAGGAAGAATACGGAAGAGGAAGAATAAGGAAGAGGAAGAGAAAGAATGCGGAAGAGGAAGAATACGGAAGAACAAGAATAAGGAAGAGGAAGAATAAAGAAGAGGTAGAATAAGGAAGAGGAAGAATAAGGAAGAACAAGAATAAGGAAGAGGAAGAATAAAGAAGAACAAGAATAAGGAAGAGGAAGAATAAAGAAGAGGTAGAATAAGGAAGAGGAAGAATAAGGAAGAACAAGAATAAGGAAGAGGAAGAATAAGGAAGAGGAAGAATAAGGAAGAGGAAGGATAAGGAAGAGGAAAAATAAGGAAGAACAAGAATAAGGAAGAGGAAGAATAAGAAAGGAAGAATAAAGAAGAACAAGAATAAGGAAGAGGAAGAATAAAGAAGAACAAAAATAAGGAAGAGGAAGAATAAGAAAGAGGAAGATAAGGAAGAACAAGAATAAGGAAGAGGAAAAATAAGAAAGAGGAAGAATAAGGAAGAACAAGAATAAGGAAGAGGAAGAATAAGAAAGAGGAAGAATAAAGAAGAACAAGAATAAGGAAGAGGAAGAGGAATAATAAGGAAGAGGAAGAATAAGGAAGAACAAGAATAAGGAAGAGGAAGAATAAGAAAGAGGAAGAATAAGAAAGAAAGGAAGAATAAGGAACAGGAAGAATAAGGAACAGGAAGAATACGGAATATAAGAATAAGGAAGAATGCGAAGAAGAGAAAGAGGAAGAATAAGGAAAAGGAATACAAAGAAGAACATAAAGTAAAGAGAAAGAAGTGAAGAAGGAAGAATAAGGAAAAATACAAAGAACATAAGAATATACATAAGAAGAGGGAGAACAAGAAAGAAGAATACAAAGAAGAAGAAGAGTACAAAGAATTAGAATAATAGAAATACAAAGAGGAAGAACAAGGAAGAATAATACAAAGAAGAAAAAAAATACAAATAATAAGAAAAAGAATAAGGGAATCGAATTTAAATAAGATGAATAGAAAGAGGAAGAATAATGAAGAATACAAAGGAGAAGAATGGGAAGAATAAGGAGGAGGTCTAAATTATAACCCCCCGCCCCCCGGCAGTTAAAGGGCGTATTCAGGGGGTCAGAGGTGGTGGGTATGGGGGTGGGGTGACAGGGGGCGACGACCCTACCATGAGTGTGGGCGGTGGTTGTGACGCTTTCTGTTTGAAGGGGGAGGGTCAAAGGTCAGTCACCACCCCCTCCCTTCCCCCCACTACCCCACAGGTCACAACAAGCACTCCCCCCCCCCCCCCCCCTCCTCCCCTACCCACCCCGCCTTGCCCACCTTAAACAAGATATATGTTAATTATTTGTCTAGTAATAAATAAATGTATATATTTAAATTAAAATGTAAAACTTGCAAACTAAACAAACCAAAACTGGGACGAAGGCAATATAAAGGCAAAATAACTTATATAAATCGCTATGCGGAAACAACGCTTACTAAAATAAAAAAATAAATAAATAAAAGAACACAATCCACCACATAGGGTGTACAGTCGCGCTAATAAGTCATGTCTCAGCTGGCATTACGTTTGGCTTGCTCTGTGCTTTATTAATGTCTGTCAGATGTTGAATAGGGTCGGGAAGTGTAGGAACAGGTTGGTATATCTCACTCAAAAAGAAGAAATCACGTGTAAATATTGTTGATACCAATTATTGATCAAAACATAATTGGTGCCGAGACATCACTTATTAGCGCGACTGTACATCACTATATGAGCAAGTCATTCTGGTTCCCAAGCACATAACAATGCACCATCGTCATGTTCAAGGAATTAGTCAATTTGGGAAGTTTTAGTTTCCTCCCTAGACCTCCATCAAGCTTTAAATAATACCCCCAAGACCCACCTTCGAGATTTTTTTTTGCATTTTTCGGTAGAAAAATTGGCCAAAGGCCAATTCCTCCTAAATTACAGGTTCGCTATCGCTCGCCAGGAATAAATCGACACCTAAGCAGCACGCCAAACTAATGCGGCAAATGTCATATATTCTCAAAATTTAATGAGGCTAAAATTAGGGAGAAGGGGATCCTGAAAATAACACACTTTCAAAGCCACAATGATTAACTAACTCTTTCTGTTTTCGAACGCCAATTATATTCAGGTTAGCATTAGATGATTTAATTCAACTTTGGAAGGGACCTCTAAGAATGAAAGAGGTGAAGTATCTCTCAATTTGTTTTTCTTCTATATTCCAACTACTCCCTTTCGGGCATAGGCTGAGAGTCTGTATATTAAACCATACGTTCAACAGTGAAGCCCGTGAGGTCTCGTTCCAGTCTAGGGAGTGATACATGTGAAGTACTTTGAGATGCAACCAGCCCCCGCTATCTTGCCTTCGCAAGATGCACAGGGCCCGGTTGCCCACCCATGGCTCGAAGCAGCCCCATCTCTGGAGCTGCCTCGACCCAGTGCTTCACTGTCTCACCTCCTAGACTCGGACCCTTACTCTCAGAACGCCACCTATTGAGCAATGAACTCACTAGGCATTGTCCCCCTGTAGCATATTTTGAATATGGGAATATTCATACAGTGCTATTTAATCAGGGAACAATGAGGGTATTTTTTTTGGCATTTCGGTGTGCTGTGTAATGCACTGATACTAAGGTACAGCACAAATTCCATCCCAATATCTTCCCATTGATACATCGGGATTCGAACCCGGGACCATTGTATTACCATGCAGTCCAGTGGCATGACCACTCCACCACAAACTTCTGACTCTCTGACTTCCTCCCTCTGACTTCCAAAATCCCCCATTCTTAAACTAAACCAAATCGTCTAATGGTATAGGCAGAATATAAGGCACAATAACTGAAAGGGGTTCCTGTACAGTATCCTCATTTTAGTGGGTATTCCGACCAACAGCAGATTTTACGAAGGCTAGGAAGCCTCTCATCAAGCTATGGGCACAATATAGTAGTAGCTACAGAATATTACAACCCACACACACACACACACTTCTTAACCCCTTCAGTACAATCACACCTTGTTGTCTGGCTAACATTAGACGATTCTCAGGTGGAGGTCAAAGGTCACTCCCCCCCCCCACCTTCCCCTTCCTCCCCTCCCCTTCCCCTTCCTTCACCCCTCCTCTTTCACTTCCCTCCCCCTTCCTTCACCCCTTCCCCTCCCCCCCCCTCCCCCCTCCCCCTCCCTTCTCCCCTTCTTACCACACCTATTGTTTATGCCCCCCCACCCCCCTCCTCCCGACCCCCTGTAATGCACTTTGGCTTGAACCCCTTGAACCCGCTCTACAACCCTTTCAGTACCAGGGCCGTCCTTTTAAACTCTATTCCGGCTACTATTAGACGATTGTATTCAGCTTAAAAAGGGCCTCCTGCATATTAATAGGCTTCGAACTATCTCACTTAACCCTTTGAGTACCAGCGACGTGTGTTATATTTTATTCTAGCTCTATTTAGACGATCTTATGCAGCTTAGGAAGGATCTGCAAATATGTGCTGCAATTTTATGGGTTGCAGATATATGAGCTGCTAATTCATGAGCTGTAATATGTGAGCTGAAAATCTAGGTGCTGCAAAATTATGAACTGCAAATTCATGAGCTGCAAAATTTATGAGCTGCAAAATGTATAACCTGCAAATTTATGAGCTCCAAATGCATAAGCTGCTATGATCTGCAAATTTATGAGGTGCAAATATAAATGCACCGTCAAAAGGGAGGGAAAAATCACCAAATAATGGATATTGGTGTAAAATCGTCTAACAATAGCCACAATATAATGAAGAAACATGTTACTGTATCCTGAAGGGGGTCCTATGGGATTCAATGGGTTATGGGGGGTTGGGTGTATTTATTGGATTATTTATTAATCACATTATTATTATTAATTTTTTCTTTATTGATTTTTTTAGTTTCCTCCCTAGACCTCCATCAAACATAAAACAAAAAAAACATCCGCCAAAGACCCTCCTTCAAGATAAATTTAAAATCGCCAAACTAATGGAACGAACGTCTTAAAATGTCAAGACTAATGGGGCTAAACATGAGGGAGAAGGGGGTCCAGAAGAAGAAAAAAAATTACATTCCCCCCTATAATAAACCCCTCCTGCAGATGTTAAACTTTCACTTAACGATCCTGCTTCGGCGATGATGAGACCAATTAACTAGGGTCTTTAATTAAGGGGGGAGGGTGTCATTATGCAAGGGCTGTAGTTGGCTTTCTAAACGGGGGGCAATGATGGTTAATGGTAGTTGGGGTTTGTTGGGGTTTTGGGAATGACTTATCTCTCTCTCTCACTTTCTCTTTCTGACTCTCTCTCTCTCTCTCTCTCTCTCTCTCTTTGATCGTAAGGTATGTGTGGCCAATGTATCTATGTAAATCTTTCTCTCTCTCTGATCGTAAGGTCTGTGTGGCCAATATATCTATGCAAATCTCTCTCGCTCTCTCTCTATCTGTACATCTCTCTCTCTTTGATCATAATGTATGTGTGGCCAATGTATCTATGTAAATATCCCTCTCTCTTTGATCGTAAGGTCTGTGTGGCCAATGTAATTATGTAAATATATCTCTCTCTCTCTCTCTCGTATAAGACTACTATTTAAAAAAATCATCATATATTGTTATTTGCCACTCACTCTAACAGCCTCCCAACCCCTCAACCCTTCTCTCTGTAATAGCCGAATTATCGTGATGAGTACATGACAATTTACCCTAGAGAGAGAGAGAGAGAGAGAGAGAGAGAGAGAGAGAGAGAGAGAGAGAAACTGTATAATTTGCCTAACATGGCGTTATGAGTTTTTATTAGCTATGTAATTATTGCCGTTTTTGTTGATATTTCCGTTATTGTTAGATTCTTCTATCCCTACAGCCTGTGATGTTCGTGCGAAGTACAGTATATTGTGTAAATATATATATATGTATATATATATATATATACTGTATATATATATATATATATATATAAATCACTTCGAAAGATGTAATTTGAACTAAGAACCATAATTTTGTTCTCTACATCTACATATTAAGGGGAGACTGGCCGTTTGTTTGGTCTATTAATTAATTTATTCATATATTTGTTTAGTTTCCTCCCTAGACCTCCATCAAGCTTAGAAAAACACCCCCTAGACAAGATAAATTTGTACATTTTTCGGTAGAAAAATGTCCCGGCGTTCTTCTTAAAATTGTAGGCTCGCTATCGCTCGCCAGAAAATAATCGACACCTAGATGACACGAAAGGTCTGAAAATTGACAAGAAAATGGGGCGAAAGGTGTTAAAATCGCCAAACTAATGGCCCGAACGTCTTATAATCTCAAAACTAGTGGGGCTAAACATTAGGGAGAAGGGGGTCCAGAAAAACGGTCTGCCTCCCCCTAAGGACTAAATATAATGGACTCGCCCTTCGTGTGGCACCCTGGTAGGCATGCAAGAGCTAGGGTAGGAGCAAAGGGTTATAGGTGGAAAGTTACGAGGTCATGATCCTATGCATGACTGGCTCTCGTGATCTGCTTAGTGTTACTCTCTCTCTCACACTCACTCTCTCTCTCTCACATATACACACACCCACTCTTTCTTCCTCTGCCCCTCGCTCTCTCACATACACATTCACTCACTCTCACACACACACACACACTCTCTCTCTCTCTCACACACACACACACACACACTCTCTCTCTCTCTCACATATACACACACCCACTTTCTTCCTCTGACCCTCGCTCTCACACACACATTCACTCACTCTCTCACACACACTCTCCCTCTCTCTCTCACACACACACACACACACATTCACTCAGTCTCTCACACACACTCTCCCTCTCTCTCTCACACACACACACACACTCTCTCTTGATTTACCTGTCTATGTACCCATCTCTCTCTCTCTATCTATCTAAAAGGGGCCTCTTAAGAAAACATAACACTGGACCTCAGCCTGTATTTGATATTTTATGTTAAGGGGGGTGACCTGTTTTTGTTCTGTCCTTTTCTAGCTTTCTCTGCCTTGTATCCATTTGGCCCCATTCAGCCTACTGTTTTAAGACGTTTATCCCCATCCAGGTGTCAATTTTTTACTGGTGAGCGGTAGCGAGCCAGCATATTTTTATTTTTGTTTGACAGCAGGCTAAATTTGTAAATTTTTCGATAGAAATATGTCTCCGGCGAAGCCGGATTTCTTCATATAATGCTGGCTCGCTATCGCTCGCCAGGAAGAAATCGACACCTAGATGGGGATAAACGTCTTAAAATAGTTGGCTGAATGGGGCCGAATGGATACAAGCCAGAGAAAGAGAGAAAAGGACAGAAATAACAAAAAGCAGGTCACCCCCTTAATCTCACTCGCATCCGTACTTATAACTAAATAAATTAGTATAAACACATGGACAACGTTTCGCAGAGAGCTTCTTCAGGTCACTATCTGTAAAGCATTGTCAATAAAGTGCTCCTCCTCAAATGTTTATATTCACTCGGTCAACTTTGCAAAGTCAATTTAACGACTAAATTAATATTCATATGCCAATCTCATTCCACTTATCAATCTATTTCAACATTAGTCTTAAATTCCACTTCATTCCACTTATCAATCTATTTCAACATTAGTCTTAAATTCCACTTCATTCCACTTATCTATTTCAACATTAGTCTTAAATTCCACTTCATTCCACTTATCAATCTATTTCAACATTAGTCTTAAATTCCACTTCATTCCACTTATCTATTTCAACATTAGTCTTAAATTCCACTTCATTCCACTTATCAATCTATTTCAACATTAGTCTTAAATTCCACTTCATTCCACTTATCAATCTATTTCAACATTAGTCTTAAATTCCACTCCATTCCACTTATCTATCTATTTCAACATTAGTCTTAAATTCCACTTCATTCCACTTATCTATCTATTTCAACATTAGTCTTAAATTCCACTTCATTCCACTTATCAATCTATTTCAACATTAGTCTTAAATTCCACTTATCAATCTATTTCAACATTAGTCTTAAATTCCACTCCATTCCACTTATCTATCTATTTCAACATTAGTCTTAAATTCCACTTCATTCCACTTATCTATCTATTTCAACATTAGTCTTAAATTCCACTTCATTCCACTTATCAATCTATTTCAACATTAGTCTTAAATTCCACTTCATTCCACTTATCAATCAATCTATTTCAACATTAGTCTTAAATTCCACTTCATTCCACTTATCAATCTATTTCAACATTAGTCTTAAATTCCACTTCATTCCACTTATCTATCTATTTCAACATTAGTCTTAAATTCCACTTCATTCCACTTATCAATCTATTTCAACATTAGTCTTAAATTCCACTTCATTCCACTTATCAATCTATTTCAACATTAGTCTTAAATTCCACTTCATTCCACTTATCAATCTATTTCAACATTAGTCTTAAATTCCACTTCATTCCACTTATCAATCTATTTCAACATTAGTCTTAAATTCCACTTCATTCCACTTATCAATCTATTTCAACATTAGTCTTAAATTCCACTTCATTCTTCTTGTGTCTCTTTTTAACCCCTTCAGCACGATGACGTCATTTTCATCTTGTTCCGGTTACTATTGGTTGACTTTCCTAAAGCCGCTGTCACACGAGCGATTTTTCCGTCAATTTTCCAAGTTTTTTCTAGTTATATTTCAGGACATTTTTGCACTGGTATCGGTAACTAGACTGCAGGTAGAGTATGTTAGGCGGCTGAATTCTGATAAAGTGTAATTTTTGAAGCCGCCAGACCATAATTGCCCGTAAAAATTGCTCGAAAAACGGCTCGTGTGACACCGCCTTTAGCTTATAATCTACCTCTAGGACAATGGGTAAATAAGATCTCAATAAACCCTCTGGATAACGTATGTCCTTAAACTGCATACAATCGTCTGAGTTTAGCCAGAGAAAAAGGTAAAATGGCGTCCTCGTCCTGAAGGGGTTAAAGAATGGGGGAAAATTAAATACAAAACAAGACTCCCAATACCAAAAAAAAAAAAAATGCAAAATAAGACGAAAACTCGGTTGAGAGAGAGAGAGGGGGAGGGGGATGAACTATACGGGGTCAGGTCTGGATGTAAGTGTATCAGCCAACCTATAATTTTCACAGCACTGTAATACACCAGGCACGCAAGAAAGAGAGAGAGAGAGAGAGTTAGAATTAGAGAGTTAGAGTTAGAGTTAGTTACAAAGAGTTGAAAGGAATCATTTGTATCTCAAAGTCCTTGCATTCCATTCTGGAAAGATACTCGAAGTGGAAAGAGAGAGTTTGTTTAGTGAATTACACTCATTACAGAGTGTGCAATATATTATCTACTCTCTTCTTGCACTGCTCTACTGAAACACTGCTTACAACCTTTAAGGGAAGTTTGTTCCAGGTAGAACAGATCTTATAATTATGTGAAAAAGTTTGCACACATACTAGTCCTGAACCTAATCAATTATAATTTCCAGCCATTGTTGCATATTGTTTTCATATCGAGGCTAAACATTTTACTATAATCCACATTGTCAAACACAATAAGTATCTAAAACTTCACTGAGCCGACTTCGTAGTCTGCAAGTTTTCAATGAAGATATCAAGAGTTCTCAACCGATCCTCATAGCTCAGTCTGCTAAACGATGGAATAAGCTTTGCAGCCCTAGCTTGTACTCTTTCCAGTCGCTATATATCTTTCCTGAGTGCTGGAGACCAAAATTGAACAGTCACTTTCAGAGGCATCCCCAATAGCGAATGGCCTGCTTGGCCGAAATGCATCACCTTGCACTTTCCTAAGTTTAGTGACATGTGCCATGTCTCAAACCATTCACCCAGTCTGTTAAGATCCATCCTGAGCTGTTCAACCCCTTTGGGGTCTTTCACATTAACTCCAAGCTTAATGTCATCGGCAAACTTGGAGATCACACTCAACAGATCAATATTGACGCCATTGACATATATGATACACATAACTGGACCAAGGACAGATCCCTGTGGAACTCCAAAACTGGCTGAAATCCGCTCAGAAGAAACACCATTGATTACCATCCGTTGCTGTCTACCTGTTAACCAATTTTTGACCTCTAATGATATCTAGTAATATAGTAGTAGTGACGGTGGGGAATGACAGGTTAGTTGGATCCGTCTCAGGGTTCGGACAGAGACAAGGTTATACAGGGGGTGAAACAAACAAAAGATAGTACAATAATAGTAGTAATGGGAATAACATAAAAAGGGTGCCGATCCAAAATAGTCGGTAAAAGCGCATATTATGTGAGACTCCTCCAGCCAGACCACCTCATTGGGGCCGGAGGGTCTATGTGGCAATCTTTAACCCCTTCTGTACCAGCGACGACTTCTTAACTATGTACTAGCTAGATGTTGATTATTTTATGCAGCTTAAGAAGGAGCTGTGGTAGTAAACAGTGTTAAGGGATATAGTTCGAAGCCTGTTCATTGCTTGAGGCCAATATGAAACTGAATAAGATCGTTTAATAGTAGCCAGAATAAAGCTAAAAGGACGTCGGCGGTACAGCAGGGGTTAAGTCTCTTCCTTTCTTGTACGGATATCCTGAGTTCCTTTGTGTCCCTTCCTTCCTGTACACCTCTCTCTTCCTGCCCCCCCCCCCCCCCCACGCCCTCTCACTCTCTCATCTGTACCTTCTAGTGCCTCTCCCGTAGTTTCCTTTCTTACGTAACTTTAAACTACCTCCACCTCTCTCTCTCTCTCTCACACACATATAAGATCTGTTCTACCTGGAACAAACTTCCCTCCGAAGTTGTAAACAGTTCAGTAGAGCAGTTCAAGGAGAGAGTAGATAGTATTTTGCACACTCTGTAATGAGTGTAGTGAACTAAACAGTCTCTCTCCTTCCACTTCGAGTATCTCCTCGGAATAGACCGCAAGGTCTCTTAGATATTAGTATTCCTTGTAACTCCTTGTGGCCCTCTCTCTCTCTCTCTCGATCCTAAAAATACAGTACAAATTTCATCCTGTAGGTTGAGTGCCCCCCCCCCCACGAAATTGCATATAGTTCTTATATCTATCAATGCATATATTTATCCATCCATCTAACTATCTGTCAACCAATCAGAATCAGTTTATCCATATATTAATTTATCTATTTGTCTATCTATCTTTCAATCATTTCCTGCCTCGCCTAGCCCCCCTCCCTCTGATAGGCTATCAGGACCACCTTTAACCCAACCCGGAGCTATCTGATAAATTAATCAAGGTTATGAAACTGACACACTTTTTTATCGGTTGTTGTTGTTGTGGAGGTGGTGGATGTGTGTATGTTGTTGTTGTTGTTACTGAGGTAGTGATGGTGTGTATGTTGTTGTTATGGAGGTGATGGTGTGTATCTTGTTGTTGTTGTTATTGAGGTGGTGGTGGTGTGTATGTTGTTGTTACTGAGGTGGTGGTGGTATGTATTTTGTTGTTGTTCTTGTTATGGTGGTGGTGGTGGTGGTGGTGTGTATGTTACAGTTGTTGTTATGGAGGTGGAGGTAGAGTGTATGTTGTTGTTGTTGTTGTTGAGGTGGTGGTGGTGGTGTGTGTTGTTGTTGGTGTTGCCGAGGTGGTGATGGTGTACGCTCGCCAGGGAAAAATCAACACGTAAATAACAAGAAAAGTCTTGATATTGACAAAGAAATGGGGCGGATGGTCTTGAAATCGCCAGACTAATTGGAGCTAAGCAAGCGGAAGAAGGGGGACCAGAAAAACGACCCATCTCCCTTTAAATTTTTGTCTCCTACAGGTCCTTCTTAAGCTAATATTATCTAATGAGAGCCAGAATATAAGGGGAATAAAAGCGTCACCGTACACTGAAGGGGTTAATGAAATACTAGTCGGTTTCATTTCAGCTGGCGGTAAATTGTCATGTCCTCATCATGTTAACTCCGCTATTATGAAGATTTTGTAGCAAAATATGATGTTAATTATGAAAACTTTGACTTAATTATGGCACCAAGACATAGTAGTGTCATAATATTTCGTTAAGTATCGATAAATCAGTTGGTAAGGGATGCGATTTACCGTCCAGCGGAAATATATCTAACTATGCACAATTACACACCAAGTTAAAAATACTTCAATGTAAATTATTGAGATATAAATTAACCTGACTTATTAACCCGGGAACGGCAAGAACACTCTTAACCCGTGGAGCCCCGGCTAGTTTTGTAATGTTTGCGCACCAGAACCCGGCCGGTTTTCAAAAAATGGTTTTATTCCAGAAACAATAGCGAATGGGTTAGGAATGAAGGAAAAACCACGAAAAACCGCTCAAAAAGCTTAAAAAATGGTCCTACAGAGCCCCCGAAAACGGATTTTACAAGAGTAAAAAATTGAAGGCAATTATCCCAAAAAAACAGGTTATTGCGCGCTCGCGCACGTGGACTTTGAGAGTTTTCAACCATCGGCACGGTTGCGTGGGATACGTACACAGTTCCCATACAAATCTGAGCCCTCTTGAGTGGCTACACCTGAGGTTACGGTCGGCGCAATTAGGGTGACGCGTCTCTGGGGCTGTGCGTTACATACATCGCCGACGCGTCAGACGCGTCGCTGGGGCTGTACGGGTTAAGAGGTTTTGGTGGGCAAGGGCGAGGACCCTCTTAACCCTTTCCCTGCGGGTGACATTCTGGAACGCATAGGCAATTTACAGCAATTTCCAAGCTTTAAAAGCCTGTAAAAGCCGTAGAAATCGAGTGTCAGTGGGCGGGAGCGTGAGGGACCTCCCTCCGACCCTCAGAACAGCCAGCCACTCACTGAGGGAGACTGTGTCTCGCGCGGCTGTCTCAACAGTGTTGCCGAGCGAGCGAGAGCTAATAATTAGCGAGTTTTCCCGAATGTCTATGGCAACGCTGCGGGTGAGCCCCGCCACCTACGAAGCTCGTTCTGGTGTCATTTTGAAGCTATTTTCGCCTAGTTTTCGGCAGAATACAGTTCATTTAATGCAGATACTTGATTAATCATTCAGGAGTGCCTGAATATGCCCTAAATAGCACAAATAAGCCCGCAGAGAAAGGGTTAAGAGGTAAGGGTTAAAAAAACACTTTTAAAAGGCCCAAGTAGCACTTAAAACAAGTGAAATGGTTATTAAGTGAGATAATTCCCCTCCATACCTCCTATCACTACTCCACATCTGTCAAAATCCCCTCCTCCCCCCCCTTCAATTATCACCTATTTTCCCTGCTATTCCCTTATTCATTGGTATATTTTTGTGTAAACATCTCCAAGCCGGTTCTATGGTGTGGTCATGTGTGTTACGTAAGGTAGAAACTGGGAGTGTGAGGGAGTAGCTCAGTACTGCTTCAGCCCTCGAGAGAAGAGGGTGTACGGCTGGCTGGCTCACAATTAATGAATGAACCGCTCGGTAATACTTCGCGATTTTGATCATCCAAACGATATTCCCACTTGTTTTATTGTTGTTACAGGTTACTATCTTCTTATTAAACAAGAAATAGGTGCATATGAATAAGTAATAACGATATTTATCGTAAAATAACGATTATAGGCAGGAATGGAGCTTAATATTGCCGCCCAGAAGTGTGGTGTTCACTACACCCTGCGCGCGCATGCCGGGTTAAAAGCTGTCTTGACTAATACAATCTGTTTGTCAGAAGATTTGTAGTTTCAAACACGAAAATAATGTTAGAAAAAATGGCCCATCTTACGTGTGTGTGTGTGTGTGTGTGTGTGTGTGTGTGTGTGTGTGTGTGTGTGTGTGTGTATATACAACACAACACGTACGTACAGTATGTGTGTTTATACTACGTAGGCCTACATGTCTGTGTTTGTGTGTAATGAGTGTGTACTACGTGTGTATGTATTGTATGAGTAGCGTCTGTGGTGTGTGTACTGTGTGTGTTAATGTACTGTTTGTGTATGTACTGTACGTGTGTCGTGTGTTTATCAGCAACAACTATGTGGGTGGCAACAATAATTCCCGTTTAGCTTAGGCATGTGTATGTGTGTGTGTGTAGTGGGGGGCATGTCACGTGGGGTACTACTGGTTTATCTCTCCCTATACCTCCCCCTCTCTCTCTCCCCCCCTCCCCTCCACCTATCTGTCTCTCCCACCTCTCTGTATCTCCCATCTATCTGTTTCTCCCCCACCTATCTGTTTCTCCCCCACCTATCTGCCTCTCCCCCCACCTGTCTCTCCCACCTATCTCTATCCCTCACAATTCTCTCTCTACCCCACCTATCTCTCTCTCTACCCCACCTCTCGCTCTCCCTCCCACCTCTCCGTCTCCACTCCCAACACCTTTCTCTCCCACCCCCCCCCCTCCCACCTCTATCTATCTGTCTCTCCCTACCACCTCCCCCCCCCATCTCTCTCTCTCTCTATTTGGTAATCGATTTGTATATTGAATAATAAGGCTGTCAGATACAAACCATAATCTGTAATTTACTCTCACTCACATCCTCTCTCTTACTTTATGTGTGAACTGAGCCTCCTGATCCCACATCAAGGGGCTTCTTTAAATTGTCATAGTGATAAATACTCAGATACTTAACCTCTTCTGTACTGGCGACGTCTTTTAATATTATTATAGCTATATTTAGACGATTGTGTGGAGTATAAGAAGGATCTGTGGTAGTAAAAGGGATAAGTGAGATCAATCAAAGCCTGTTAATTGCTGGAGGCCTATTTTAACCGAATAAAATCGTCTAATAGTAGTCAGAATAAAAAACAACAACAACACCGGTAATGAAGGGGTTAAAGAATGAAGGTCTTACCGTCCAAAACAGGTAAAATGGGGGGGGGGGGATGCATGGAGTGTATTATCGCTCTTTCCCTCTCTCCTTTACAATCTCTCTCTCTGTCTCCTTTATAATAGATCCTAATATTATACATGGGTGTTATGTTAACCTCTTCAGCATGACTCATTGCACACACGTAATAAATCCACCCGTTGTGTTAACCAAAATAAATTAATTGCACTTAGTTACATGCCCTATCAGACAAAATAAAAAGGTGAAGGTATCATCGTAGTGAAGGGGTTAAAGAGTTGTTGGTTTATTTAACAGGAAAATCTCGAACTGTCAATATGTATTATGTTAAGAAATCTGTATAAAGTTTATGCACATATAATATGTAAACGTATGAAATTTATCCAATCACTCTCTCAAATAAAGTGTGCTAAATTATGAACTTATATGATTGTACGAAAAATAGCCATTGTTTCCGAGGAACAAAGGCTATTTGGGTAGCCATATATCACTTTTATAGCAGTTGTTGACCCTTCACAGGATGAAGGGTGGCTGCTCAATAAACTCGACCTTTAGGAAAAAAAAAAAAAAAAAAAAAATCATATACAGGTAGGCCTGTGTATTAATTATATCTATCTCTTCAAGTTGCTTAGCTCCTCAAATACTCATCGCTCACTATTGCATTATTCGCCTTCTCAGTTGCTTAAATAATAAATTATGTAATCAGTATGTCCTCTCTCTCTCTCTCCTGCCAGCAACAATGTCACCCCACAACTGCACTTACGCCTCCCTGCCCCTTTTAAGCACCCCCCCCCCCCTCCCCCCATAGACTACATAAATACACATAAAAGTCAAGGTCAGCCCATTGTGAGTTTGGTTTGTGGGTCCTCCACTAATATACACACACACACGTATGCATACTCACAGACGCTATTTTACAAGGGACTGGGGTTCTCGAAAAGGGGCTACAGTCCTGAAAATGTACTAGACTTGCAGTGTGCTGGCTTAACCCTTAACCCGTACAGCCCCAGCGACGCGTCTGACGCGTCGGCAATGTATGTAACGCACAGCCCCAGAGACGCGTCACCCTAATTGCGCCGACCGTAACCTCAGGTGTAGCCACTCAAGAGGGCTCAGATTTGTATGGGAACTGTGTATGTATCCCACGCAACCGTGCCGATGGTTGAAAACTCTCAAAGTCCACGTGCGTGCGCGCGAGCGCGCAATAACCTGTTTTTTGGGGATAATTGCCTTCAATTTTTTACTCTTGTAAAATCCGTTTTCGGGGGCTCTGTAGGACCATTTTTTAAGCTTTTTGAGCGGTTTTTCGTGGTTTTTCCTTCATTCCTAACCCATTCGCTATTGTTTCTGGAATAAAGCCATTTTTTGAAAACCGGCCGGGTTCTGGTGCGCAAACATTACAAAACTAGCCGGGGCTCCACGGGTTAAAGAGCGGCGCTCGACTTAAGTCGTGCACCAATTTGCAGCAAGTTAGGAGCATTATTAAGGCTTTTAAAGGGTTAAAATAGAGTGCAAATGGCCGGGAGCGCAGCAGGCCACATGTCTGACACCCAGGGCTTCCCGCCACCCACTGACTCACGCTCCCTCTGTTCTCGAGAGGACGGCAGTGTTACCATTAGTGAGCGTAGTGGGAAAAAATATGCCGCTATACGCTAAACTCCCATGTTGGTGGCACCACTGCTGCACTGCATGAGAACCACGAGTGCTACGTAGCTCGTTCTGGTCTCATTTTGAAGCTTTTAGCGCCTAGTTTTTTGCTGAATACATTTCTTTTCATGCAGATACTTGATTGATCATTCAGGAGGGCCTGAATATGCTCAAAATAGCCCAAAACACCCCGCTAGACAAGGGTTAATAATCCAGAAGGGTTGATAGCCTCTGAAGTCCTATTTTAACTAAGCTATTTTACTACAGGTGAATAACAAACACACACACACAAACATACAACCCCAACTTTCAAACGTACACTCAAACACAAATACAACACACGTACACATTCAAACGTATACTCACACAAACATACAACACACACACACATTCAACGTACTGTATATACTCACACAACAATACAACACACACACACACACATTCAACGTATATACTCAAGCAAAATTATGTACAACACACACATTCAATAGTATAGCCTACCTACACTCACACACACACACATTCAAACGTATAGTCACACAAATGTACAATAGAAATAAATAAACCCATTATAAAAATCGATGTTGAGCATTTATCAGTGAAACCCAGGGTCTCTGGTAAAACCCATTGATCCGTTTGAGGTGGTTTAAGGGGGCATGGTTGATTTTTCTAGTCCCCCTTCTCCCTCATGTTTAGCCTCATTAGTTTTGAGATCTTAAGATGTTCGATCCAATATTTCGGCAATTTTAAGACCTTTCGCCCTGTTATTGCTTGGTCACCACTGTACCATATGGGAGTTTTGGGATAAAAGTGACATTCATTCCCTGCACATTTTCATGTACAAACAAGAGCTAGAATGTATATCAATGATATACCCCTTAAAGTAGGGGAATAGACCTTTCCAATCACACCTGGATTGTTTATACGACCAATGGTTGCCGTGCAACAATATTGCAAGGGAGGGTGCTAGATCGGTAAAAATTGTGATTTTCAGCGATTTTCGCTATTCCCAAGTCTATAGAGGAGCTGGAGATGTCTCCAAGGTACGTTATTGATTGCTCAGACACGGCTGGCGGTGAATGTAGCAGCCCGCAATCATCGAGTTAAATACACACCAATGGACAGTTCGGCTTAAACAACCCTACCCCCATGAACAGCTACAAGCTAGATAATCGATTGAGTCATCTCACCATAAGGAAGTACAGTTTGCCCTCTCAATAGGAGTTCTCAATCTGTCTGTCTATCTATCTATCTATTTATTCAGGCCCAATCCCCACTTTTCCTATTTTGTTTTCTTTCCTTTCTCCCTCTTTTTCCTTTTTTTTCTTTTTTTTTTGGGGGGGGGGTGGGTGGCAGACTCAAGACAGAGCAAGAACAGGGAAAACACAAAACACAACATAAAACAATGAACACAAAGACAAAACACAAATTCACACACATCTAGGTCACCCAGGAAAAGACCCAGAGACCAGGGTCACCAAGGTCCCTCCAGCACTCCCCCGACCACTCGGAGAGGTTCCGATCTCGGCAGGCAGACATGCAGCGGAGCCGAAGCTACAAGCCCGCCCACCACACTTCCAGGCGCACCCTTCATATTAATCGTCTCCCCGAGCCAGGCACCTGATGGACTATTATCTAGTCCAACTTGCGCCAGACTCTTCCTCCAAATGACCACGTGTTCATTCATCTATTCACAAGCATTCTCCATTCATTCCTGTTTATTACCACTTCCTTTGCCTGATCTATAGTCATTCCTCTATCATCCAAAGCTTGTCTTACACAGTCTCTCCATCTCAATGGGGGTCTTCCTGCCCTTCTATCTCCCCTTGTATCTGACTCACATATTCTCTTTGTAAGCCTTTTATCTCCCATTCGTTCAACATGACCATACCAGCTCAGCACCCTTCTGTCCACTCTGGCTGACAAATGTTCCTGCTGACCCACTCTCCTACGTATCTCTTCATTCCTCAATCTGTCTCTACGAGAAAGAATAACTCCACACATACACACATGTACTTCTCAAGCAGCTCATCTCTATCACATCCAGCTTTCTTCTCTCCTTTTCCTTCAGAGCCCATGTCTCAGCCCCATACATCACTGTTGGCACAACAATTCCTCGATACATTGCACTTTTTACTTTCATTCCGAGATTTCTCGTCTTCCACATACTTCCCATTGCTCCGAAAACCTTCCTTCCTTCACACACTGTTTTACCTCCATTACCATACCTCCACTCCTGCTTATTGTTCTTCCTAGATATTTAAAACACTCTACTTGTTCCAATATTTCCCCATCCAGCCTCACATCTAGATTCACCCATATGATCACCCCTATTACACACCATTAATTTACTTTTATTGACGTTCACCTTCAGTTTCCTCCTTCCACAAACCACACCAAACTCTTTGACTACCCCGCTGCAGTTTCTCCTCAGAATCCGCCACCAACGCTGTGTCCTCAACGAACAGCAACTGATTCAACTCCCAATCTCCTACCATTCTTTCCTACTAAACCCAATCCTCTTTCCAGTTCTAATTTTCACCTCCCTCACCACACCATCCATAAACATATTAAACAGCCATGGTGACATTACACAACCCTGTCGCAAACCTACCTTTACCTTAAACCATTCACTCAACTCACCATTTCCTACTCTAACACATGCTCTGCTCCCTTCATAAAAACTCTTAGCTGCTAACAAATTTCCTCCAATTTCATAAATCCGTAACACCTTCCACATTAATTCACGATCCACACGATCATACTTTTTCCAAATCCATTAAAGCTCAAAATATCTACTTATGTTCGCATAACTGTCTTACTGCAAACATCTGATCCACGCACCCTCTTCCCCTCCTAAATCCGCACTGTTCTTCTCCTATTGCAACTCCCGTACACTTTATTATCCTCTCTATCAACACCCTGCCATACAGCTTTCCAACCACTGACAATAAACTAATACCTCTATAACTGTGAAACCAATAATACGTGAGCAGGAAGTCCAAAATACCCTACATCTAAAACGCAAATAGAGAGCAGGAAAGCGGACAATCCTGCACTTTACACTTAAGATGCAAGTGAATTTACCGTTCCGTGAGCCCAGGCGGCAACCAGAGATGACGGTCACACAATTCTGGCGTGCACTGACTATCAAGATTGCCATAAACTTCATTCTTCTTGCTTAGGATGACATCAACAATACCACTTTTCATCACGCCTGGCATGAGCCGACTCCTCACTTATGTGTGGCCAAGGTGGATGATGCTAGAATACAGTGTCCCGCAAGCTGAGGCAGCGACAGTTCAAGCCGCATGTGCAGTTGCTGGATTTAACCAAGTGTCTGTTGAGGAGATTCATGCAATCCACGCATCCATCGTGCCCTATCTGTACTCAAGAAGTCCTGCTAAACATGACAGAATATTCCACGTTTATGTTGACCGGCAAAACAAAGAAGTCAACCACTGGAAAGACTCTGATGAATAGGTTCCTTGCCTGACACCCAGAACAACAACAGGACCCCTACGACCCCAGGGCCGGGCAGTATAGGCAGTAGGTGTCCACCATATGTAATCTTATCCATTACTTGCATTATTCCTAATCCACTAATTCTCAATCCGCGAGGTCGCAGGCTAACCATATTCTCGCATATTGAGAGGACAGAGTGTATATGAAGGCGATTCTTTCGCAGCCACCCCCTCTCAGGGATAACGCGGCTGCTGGTTATAGATAGATAGGTAAGAGATCTACTGGTTGAATTGACACTAGTTGAAGTAGCATTACTGATATCTACTGGCACTCCCTGGGGGGAAGGGGATCCTCCATTTTAAGTGCAAGAAAAGTTATGCTCCATGTATCCTACTGCGTGTCATACAAGGCGACTAAAAGAGGGAATAAAGCTTGATGGAGGTCTAAGAGGCAAACTCTGGAGAGAGAAAAAAAAAAAAGGATCGGTTTGATATCAGCTCACGGTATATAGGATCCCTAGACAACGGATTTCTATATAGAATACATAATATATTTTCAACTAAATTGGACATTTTCATAGTTTTCTGTAGTAACTGTTCCTCCCTCCTTTATGACATCTTAATAAATAAAGGTCAATGTTTGTCTGTCAGTTACCCGACTACCCGACCTTTGTTACTAAACTCCTCCCACAGTTTTGGTGCCAGGTGGGAGTGTGGGGCACCATTGGAAAGCCCAGGCTTTGGAGATGGTTTTAGGCGAGTTTAGTGGAAATCAGAGACACTTTTGTTTAATAAAATTTTCGGCAGAACTTATGTAGTATACGGGAGCGAAAAAAATGCGAAAAAATTGCCGTTTGGGGCAGGAGGCCTCCGATCGAAAAGGTGTATGGAACGAAAGTTGTTCGCAGCCCCCCAAAATGGGTGTACGGATGAGGTCAGATCCAAAATCGGAGGTCATTTAGCAGCCGAAATCGAGGTCGCCGTTTAATGAGGCACAGGGAGGTCGAGGCCGGTGATTTTGGTAGTAGTAGTATTGTGATGATTGTGGTAGTAGTGATTGATGATGGTGATTATGGTAGTAGTTGTGATGGTGATTATGGTGATTACCCGGGAAATGCCGGGTACCCCTGCTAGTTCATTCATATTTAACAAGATAGAATGTGCTGCTTGGTTAATATCGCTCTCTCTCGCACACACTCGGTCACGGTGGCTGAGCGCACCAAGTACAGTCAAGAGCCAAAATGGCGATGCACCCATCTGAATAATTTGAATCAGCATCGAAGGCAAACACAATACAATACTTTCTTATAGCCTAGATGCTTCAGAACATCGCTTTATTAGATCAATGGTTCTAATTGGTGTAACCTCATAATATGCTCAGTATCTGACGCAGTGTCAATCCGGGACAATTTGATTTCTCAAGAATGGAATCAATCTGAAAATAAATATAGAAAAGTATGTATGTAGGTATGTATGTGTATAATCAGGCACATACATACCCCATAGCTAGGGGTGGCCGACTCAAGATGCAGCCCGAACAAGGAAAACAAAACATAATAAACAAACCAAATAATTCACACGCACCTACAGTAGGTCGCCAGAAGACTCAGAGGCCAAGGATCACTAAGGGCCTCCAACACTCCCCTGGAAAATATACACAAGTTTACATTGTTAGGGCCATTTTAACACTTCTAAGGACAGAAGAACTACAAAGCATACATTTTTATCTAGCTATCTATTTACTCTGGCCCAATCCCCAGTTAGTTAGTTATGTAGAGCAGATTAACCAGACCACTGAGCTCCATACGGAACTCTCATAGGTCTGGCCCGAAGGATTGGATCAGATTACTGAAAGGAGCTTAAGGAGACGCAAAAAACGGACGATAGGGGGGAAGGAAAATGACGGAGAATCGGATAAAAGGTCAGTGAATGATTTAGTACCAAAACAAACCGTACGCAGACGGGCAGTATCTGGGCAGTCAAAGACGTGGCGAACAGTTAGAGGGGAATGACAGGAGGAGCAGGTAGGGAGCGGAGTGCGGGGAGTGGACATCAAATAACCGTGAGTCAGCCGGGAATGGCCTATCCTAAGTCTAGTTAGTCAAACTTCCTCACACCTGTGAGACCTGGAAGACGAGGGCCAAGGACGGACAGGTTTGATTGCACGGAGTTTATTATTGCAGGGTAGAGCATCCCAATGAGATTGCCACGTGCAAAGAATAGAAGGCTTGAGTAAGGACAGCCAATCACCTAACGGAAGGTGGGGCTGGCGAGGGATAATTAAAATAGCATTCTTAGCCGCAGCATCGGCGTCTTCATTGCCACGGACACCGATGTGAGTAGGAATCCAACATAACTGGACCTGGAATCCACGTAGGCTCATCTTGTGGAGAGCGTGTTTTATGGCTAAAACTATTACGTGGGAGGACGAATAAGCACAGAGCGCTTCGAGGCCACTACGAGTCACTGTAAATTATAAAGGGCTGTTGAGGGGTGTCACGTATAATGTCAATAGCGGATTGGATAGCTAAAAGTTCAGCAGTAAAGATAGAGGCTTGGGGCGGGAGAGAAAACTGAAGGAGCTTAGTAGAGGACACAGCAGCGAGGCCCACCCCAGAGTCAGTCTTAGACCCGTCAGTGAAGATGGCAAAATGGGGGCCTTTACGACGTATGTGTTCGAGTGCGTGTTGGCAGTGATGGCTAGGGACAAAAGGATATCTCTTAGAGAGGAAGGAGAGGGGAGTGCAAACATTGGGGAGAGAGATAACCCATGGTGGGGAAGGGGAGACAACAGGCGGCGAAACAGCA
The DNA here is from genome assembly GCA_032716605.1 of Paralithodes platypus. Taxonomy (NCBI): domain Eukaryota; kingdom Metazoa; phylum Arthropoda; class Malacostraca; order Decapoda; family Lithodidae; genus Paralithodes; species Paralithodes platypus. Next base: position 3,560,676 of record CM064504.1, read on the forward strand.
ATGTGAAAGTCAAGAGTTGAGGAGAATTGTAGCACGAATCGGAAAGGAGGGGGAAGATGGACACGGATCGGGAATGAAGATATCACTGAAAAGCGAATTAGTGGGAGAGTCACTATGTTTAATTTTTAATGCACGGCGCATAGTAACTAAATCGCGATGGAGGGAGAGCGGGGGCTCGCCACTCTCAGCTAAGACGGAGGTATTTGGGGAGGAACGGAAAGCTCCAGTACAGAGACGCATACCCTGCGTATGAACAGGGTCCAACATCTTCAAAACGGAAGCAGAGGCAGACCCATAAATGGGGCAGCCGTAGTCGAGGATGGAAAGAACCACCGCCTTGTAGAGCATCAACATAGTGGTACATCTGGCACCCCAAGTGGTATGGGATAGTTTTCTGACGAGGTTGAGAGCACGAAGGCCTTTACCTTTAGTATACTGAACATGGTCTCTCCAGTTGAGATGTTGGTCAAAGATTACGCCTAAGAATTTAACACTGGGATAGAAAGAAATCTGAGAGGGTCCCATTCGAAGCGATATTGACTGGCCACGGAGCCAGCGTTTGTCTCGATAGAAGACTATTGCCTTAGTTTTCTCAGCCGAAAACTGAAAGCCAACTGAAGATGCCCAGGCGATCACCCGTTGGATGGAGATGTTGAGTATACGTTGAGCATGTCTGAGGGTACGGGCAATGCAATAGATGGTAAAATCATCAACGTACAGGCTGCCATGGACTTCCGGCAGCAATTGTTGAATGACTTTATTTATGGCCGCGGAAAAAAGTTTGCTGCTGAGAACGCTGCCCTGGGGAACACCATTGACGAGTGGAAAGACATTAGAAAGAATTCCCTCCACTCGAGTCTGGAATGTTCGATCAGAAAGAAAGTTGGAAATAAAAAAAGGTAGATGGCCACGGGCACCACTATCATGAAGTAGTTGCAGGATGGGACGCCGCCACGTGGTATCATATGCCTTCTGGATGTCAAAGAAAACGGCGACGGTGATGGACTTACTTTCAAAGCCACGCTTGATATGAGATTCTAATAACGTAAGCGAGTCCAGAGTAGATCGATCTTTCTGAGAGCCAAATTGGGTCGGAGTGAGAATAGTGTTTTGACGGAGGAACCAAGTAAGTCTAGTATTGACCAATTTCTCCATTAATTTACAAAGACAACTGGTGAGGGATATTGGTCTATAACTCGAGGGCAAGCTCGGGTCTTTTCCAGGTTTTGCAATTGGGACGACAATAGCATGTTTCCATGAGGTAGGAAATTGATGATGGATCCACACCTGATTATAAAATTGCAAGAGGGGCTAAGTTAGTGAGTAAGGCAAAACTTATGTTATCTTGGCCAGGAGCGGAGTTAGGACAATTGGAGAGTGCATGTTCAAATTCATCCATAGTAAAGCATGCATTATAATCAAAGGTGTCTGGTGAAGAGAAGTCGAGGGGGATCGACTCCATTTCAAGTTTATGGCGGCGGAAATTATCGTCTAACCTCTCATTACTGCTGACATGGGCAAGATGTTGACCCAAGAGGTTCGATATCTCAAGGGGATTGTGAACAGTACGGCGACCGTGTACCAAAGCATGGCGCAGAGGGGCATGTGAAGGCTGTTAATATTCCTGAATTTATGCCAAACGCATGATATCGGGGTAGACGGGGAAATGCTGGAGACATAAGTTTTCCAGGATTCGGATCTACTACGGATGACTTCTCGACGGAATTTAGCTGATAGTCGATTGTAGTGAGGTTTGATGGCACATATATCCATCAATAACGAGATGGAATGGCATAGAAGATCATCACGTAAAGGTAAGCGTGAACATAAAGAATTGTAACGTTTATTGAGACTATCGAGGCGGCGGCCTAATGCATGTTTACTTTTAGCAAGAGTGGATAAGGTGCTGTCCCACCAGGGGACTCGACGACGTAGGGGGGAAGAAGTCGTCTGGGGTATAGACTTAGTAGCTGCATTAGTAAAAAAATTAACTAGGAATGAATGCGCTTCATCAGGATCCCTTAAGGGATTAAAAGGTGGGATTTGTCTGGTGTGGAGGACATATGCGTCCCAGTCAGCTTTGTGGAAGTTATAGCGAGGGAGCGAAGGACATGGACGGAATTGCAAGTAAGACAGGATGACAGGAAAGTGATCGCTTGAGAACGTATCAACACAGACCTGCCACTCGAACTTATCAACAATTGCTGTGGAGCACAGGGTGACATCAACAGAGGAATAAGTATGATGGGAAGCAGAAAAGTAAGTGTGTGAGTCGGCCTCATTAAGGCAGCAAAGGTCACGGTTCAGAAGCAAATGTTCAATCTGCGAACCGGCTGTATCAGGATTGGAGGAAGTAGGGTCCCATATAGGGCTATGGGCATTAAAGTCACCCAACAGTAAGATGGGAGAGGGTAGTGTAGAGAAAAACTGAGAAAGCAAGGAAAGGTCATAATTGTAAGCAGGTTGGTTATAGATATTGCAAATGGTAACAGTCACCATCGGGGATATGAAGAGTAAGGATAGTGCTGTAGGAAACTTGTACGAATGGGAAACAAGTCAAAAGTTACTCGATGATGGACATAAATTGCTGTGCCATATTCTCCATCAGGGGATAGAGAACAGCACGCAAGGTGGTAGTTGGTGATGGATTTATCATAATTTCCAATGTGTTGTAAACAAATACACATTGGATTATAGACACGGAGTAAATGCTGGATCTCACCTAGATGGACTCTAGATGAGAGACCATTACAATTCCATTGTAGTATATAGGGATTGAACAGGTTAAGTGAGAGACGTCAGGTTACGTAAATTAACAGCACTGTTCGGCTGTTGGAGATGAAGAGGAACGGGTCTGGGGGGAGGGTCATGAGAAGGCAGGGAGTTTCGACGTGGACGGTGGGGGGGCACATTAGAGGACAGGTCATGGAGGATAGTAGCTATCTTGGAGTGTGAAAGATCTGAACGTGACTTTAAGTGAAAAGCGCATAAGCACGAAGAGTTATGAGAGGCGGTGTTATCAGGGGTTGGTAAACGTCGGTCACGGAGAAAGGGGTGCATGGGAGCCCGAGGCGGTGACATTGATAGGTGCGCGAGGTCGAGGACGAGTAGGCGGGGGGGACGCAGGCGTAAAGGGGGTGTGGAGTGAGGGAGGCTTGGACGGAGAACCCATATCAGAGCGGAAGATGCGAGAGCGAGGAGGGACACGTTGAGGTTTGGGAGGCATAGGTCGGGCTGTGAGGGTCTTACGTTTTACGGAGGGAGATTGACGATCTGAGGAGGGAGAATGTAGAGCATCAGATCGGCGTTTACTGGTGGAGGGGGTAGAATCCATGACATCGTCAACATCGGTAGAGGGAGCCGGGGCAAGAGGCAAGGATTGAATATCAGTTATGGGTGAAGGGGATGCGGATGCTTTTGAGGTGGAGGCTTCATGAACAGGGGGAGGGGTATTCAGTGCATGAAATCGGTTGGAGAGGGGAACCGTGGCTGGAATAGGAAGGGGTGAATCCAACACATCATTACTGTCCTCACGTCGTCGACTACCGGGAGAAACGTCAGTTGTAGGTGCACGAAGTCTAGCACTGTAAGTCATATCTCTAGAGGGATCTTTAACATCTCTTACTCTCAGTTCTTGCTTAGCTTCTCTGACAGACATGCCTGACCGACTAATGAGAAGCTTTAACTCAGCATTGTACATGTAGAACACACATTGTTTTGAGCGAGCATGGTGTTCAAGGCCACAGTTAACACACTTTGGAGTGCCACAATTCCAACGGGTAGCATGTTTGACGGAGCTACAGAAGGCACAAACCCGAACCTTCTTACACCTACCAGCTGAGTGACCAAAGGTGGAACAGTTTGTACATTGTAACGGTTTGGGGACATAAGGTCGTACTTCACGCCTTTGTCCTTCGATCCTGACGTCTCGTGGGAGGGAACGTCCACTAAACTTAATGCGAGCTATGCGGAGAGGATGAGAAGGAGTTGATTTGTTTGGGATACTATACAAATCAACGTCGTGCACATTTGGATAACGCAAGCGCAACGACGACAGGAGGGTCGACTTATCAGGAAGTCCGTCATGGTCATAAGTTGAGGGTAGAACAACAGTACCGAGGATGTAGTTGAGGTCGTTATGTTTCGTGACAGTAACAGGGATATCGTCCAAGGTTGTTGTTGTTGTTGTTGTTGTTCCCCAAGCTGCCTGGCCGAACAACCCCAAGGCCCCGAGCAATTCCAAGGCCATAACCGAGCACCCCCACAGAACCCTTCCTGCCGACCACAATAAAGCCTGGGTGACCGAAGCCACTCCATGGCGGGGAGCTGAGGAGCGTGCAGAAACGCCCGGGAAACCAAAGCCCCACCCAGGGCCCTGTGCCCCTCAGCAATTATGAAGAGAAAGTTGAGGGGCAAGGGAAAAATGTGACGCTTTGGCTTCCAATCTTGGTAGATTGGGAGGTCAATCCACAGAAAAGACGCCGTCACTTGAGATCTAGAAAATATAGAAGTTAAAGGAACAGTCAGAGTAAGCTATGGGTATGGCAGAGATCGCTCAGTTCTCACTCTGATAGACCAGCCCATCACCACATGACTAGAACCCAATCCTCTCAGCATCAGCTAGGAAAGGCCCTAGAAAGCCACCTTTGGCGGGGGGATAGCTCCTCTATTTCAACCTCTTTCGGGGTCGGGCACCCGCCCGTCCAAGGTAGTAAGAGATAGGTATGTCTCAGATTGGGCACGAGTAGTGGTTTCCACAATCCAATCATTATTACCAGTCTCACGGAACGATAAGTCCGAAGTTGCATGCGCCGAGAGGAGGTTCTCTAACTTAGCCCCCCGAGATGTAGGAAGCCGGTCGTATGACGAGGAAACGTGGCCAGTCATCATCACCAAAAATTGAATCGAAGTGCCGGAGGGTGGCATTGGGGACAAACTGACGCCGAGGTTTCCGCCGATGTTGGGGGCCGGAATGAGGCATGTGAGGCTCCAGAGTTGCAACGAGTGTGGTGGAAGTAGTGGCTGAACTAACAATCGGCTGAACTGGTGGAGAAACAGTGTCGATGGGAGGTGAAGGGTCACCAACACTGGTGTCACTCTGCAGGTGGTCAGTGGAAACTGTAAGTCGGTTAACGGGTAGTGCTGAGGAGCAGGGCGTGTCAAGAGAACCCGGCACGCCAAGGTCTATGGTTTGAACAGGAGACTCAACACAAGGAGGGTCTCTCTTATCTTGGGAGAGGGGAGGGACATTTAAATCATGAGCGGCAGGTGTAGTTGGGCTCTGTGGAGAGTCGATATGAACAGGGGCCATTGTAGGGTCCACAGATGGAGGATGGGAATCCTTAATCGTAGAAGCAGGTAATTTAGTGTCGAGTGGTACTTGAAAAGTAGACAGAATGGATAAAAAACACCATCTGAGGAAGAGCACTTTATTGACAACGTTTCGCAGATAGCTTCATCAGGTCACTGATCAGGTCAGTGACCTGATGAAGCTATCTGCAAAATGTTGTCAATAAAGTGCTCTTCCTCAGATGGTGTTTTTTATCCAGGTAATTTAGTATCAGAGCGTGAGAGAGCATCAGACTCGGAACAACTCGGAGGGGAGGTGTCCAAGGTGGTAGACTCAGAGGGCAGAGGAAGGTCAGATGGAGAGTCCAGGGGAATGCAAAGGTCAAGTACCGGGGCCGCCAAAGCTGAATCCAGGGGAGGAGGTTTGCATGGCTGATCCATGATGACCCTAGTTGTTTTTACTATTCTATTTTCATTTTATCGGAAATCAAAAAGGAAAGAAAAACATAACCGAGGGGAAAAAAAGAAAGAAAAAGAAAAACAGGAAACAAAACAATAAATAAAGAACATACCAGAAGGGCCAACAGAGAACCCTCCATCGTGAGTCAGGGAGCCCCAGCCTCTATACAGGTGGCGCAAACAGGGGCAGGTCTCCAGGGGGCTCATCCTCATACCCTACCCCCCTAGACTAGGGGGGATAGCACCAAAACGCACAGAAGGGCCAAGCTTAGGCAAAACCGCTATACTGGGACCGAGGGCAAAGTTAATTGCAATCATCCCCAATCTGTGCGTAATGGGAGGGCAGCCGGACAGAAGCCAGGAAACCCACCAGGAAGGGAAAACGGACCCCTGGAACCGAGACCGGTCCCCATTGATGGGCGACCCCAGGGGCATCAATGCAGGCAACCACGTCGCCGCTCCCGGGACCAGCCTCCTCGGGCGGTGAGCTAGACCGCCACGGCCCCTGTAAACAGAGAGGAGCCAGTACTCCAGACTCAGCGAGGGAAGGCTCTCGAGCCTAGCCGGCACAATTTAGTTAAAATAGGGAGGAAATCCTCCGCAAAATTAAAACAAAAATGGAAACACGAAAAACGTCGTCACCGGGAGGTTCCGCTTACCCCAATGAAGACGGGGGGGCACTTTGTCCACGACGCCGATTGAATCCCTGCCCTAAAGAGAGTGACACCAACGACCCCGCTACCACGACAAGGTGGCTCCTCATTGGCGGGGGGCCCAATCCCCACTTTTCCTATTTTTATTATATTTTATTTTATTATTATTTTTTTTTGGGGGGGGGGGCCAACTCAAGACAGAGGAAGAACAGGGACAACACAAAACAACGAACACACAAAAACAAAACACACAAATTTAACTCTGTATACCGAGTAATGATGACTAAAACGGGGGAAATAAGTCCTTAGATTGACACCCTGATCTTATCCCATAGAGTACCGGTGACGTCTTTTTCATCGTATTCTGGCAGCTATTAGACAATTTTATTCAGGTTAGGAGGGATGTGTGAATTTGTGTTTTGTCTGTGTGTGTTCGTTGTTTTATGTTTTTCCTGTTCTTGCTCTGTCTTGAGTCGGCCACTCCCCAAAAACAGAAAAAAAAAAAAAAAAAAAAAAATAGGGAAAAAGAAAAGAAAAAAAAATAGGAAAGTGGGGATTGGGCCTGAGTAAATAGATAGATAGGAAGGATGTCTACCCACTAAAAGGATACAGACTATCTCAATTCATCCTTTCAGCTACCATAATTATATCCTTCCTAAGCTTCATAAAATCATCTAAATGTAGCCGATATCAAATAAATTAGACGTCGCTGGTACAGTAAGGGTTAAGGGGGGATGGTTCACTTTTTGCATGTATTCATTATTTTTCTAGTTTCCTCCCTAGACCTCCCATCAATTTTTATAAACATCCATTAGATTCCCCTTCTAGAATAATTTGTACATTTTTCGGTAGAAAATTATCCAGGCCAAAGGCCGGTTCTTACAACATTACAGGCTCACTATCGTTCACCAGGGAAAAAATTGACACCTAAATAGCACGAAAGGTCTAAATATTGACGAAAAAATGGGGCGAAAGGTCTTAAAATCGACTAACTAATGGGGCAAACACTTATACCGGGCCTGACGTCATAGTGAAGTCACACCAGTATCCTTAGCCTAGACTGGATGGTGGACTTACACTCTTGTGACGTCACAGGCCCGGTATAGACGATTCACAAAATCCTTTTACCATTGTTAATAATTATTTCAGTGCCATTGCATTTTGCAAGATAATTATGTACAGCTTGGCGATTATCATTCCATGTTTATCTCAACCCATGAGCCCCCACCTTTAACATCTGAAAACTAATGGGGCTAAACATGAGAGAGAAAGTGGTCCAGAAAACCAGCCCATCCCCCCTTAAGTCACTTCTCAGGCAGCACGGGGATCAAAGAACCTCACTACATGCAGGAGAGACTTTTCATAAAATTCTTCCATGGTCAGGAGTTGTAGACGTAAACACCGACCTCTGGGGACAATTTGGTTCCTTGCCCAAGACCATGTATCCTCCTGGGGGTACACTCAATGACATAAGTTTGGACCCAAGTTTTCAAAGCTATCCTGAACAATCAAATTTTCTCATTAATATGTTTACCTACTATTTACATTTCGGACCTTCATTTTGCAATTTGAGAGTTCATATTGGGCCCAGATTTATGTCGAGTGTAGGCCTACATAGGGACTCCTGTGGTAACCAAGGTCGGTCAGTTCACCCCTTACGATATAAGTTAGGGAATTGTGTATCTTTTGCCTCATTGACTCTTGGCGCTAAATAACGCAATTTCATCATCATCATCATCATCATCACTATTATCATTATTAATACACACACAGGCTACACAGAGGAAACAATAATTTAATCCTATTTATCCCCACCTTTATTCAAATATCACAATATACATCACAATAAGTTAACAGAGTTCTTCAGCGAGGCATTGGAGGTACAGCCGTGCTCTAAAGTTATCCTTACACAGTTAAAGTATGTATACTGTATATGTACAGTATATACTGAGGCACATACCCCATTGCTGGGGGTGGCAGACTCGAGCCAGAGCCCGAACTGGGACAACACAACATTAAAAACTAAATAAAATATTCACACACATCTAAGTCGCCCAAGAGAAGACCCAGAGACCAAGGATCACTAAGGGCTTCCAGCATTCCCCCGGTCTCGGACCTCAGACTCCCGGAGAGGTTCCAATCTCAGCAGGCAGACACGCAGCGGAACCATACCACCTCACATCCAAGCATGATCCTTCACATACACCGGCTCCCCGGGCAAGGCGCCTGATGGACTATTATCTAGTCCAACTTGATCCCGACCCCCTCTCCCGTTAAAGTACGTGTGAAAAATAAAAATATATATACAGGTATATCTTAATAAAAATGGTATGTATAACCAGAGTGTAAGAACTGTTATGAGGAACACTTGTTGCACACTTTCCAAAACAATTGATGGTAATATACAGTAAATGTGTTTTAATGAATGCTATATTAATGAAGCTACATAATATACAGTACAGTACTTGGTTTCTTTATAACTGACGATAAACTGACAGGGCCTCAACTTCATTACAACCGCTCATAATAAGATTTTGTAGCGAAATATGTGCATTACGAAAGCTCAGCAATATTACGATAAGAGACATAGCAGTTTCATATTTTTCCAAGAAGTATAAAGAAATCAGCTGCTAAGGGATGTAATTTACCATCAGCCAGAAAATATTGGAACATTAACCCTCTCCGACATATGACGCGATTTTGAGCCTATTAGGGATACTTTAAAGCCTTTGTTACCATCAGGGGTATTTAGAAATCTTTAGTTTAGTTACTTCAACCTCTGCAGTTGTCTTTGAGTTAGCTGTGGGCAGAAAACTAATTTTGGAGAAGTAATTATAAGAGTGAGAGAACTCTATTTCTTATTGCTAATCTGGCAACCTCTGCGTCATATGTGCGTGAAAGGGTTAATAAACTCCTAGCACCAAGCGACAGTGGCCTTAGCTATGGCACTGAATTTATTATCATTCAGCTTAGGCAAACCGAGGTAATTTTGTTTCGAGACTTGAGTTCAATGTCCCTTGTTTTTAGTCAATATTATTACAAAGTTAAAAATACATTCAATAGTTTCCATTATGCCCCAAGGAGTGATTAAATGGCCAAAACTATGCAATATCATTCACATTTTCATGTATTCCCTCACACTCAACTCATGTCTTGAAACAACATAGCCCCAGCTTGCCACTCTATAGGTATCAACTAATATAGTTCTTACCACCAATAACTCCCAATGAAAATAATGAAAGCATATGATCCTCTGGGGATTCGAACCCAGGACACCATATACAGAACTTACACGCTTTAACCATTATACCACCCAGACAGTTAAAGATTGAGTACATGACTACGAAGAAATATCCATATATAGAATACTGGATATCAATCTAATCATGTGTGTCCAGACATTTTGGCTTTAACGTTCCTTGATTTTGGCCCTGTCACTCTTCTAAGTCTGGGGGAGGTACTCGTCACAGGCAGTTTTGCATTTTGTCTCCCTCATCCACATAAAAAAAATAAAAAAGTACCAATACCCTACTGCACTGTGAATAGGGTAATGTTAATGCAAGAAAGGGAAGGACAAGGAATGTTATCAAAGGGTTACAGACTAACCATAATTAAACCTCGACTCGCACGGCCTTTCTAAATTTAGTATAATCGTCAACTGCTAGCCAGAATCAAAGAAAGAAAGGCACCATTGCACTGAAATGGTTAAGGGGAGATGGGCTGTTTTTCTGGTCCCCCTTCTTCCTCATATGTAGACCCATTAGTTTTCAGATTTTATGACATTTGGTCCATTAGTTTGGCGGTTATAAAATCTTTCGCCCCATTTCTTTGACAATTTTTAAGACTTTTTGTGTCATTTAGGTAACAATTTTTTCCTGGCGAGCGATAGCGAACCTGTAATTTAAGAGAAGCCGAACATTTTTATATCGAAACAATGTACAAATTTATCTTGAAAGAGGGTCTTGGGCGTGTCTTTTTTAAGCTTGATGGAAGTCTAGTGAGCAAACTAATAAAATAATACCGTATAAAGGTACATAAATGAGCAAAGAAAAAAAAGACTCATCTCCCCTTAATACGTATTACTGGCATAGACAACTTTGGTGCATATACTGTATAGCAACATCAAGTACTTTCTGAAAAATGCTATGTAGAGGACATCCTATCAAATTAAGCAAAAATACAAGATATTATAATATAGTATAATATATATATATTTGGACAGTTATTACATATACATACACAGTAACATCAATTAATATATCCTTTAGAAAATGTATATATGACTAAATCCTAAGTATTACATTAAAATGTATATACAGTACTGTACATGTTTAAAATTCATATTTTTACTAATTTCAAGTGCACTTCATGATACTTAGGTAACGTAAAATTTACAAATACAAATGGTTGTAATCCCAACACAGCATACAAATAAAACAGTAATAATATTCCAGGTTAACCCTTTCAAGATCCAATACACATTTCTTTTCTGTTATAGCCTAGTAAGGGTATATGGAAGTCAGAGGCTTACTTGAGACAGTCTTTACCCTTATATTTCCCACAGATCCTTCTCAAACTGCATAAAATTGACAAATGATAGCCAAAATATTCTGTCAAAAATATGTCACAATCTTCAGAGTTGAAAAGTTCAGTTCCATAGGCTACATTTGGTAACGTTACAATTACATTAGCGAGGCAGCTTCAGAGATGGGGCTGCTTTGAACCATGAGTGGGCAACTAAGCCCTATGCATCCTGTGAAGGCAAGATGGCAGTGGCTGGTTGCAGCTAAAAGTGCTTCACATGTCTCACCCCCTAGACTGGAACGAAACCTCACGGGCTTCACCCGTGATTAGCGGTTGAATGCGGCCTATGCCCGAGAGGGAGTAGGTCTAGTTGGAATATAGAAGAAAAAAAAAGTACAAAATATAATTGAGTACTGTACAGAGTACAGTCGCGCTAATAAGTGATGTCTCGGCATCAAGTATGTTTTGATCAATAATTAGTGTCACTAATATCTAAGCTTCATTTCTTCATATCGAGTGAAATATACAAACATGTTCCTACACTTACCCACCCTATTCAACACCTGACAGACATTAATACAGCACAGAGAAAGCCAAACGTAATGACAGCTTGGACATGACTTATTAGCGTGACCATACATCACAATTATAATACCGGTAGCCAGGGTGTAAACAAAAGCGGAGTCAATTTGTTTTAGTCTGTATCATTGTGTAAAGGTAAAATTCTGGTTTATAGTTCGACTTACGTCTTTGGAAGTAATAAAAATGGCCTAAAAAATTATATTTCATGTTAACTACCTTGTATTCCTTCAAGTCTTCAAACACAATTGCTATAGTTTGACACCATGCCAGTAGTTACAGTAATCTAAACAAATAAGGCACAATGTCAAAAGTTGAAGTAAAAAAATAAAAAAAGTACATTATTTCTGTCTCTTATAATCAGACAAACTCAGTCTAGATGTCAACTCCAATGCGGAACTACAGTACCAAAATGTAGTACCGTACGAGAAAAAATTAGCTCATCGTAAATTGCCGGAAAAAGCGTTCGTGTGACACTATCTTATTGGACCACCATGTATTAAGAGGCTATAGTCTATTAGCTGTAAGTAGGCGAGAAATCATGACCTCTCTCCTCTGTAACTCAAAAAGAGCTAGAGAAAATTGGTTGTAAATTTCCACATCTATTCCTTGACTGACTCTTCCCAAATGGTAGGAATATTAGCTTGATTATTCTAGTCGTTTTTTAGTTACAGAGGTTAGTGTTCATGATTTCTTGCCTACTTACAGCGAATAGACTATAGTTTACTCTCTACAACATTCAATGTAAACCAAAAGTTAATGCTATATATTTGGGTACGGTACCAAATTAAAGTACTAACCAAGTTTTGCCACAATTCATTCTTGTTCTTGTGAAGGGCGAACTCGGACGTGAAGATACGTCCGCCACAGACCTGCCTTTGTAACGGCAGCGGAGAATCCTCAGTGATGGACCAGACCGTCCGTGCTGCAGAGGAGGCTAACCACCCGGGCCCGCTGTACGTCATCCAGCCCAGAGCCACCAAGGATGACCCCCATGGTGAAATCAGCGACTCCTAGGCACCGCAAAAGTTTGTGCCATAATTCATTCATTCTCCAGATGTAAACAGACAAGACACACAGGGACTACAATACCCTGTCTTCTGTCTGTCAGTGGTGCGCAGAACAAGGTACAGTCTAGGACACAAATCATGGCCCATTTCTGAATCCTAGGACTGCTTAAATGAACCCATTATATCTATAGGCCTATACTAGGTAAAAAATCAACAGAAAGATTAGCTTGTCAGAAATAGCTTAAAAGAGTTTAGGCCATACTGAAATGCCAGCAATATCAAATTTTACCACAGAAAAACTATTTGTAATTTATGTGCTCTTCTTTTAAGCGACCGTTGCAGAATTTTGTTTTTAACTTAGCCTCCATGTACACTTGCCTGCACTTTTGCCTTACCCAGGTTCATCAGCTTTGGTGAAATCTAGCAGTTCTGATTTTGATATGGAGGTTTGTATTCATATGATTTAGTCAAGTAAAACAGTACAGTATATACACAATCTCTAACGATTATATTTATGCATGTATATACTCAGGCACATACTGAAGAGCCCAAGTAAAGGCGTAAGGCCAGGGAACTGTACATCTCGCAAGAAACCAAAGCATAAACGGTCAAAGTGAATACTACATGCAACTCCTGTGTCCATCTAGTAATTGACCATACCATAGACGTTCACAATAAAAAACTAATCTTATCCTCTGTGCATATGTCTTAGGTGATGACAGTATAGAAGTTCAAATCCTTTAATATGACGAGTATGTAAATATATGTGGAACTGGTTTTGGCTTGCCTGGGAAACAAGCTCATTTGCTCATCTATCAGGTAGCTTTTTTTTCTATAGTTTCATGAAGAAATTTGTTTGCTATATCTTCAAGGCATTATTTTCAGATAGTGATTTTGATATGTTCTTTTGTCTTTATACTGTGCAGTTTTGGTTTTGCAAGTTTTACAATACAGTATACAGTTATCAATATCTACGTAAAACTTCCATGCAAATCTTGTAAGTGGCCATAGCACAAAGTCAATACAGTATACAGTTATCAATATCTACGTAAAACTTCCATGCAAATCTTGTAAGTGGCCATAGCACAAAGTTTCTGTGTCAAAGATCATCATACAGACCCAACAGATACTCTTCTTACAGCCTCCACACCTGACCTTGTTGCAGCCTAAAATTTTCTCGATATGGGTGAAACAGCCTGGGCAAGTCTTCCTGTTGTTGGGGTCCTGTCTCATCCAGTCCAGGAGGCTGCGGTCCTCCCGCCCGACGCTGCGAAACATGGCACAAGTGAAGCCATCATGGTACTGGTCATGGCAGCTGGTGCACAGTCGGCTCCCACACTCGGGGCAGGTGAACAGCGACCCCATTTCAGTAACTCGGTAAACAGCTGGACAGTCGGGGGTCACGCAAAACCTAAGCTCACTCTTGTGCTCCGAGACGTATGCACCGACAGATGCACTCACTAGATTTGCAATGGCCATAAATCCCAAACGAGAGAGATTGACAAAGTCCCGCCAGACAAATTTGGAAGAGCAGCTTTCATCTCCGCACTCAATAGGAAAGTCTTTGTTAGTGATAGCGGTATTCATCTGGAGTTGAACACACTCCCGGCAGTAGGGGTGGCCACAGTGTTCCAGGCGGTACAGATCCTTGGGTTCAACAGGACAGAAGCAGGTCACACAGTCAGGGTCATCTTCATCCTGAGTGGTGGCTCCAGTTGATGAGAGGCTGCTCATTAACTCCTTAATTATATCTGTGGCTTTATCTATAGTTTCCTGTGAGCCAAACAGCCGAACTCTATGGTGTCTGTGGTCTAGCTTCACAGCTCGGAGACCAGAAGCTGCCTGTAGTCCACCAAGATGAATTTGGTATTTCACCATGAGAGCTTTCATGACACCAGCTGGCTTCCCTCCTCCCATCAAATCAATATCGCAATAGCCCCCGAGAGACAGGTGTTCCACATACTCCTCAAGTTGATCTCTGGCTGCCTGACGTTGGGCCTGTGGGCCATGGATGGACACACTCATGACCCTGTTATCAGTTATTATCAATGTGCGAGTCTTGTTCATGATGTCCTCCAACATCCTCCGTCCCTCACGCGAGAAAAGTGTCCTCATCTTGGGTTTATTCTGACAATCTATGGTCTCTCCTTTCACCACTTCCTGGATGTCAAGTCGGGCCCTGGCCAGCGCATCGATACTTTCCGTGTGCAGCTCCACCACTACATTGCCATTTCTCAGCTCCTTCATTTTCACTCTCATCCTGAAAGTATCTAGCTGGCTTATCTTGCTCTCAATTTCTTTCTTGTTCTGTTGAAAGACATCTCGGTGAATCAACACTGAACTGCTTATGTCAGCCTTCATTGACACTGCTTGATCATTCAAAACAAACCCATTGTTTATATCGGCACAGGCTGCATGACCTTCCTCAGGGTTTTTGAAAGAACAGTATCCAATGAAGTTTACATCTCGGTCTGTGCGAGGATCTCTCACTTCAAGCCTAAAGTTGTTCTTATTAGAATATTCTTCAATTTTCATTTGTAGACGTCGCTTGCATGTGTCCAGTACGTCTTTATTCTTGAAAACATTTAGTCGAACTACACTGATTTTCGCAATATCTTTCAAGGGATCAATATCTAGTTTTTCTGCAAAAGATTCCCGAAGCACATCTTCATTCACAAACCTATTGAATCCTGCAACATGAATGCCCTGAGGTGAATTTCTGGCTGATTTAATTGAACAGAAAGAATTTCCTATTTCCATTCTGTGTATTTGTAAGGCCTTCATGTAATCTTCAATATTGGCAAACTCTACAAAACCAAAGCCTCTGGAAGGTCTCCTGCACCACTGTATTTTAGTATTGAAGCCAACTGCATTATTACCAGCTACTCGAGTGTTGGGTCGAGCAGTGAGTTCAGATTCTTCCCTTGTGGCTTCTACCGCTGTTATGGCAGCCTCACATGTCTCATACACGACCTTCCCCCAAAGTGGTGAGCTCTTATTCTTGCGGAAGAATTTTATGCACTCTCTAACTTTACCATAATTCTTGAACTGCTTCTCTACATCCTCCACAGACATCTCCTCTATTTTGTCCAAAGGGCAATTTACCAGAACAGCTCTGTATTCACCAGGCATGAAAATACGGACTGTTGACCCTCCTGCTCTTAGAATGGCTCTCTCTGAGAAGTCTGACTCTGAGCCTATTCTCTCTTCACTTTCCTCAGCATCATACTTGGCTCGGAGTGGAGGTATGACTTTAGAGAAACTGTGGTGGAGCCGTGACTTGTTTGCAAGACCGGCCAAGACTCTCAATTCTCCTCGATCTCGGTCTGCCTCCACCACCACCACTGAGCCAGGACAGGACGAGGACAATTCCACTTCAAAACTCCTCAAGTCAACATAACGAGGCCCCACAAAGTCACGGAAAACCTGTGAGCCGACATATTCCTGGCACACCACAACTATTTGCTTCTTCTTGGCTTCCTCAAACTCCAGCTTCAGCCAACCTTCTTCAATGCCTTTCTTCACCAGGGCTTCTGCTACTGGAGTAATCTGCATGGCAAAGTCTCCGCTGGTTCTCATGACTTGATCAAACACAATCCACTCTGGCTGACTTCCCAGGGCCAAGAGTGATGAGGAAGGATGAATCTCTACTCTCTGATCTTTGGACACAACATTGTACCCTGCTTTCATGTGACCAAGGAAATGACTAACGTTTCTACTCAGCGCTTTGAACAAGAGAGCGACAAGTTTGCCTTGAACTTTACTTTTATCTGCAAAAGAAAACTTTATGTTGACCTTCAACTCTTTTCTTAATGTATCCAGGACCTCAGTGGTCGTTTCTCTTATTCCTTTCACAGATTTCCCATTTACTGAATGCTTAACACACCACTTGCTCTTCTCCCTCTCAGGAATCTTGTACCACTCTTGGAATACATGCAAAGTTGTCAACTGGTCACCTTCCTCATGACAAAATGGAATCTTGCATTTGTCTGCTTGCTCTTTTTCTTCATTAGTTCCTCCTCTATAAAACACCGATCCTGTCCCACTTGCAGCAGCCACCACAATGGCTTCCACTCCTATGTCAGCTTGCATGGCTTCATACACGAAGGCTCCATATTGCGGATCAAAAGGCATCTTTGCAATCCACTTACCAAGTTCTGTAATTTCTTTGTCTTTCACAGCTCCTATGTGGACCAAAGATGTGAATGCTTCCTCCATCGCATCAAAGGATGGAGTTTGAATGAAGTCAAACTCTATTGGATCAACTCCCAGCTCCATCAACTTTAACATAGCATGACCTATGTGTACTTTAAGTATTTCTGGTAGTGCATCATCAGACATCTTCTTAAAGTCATCTTCAGAGTAGAGACGGTAGCACTTACCTGGCCCCAGACGACCTGCCCTTCCCATCCTCTGCCTAGCTGAGCTCTTTGTTACCATGGTTACTGATAAAGTGCTGATCTTCCGCACCGCATCAAACTTCATTTCATTAGCAAGGCCAGTGTCGATAACATACTTGATGCCAGGGATAGTGACGGATGTCTCGGCACTGTTTGTGGCAAACACAATTTTTCTCTTACCACGAGGAGGAGGGTCAAACACCTTCTGTTGTTCATCTCCTTGTAGACGGCCGTGAAGTTGCAGCGTCACAAAATTTGCTTGCTTCCTTTCCATTATATCTTGAAATCTCTGACAGCATCTCTCAGTTTCTACAGGCTTCGTCAAAAATACAAGAATGTCTCCTTCGCCTTCAGAGCAATGTATTTCAACAGCCTTCTTCACTGCCTTCTCCTGGTAGTTATCAAAGGAATCCATCCCATTACGTGGCTCCTGGTACTCAACCTCAACGGGAAACATTCGACCAGACACCTGAAGGACAGGACACTGTTTGAAGTACTGGACAAACACTTTAGGATCGATAGTAGCAGAAGTGATGACAACACGGAGCTCTGGTCGCTCCTTCAAACACTGCTTGATCATTCCAAGCAACAGATCTGTGTGGATGCTTCTCTCATGTGCCTCGTCTATAATTATGCAGGAATAGGAGGAGAGCATTCGATCTTTCAGACACTCGTTGAGAAGAACGTGATCAGTCATATACATAACTTTGGTGTCATCCGATTTCTCGGTTTTCATTCCTACTTTATAGCCCACCAATTGTCCCACTGAAGTCCCCATCTCTTTAGCAACATGTGTGGCGAGACTGGTGGCAGCAATCTTCCTTGGTTGAGTACAGGCGATAATGCCGGAGGAAGCCAGGCCAGCTTGGTGGAAGTATTGAACCATTTGCGTACTCTTTCCAGAGCCTGTCTCGCCAATAATGACACAAACCTGGTTACCCTTAACAGTAGCTATAATATCCGAGCGGCGAGCATAAATGGGAAAAGCATTAGTAAGCCTGTTGCATTCAATAAATAGCTCTTTTCTAATATTCATTGCCATGGTCTCAAATCTGGGAGATGTTGTTGCCTTCTCTAGTTTTTCCACTAATGTCTTCAAATATTTCAAAAATTCATCTGTTTGTAGGTTCATTTCTTTTTCTTTATCTTCAAGAGCACTCTTCGATTTCTGAAGTTCAGAAAACTGTTGCAAGGAGATGTGTTTACCTTTGTTTTCCAAATTTTGCAAATCATGATGTACTCTGCCAATCTTATCATAATGTTGGGCGAGTACCACTTCTGCCCTCTTGGTGATATGTTCTCGATGGTTGTTGAGCGATTCCTTCACTTCCTCCAGTGACCTTACACAAACTCTTCGAGCTGTATGTTCATTCCTGAAGCACCATATTTGAGTAGGAGATTTTGCATTTCCCTCGTGTAGTTTTTCTGCAACACTTTCAGCCACTTTCAAACTCTTGCAGTAAATAACAACAATAATGCTTCGCGTTTCGTATTCCATAAAGTGTTCAAATCTTTCAATCCCCCACTTCATTCTCAAGCGTTCATTTATGAGGTACTCATAAACATAATCCACGGTTCCGAACACTTCTCTCATTTTAGCAAAAACAATTGTTGGTTGATCAATTTGTTTCTTGGGCACATTGGTTGGTTGCACTTTTTTCTTGTCATTTTTGTTTCCTTTCAGGTTTTCCTTCCCATTTTGTATACTGGCAGTTTTTTGGCTTCTTCTTGATCTCGCTGATACTACCTTATCTGTGCCATTTGCACCTCCATCTTTTTGTGCATCTGTGTCATTTGAACCTCCATCTTTTTGTGCATCTGTGTCATTTGCACCTCCATCTTTTTGTGCATCTGTGTCATTTGCACCTCCATCTTTTTGTGCATCTGTGTCATTTGAACCTCCATCTTTTTGTGCATCACATGTGCTTGTTTTTCTTGGATCACTATCACACATGGACTTTGAATTACTTGCTAATTCCAAATCTGATGTTGGTTGGGTCGGTGTTTTTTTCTCAGGATGTTCATGCGGCGTCATTTTTGGAGCTTGTTGTGTTGCATCAAAATGACTTATTGCCTTCTCATTTGAACATTGTGCTTCACCTTCAGAACACGAGTCTTCATCAGGACAGGATAAATTACCACACTCCGAGGAACGTGGGGATTCATCTTTCAAAATGTGCGACAATTGTGCATTGTTGGAGGATATATCTACAGAAGACTTCAAGTTATCTGTATCAGGAATATCACACGCTGAACTGATATTCTTCTTCACTGCTTCGTTATTGGAATATCCCTCAGTTTCAATGTCTGAGCCACTTTCCATTTCATCAGCTGACAGTCCATGTTCTGCAATATTTGGAACAATCTGCTCACTTGACACAAAATCCATTATAGAATTATTGGAGACTACTTGCTTATTTGGGATCACATTATTCTCTGGTTCATTTGATACCATTTGTTCACCTGAAACAAACTTTGCATCAGACATATCTGCACTTGAAACATTATCAATACTGGAATCATTTGAAACCCCTTGTTCATTTGAAACTACATTACTTCCTATTTCATTACAGGAAACAAACTGTACTTTAGATATAGAAGTCCCTCGCTCACTTGAAACCAATCTCGCTTCCAATTCACCTGAAACCACATTTTCCTCTTTTGAAATGATCTTGGGTTCCAGTTTGTTAGGAATGATTAGGTTATTAGAGGTACCAAGCATTACAGATCCATGGTCACTTTGAATCCCTTGTTCACTCAGGCTCATTCCACAGCCCAGTTGTATGCCAGGTTTCTCTGTGGGGTGTTGGTGCTCACTTGGGACAACTGATTCAACAACATTCAGTTTGTCTTCTGAGTTACTTGTTCCTTTGTCACGTGGGTTGTTACAGTTGCCAGAAAATTGTGATGTACACAAAGATTCACCAATACCCAGCTTATCTTCTGAGTTGGACCTACCTGCAGCTTGATCTTGGGTGTTGCTGAAAGATTCAGGAATACTTAAACCTTTACAATTTGTTTTTTCTGTTACATTACATGGCACTGTAACACTGGAGTCTTTGGGAATGTTATGCAAAGCTAAACTTTTACAGGAATCTGGATCGCCAATATTGTGTTGTTTTGAGTTGCATCCTATTCTACTACTGGAGTCACTGGAACCATCTACTCTAATTTCACTTTCACTGCCAATATTTATTTCTGAGGAATATGTTGGTGTATTAATAGATAAACTAGCTGGATCCTGACTTTTACTGCCACCTAGTTTGCTTTCAGAGCTATGTGCCACACTGTATCTGGCAATTTCTACCCTACTATCACTCTCATAGCTGTCTGGTTTGCTAATGTCATTAGAAACCCTAATACTATTCTTAAATTCACCAGGACTGCCGATAGCCAGTTCTTCCAAGTTACGTGCCAATAATAAGCCATATGTGTCACTGGTTGAATCAGATATACTCACATTGATAGCCCCATCTAGTTCACCGACATCCTCCGCTCTGTTATATGTGTCAGAGATATTTTCAACAACACTCAAATTTCCATAGGGGCGATGGTGACATGATGTGTCTTCCGAAGCCACTGATGCCGCCGCTCCTGTGGAGAAATTAATACAGTACTTGTAAAATCAAAATGAGCATAGCTATTAATAATATTTCATCCGCATCTGGATAAATGTCACCACATGCCTAATAAACCACCAGCATACTTTTGTAATTGAACTATTCGAGTTATGAATATTGCCTCATGACTTTAGGCTGTTCATTCTAGGTTGAACAAAAATCGAACCGTTAACCTCTGTAACTCAAAAAGGGCTAGAGCAAATGAGCTATCAATTTATACACATATTCCCTAGCCAAGTCTTCCTATTTGGTAGAAATATTATCTCGATTACTCCAGTCCTTTTCGAGTTATGAGAGGTTAGGGGTTACGATTTCTACCCAACCTAGAATGAACGGACTATAGTACTGTACTGTCAAAATGGGAGTGTAGGTTATAGTAAACTAATTGGTGATTTATATAATTGGTGGGGACTTCAATGCAGTGATGAAATTAGTGTAGGCAGTTAGATTTAATCATTATAATGTAATTAGAAAATAAGATAATAAAACAAATATCCAGAATACCTTTGGTGCATTCTTTCACTTAACCCGTTGAGCCCCGGCTAGTTATAATATTTTGTTCACCCCAGTCCCAAGCCATTTTCACTTATTTTTTTTTTTTTTGCTAAAATGGAAGACAAGGATGAGAAATGAAAAAAAAAAAAAAAAAAAAAAAAAAAAAAAAATCACCTCTGACATTTTTGTTGGGGGGGGGGGGCCCTCAAAAAAATGTGTTGAGCCAAAATGGAAGAGAATGGTGAGAAATGAACACACAAATAAAAAAAAACTCATTTCGGTCATTTGGGGGGCGGGGTTTCAATAGTTCGTGTCCCCCGCATGACCACCCGCCCGGGAGCACTAGGGTAAAAACTGAGTATGGCATTGTACGGCATACATCCTAAGGAGTATCTCACATAAATCTCAAGCCTCTAGCTCCCATACGACCTGAGTAATGAAGGTTCAAAGTGGCGGTGAACTAGGGGTGTAAACTATCCCCACTAAGCCCACCACCACCAGCCGCGCGGCTGTCTCGGCCCGCTCACACCTACTGGCCCGGCTCCCACACACACTACGGTACCTCCCCCTCCTATTCTCCCGCCATTTCCTACCTTACGAGCCACGTAAGTGTTTTTTATATGTCGGACGCACGTGATGCGTCGCTGGGAGTTGGTGATCAAAGACTGCCGACGCAACACGTGCGACGCTGGGTCTCAACGGGTTAATGGCTATTTAAACTGTTTACGTAGCAAAAGATAGATTTATTTGTTAATATTAGTGGTATATTTTTTTCTGGCAACATTTAACCCTTTCATTGCGGGAACCGTTCAGGAACGTTCTGTCAATTTAAAGCAATTTAAAGGCCCTTAAAACCTCTTAAAGCCTGTGGAGACGAGTGCGAGTGAGCGGGAGCGCGGCAGGCACTCGTCTGCTCTCCAGCATGGCGGCTGGGGCACTGAGGGGCGACAGCCATATCTCGCGAGACCTATGCAGCGCTGCCAAAGGCAAATGTAGCGCAACATTGCTCTTTATTAGCGAATATTTTCCCGATGTCTATGGTAGCGCTGCGGGTAAACCCCGCGCGCTACGAAGCTCGTTCTACGACTCAGAAAATAAATTCCTAAGATGAGAAAATTGTCTGAAGGTAGCTGGAGTATATACAGTAGTCATCTAAGGGGTTAAAACAATGGAAAAATTAATCATCACTCACCTCTCAAACTTTCCATGCCAACATCACCCACTAATGATGCAACGGTACAATCTTGGTCCACTGGTAAGGTCTCGGTACCATCTCCTTCTGTTGTTTTTGTAGTGTTGTGGTCTGCCGGTTTTGTAGTGTTGTGGTCTGCCAGTTTTGTAGCGTTGTGGTCTGCCAGTTTTGTAGCGTTGTGGTCTACTGGTTTCACAGCATTGTGTCCTCCCGGTCTCATAGCATTGTGGTCTGCCAGTTTTGTAGCGTTGTGGTCTGCCGGTTTCATAGCATTGTGTCCTCCCAGTCTCATAATGATGTGGTCTCCTGGTTTCATAGCATTGTGTCCTCCCGGTCTCATAGCATTGTGGTCTACTGGTTTCATAGCATTGTGTCCTCCCGGTCTCGTAGCGTTGTGGTCTACTGGTTTCATAGCATTGTGTCCTCCCGGTCTCATAGCATTGTGGTCTACTGGCTTCATAGCATTGTGTCCTCCCGGTCTCATAGCGTTGTGGTCTACTGGTTTCATAGCATTGTATCCTCCCGGTCTTATAGCGTTGTGGTCTACTGGTTTCATAGCATTGTGATCTTCCAAGCTTATAGTGATGTGGTCTGGTTTCATAGCATTGTGTCCTCCCGGTCTCGTAGCGTTGTGGTCTACTGGTTTCATAGCATTGTGTCCTCCCGGTCTCATAGCATTGTGGTCTACTGGCTTCATAGCATTGTGTCCTCCCGGTCTCATAGCGTTGTGGTCTACTGGTTTCATAGCATTGTATCCTCCCGGTCTTATAGCGTTGTGGTCTACTGGTTTCATAGCATTGTGATCTTCCAAGCTTATAGTGATGTGGTCTGGTTTCATAGCATTGTGTCCTCCCGGTCTCGTAGCGTTGTGGTCTACTGGTTTCATAGCATTGTGTCCTCCCGGTCTCATAGTGATGCGTTCTCCTGGTTTTGTGCCATCAACATCTTGAAGCAATGCCACTGCTCCAAACTCTGCAAAATTTTGATCATCCAATAGGGATCTGGAGCAATTTTGTCCTCCCAGTCCAACCTCAATATTATTTTGGATACTTGGTTTGGAATCACGTTCATTCTGTACTGGTTCAATACCAATACTAGTTTGGACACTTAGATTGGAACTAGTGCATTTATTTTGTATTGGTGAAGTTCCATCATTGGTATGGAGATTGGGCTTGGAATGGGTTGATGCATGCAGAGTTTCAGTATCATTCTGGTCTATAACATTTTCTCTAGTTCCGTCAGTTAAACATGCTAGGCCAATATTTTTCTGGATATCCAGCTTGGAATCTACTGGGGTTGCTTGCAGTAATGGTTCAGATCCAAAATTGGTATATTCTTCCGTAGTCTGGTTAGCATCTCCAGTTGCTCCTTCAGTGCCCCATAGTACAAGTTGATGCTCAGGAGTACTAGATTCCCCCGAGTTTTCCGTATCTGTCGGTGGTGGAGTAGGCACATAGTGAGCATTGTAGGCGGTAGATGGCTCTGGTGTTTTTGGCGTTTCCTTAGGCTTCTTGGGTTGGCTCGGTTTGGCCCCCATGATGAATTTATGTATTGATATGAGAGCTCATTTATGTATTAACTATGCCCAATAGGTCATTATATTCAATACAAATATAGAATAAACAATACTACCCTTTAATTTGCACTAGTTTCATAGTTTTGCAGTTTCATCAAAGTTTTAATTAATTTTACACTTTCACACATATCACCTTCTGATAGTAAGTTGCTGTGATGGCTCAATATATAAAGTTGAATGTTCCTTAAACCACCATTCACTCACTTGCATCAAATATACAGATTGATGCTTCAAAACATCTATATTCTAGACCTATAAGTTCATTGAGTAACTATAATCTTAGCTACCAATAATAACCAACCATTAAAATATTCATATTGTATGGCTTTAGCGAGTAAATGGTACATACGGTACCCGGTACATTTTGGCACTACATACCGGTAGTCTCTCTTGAAATTATCCCTTCAAGATTCCACAGTACTCTCTCAAATGTCTTTTGTCATTCCACTGTTTTGTAGATTCATAATTTTCTCAGCTGTTTTATTGTTTTTCATATTTCTCTGCAATGTTCACAGTTGTCTGCCATTTTGGATCATGCTGGTCCTGCAATAAGATACAAAGTTCTAAGTTAATAAACAAGACACTAAACCTGCCAGAATTCTTAAAACCTTCTTCCCATTGGCTACCTTTTAATGATTTTATTCAGTTTAGAGAGACATTGTGGGACTGAAATGGTTCACCGAGATCAATTTACGTTTCTGATTCCCATCAATCCTTTCAAGTTCCATACAAATGTCTGATATAAAAAATCTGTGTGTGATAACCCAGGTACAATACTCCCTCGAATTTTGCGTTTCAAATTTGCGAAATTTCGATTTTGCGAACGGGACCCAAGAATATACAGTACCTTTTTTGCAGGACTTGATATGTGCGATATTACTTGAGTTTTGCGGGTGGTTCCAAATGATACGGTGTTTCCGCACTAGTTTTCGGGGGGGAGTAGCAGGATCGTGACGTCAGGCCGCCCTGCCGCAGTGCCGCCCATTGTTTACTGTTTATAGATTCTCCCACGCTCCTCACGCTCTCGCATAATCGACTTCCTTGGGCAAAATTGAAGTGTTACCTGTGCCCTGGGTCCCCTGAATCTGTATTTCTGTGTTTTTCTTTATTGTAGGATGTATAATTAAGTGTATGTGTCATAATGTGTGTACAAACAAGGACGAAAATCACCAAAAAAATAGGCCCTCGATGATGAGATGTCGACCATATTCAATTAATCCCATAAGGTTAGTTATTTGAAATTTGCGATTTTGAATTT
This sequence comes from Paralithodes platypus, assembly GCA_032716605.1. Lineage (NCBI taxonomy): Eukaryota > Metazoa > Arthropoda > Malacostraca > Decapoda > Lithodidae > Paralithodes > Paralithodes platypus. Next base: position 3,585,731 of record CM064504.1, read on the forward strand.
TGCGGCCTACAATGTCGACCATATTCTCGCAAAATTCGAGGGAGTACTGTATATGTATGTATGTACAGTATGTATATGCTCAGGCCCAATCCCCACTTTTCCTATTTTTATTATTATTTTCTATCCAGTGTGATGCCTGCAGCTTAGCAGAACGCCACGTGGGCTCAGCCGCTCGCTTGGCCACTCGCTAACACTCGCCAGGGCAATGAATTTGGCTACAGTCTATCTACAATGTTGTATTTTCTTTCTTGTGAATCGTCATGTCACAGGCAGTACAGAAGTGGTCTTTATTTTCGCCTGTGACAGTGCATTATATTTTATATCATGAGTAGAACATAAGATGCATTGTAGTGAAGTTGAGAGAGAAAGAGCGAGCGAGCAGCGTGGGGGCAGTGAGTGTTGCTTTCCCTCCTCCTTCCTCCCTCCCGGAGGAGTCCCTCGCCCGCGTGGGCTTTCTCTCGGTTTTGATTGGCTGGTGGTTCCTGGCGCCTTCTGCAGGCCTGCTGCCTGGTGACGTAGCGGCCTGTGATTGGCTGACCACCATGCCTTTGTGTGATCCTGGGGGTCACGAGGAGCTACTCTCTTCAGAGCTTGCCTGACCAGCATACCCTTCACACCTCCCTTACCACCTGTCCCCGACTTCTACCTATAGAGCACTTTCTCTCTCTCTCAACTTCTTACCTCTCATTCTTCCACTCTATTTAACATCATAACTCCCCTTTGGTTCTGCACGATTTCATATATCGGCCATCGTATTATATGCTGAAGCTCTCAGATACTACATGTTTAGTTAGGCATTTTGGAGGGGTTACCATTTTGTCTGTAGAGGTTCGACACACTCACGGTGTCTCCCTACCTTTTTCTTGGTTGTCTGCTGGGCTATTTAATGCTAGACTGGGGTAAGGCTATTGATGTTGTGATTTCCGATGTGTACCAGGTTTTGTTGAGCTTGTACAATCGCAACGGATACGAGGGAAGCCTAGGTGGTCTTTCTGACTGTGTACCTTGTGAGTTTAGCACTGTGTTGCGAGTGAGGGCTTTTGCCTCTGCCACCCAACACTGTGCTAACTCGTTTTGCTTTGACTTTGAGAGGGTCGCCAGGAGAGAACCAGATACTAGCGATCTGGATCTCTCAAGAGAGCACCCCGTCATTTAACGTAATTTGGCCGTACAGTCTTAAGGACCTCGCTAGGCTACGAGCCGCTTGCTCAGCCATTGTTTCCTAGCCTACTACATCCCAGCTAGACTTTATTCGCCTAGCAGACACCCGATCAAGATTATAAACTCTTATGTTATGTATGCAGCATTTTTATTCACGTTGATTGTAAGCCTTGGTTGTTGTTGAGTTGCACAACCCGAGCAGGCTTTTTGAGTTGCCTGAGGAAGTACTTCTTTTGTTGTTGGAGATAATACTATTGCGCATTTATTATTGTTCCAGTGCCAGTTAACACTGTATGTCCATACATTTGTCATATCCTGTTCCTGCTTTATATAACAGTTCAAAATCCGATTCGATCATCTTAAGCAGCATCAGACTTTCTTCAGAAGATTCCTGCTCGATGCTTTAGGACTTTCGTTCACTTTCTTTAATATAGGAGTGACAGTTTATTATTGTTTAGAGTAACTTTAATTTACCTTCTTCTTGTTTGCATTAAATCATTCCAGTGATTTAATTATGCTCTCTATCTTTTTCCTTGTATACATTATTAACGTAATTGTAGGTTGTTGTGATCAGGCTGTATCAGAGATCATCAGCCTGTAGTAGTAGTGCATTTATACCGAGTTATAGGATACCCCGCTATCGCAGATTTAACTCTGGAGGGTATAGGTGTTTTTGTGCGCCGGCATTATAAGTTCGAGGGTTGGATCTAGTGTTACCGTTGTGGCTGTGTGCCTTTCTAGTCCAATGATTAAGAGCCCTTGTTTTATACGAGTCCCGGTCGTAACACCAGGTGGATCACATAAATATTATATGCTATCATTAATTTAATTGGAGGTGTTTTGTGTCATGGTGAAATTAATAAAATATAGATTAGCCAAAATAAAATATAGAATTAAATTATTCCATTCAGATTAGGATGAGATTGTGGGACTCAAAGGGTTCACCGAGATCAATTAACCTATTTGATTCCCATAGGTTCTTCCTAAGCTCCATAAAATTATCTAATGTTAGCCAAAATGAAATTATAAAACGTGTCATCGTATACTAAAAAGGGTTAAGTTAATCAACAATACATAAAACCTCTTCAATTTCTCACCAACATAAATAAAACAAGATAATTTTACGAACATTGTACACAATGGACAATAATCGTGGCCGTAAATTATCGAAGCTATCACATCAGAATCACATCTTCTCATCCATTCTTTACCAATTACAGTATATACATTTTGGAGGTTCATTTATCCTGTTCGAGGGTTCGTAATGTGCTAGGAATTGTGTCTTTAACTTTTACAGTGCGGGCATTTTGGCCTAAATTGACCTTAACCCTTCCTGCCCGGGTGTCATTTTAAAATGACGCCCCTTGCGAAGGGCAGGAGCCCGGGTGTCCTTTTAACCCTCTCACCACGGAAGACCTCTTGAACGCCCATAAAAAAGCATATAACAGGTACCCGGAAGGCCTCTTGAACGCCAGTGGTTGAAAGCCTGTGAGCTTCGTGTGCGAGGCGTCGGTCCGACGCATGTAAACAACAGCCGGCTGGACCGACGCCCTGCATCTCCGGCCACAAGAAGGAGAGCGTCGCTTGTTCGTATGTGCCTGTATGTTGTTGTTAAGTATCGAAAAGTGGTGTAAAGTGGCTGTTTTGGCCATAAAGTTATCTCCAATGAAATCATCATCACAGCTCAACCAGTTGACTTAGAGAGCTCTACTTAATGCCATTCTACAGGTAAATAACACAGCTACGCTTGGGGATGCGCGGGAATGCGGGAAGCAGTCTGATTAACGAATATACGGTAGCCTAGCCTAGACGTTTTTCGGCCAAAACACCCGGGTTTCGAGGAATATATATATAATACATAGCCGTGGCTGGAGGGTTAAACTCTGTAAACTTGAAATCCTATTAAGCGTGGTTTGAATGCCGCGCGGCGAATAGTTTGTAAACAAAGCCGGTCGGAGCGACACGCAGCTTCAAAAACAAGAAGTCGGACCTCTGTTGTTGCTGTTTGGTAGAACGAAAATTAGTGTTTGTAACTGTCAGATCAGATTTTTACCCTGAATTGTGTTGTGGAGAAATATCTGGAGAAGAAACAAAAGGTGTAGGCTATGTTGCCTTTATGGACTTGGAGAAGGCCTATGACAGAGTGGATAGAGAAGGTTTGTGGAAAGTACTTAGAATATACGGAGTAGATGGCAAGTTGCTGAAAACAGTGAAGAGTATGTATGAGGGTGCAAAGGCGGCAGTACGTGTGGAGAGTGAGCAGAGCGAGTTCTTTGACCTGAATGTTGGTTTGAAACATGGGTGTGTGATGTACCCGTGGTTGTTTACTGTATATATGGATGGAGTCATGAAAGAAATACTATCAAGAGCAGTGGATGTTGGTGTATCGCTGAAAAGGGAGGGAAATGAGTGAAAGCTGCCTATACTGCTGTTTGCAGATGATACAGTTCTGATGAGCGATAATGAATGGGAGCTGCAGGGTTTGGTAAATGAGTTTGGAACAGTGTGCGAAAAACGGAATTTGAAGGTAAATGCGGGGAAGAGCAAGGTTATGGTCTTCGAAAGGGGTGAAGTCGCAGAGTGTGAGGTGAAGTTGAACGGTCAGGCTATGGAGATCGTCAACTCTTTTAAGTATCTGGGCAGTGTGTTGAGTAAAGATGGGACTATGGATGAAGAAGTGCAGGAGAGGGTACAACAGGGGAAGAGGGTTGTAGGAACGCTGAAAGCAGTAACAAGAAATAGGGTGGTCAGTATGGAAGTGAAGAAGTCCTTGCATGACAGTGTGGTAATCCCGACACTGACTTACGGAAGCGAAGCATCGACATTGGTTGAGAGACTCAGACCAAGAGTGAGAGCAGTGGAAATGAATTACTTAAGAAGTGCGTGCGGAGTTACATGGAGGGATAGACAGACTAATGAAGAAGTAAGAAGGAGGTGTGGTGTGGAGGTAGATGTGCTGAAGTGTGAAAAGGAACAACTTGAGATAGTTCGGCCATATGGAACGTATGGAAAGCGAGAGAATGACTAAGAGGGTGTACGAGGGCGAGGTGGAAGGACAGAAAGGGAGAGGTAGACCGAAGGAGAGGTGGAAGGATGGAGTGAGGAAGTATATGAACGAAGGCGGTGCTGGTTGGGGGGAGGGGCGTCGACTGACTGGGGACAGAGGTGCATGGGGCGGTTCGTTCGTGGCCACCCCTTCAGGGATCACGGCGTCAGGCAATAGATAGATAGATAGAACTGTCCGATATTGCTAAAACCGCATCAAAACTCTCTCCACGGAAATCGTCATCACAACTGAACCAGTTGGCCTAGAGAGCTCTACTTAACGCCAATCTACAGATAAAAAACAGAGCTACATTTGTGTGAATTATTTAGCAGTTAAAATAACAAAAATAGGCCTAGGCCTATTACGACGTGTTTTGGCCAGATCGCCCGGATTGGAGTGCTGTCATCTAGAAGGCCAGCCCGGGGGTGGGGGGGGGGGGGGGGGAGTTAATTCCCTGCACATTTTCATGCATAAGCAAGAGCCAGAACGTAATACAATGATATATCCGTGAAAGTAGAATAATAGCGCTTTCCAATGACACCTGAATTATCTCTGTATGATGTATGCATGATGCATAGGTCGTCCAAAATCGCTAAAAATTAGCGGTTTTGAGCTGTTTTCGCTACGTGAAAGTCTGCAATGGTGCGAGAGAAGACTGTCTCGCACATCAAAGGGCGCCCAGACTTGGTGGGTGACGAATGAAGCGCCGCCTCCAACAGCTTGCCTCACTCCCAGGCCACATAATAGGCATATTTTGGTGTCTGTCAGGTGACGGGCGCCGCAGTGTTTGAGTTGAAGTGTACGTCTAAGAGACAGTTTGCAAACTTCTCTGACTTGTCTACTCTAGCATCTAAAATTAACCCTATAAATGCATAACTAGGTAGAAAATTTATGACAAGTTTCGATTCACTTCGGAATAGCTTAGGAAATTTAAGACCACGATATATGTCTTAGACGGAGTGAGCACCAATAGCTACGCACTCATTTGAATCAGTATTGCATAGAAATGAGACATAACAAGGTTATATTATAAATCAGAATCCAGATGGTGCAGAACTTCGCTCTACGGGTTCAAAGATTCAAATGCGTGAAACTTTATTAATGCTCATAGTTGTACATACATGATAAATTATTTGTAGTTGAATGTCAAATGTTATTTCATACACCCTATTTGGTCTTTTAAGATCTCCTTTGTTTTCCTCCATTACTTAGGAAAATTAAAGAAGTTTCACAAAATGGGTGTCAATTTTTGTCTTGACAAGTGATAGCGAGCCTGTCATTTACAAGTGTAAGACCAGGGAGGAGGACGTCGCCCGCTCCCCTACCCCCAGAAATCCACGAGCACATGACGACCTACACGATGCAGGTGTACAAAGGAAATCAAGCAACAACAGTTCTAGTGACCCTTCTAGGTTGCTTGTCCTCCAAAACACTGAGGATCAAGTGTCCAAACAGTGGTTTAGAGTGGGTAAGGGAACATTGGAAAGGGAATTACTGCCCTGGAACTAATGTCCGTGGCAGGATTAGGAAGTTAGTAGAGGACAGATGGGTTAGTAACTGAGGGGGGATAAAATAAAGTTATTCATTTACAAACGCAGTCAGTCGTGGGGTCAGTCAGGTGGACCTGAGCCAAGTGAATGTCACCCCTACCCCACTAACAGCCACCCGATACATTGGCGAGCCGACCAGCCAATCAGGGCAGGGCCCCCTGATTACACAGAAGCAGGAAGAGGAGGCGACTTAACTCAGGTCAGGAAAATGGCCCAAGCTTCACCTCCCCTACAGGATTACAGAGGCAGAACCCTAATCCCCCCCCCCCCCCCCCCAGCCTGTGATTGGCCCAGCCAGGATCACTGGACCATCACTCCGATCCAGGCTGGGGACATATAAACCCCCCCGGAGCAGCCTCTACACACACCAGTCCGACCCAACATGGGCCTTGGACTTCTTCTTCCCCTTCTCTCCTGCACCATCTGCGACTATCGCTGCTCTCCCCAGTGGAACTTGGTTGTTGTTGTTGATGATGCTTTTATTTTATACTAGCCCACTGGGCCTAGGCCCTCTCAAGGCTAGTGGTGGAGGAGGTGGTACAGCGTTTAAAGTCACGTATATGTCAGTAGTTATATGTCATTGTATAAATTTATCGCTCTCAGGAAGTGACGAATAGGGGTGAAATTGAAAGAGTCTGAGTCAGAGAGGATGCCATGTAATGAGGTGTTCAGCAAGAATCTCCGTCTTTCAAATGCATAGACGGGACAAATACAAAGAAAGTGAAAAACAGTCAATGATGTATGGCAATGTTGGCATTCAGGTGGTTGACCACGAGGGGTGGACATCAGGTAACCATGTGTGAGGCGTGTGTGGCCTAAACGTAATCTAGTTAATAGGGTTTGGTCTGCACGTGAACCAGTAATTGAAGAGCGCCACAAGTGTATGTCATCCTTAATGGAGCGAAGGTGGCCAGTTAATGGTTGCGCTCTCCACTCAACTCGCCAAGCGTCATAAACATGGCGACGGAGGACAGCGAGCATATCTTCCGAACGCAGCAAAGTAGTAGAGGGTGTACCATGACACGCTTGCTTAGCGAGGAAGTCTGCACGCTCATTCCCGGGAATTCCTACATGCGCGGGGATCCAGCACAGTGTGATGGAACGATTAGCGCACTGTAATTTGTGTATTGTGTGGATGATAGTCTTGACCAATGGGTCCTTGGGGCCAAATACACATAAGGCTTGCAGTGCACTCTTTGAGTCCCTACAGATAACAACCCGTGGAGAGTTCCTCGACAATGAAGAGATGGTGCTTAACCTCCTCGGCACTGTCACGTACACAAGTACGTGATAAGAGCTTCAGTAAAATATACCGTCCCGTACACACGTACGTGATAAATTAAAAGAAATGCTGCCAGTTGGTTTTGCTGCCTGGAGCTCTATCTACGGTACTGTATGTCACACTGGGGATACAGGAAGCTCCGCCCCTTTCCCCAGCAGCCAACCAGAGCCCTGTGACGTCACCGAGGACCGTGACGTCACGGTATCTCTAGACTAATGAGAGGCAGATTTTTCCCCCAGGGCCCAGTCTTCCCCTAGGCCCCACCCACGCAGGATTATAGTGCTTTTGTGTCTCCGTGCATTCGCCATCTTGGTCTTCATACGCATTATTATGCCATTTATTATTATTATCATCATTATTATTATTTACGTGTATTTAGTAGGGAACATTTGATAACTTCGACTACTGATACTACTACTACTTCTAATACTTCTATCCTGTTGTACCTAACTACTCTACTATAAAAATTAATGGGTATTTGGCAAGGTTTAGTGGGTGGATAATGCGCGTGGGAGAGATAGGGGCGGGGTGGGAGGGAGCGGTATGTAGGCCTACTGAGCGGGATGGCCGCGCGGTGCAGAAGGGGTTAAAGCACCTTGAATAGCCCATAATTCAGCAGTGAAAACCGTAGAGTGATGGTGTAAGGTACTTTAATACAAGCCATGGTCTGAGACTGCAGCGCAACCCGCGGCATCCGCAGTTTTCGAGCCATCGGTGTAAATGAAAACAGCCGGGCTGTGATCATCAAGATGTTGTTGTTGTTGTTGTTGTTGTTGTTGTTGTTCCCTAAGCTGCCTGGCCGAACAGCCCCGAGTCCCTGAGAAAGGCCATGGCCACGATCGGGCTTTCCCACAGAGCTCTCATTGAGTGTAGATTGTGTTGTTGGCGTAAGTGGTTGTGTGAAATGCAGTCTTCTATGATGTGTTTAATGGTATGGGGTGCTGTGTTACATCCCGGGCAGGCGTCGACAACGGAGTCATCCAGTCTCTTCTGATAGCTCAGGAGAGCTGGATGGTGTCCGCATCTCAGCCTGGCCAGGTGGACTCTGTCCTCGCGAGGAAGGGAGGATTCGGAAGGATGGATTTCGGGAGGTCGTGCATGCAGCTGCGTGTTGTCTGTGAGTGAGTGGATGGATCGGTGAGAGATATGAGTATGGATGTGCTTCTGGAAGTTGGTTCGGGGTGGGCAGGGAGGGAGAGAGGACAATAATTGTGTGTGATACCGTGTGCTGGGTGTTGTTTTGATATTTCTTGGTGTCTGTGGGTGTGTTGCCATGTAGTTTAGTGGGTGGTCTTGGTTCGTGGAGGCTGCTGCCAGGAATTGAGTGCCTCTCATGTCCAGATGGTCTTTGACTTTGAGGATTTTTGGTTTCTTGATGTAGGTGATCTGTGGGTGCAGTAGCTGTGCAGCCTGTAATGATCTTCAGGGCTTTGTTTTGAATAGTCTGTAAGGTCTTATGATGTGTTTCAGCTAGGTTAGAAGCCCAGGCTGGGCTTGCGTATTCCATCACTGATCTTATGTATTGTTTATATACTGTGGTGGTAGTTTCTTTGTTGTGTCCAAATTTTGTGTGAGCAAGTGACCTGAGGGCGTTAAGTCTGGGTGTCAGTTTCTTTTTAATGTTTGTGGTGTGCTGTTTGAATGTCATATGAGTATCATATGTTACTCCTAGGATTTTGGGTGTGTGTGTATGTGTTAGGGGTGTGTTGTTTATGGTGAGTTGAGGGATGTATTCGTGTTCTCCTGTCCAACTTGTGAGCAGGGTTGCGGTGGATTTGGCTGGGGCTAGATTAAGTCTGTTTGTAGTGCACCAGCCATGTAGTGTGTTGAGATAGGGTTGAAGGAGATCTGTTGCTCTTTTTGGGTCATGGTGTGTGCATGTGAGTGTTATGTCATCTGCATAGGAGGCTAAGTTTATTTGGGGCGTATTGGGTGTAGTTATATCGTGCATGTACAGATTGAAGAGTGCGGGCGATAGGACGGATCCTTGTGGGACTCCGTTTGGAAAGTTTCTGATTTTAGATGACTGACCGGCAAAAGATACGTGTGCACATCTGCCTGCTAGGAAGTTGGCCAGCCACCGTTTTGTGTTGTTGTGCATGTTTGTGTTGTAGATTTTGTTTGTTAGGTTGTGGCGGGGGATGGCATCGAAGGCTTTACTAATGTCGAGTGTGGCTAATAGTGATCTGTGTGGTGGTCTAGCTGAATTGATGCCGTCGAAAGCTCTTTGTGTAAGGTCTGTGAGAAGAGTGTTTGTGGAGTGCAGTGGCCTAAAGCCATGTTGTGTTGGAGCTAGGGGTAGGTCAGGTGTAATTAGTTGTAATACTAGGCGTTCCATGACTTTGGAGGGGGAGCAAAGGAGTGTGATGGGGCGGTGCGAGGAGGGTAGCGTGGGGTCTTTGTTGGGTTTGGGGAATGTGATGATGATACCATGCTTCCAAATGTCTGGTATTGTGTTGCGTGAATAGCTGTAGTTTGATATGTTAGTGAGTGCTTGTATGCCTTGTGGTCCCAGGTGTCTGAGGTGTATGTTGCTTATGTTGTCTAGGCCACAGGTGGGTGAGTGCTTGAGATTGTTGATGATATGCTTTGTCTGGTGATTGGTGAAGGGTGTATAGTCAGGGTCTGTGGGGAATTGTCTCTTACGTCGGATGACACGTCGGTCGTCTTTGTGAGGTTTTAGGTGGCTGACATGTGAAAAGTGATTGATGAGAGTGTTTGCTTGTTGTTTACATGAAGGAGTAGAGTCTGTTGTTGTGATTGCAGCATGTGATTGTGTTGTGTTGCTGTTGGAAAGTGTGATGCTGTTTAGTGTTTTGTATAGTTTTTTGGGGTTTGTTTTGTGATCAAGTGTTTGTAGGAAGTTATTCCAATTTAGTTTTTGTTGTTCTTGTATTTTGTTGTTAGTTTGGGTGTTGAGTGCTTGAATTTGTTGTGTGATGTCTTGTGTGTGGGGTGCTGGGGAGTGTTTCAGTATGTCGCGTTGTCTGATGAGGTTTTGAATTTCTGGTGTGAAGTTGGGGTTGTGTCTTTTTCTGTTACCTCTTGGAATGTGTTTCTTGTCAGCGTTTTGGATAGTTTTATTGAGTATGTGTACAGCATTGTTGATGTTAGTGATGGGTGTACTGTTTAGAGTTGTGAAGTGTTGTTCTGTCTCATTTGTGAATGCTTCCCAGTTAGCTCTTTTATAATTGGTGTATGTGTGTTTGTGGCTAGCTGGGGTGAGTCTGGTTTTGGTGGTGATAATGATCGGGAGGTGGTCAGAGCCTAAGGTTCTGACCACCCTCCAGGATGTTGTGGGGGCGAGTTCTGGGGAGCAAAAGGTGATGTCTGGAGATGATGGGTTATAGAGGGCTTGGTGAGGAATATGGGTATGTTGATGGATGTCATTAAGGATGATGAGGTTGTAAAGATGTTGTAAAGCGAGATGTCGACATTGAGATGGGGCTTGGGCATCAAGTTGATCCGCTAAGTGAAAGCAAACTGTAGGGTGTTTTAGGGTCCACGGAGTGATGTGACTAGGAGGGGGAGTTATGGGAGGAACGGTGATACTGTAAGTGGAGAGCAATTGGAGAGACAATATTGGGAATGGCACTGGAATGGTTGAACGATAGTTATCTGTGGAATGGAATAGTTCTAGTAGAGTTGGGTCATGACGGAGGCGAACAGCCGTACGCATGAGGACTAATCGACGGTGGTAGGCTAGAGGTAAGGTCCCAGCCTCACATAGGATATTGGAGACACGAGAGGAACGGAATGCCCCCGAGCTAATGCGGATGCCCAAATGGTGTACGCTGTCGAGGGTTCCTAAATGTGGAAGCAGAGGCCGTGCCATAGACAGGGCTACCATAATCTAGGGCTGAGAGGATGGTAGCTCTGTAGAACAGTAAAAGCGTAGCGCGATCTGCGCCCCAATGGACTCGTGCGACTGTTTTCAGAACATTCATTCTCTGGAGGCAACGTGCCTTTAAGCAGGCAATGTGACTATTCCAATTGAGGTGAGTATCAAAGATTAAACCAAGGAACCTGGTATGTGGAAGGATCTGAATATTAGAATTTCCCATGGTGAGAGTAATTGACGGTTTACGTAAATGTCGAACATTTCTATAGAATACAACGGCGTTAGTCTTTTCAGCAGAAAATTGAAAACCAGCAGTGGATGCCCAAGAGTGGATGGATTTTAGAGCAATGTTGAGACGCCGTTGTATGTCAGTCAGACTGGGAGAAGTATAATATATTGCGAAGTCGTCCACATACAAGCTATACGATATTTCAGGTGGGAGGCTGCGTATGACACTATTGATCGCCATAATAAAGAGTAAGCTGCTAAGGGCACATCCTTGTGGTATTCCATTAATTTGTGACATAATGTCCGATAGGAGACCATTATTTTTGACCTGGAATGTATGGTTAGAGAGAAAATTTTGTAAAAAGCAGGGAAGAGAACCCCGCATGCCAGCATCGTGTACATTTTTAAAAATCCTGTGTCTCCATGTTGTGTCATAAGCCTTAGCAATGTCAAAAAATATTGCCACTGTGGGTTGGTTCTTGGAGAACCCATCACGTATTTGGTGTTCAAGGCGAATAAGTGAGTGCAGTGTAGAACGGCCAGGGCGGGAACCATTCTGATATGGGGATAGGAGGGCATGTGACTCAGCGTAATGTAAAAGTCGAGGATTGATAATTTTTTCCATTAATTTGCAGAGGCATGAGGTAAGTACAATCGGTCTGTAATTTGTGGGAAGACTATGATCTTTTCCAGGCTTCGGTACGGGTATAGTGTAAGCATGCCGCCAAGACGGTGGGAAGTAGTTACTTATCCAAAACTGATTGTACAGTTGTAAAAGATGTTGTAGCGCACGTGGATGGAGGTGACGGATGAGAGCGTACGAGAATCCATCCGGGCCAGGAGTAGTGTCTGTACACAGGTCGAGCGCGTGTCGCAATTCCGGAATTGAAAAAGGGGTTATATTCATGTGTTTTCCCACTATGAAAAGATAGCGGGCGAGATTCCTCCATACATTTATAACGAAGAAATTGACGAGGCAATGACTGCTCTGAGCTGACGTGACAGAAATGTTTGGCATGTATGGCAGCGATGTCAAGGGGGTCATGTGTAAGCGAGTCCGAGGCAGGGTCTTTGAGTGGAGAGAGTGGAGGCCGTACAGTGCGTCCGTTGATACTGCGAAACTTTTTCCATAAAGTAGAGAGAGGGGTGCGGGAAGTGAAGGACGAGATATATGATCGCCATGAAAGTATCTTGTTGTCAAGGATACTGCATTTGACAACTGCACAGATCTTGTTATAGAACGTTTTAAGGGCAATTTTTTCAATAGTGATGGTTATAAGGTCAAAGTAACGATTAGTGGAAAAAAGTCGGGGGGAAACAGTCTTTAACCCGTCCAGCCCCGGCTAGTTTTGTAATGTTTGTTCACCAGAACCCGGCCGGTTTTCAAAAAATTGTTTTATTCCAGAAACAATAGCGAATGGGTTAGGAATGAAGGAAAAATCACGAAAAACCGCTCAAAAAGCTTAACACCTTACGAGCGGCCTATGGTATGCCTAAATAAGACCCAGAACGTAAAACAAGTACCTATCCCTGAAAGGGCATAAACAGAGCTTTCGAATGACACCATAACGATCCTTGTATGATGGATAGTTTTCTTGCAATAACCGTGCAACGCGAGTGCAAAAAGCAGGTAATTCGGTACTTTCGGTACATAATTGACGCTAATTAAGGGTTAAAGAATGGTCCTACAGAGCCCCCGAAAACGTATTTTACAAGAGTAAAAAATTGAAGGCAATTACTCCAAAAAAAACCAGGTTATTGCGCGCTCACGCGCACGCACATGGACTTTGAGAGTTTTCAACCATCGGCACGGTTGCGTGGGATACGTACACAGTTCCCATACAAATCTGAGCCCTCTTGAGTGGCTACACCTGAGGTTACGGTCGGCACAATTAGGGTGACGCGCCAGGCGCGTCTCTGGGGCTGTGCGTTACATACATCGCCGACGCGCCAGGTGCGTCGCTGGGGCTGTACGGGTTAAACGCCGCTGCCTAACACTCAGACGCTTAAGAAGGCGTTCCACACGATGCTTGAATTTTATCATTTGGGCTAGAGTGGGCGTCCACCAAGGGACCTGGCGAGGGTGCGTCAGCGAGGAGGTAAGCGGGATATGAGTGCGAGCAATGGAGTTCAGGAAGGACGAAAAATAATCAAAATTGTGTGCAGGGGAAGAGGTAGGGGAGAAGTCCGAAACGTCTGCAGAGGAGTGCGTATAAGACGTCCAATCGGCTTTAGAGAGATTATAACTCGATATTTGAGGGGAGGATGCAGGGCACAAATACTTAAGGAGTATAGGGTAGTGGTCGCTGGAGAAGCGATCCTGTAAAACTGACCAGTCAAATAGGGGAGCTGCGTCATCCGAGGCAAAGGAAAGATCGACAGCGGAAAATGTACAGTGGGTAGCAGATCTGTAGGTGGGGGTGTCAAAGTTGAGACAACAAAGAGTAGAATGAAGGAGATATTTTTCAATGTTATCGCCTGGGATGTCTGTGTTTGGGTTGCCCCAAAGGGGAGAGTGTGCGTTAAAGTCGCCCAGAATAAGGTACGGTGGGGTCAGTTGTTGTACTATTTGATGAAGGTCTGAAGTATTGTAATGACAGGAGGGTTGATTGTAGGAGGAGCAAACAGTCAAGGAAGGAAGGTTTGGTAATGAAATGGAGACGGCAGTTGTTTGAAAAGGGTTGGGGTCAAGGGTGACAGGAACAAATACGCACTTATAGTGCACAAGGATGGCCGTTCGGAGATGTGAAGGGGTTATAGGGGAGCTAGCAGCAACAGTATGCCTGAGGGGGACAACAAAATTGCCTACATGTTGGAGGCAAATGCATAATGGTGAATATAATCTAAGTAATCGTTGTAATTCTCCCATACGGAGGCGAGTTTGGTATCCGTTTATATTCCATTGCAAAATGTTATATGCCATCAAGAATAGGATTTGTCAGAGTCATCGGCAATAGTGGTCTCTTGAAGAGAGTCTGGTAAAGGTTGTGAGTGTGGAGAGGGTTGTGTGGATGGAGGTGAAGGGGTAGATGTAAGGTCTGTAATTTTTTCAGAAATAGCTGTGAATTGTGTGACTAGTTTAGGAACAAGGGTGGGGCAGTGGAGGAGTTTTTGGCGCAGAGTGTTCATAAATAGATAAGCGGAGGTAACATCTTCATCAGGGTTAGGGGGAAGTGTACGTGTGGTGACAAATTCCTGCGTCCGAGCAAGGAGGCAGGGATCCGTGACACAGATATGGGGTGTGATGTAATTACGGAAACAAATTGGACATCCACATTTGTCAGGTGGGATATTGGTGTGACATATCAATACAGGAGATTGTGAGGGGCTCGGGGTATGATGAGTCTTTATCGAAGGTTCGTCAGATGATGGTGTCGTAGGGTTAGCAGGAGTTTGTGGGGGAATGTCCCTAGGTTTGGGAGCATCGGGATCTGGGCAGTGGGGAGCGGCTAATGGAACATGTCGCTCAAGGTTACAGGGAGGATCGGGCGTGGTGAGGGTGGTACGCACATTGACAGGACGTTGGTGAACATCAAATCGGGATTGTGATAGCTCTATATTAGTCAAGTCAGAATCCAACAGGTTATTGTCCTTCAGGAATCTCTGCATCAAGTCCTTGGGCGTAGGATCAGATTCACAAATATGGGTGACACAATAACAAGGAGTCGGGTGAATTTGAGCATCTTTCGCTGGAGCTCGCTTGGAAAGAAATTTGTGAAGATGTTCGATGAGTACTGTACGGGTAGAAGTCTTGTGCTGAAGTAGAAAGAATCGGCCGCAGTTATGGCAGCCACAGTCCGGATCGTGGGTAGGCATAACCCACTTCTGTGTGGTGGAACCGAGTTTCGAGGTCCGGGATAATGACCGGATAGGACTTGCAACCTTACGCTTTTTCCGAGGCTGCAACTGGGTGGAGTGAGATTGGGGAGAAGTCTCTATATCTGGTACTGTGTTACATTCCATGAGGTTCTCTTCGGCAGTCATGTTCCAAAACTCAGTATCATCGGTCAAGTTAGTAAATCCCTCGAACCTGTTAGAGGTGGATAGGTCCGGGGAGTTAAGGTGAACTAAACGGAAGGTATCATTGGTGGGGTAATGTTGTGGGCTAATAGGTGGCGCCGGAGGCTGCTCTGGACGCTGGTGGTCAGAGGAGTCAGCGGGTGTAGTTGATTCATACCGTCGATATGGAGGAGATTTACCTTCCTGCCTTAATTGTGCTGCAGCAGACCGGAAGGGGAGTCCTTTTGTGGCCTGTAAATGTAATAAGTCACGA
This sequence comes from Paralithodes platypus, assembly GCA_032716605.1. Taxonomy (NCBI): domain Eukaryota; kingdom Metazoa; phylum Arthropoda; class Malacostraca; order Decapoda; family Lithodidae; genus Paralithodes; species Paralithodes platypus. The sequence goes on from CM064504.1 coordinate 3,601,112, forward strand.
TGAAACGCAAAGTGCGGGCATGTCCTGTCATTGGCTTTGTGGGACCCGTCACAATTTGCACAACGGGGCGCGCTGGCTTGACAATTGTTGAGAGCATGTTGTTCTGAGCCGCAATTTAAGCAACGAGCATCGAGAGCCCGACACCGTGGGGTTGAGTGCCCAAGCTTCCAGCAATTTGTGCATTGTCTCGGCTTGTTAACATACCTTCGTACCTGCAGTTGGCGACCTGCAAGACGGACATGCATAGGGAGGTCATGGCGCTTAACCCTTGGAATCCGGGAGGCCTCATATGAGGCAAAATGAGTGGCTAAAAATCGCCACTATAATCATCAGAACTCGGCAACCACGCATTGTAGCAACGTCATCTCTACGGCATTCTACAGACAACAAAAAGTTCTACAATTTGCAAAAACGTTGACTGCTCTAGGTGGTCTCAATCAGTAGCTACTGAATTATGAAGTTTGACTATACCAAAATTCATATGAGGCCCCCCGGATCCCATGGGTTAAAATAGATTTTGACAATGCATAGTGGGGGCCGATTTCTACGCTGAGGAGCAGTATAAGTGTCAACTTTAACACCTTATTAGCGGGCTAGGCGGTTTATTTATATGTACCGCCCAGCGGGGTGTTTTTAGCCAAAATAGGGCTGTTTACGTGATCATTTTCATGCCTAAATAAGACCCAGAGCGTAAAACAAGTATCTATCCCTGAAAGGGCATAAACAGAGCTTTCCAATGACACCATAACGATCCTTTTATGATGGCTAGTTTTCTTGCAACAACCGCGCAACGCGAGTGCAAAAAGCATGTAATTAGGCACTTTCCCCATACAATTCCGTATATAGCGAGTGAGAGAGGGAGGGAGGTGGGATTCGTGTCAGTAGGTTCGCCGCGGTGGTCTGGAGCAGTCATACGCTCGCTACTCTCCTGCCACCACTTGTCTCTCTCTCTCAGCAACATTACGTGCTGAAATTGCCACACGACCTATGTCGAGCGCCGCCAGATAGTCCAGATTTATTATACTCGACTTATGTTGCGCGCCGACAGTTAAGGGTTAACAACAGTGGGGTCAGTTCTTTGCAATAATTTTAAGATACGATTGGTTGAGTCTGTAAAGCTCTGATCTGCAAATTCGAAGTCGGAAGGGAGCACAACCGTGCCAGTACACTGATTCAGGTATTCATCTGGTTTACCTGTGTATCTGTCGTTGGGGGTGTCGAGGTAGGCTTGTAAGGCTTCTGATTGCTCCTGTGTTTTCACCTCAATCATGCGCTTGGCCGATCCAACAGCATGCATGGTGAAGTCACCAATATCTTGTGCGAGAGTATCGTATAGACTGAAATCATCCATAGGTTCACCAGAGACCGTGAAAAACCGTGACCAATCAGGGGGACTGAACATAGCGTTATAAGTGTCCTTCGAAGCAGGGGTATACGTGTTACGCTTACGCCTTTGTCGGTTATGCGAAGGTACAAACGGTTGAAGCGTGTGAATGGCAGATGAAATACCGGCAAGGTCTTTTCCTGTACCTGCATCAATGGCCCGTTGAGATTGTGGAGGTACAGAAGCAGGTTTAATTGAGGTAGTAGATCCTGCATCCGGAGGGAAGATGGTAACAGATGTACGGTAGTCACAGACGGGTCAGGGATGCAAGAAGCATCCGTAGGGGTGTCAGCTGAGGGCATGCGAGCTTCTTCATTAAGGTTCTCAACGGAATGAAGAGGTAGGCTAAGGCTAGAATCATAATCTGGTAATTTAGAAGTTAAAGTCGAGACTGTGGGGTTGTCATCACTATTATTGATCACAGAGGCAGTACTGTGCATAGGAATTGATGCCGGGGAGATCACCTGATGGATCTCACTACCCGACGATGGAGAATTAGTCACAGTATCCTTAGGAGGTTTGCCAAGGTCTGTGGGTGCCATGCATGAGTGGGGAACTCCGGCACTGTTAGCAGCAGGGGAAGGGTCCTTGAGGCAGTCCAATTTCTCGCAGGGGTCGGCGTCGGAGGGGGCAATTTTAGATTCCATAGGACGAATATTTCTAAATTCATCTGAGTCAGATTCCAAACCCACCATGGAGCCACAATTAGAGGACGGGACGACCGCCCTAGGAATTCATGCAGATATACACCCCGACTAATGCACCTTAACACCTAAAGAGCGGCCTAGGCGGTATAAAATATGTAGCCACCAGCGGGGTGTTTTTAGCCAAAATAGGGCTGTTTATGTGATCATTTTCATGCCTAAATAAGACCCAGAGCGTAAAAAAAGTATCTATCCCTGAAAGGGCATAAACAGAGCTTTCCAATGACACCATAACGATCCTTTTATGACGGCTAGTTTTCTTGCAACAACCGCGCAACACGAGTGCAAAAAGCATGTAATTCGGTACTTTCCCCATACAATTCAGTATGTAGCGAGTGAGAGAGGGAGGGAGGAGGTGGGATTCGTGTAAGTAGGTTCGCCGCGGTGGTCTGGAGCAGTCATACGCTCGCTACTCTCCTGCCACCACTTGTCTCTCTCTCTCAGCAACATAACGTGCTGAAATTGCCACACGACCTATGTCGCGCGCCGCCAGATAGTCCAGATTTATTATACTCGACTTATGTTGCGCGCCGACAGTTAGGGGTTAAGGGCCGTCGATCCGTCGATCGCCGACCCAGCACAAGGGTTAGGGTTTGGCATAAAAGTTTCCCCTCGCTCGAACACGTTGGGTACCACAGTTCGACGGGTGTAGGGATTGCCGACCCACAACACCCTCCAACGAAACCAAAGAGTGAGTACGGTCGTTTACCGCATGACAGTCACGGTGCTCCCAAAGGAGGGGGCAGCGGGAAGAAGGGAAAAACGGAAAACAGAAAGGATGAGAAATGATAGGGCCCACTACAATTAGCTGGGGGCGGCAGGAAGGGTGGGCATGCACTCCCCTCCTGCCGCCTCCGTCAGCCCCCGCACGTGTTCAAAAGTGAAACCAACGAAGCAGGCAGAGCGGGGGAGTAGAACTTTATAATATGGACCTTGAGGCATTAATACAGACAATCTGTCTTAGACCAGCACGTGGGGCCACATAACCTCGGTCAACATACCAGTTCGCAGGGTGAAGGCGCAGAAGATCAGTACGAGGAGTTGCAGGAACTCAAGGACCTGCTAAACCCAGCAAAAGACTACTGTACTATGAACATCTGTCCCAGGAGTGGAAGGAAGAGCTTCCCCGCACCATCAAGGAGTGGCAACAGGGCTCCCCCAGGCATGAATCTGGGGTGCCGACGCCAAGAGGTCCCACAGCCCCATCTAACGCACTACCCTGGACTACTACAGAACAACCCCAGATCTCACACCACAGCTCCATAACTCTCCCCCTCAACGTCTCAGAAGATTGCCAAGACTCTCCCTATCGAGATGATCCCCTGCCTTCCTCACACCAGCTGGAAGCCACCACAGCTCCATAACTCTCACCATCGATGCCCCAGAAGATCGCCAAAACTCTCCTTATAGAGGGCTGGATCACTGCATGGTGCTACCAACTGACCTTCCCGTTACCTGGACCAGTGGATTTGCCCGAACCGCCCTGTGGCAAGAAAGGAAGCCACCTGGTCAACGCGTCTGCCATGAGGCTATAGGACGGCTACCCACTAATACCTTGATGGAGCTGAGGACTTCCCAACCTGAGCCACGACTACTACCGTACTCTACACCATTTTCTACAGAATACTACAATAAGTTGCATAACATCTAAGTCCCTAGTACCTGAATACAGTGTATAGCTTGTGTATATACACATCACTATATGATATTATCCCTTGTATGATTATAGTTATATTTGTGCCTGAGAGCAATTCATGATAGTCTTCCCCTCAATGTCTCATCGACCCTCCAAAGAGTATCATTGCAACTGCTCCTAGACACAGGCCAGAAGAAGTTCCATCACATACAGCTTCTATCAAAAGCATCAAGAACTCCTAGGGTCTTTGTAACTCGCACCCACCGCCCTCCTGGGGGTGAACATGAACCCCACGCAGTTGAATGGTATTAAAAGGACAATGCCCCTTCAACTTGGGGCAGGTACAGTCAACATACCCTTCAACATCATGGAGATGCACACCCATCCCTTCAAGGGCTACTTGGGATGGGACGTTCTGGCGGTGCACAAGGTACGACTAGATCTAGGCGCCCGGAACCTCACTTTCCCCAACATCTCCCCAAGCCAGCCTGTACAACGTAGGCTTGGGTACCCAACAGCTATCCCCCCGCCAAAGGTGGCTTTCTAGGGTCTTTCCTAGCTGATGCTGAGAGGATTGGGTTCTAGTCATGTGGTGATGGCTTGGTCTATCAGAGTGAGAGGTGAGCGTTCTCTGCCATACCCATAGCTTGCTCTGACTGTTCCTTTTACATATATATTTTCTAGATCTCAAGTGGCGGCACCTCTTCCGTGGATTGACCTCTCTACTGGCAACCTAGAGGTTGGCAGACTGGGAGCCAAAGTGTCACATTTTTGCTTTGCCCCTCCACTTTCCCTTCATAATTGTTAAGGGGCACAGGGCCTTGGGTGGGACTTCGGTGTCCCGGGCGTTTCCGCACCCTCCTCAGCTCCTCGCCTGGGAGCGGCTTTGGTCACCTGGGCATTCTTAGTGGTAAAGCGGGGAGGGTTCTGTGGGGGCGCTCGGTTATGGCCTTGGCCTTGCTCGGGACCTTTGGGCTGTTTGGTCAGACAGCCTGGGGAACAACAACGTAGGCTTGGGGGGCGCCCATGCGCACTCAACCCAAAGCGGCACGCCACCGATCCCTAATTGTAGGGCTGATAAGGACATTTGTGTCACTGGATGAAGAAATCTTCAGGAATCTCTATACTGTACAGCGCTGGTTAGGCCGCACCTGGAATATGCGAACCAGGTGTGGGCTCCATATATGGTGAAAGATATAGAAGCGGTGGAGAAAGTGCATAGGAGAGCTAGCAAGCTGGTACCAACTTTGAAGAACCTGGGCTATGAGCAGAGGTTGAGGACACTGGGACTCCCGACACTGGCATATAGGAGCAAGAGAGGGGATATGATAAGAGACTTTTAAGAAAATGTCAGGAAAGTATGATGAGGATGTGTGTGAAGGTATCTTCTTGATGTGGGAGGGAACAAGAACGAGAGGACACTAAGAAAATTTACAAGGAAAGAACTAGGCTTGAAAAGACAAAGAACTCTTTTTGTGATAGAGTGGTAAATGAGTGGAACACACTGCCCCAGTATGTAGTCGATTTCGAATCAGTAAAGAGTTTGAAAGTAATTTTGCTAAAGCATGGGGAAGACAAGATTTGAAGTTTGATTACAAAGCGAAAATACAGAATAGTAAAAATGTTGCGTCTGCTGCCGCCGCCACCAACACCGTGAACAACCGCAGCAGTGCAAGTACTGTACTGGTACTGGTACCATACTGAGCTGGATATACAGGCCTAGTTTGCCTTTTTTTTTCAGAGGATCGACTGTAAGATACCAACTCTAGACCTCCCCACCCTCATGAATGCCCTCCTTATCCCCCCCCCCCATTTTCCCACACTGAAGGTTGCCCCCAATGCCAATTATCCCTAGACTCCACTTGGGTAGGCACTACACCATCTCTCCCCCCCCCCCCCCTTTCGTTGAGCCACAACAGGTATTCCTAGCAAAGGACGTTGCCTTCCCACTGGCCTGACAGGCACCACTATGTTCTCCCTAGATGCCAGCTTAGATCCAGCAGTCCGCATGGCTCCCACCCTCCTGAATCTCGACCATCCGAGCCTCCTGCTGGCTAACATATCCACCGAAACCCTCCGCCTGCCGAAGGGCCTACCGTTGGGAGTTTGCTAGCTTGTCACAGTCTCTCCCCACCCCCAGACTTTTCCTTAACTAATAGCCAGGTCTTGCTGGGATTTTCCCCCAACCTACACCCCCTGCAGACATGCCAGCTCCTGAACCTCTCCAGGAGGTTTAGTCTTCACACAGGATGACTCGGAGCGAGGGTACACACACCTCATCACACACAAAAAACACACGTAGGGCCCCCTTATCCGCCAACCACCCAGACGGAGAAAGAAAACGTCGACGAGCCGAGAAGGACAGACAGGTCCAAGAGATGTTCCCTACCGGCCTGATCAAGCTCTCCGACTCCCCTTGGTCCATCCCTGTGGTACTGGCACAGAAGGACGAAAGGCTGCAATTCTACATGTACCGTACTAGTACAGAATGCTGAACAACGCCACAGTGAAAGACGCCTCTCCCACATCGACGACGCCAGGCCCTTGACAGCCTTTGGCACGAGCAGGGGAAGGCTGTATCAATTCAACGTCCTTCCCTTCGAAGTAACAAACAGCCCCGCCACCTTTAGTAGGCTAATGGATACCGCCCTGGCAGGTCTGAATTAGAACTACCTGGCATATCTGGATGATATCTTCTCCCCCACTTGGGAAGGGCATCTGGAATGCACTCAGAAGGTACTACAATGTGTCCAAGAGGCAGGGCTCCTTCTCAAACCCTCCAAGTGCTACTTGGCTTGGAGGGAGGTACAGTACGGTACCTAGGGCACAAGGTCAGTGCCAACGAGATCGCCCCAGACCCGCAGAAGACTGCTGCCAATGCCGATCTCCCCCACCACCAAGACAGTTATGGAAGATAGGTAATTTTGGGGAATAGACAGCTACCAATGAAGGTTTTTGGAGGGATTCTCCGCCATAGCCACCTCCCTAAGGGCCCTCACCCGCAAGGTCACCCCCTTCCACTGGGCCCCACAGAGCAGTCCGCCATGGACCGATGGCGAGAACTCCTGGGGGAATTCAACTACACTGTCCAGCACCGCCTAGGAAAAGTCCATACCAATGCCGATGCCATCCTGTGACCCCCTTATCCCCGAACCCTACCAGGAGATCCTCGGAGCCATTCAACTGGACCCCCACCAGTTGACTTAAGATATGGAACTCGCCGATGCAGCCAATGGACTTGGGTGGCTCGATTGGCTCCCTTCCAAGGCCACCTCATCTACCTGGGAGATGCAGGTCTCCACTAACGAAGGGAAAACCATCCTTTCCCCCACCAAAGGAAGGGCCGTACTCTCCCTACTGCATGGTAGACTTGGGGCCCATCTGGGAGAGGGTGTACCCTCGGGAAGGACAGGACAAAATTGCACAGGGACACATCTGAGCCAGTCAACCCATTGAGATGCTGTCCATGGATGTAATGGGCCCCCTAGAACCAGCCAATGGATACAATTTCATGATCACCTTCGTGGATGTCTTCTCGAGATACATTATCTCCAGCCCCGTCAAACACCACCGCTAAGGTTCTCCTCCAGCATGTGCCTTCAGGATCCCCAAGGCCATCCTGTATGATCAAGGACTGGAACATGTCAGCCAAACTTAGTCCACCCTGGCCGGACTCCTAGCCTACAAAATCTCCCTCACCTCCCCCAACAACTCCAAGGAATTTAAATATGCGATAGCACCGTTCCTTAGATAACGTCTTTCGAGCCAGGATGACGCAGAGCCGTAGAAAAGACTGGTCCAAACTCCTGCGGGTGGTACAACTGAGCCTCAATCAGTCAGCCTACACCATCACAGGTCATATTCCCCATGAACTCCTCTTTGGTCGCAACCCCCCTCCCCTAAGCCACCTGCCAGTAGTGCAGCACTGCAGTAGCAGGGCTACCTAAGCTTCCTGTGTCAGGCCTTCAAGGATGCACCCTAAGACCCCCCACCCAAGGCCATCAACCCTCCAACCCTTATCAAGTGGCCCGAAAGTTGCAATAATCGACCACCCCCTACCTGCCTAGACCAAGTTAACTACCAGATACAACAGGCCATACTTGGTCATGGCAATTTCCATATCGTGGTGGAGGTGACCGGGGGAGGCCCAGCTAGGAGCTCAGGAGGCACAGCACCCCCCCCCTCCATAATTGGCCCCCTTGAACCCAGACTTCACTCCCTGTCCCTTCATCAACGATGTCAACTGTACATCGTCGAAGGTGGATGCCCCCCAAAAAACACCCCTAAACCGCTCATCATCCCTCGAAAATCCCCCCACCCTTTCAGTTACTCCCTGACAGCAATCCCGGCAATCACATGGTTGTCAATTGTTAAATACGAGATATTAACCCTTTCCCTGTGGGAGATGTTCTGGAACACATAGGCAATTTACAGCAATTTCCAGGCTATAAAAGCCTGTAAAAGCCGTAAAAATTGAGTGTCAGTGGCGGGACAGTGGCGGGACAGCGAGGGGCCCACCTCCGACTGTCAGCACGGCCAGCCGCGCACTGAGGGAAACTGTGGTCTCGGACCGCGGTGTTGCCAAGCTGCTACATTGCTAATAATTAAAGAGTTTTCCCGAATGTCTATGGCAGCGCTGCGGGTGAACCCCGCGAGTTAGGAAGCTCGTTCTAGTATAATTTTGAAGCTATGTTCGTATAGTTTTTGCCAGAATACATTTCATTTCATGCAGATACTTGATTAATCATTCAGGAGTGCCTGAATATGCCCTAAATAGCGCAAATATGCCAGCAGAGAAAGGGTTAACCCTCTTACGTTCTTGACGCAATTTTGAGCCTATTAGGGATACTTTAAAGCCTTTGTTACCATCAGGGGTATTTAAAAACCTTAAGTTTAGCTACTTTAACCTCTGCAGTTGTCTTTGAGTTAGCTGTGGGCAGAAAACTAATTTTGGAGAGGTAATTATAAGAGTGAGAGGGTTAATACTGCTGAAATAAGTTTTCTTTCCTTTTCTTTCGTCTGTCATAAGTTGTTGGAATAAAGCTAACTGCATATATCTATATCTATATGTATGTATATAGGCATATATACATATATATATATATATATATATATATAGCCTATATATATATATATATATAGCCTATATATATATATATATATAGCCTATATATATATATAGCCTATATATATATAGCCTATACATATATATATATATATATATATATATATATATATATATATATATATATATATATATATATATATATATATATATATACAGTATATACTAAACACGTTAATATATTTAGATTAACCCGTACAGCCCCAGCGACGCGCCTGGCGCGTCGGCGATGTATGTAACGCACAGCCCCAGAGACGCACCTGGCACGTCACCCTAATTGCACCGACAGTAACCTCAGGTGTAGCCACTCAAGAGGGCTCAGATTTGTATGGGAATTGTGTACGTATCCCACGCAACCGTGCCGATGGTTGAAAACTCTCAAAGTCCACGTGCGTGCGCGTGAGCGCGCAATAACCTGGTTTTTTGGGGTAATTGCCTTCAATTTTTTACTCTTGTAAAATACGTTTTCGGGGGCTCTGTAGGACCATTCTTTAAGCTTTTTGAGCAGTTTTTCGTGGTTTTTCCTTCATTCCTAACCCATTCGCTATTGTTTCTGGAATAAAAAACATTTTTTGAAAACCGGCCAGGTTCTGGTGAACAAACATTACAAAACTAGCCGGGGCTGGACGGGTTAAGAGAAGATAATATATCTGAATATCCTGAAATTTACTTCACGGCCAATATCTAGCTTACATTGAGCTCGAGTCATGGTGCAATCACGGTCTGAAGTTACTCTCCAGACTAGGTGCTCTTCTGAACATACGAAGACGGAAAACATAACCCTTCCTCTGTATTATATAAATTTTTTAAGCATGCTACTACCAAAATAGTGCACCGTACATAAATTAATGATTAATCAAACATCCCACACCTCAATTTATTAGTTTAAAACATGTATATGGGTGCGGCAAGCTAGGGGAATACTCAGACTAAGTTCACCAAACCCTTGTACTGGGAGAATATATGCAAACATAATTATAACACCTGCCATGCCTAGTCATCATTGTGTTGTAAACAAACTAGATATTGCTTAAATTAATGGGCTAGGCTATATTTCATAATTTTGTTTCATAAGTACTATATTGTTTCGTGAATCCCACAAACATCGTAAGTATGACACGAAAGGGTGGATATATAACATAGAATGGTATATATTTGGCGCCCAAGGAATAACTAAGTGACTCAAAGCTCCTTATAAACGACATGGGTTTCAGAGGCCGTGTTACATGGTTTTTCGGGAATAACTTATTAACACAAATTTGGATTAGTATGATATTTTGACACAGCTATATTCACACCCTGCCCTAATTTTCGCCAATATCGTGCATTACCAAAAGTGTAGAATTAAGGTACTTGTCCCTGTGTCATGAGGTTAAAGTCGCACCTGGTCACACCTGGATGATGAGGAAACGAACAAGGTTAGTCACCCCCCCCCCATCTCTCTTTCTTTCCTTCTCGCTCTCTCTCTCTGTCTCTCTCTCTCTCACTTTCTCACACATGGAAACTACGGCCACTGGCGCATTCATTATACATATAAAAGTGAGGCATGCAAAATGTGTTAATTTTATATTAATGTATGATAGTGACATAAACTGACTGCAAGGGCAACAGTAGGGTAGGGTGGTGGGTATAAAACGAGCGTGTGTGATGGAAGAGCAGTGGTTTGGTGATTTCCAGGTGTTGTGTGGTTTTGTGTTGGCATGATATTGCATCTACTGTAAGGTGTAATATGGTCATCGTATCGTCAGGTTGTGTTGGATGTCAGGTGGGATGGGGCAGTAGACGCTTGGTCATTAATTACGGGTTGGGTAGGGGTTGGGAAGGGGTGAGGATGGGAAAATGTTGGGGGAGGAAGGGTAGTGTAGGGTAAGTAAGTACAGTCACTTATACAAAATCGTGGACCGGTACGATTTTCGTTATGCAATTACTATCTGGGTTGATTATTGGCTGGGACTTGCTTTATAATCAATGGTATATGTAGGTTCGTAATTGATGTATAGACAATCATATTCGTAAATCCGTTTGTAGAGATATACTTCCATAATTAGAAAAAAGGTGAGGTCCATGAATTGTTATGAGTGATGGTACGTTGAGGAAGATGGTGCCGACAATCAAACAAATACAAAAAAAAACACGGAGGAGAAGGGTGGGACAATGGGACATTTATACAAAGTTTATAGGAATGTGGAGGGGTGAGTGTGGCCAGGTTTTATTAATGGGTCATTTTATACAACGAACGGAAGCGGAGACATGAAGGGTGGACAAATGATTGGACAAGCCGATTGGCGGCTTTCTCCCTGCTGTATATGTAGTAAAGACGCATGACAAATGCGTTTTTACACCCACGCGGACAATGACGCAATATGGTTGCCATAATTTGCCTTGCTGGAGCCAATGTCACGTATGGCTGACTGTATACGACTGCTGCCGTACAGTAAGCCCATGGCACCCGACGAAAACACACAACACCCGGAAACAACCGAACCATTGCTCATCGATGAAACACGGTCGTTATATACCCAGCACCCTACCATACTCTTGTCCTTACATTCACGTTATGTCACTATACAATATAAATATAAAATTAACACATTTTGCATGCCTCATTTTTATATGTATAATGCATGCGCCAGTGGCCGTAGTTTCCATGTGAGAGAGAGAGAGAGAGAGAGAGAGAGAGAGAGCGAGAGCGAGAGAGAGAGAGAGAGAGAGAGAGAGAGAGAGCGAGAGCGAGAGAGAGAGAGAGAGAGAGAGATGGGGGGGGGGGGGGACTAACCTTGTTCGTCTCATCATCCAGGTGTGACCAGGTGCAACTTTAACCTCATGACACAGGGACAAGTACCATAATTCTACACTTTTGGTAATGCACGATTTTGGCGAAAATTAGGGCAGGGTGTGAATAAAGCTGTGTCAAAATATAGTACTAATCCAAATTTGTGTTAATAAGTTATTCCCGAAAAACCATGTAACACGGCCTCTGAAACCCATAGTAGGCCTACCCAACCCAGTAACCAGACGCTGCCACCACTGAACGAAAAGTGTTGGTTTTCCGTAGGTTTTCGTACATTATCAACCACCAACGGGGCTCTTTGTTACCATTTCATCAATATAATATATTGTATTAGTCATCAGCTGATAACTAGTGTTTGGAATGTTTGTGGTTGCATTATTGTGATAAGGGAACAATAGGCTATTAGGCTACTGATAACTTCCAAATTCCTGTTTATGAATAATTTTGAGGATTGTGGGGGATAGGCCTAGGCTATCCGTGTCCGTATAGTAAGATAGCATAATTATTTATGAACAGGAAATAAAACTCAGTACCTGAGACATCCGTTGAATTATATTCTGCCAAACTATTGGATTATTTTATTCAGCTTAGGCTAAGGAGTATCTATCCTTCCAAGTCCCTAAGCTTTATAAATATATCGTCTAGGCCTAGCCTAAATGCAGCGGAAATAATAAGAACAAATAAGTCACCGGTACTGATGGCGTTAATAACACCTTACTGGCTTACGGAAAACAAGAATCAAGATTGGTATATAGCCTAGTAAAACCGACTTAGGCTATAGGCGACATTATGGCATTCTAAAAATCAATGCCACTCACGTGATAGGCTTCGTACGTCTGGCACGGCGGAGCTCCAAACCAAAACAACCACCCATGCTTTCCTTCTTAGTACCTCGCAGGCGCCATATTGCTACCTTATTTACCTTCCTGTCTGCATCTAGTCTTGTTTGTTGATCTTCACTGGTATAATTAATAATACTAGACACATCACACTCATTAACCCTTTCACGCATATGACGCGATTTTGAGCCTATTGAGGATACTTTAAAGCCTTTGTTACCATCAGGGGTGTTTAGAAACCTTTAGTTTAGTTACATCAACCTCTGCAGTTGTCTTTGAGTTAGCTGTGGGCAGAAAACTAATTTTGGAGAGGTAATTATAAGAGTGAGAGAACTCTATTTCTTATTGCTAATCTGGCAACCTCTGCGTCATATGAGTCTGAAAGGGTTAAAAAGACTTGACATGTAACTACTAACAGGAAATACAAAGGATAACTGCCTCAGGTATACAACATGTCCGCTTCAGTATCCACGGCACTGAAAACAGCTGATACGACTTTGAATGTACAATATACCTAATTGTCACTGCCAGAATGTTACGCTTATTTCACGGCGTGTCTATAGCCATGAATAACCCGAATACCAAGTTAAATTAGATAAACATGACGGCGAAAGCAGCTAAAACAGAGGCTACCATTCACTGCCTGTAGCCTGAGCCATGTACACCTTGTATGAAAACTCTTATAACTAACCTAAATACCCCCTCTAAATTGTAGCCAGGTACTCACGGGATGTACAGAGACTCGCTTCACGTATACATGAAGGCCGATACCGTTGCAATTCACTTAGAACCAAGGTAAAAACTGGAATAAATAGCACCGCTCCCTCTCTCTCAAGCGATGTGCGTGAATGAAGTGAGGGTGGTGGAGTCGACTGGTGGGTGGGGGAGGGAGGGAGGCCAGGATTTCGTTCGGTACACGTTCGGTTTTCGTTAATCCCCGAATTGCTGACGTAACTCGGCATCATTTTCGGTCATTGCGATGCTTATGGCAGATACTAGCAAAATAGTATATAGATATGTTAAATAATCCATTATATTTACGTCTGAAAGCTGTGCACTAAAATCAATATGCCTTAACTATATAGCCTTCGAAATTGCTTCTGAACCTTACTTTTTTACTTGGCTATATAATCAGTATATATATATATATATATATATATATATATATATATATATATATATATATATATATATATATATATATATATATATATATATATATCTATATATATATATATATATATATATATATATATATATATATATATATATATATATATATATACCGGTATATGTGTATATATATATATATATATATATATATATATATATATATATATATATATATATATATATATATATATATATATATATATATATATATATATATATATATATATATATATATATATATATATATATATATATATATATTTTTTTTTTTTTTTTTTTTTTTTTTTTTTTTTCAAATTAAAATAATTTACCAGAATCCCAGGGGTGTCATTGGTGGCACGCTCGCCTATACACTGAGAGGACCAGCCTCCAGGTTCGATTCCCTGACAGGTGGAGATGTTTGGGCAGTCTCCTCATGCCCCTTGATTCTGATATACCAGGAGATATGAGGGTAAAAGAAAACTATATGGATGAAAATTATAAGAAGTTATCTGAAGAAAATAAACTGGATAAAACCTATTCAAACTACAATGTCCATTGTGATCTGTTTGGTTTTAGGAATATGATCCTAACCAACTTTCATCAATGTGCATCACTTGGTGTATGTGTAGGCTAGTCCTGAATTATATTACATATGGAATTACCCCTAGAGGAATCACATACAAAATATTAAACATACTGTAGTCCTAGGATAGTGTTATGTGTTTTGATCATCAACAACGAGGCCTAGCAAGTTAGAAGGGATGTCTATAATACAGCCTCGATCAAGCTAACACTTTCTTCTTTGTCTTGGTTCCCTCATCGACTTCTGCTGGTGGCTGGATTGATCCTGGTTCCATGGTGTGGTGGCGTCAGGGAGGTAGAGGTCCTTGGCGTGGTGACTGGCCTACGGGCCCCCGGCAGGAGCACTTGTAGCGTGATGCTTTTTTATGGGGGGAAAGAAGTCACCGGAGCTGATTTAGAGTGGAATGCTATGGCAGAGCACAAGCAGCCCAGTACCTATAAATCCACCCTTGTATAAATAAACAGATATACCCTTTTATCTTTCCAGCCAAAACGTGAGAGTACTGAGATAGAACAGTATTTATTCCATATGCAAAGGTTATGTCGGTCAAAGCACAACAATAACTATTGTATAGTGGTCAACGTAATTAACACGATTCCCTGGCAAACTTCCCTTTCACAGTAGGCCCCTGGATTATATTCTACTTGGAACTAATACCTGGTTTTGGTACTCCACCTAGTAGTAGAGTAATTTTCAGAGCTTCCGTGACCGTGTTTAGGATACCAAAGTTTCTCAGTGAATTTAACAAGGGCAACTGATACTACAAAAAATAAGCCCCCATACACCTCACCAAAATGACGGGAAAGTTGTTATTTTAGACGTTTTTCAAAATGGCCGCCGCCGTCATCTTAAAAAATTGATAAAGTTCTATTTCTTGAAGTGAATGGCCAAAAATTACAATTTTGGTGTCTATTCCCACTAATTTTGGTGTCAGAAGATCAATGGCATGGCACAATTAAAAAATAATTAATAAATAATTACCAAATAATTAAGTAAATAAGAAAATAATTAAGAAAATCAATGGGATGGCATAATTCATGATTTAGAGTCCCATTAACCTCAACATCTAAGACAAATATGATGTTAAATCCACTGAGAAACTTTGGTATCCTAAATTAATAAAACATGAGACCTACTGCATTAAGATGCACTATCACTGCAGGACAAATATGATGCACAATTGTCAGAATCACTTCCGCTGTCATCATCGCTGCTCTCCATTTGTGGATGACTTGGAGTTTTTAGAAGATCCAGGAATGATGGAAGTGCAGGTTGGGTATAGCGTACTGGGAGGCATAAGCCATTTACAAGGTGCCATCCATGGCCAATTGGTGATGGATGATTCTGAAGCTGGAAATTCTTCTGCAGATATGTGAGGTAATTGGTGCGCTCTAAGTGTGGCAAACATGCCACTCTCCATGAATTGTGCTTGGATATGGGGAAGACTTTCTAGGACTGCTATGAAATCTGGAAGATGGCGCCCATATCTATCGTTGTCATAAATATGTATCCAAGGAAGCATCAACTTCAGTGAAGACTTGAACTCGATCCAGTTTCTTGTCCTTATAGCATGTATATTTTGAGTCAGTATCTCTACCATCTCCAAGAATGAAATCCAGAATTCTGCTAGTGGAGCACCATCTAAGTTCTGGAATAGGGAGTCAACGAGCCCCTTGAGATCGGCATTGCTCTCTAACTCAGCATGTGCATCATTAAGTTCTTGTTGGTCTACTGAACTGCGTAACTTATTGAGAGATGCCTGGATCTCTTCACACAGAGTGGCACCTTCCAAACGTTTGTCTAGTACATGTTGGAGTAAAGCCTCATAGAAGAGTCGAAGGCAACGCACACCGCGGTTGAAGTGTTTTCCACGCAGAGCTTGATCCACGGATCCATCTGCAACGACGCCTGCAGCCACCAGTACATCTGAAATGCCTGAGCCTTTGAACCTTTTGTAGATTGCATTGATGAAAGACATCTGGATATGAAAGGGCCCCATGAATGTCAATATGTCAGCAAATATCTCTGGATTCTCACTTTTCAATTCTAGCAATAATGCATAGACAGGATGATCACCGACGATAATGGCAAATGGCATCTTCTTGTCATCAATTGCCTTTGCAAGCTTGCGCAGAGCATCATACAGAATGGTCTTGCTTGGTGGATCAGGATAAGTCATATGATAAATCGCTTGACTTTTCTGGGTTTCTGGTGATAGCGTGGCCTGGAAGCCAGAAAAGGCTGGTACAGTCTGGTCTTCTGGCTTTGGTCTTGTTCCATCTGCCTTAGCTCGGGCCATTGCATGGATGACACCTCTCATTCTTTGAGGAACTGTGTCCAGATGTTGTTCATCCGTTATCCTTGGTCTGATGGGTGGTTCACCACGCTTGACTGTTTTGTATGGTTCAATTCTTTGCATCTGGCTCCCAAGTTCTTTGAGGCTATCAGAGAGGTACGAAGGCAAGGTGCTATTTGCAACTGGTCTATCATTATCTAGGGTAGGTAGATTTAGCTTAGGTAGGTCTGGCTGAACAAACATGACATTTGTACGATGTGATTGGCCACTTCCAGTCAAAGTGTCACTTTTGAAGTCATCGTTGTCGACTATACATATTGCCGGTGTTCCTTCAGAAAGTTCAAAAGGACACTCAGTTGAATGCTTCAGGTCAGTAACTGCCCAGAAATCTCTAAGCAAAAGCACATCATTGTAACTGATTCCCAGGCCATCCTTATGTAATATGTCTACCATTTCTCTGCTCTTTGTCATACCATGTAGCAGTACACCGAGGTTTGTCTCAAATGCAGTACGTCTTCCAGTGATGTAGCTGGTCAAAATAGATGCAATTGATCTGACTTGGGGCTTGTCATCGACTTCAGACTTTGTGGGGTGCTTTAACCAAGTGATGAGCTTCAAGAGGAGATCATTCAGGTCTTCATATTCTTCTAGCTCATGTATGTATGGAGGCCAAGGAACAGTTTTTGTTTTGATGATCTGATCTCTGAGTCGCCCAGCTACATTCTTCACCAGCTGATCGTCACTTACACCTAGAGAGGATATTGCAGCCTCAAGATATGAACCTGCAGCTCTTGCATCATATACCAGTTCACTCACATTCTTCTGACCTCGTTCATGAAATGCTATGTCATCTCCAAATTCCTTGATCAGAATTTCCTTCACGAAACTGGACTTTGCTGTGGAATAGTAACCATAATTTGAAGTAATGCCTTTGTAATCCTTTACAAGACCTTGCAGTGTACGGATTTCATGATCTTCAAAGATAACTTGACGGACATGATAAAAGAAGATATTTTGGGCCTCTCGAAGATTAACATGTTGCAGATGCTCTGTTTTTTCATCAGGAAAATACTCCTTCAGAGGGTTGCTGACATAATTGCGCCAACATTCACGATGATAACGAATTTCCAATCCAAACGCCGTTCGACTGTCTGGGATAGATGCAAGTAGGGTATTCAATCTTTCTCTTATAGGCTCATCTGACAGACAAACTGTATGCAACTTGAACCGGTTCCATGCGTCTACTGTTGACAGCAGCAAAGTTTGGACTTGCCAGGATTACTGGTTTTTTGTGGTCCTTTCATACACCACACACAGAGATTCTTATCATGAACCACTCCAGTACTAGAACGAAGCTTTTTAGGCACATTTCCTGGGAGTTGTTGACTTGAAGTTGATGCTTGAACTTCTTCCTGTTCAGATTTCCGTTTACGATTCTGTGCTTGCTGAATATAGCGATTACTACTGATCTGGGTGTAACATTTACTATGCATGTACAGGCCTTTAGGCCCCTTGTCCCACTCCACTGCTGCATAGGCATGCTGAAATTTATCAAGTTCCTTCCACCGAAAACACTTGCTCCTTAGATTCTCCCACTTTGTATCAGATGTCTTGTCCGTACTATCATCAGCTATACAGGGATGTTGACATAATATGCATTTTAATCCAGGTCCTGGGTCAGGCACATCACTAACTCCTCTACGTTCCATGCTTATGATTCTTCACGCCAAATTCGATGCAACAAACCTGAAAAAGAAGGAATTGATCAGTCAACATTCTTGGTTTACATTTTAAATTATATATTATATTATTTGAGTAAGTTTCAGAGGATCCGTGACCGTGTTTAGGATACCAAAGTTTCTCAGTGGATTTAACAACATCATATTTGTCTTAGATGTTGAGGTTAATGGCACTCTAAATCATGAATTATGCCATCCCATTGATTTTCTTAATTATTTTCTTATTTTCTTAATTATTTGGTAATTAGTTATTAATTATTTTTTAATTATGCCATCCCATTGGTTTTCTGACACCAAAATTAGTGGGAATAGACACCAAAATTGTCATTTTTGGCCATTCACTTCAAGAAATAGAACTTTATAAAAAATTTAAGATGACGGCGGCGGCCATTTTGAAAAACGTCTAAAATAACAACTTTCCCGTCATTTTGGTGAGGTGTATGGGGGCTTATTTTTTTTAGCATCAGTTGCCCTTGTTAAATTCACTGAGAAACTTTGGTATCCTAAACACGGTCACGGAAGCTCTGAAAATGACTCTACTATAGGTTAAATTGCTTATGGCTCATCACTGTCAGCCACATACTAGATGCAGGAGGTAGGGGAACAGTCTGGCCAAAGCTCGGACCTCTAAGTGCACTTATTGTAGTAGCCGACTAACTACTCACCACCCCAACTTGACTTCCAGTGATTTTGGCTGGAATTGTCACAGCCATGGTTGAGTTGTCACTGGGAGTTATTGTGGATGAAAGAAGGGACTGGACCTAATTTTATATATATTTGTCATTTATATATGTGTATTTAATATGTTATACAGCACTTATATATATACAGTATTTATTATAATTGTATATATTAATTTATTTATTTATCTTTTTTGGGGGGAGGTGGGTGTGGGGCCTATTTTTCCTTTTTATCCTTATAATAATTATTATTTTTTATTATTTTATTATTCTATTTTAGAAATAATTATGACAAAATACCAGGGACGTCCTTTTTTTTATCATATTTTGGCGACTATTAGACGAGTTTATTCAGCTTGGGAAGAACCTCTAGCCATGATATGGCTTCAAACTATGTCAACCAACCCTTTTAATGACCACATATCCTTCCCAAGCTGCATAATATCGTCTACATATAGCTAGAATAATATATAACACACGTCGCTGGTACTCAAAGGGTTTAACCCCTTCTCTACCGGCGACGCTTTTCAATATTATTCTACCTATATTTAGACGATTTTGTAGTTTAAAAAGGATCTGTGGTAGTAAAAAGGGTTAAGGGAGATGGTTTGAAGCCTATTAATTGCTGGAGGCCCTTTTTAAACTGAATAAAATAGTCTAATAGTTGCCAGAATAAAGTTTAAAAGACGTTACCGGTAAAGAAGGGATTAACAAAAGTCCGAACAGTTACACAGGCTGGGGTTCACTCTTTTGCTTCCCATAAATGAATGATGGAAAGAAAGTTAATCGATATAATATCCATAAACCCGAAGTGATACTCCATTCCCGAGAATTCCTCAATATGGAGTCAGTGTTGTGGGAGATGCAATGTTGAAAAAAAAAAAAAAAAAAAAAAAAAAAAAACGTGAAACCCCACCTTCCCTGTAAACAAATAAATAAGTAGATAAATAAATAAAATAAACAAAATGAATAGAATGAGAGAAAAAAATAATAAATAGGCCTACATTAAAATATAAATAAATTAATGATTGTTTTTTTACACTGCAGCCTCACCACCAACCATTCCCTAGCCACACTCCCAGAACACACCCATACATCAACAAATCACACATAATGCCGTGGGAGCGATAATATAATTATGCTCTCAGTTACATATACATTTTACGGCCTCGCTCAACCCAATACCAAATAACGATGTGGTGAAAATAATGAAACGCAATAGAATAAATATAATGAATAAATAAAAATATAGATTAAATACATGCAGAAATAGTGAAATGCAATCTATGTGTCCGATGGAGTAATTTCGCTACCAAGTAATTTTGTGAACTCTGTATTTGGGTAGGTTTGGTTAAGTTTCGTGAACTATACTGATCAGAGTAGAAAAACTTAATTCGAACGCTAAAATAGGAGAAAGAGGGGGGGGGGGGTATAATAGATTATAAGTAAGAAGATATGATAATATTCAAGGACACTAGTGCGACGTTATGAGAAACAATTTATTATGGAAAATAGGCACCAATAGATTCGCCATATTTTTCTCCATGAAGTCCGCATGGAGGATTTTCGTTATCAACAAATTGAAAAATACCCACTTCACAGACAAATACACCAAAAATCTAAGTCAAAGCGGGGTGTGGGGGCAGCAGCCCCCACCTATAATACTAGGATTGGTTAGGTAAGGTTGTTAGGTTAGGCTAATGTCCTTTCAAAGGGGTATAAGCTAGTAAACACTATAAAAAAAAAATAGGATAGCTTATACCCGGTCAGAGGTAACAAGAAGAAGAAAAGTCCTGCAGTAGTCTCCTTGAATGCTACTGAAGATATATATATATATATATATATATATATATATATATATATATATATATATATTGTTACGTATCTTGATCCTCAAGTGGTTAACTTGATGAATCTAGATAGCACAGAGATATATATTAAGGTATCAGTCAGCTGAAGGCAAAACAAAAGTAAAATCTAATGAAATTATTTCCTGTTGTTGCTTCCTTTCCTTTTGGATCTTAGGACTTAGTATCCTTTATTGACTGATACTCTTTAATTATGAAAAATACTGAAACTAATTAAAGTCATGTAGTATTTATAAAGAATTATTATTTAACCGAAGCTTAGTAGGCTATGGTTATGAACCGAATAAGTTATAGCTAAAGAAGGACTATTAATTTTATAAAAAGTCTTGAAAGATAAATATTAAAGTAAGAATATTTCTGTCTCTTACCCTTTTTGAAATGAATAGATAGTTTTCTTATATGTCCTTTTATTTATATTTAATGTAATTATTCTTGGTTCTTGTCTTACGTTAACAGTATTATATTATTATTATCATCAGGATTAATATCAGTCACATAAAAAGTTAGATATATATTTAATAATTAGTTAAATGTATTTCTTAACCACGTAACATTGAGGTTTGATTATGAGTAAATAAAGTTACAGGATCGCTTCATAGATTCGATTCAGGTCTCACTCAAATAATATGAAAAGCAAAAATAATATTTTGAAGCAAAATAATTTTCTTCAGCTTAGGAAATCACTAGAAGTAATATTAACACAGCCATGTTAGTCTAAGGCGATATTACTAATACGAGACAATAGCATCACCGTACTAAGCACCGTTAAGCAATGTAAGCTTAATTAAAAGAAAATGAAAGAACTCGTAAGTATTAATCTAAAACAATAGTATTACTTTCATCATAACCCAATTACTTAAAGAGTTGCTTTAGTCCACAAGTTAGTCAACTAAAATAGTTAAGTACATAATAATAGCGTTAACGTTAATTCCCAATCAAATAGTTAAGTACATAAATAGTAGCGTTAACGTTAATTCCCAATCAAATAGTTAAGTACATAAATAGTAGCGTTAACGTTAATTCCCAATCAAATAGTTAAGTACATAAATAGTAGCGTTAACGTTAATTCCCAATCAAATAGTTAAGTACATAAATAGTAGCGTTAACGTTAATTCCCAATCAAATAGTTAAGCATATAATAGTAGCGTTAACGTTAATTCCCAATCAAATAGTTAAGCACATAATAGTAGCGTTAACGTCCCAATCACATATCTCACTAATCAACATAACGTAGGTGTTTACACCAAACACACTTAACACACATTTATATAATCTGACTGACAGTCACAATCCCATTATAATACTTCACCCCGTCTTCCTCCAGCTGCAAGTTCACCTTCCCCAACTCCAAATGAGACTGATTTGAATGCCCACAACTCGGGTCTTATATACTAAACAATGATGGTGTAGGAACGAATCATGAGGCGGGGGGTGGTGCCCGCTCCAATCACAGCTCCTCGAGTTGCATAACAGGTGCCTGGTCCATTCACAGCTCTGGCGTCGATCATAGGTCATAGCGTCGGGTAGTTTGCAGGGTCCCCTATGACGCACGCAGGTGTGAAGGCTTGTTTGCTGGTATGCGGTGAGCTGGTTTCCCCACTCGCTAGTTCGCTCGCTAGTTTGCTTCGCCGTTTGGGTAGTTTGAACCTCCTTCAACTCTAATTCTAACTCTTAAATTAACATACAGGGCTCCGTATGTCAGAATATATATATATATATATATATATATATATATATATATATATATATATAGAGAGAGAGAGAGAGAGAGAGAGACCCCTAATATTGACACAAGGAGGAGAGCTGCTATATCCCTCTCCCCTTGGCCTACATAATATAACTTTCAGGGACAGGATAAATATTTAGAGTAGTGGTGGTGAGTATTGTGTTATTGATTATGGTGGTGGTGGTGGTGGTGGTGAACATTGTATTATTGATTAGGCTATGGTGGTGGTGGTTAGTAGGGTTATTGTATTATTGATTATGGTGGTGAGTATAATATATAATGTATATATTTATTTATATAAGAAGGAAGAAAAAACAATATAACTAAGAACAAACAGAAAAGTCATCAAGCAGTAAAGAATGAAAGGAAGAAGGAAAGAACGAAAACATGAATAAAGGAAAGGAGACGAAGCCGAAGAAAACGAAGCAGTCCACGGGAACTCAAGAAAAACCAGGATTATGAAAAGAAACTGAGGTAGAGGCCCAAAGAAGCCAGAGGAAGAAAACAAAAGAGGTAAACCGAAGCAAAGGGAAGACAAGGGCACAATGGGATAACAATTAACAGGTGGGAAGACAGGTATGAAGTGGACAATGGAAAGAAACGGAAAAGAGTGCATGATAGAAAATAAATCACGGAAGAAGAAGAAGAAGAAGTACAAGAGCATAGGAGGAAAGGAGGAAGTGCAATCGGAGGTAAAGAAAAAGAAACGGCGGGATAGAAGGCGAAGGAAAATGTAAGAAAATATGCTGAGTGATAGAGAGAATTAGAGAGAGAGAGAGAGTTATGCTGGGGTCACACATTCCTGTATATGCTCCCGTATGCTTCCGTACGAAAGTTTATTGGTAGTTGGCAACCGATTACGTAAAACGTAAGGGCATAGTACGCAAAACGTAAATTAAATTGTGTATAGTCGTGGGGGTTGGTACGCATGACGGGAGTAGCCACGCTGGTCGGGGAGGTGGTGGGTGCGGCCAAGGCCGCCCGGTATGTTTTGAATTTGAAATCACAGTCGGCTCACGCGCTCCCGTATGTCAAAAGTCGGGAAATCTTACGTCTGACCGGGCGAGCGGCTACGTCTGACGGGAGCAGCCCCGTCAGACGTAGCCGCTCGCCCGGTCAGACGTAAGCTGCTCCCGTCAATCGTAAAATATTCCCGTCAAACGGGAAAGTTTACGTTAGTCCGGGCGCATCTGGCAGCACCGCCGCACTGCGGGTTGGTGGGAAGACGCGGCAACGTTGTACGGGGGGGTATATAAGGACCAGCGGGGGACACTCCAGTCACACCTCTCACCACACCGGAGCAGCAACCAACAAGCCAACCCTGCCACCCTGCCACCCTCTGCACCCTGCCCTGCCCTGCCCTGCCCTGCCCTGTACCTCCAGCCACCCTCTGCATGCTGCCCTGCCCTGCCCTGCCCTGTACCATGCATAAGAAAGGCGTGAAGAAGGCCAAGAAGGCTTCCCCTGCCACCTCGATGCCTGCCACCTCTCCGCCTGCCACCTCGACGTCTGCCACCTCACCGCCTGCCACCTCACCGCCTGCCACCTCGACATCTGCCACCTCACCGCCTCACCCCTCAACGCCTGCCACCTCTCCGCCTGCCACCTCACCTTTTGACCCCTCTCAGCCTGGCCCCTCCAACTCTGCCACCTCACCGCCTGCCCTCTCGACGCCTGATGAAGATGAAGTTATTATCGACCTCGGCCCCGATAGTGGAGAGCTCGACACTGTCGAAGAGGTTACCGAGGATGAGAGTGAGGAAGACGAGGAGGAAGAAGAAGAACCTGCACCTTCCAACAGCGTACAGGCCCCACCAAAGAAACGGCGCCGGAAGAAGACCAACATAATATTGACGGAGGAGACTGAGCGTATGCTGGCAGATTGGATTGAACTGGATGCACCTTTTATTTACGACAAGGGTGACCCCAGGCACAAGAACAAGGAGCATATTGAGGCTGTATGGGCGGAGAAGGCTGCGACCATGGACCCACCAATGACCGCCTTCGACTTAAAGACGTGGTGGGGATCTCTCCGCTCCAGGTTCGGCCGGCTCAGCAAGGTGAAGAGTGGTGCTGGGGCCAAACGACTGACGGAGAGGGAAAAGTGGATCCTCAACATGTTCCACTTCATGAAGCCACACATCGTGCATCAAAAGAAGCCCCGGACACTTGGTATGCCTGAGGTACATTGATATTTGTTATGTTTTCAAACCCTTTCACAGTGACAGTGTCAGTTTTTTTTTTTTTTTGTAATTATTTTGCTTATAATGATGCTATTATTGTGTTCAATTTATCGTGTTAACTTAAATTTTTTGTTAATGAAACGCATAATAACTCAAACCAGTTTATTCATGTTATTTAAAGGTTACAAAGATGAATGGTTATGTTGAATGTTATTTTAAAGTTCATAAATAATGTACATGTTACTAATTATACATTCATGTCCCAACAGTCTGCTGCCCAAGCTGCCGCACCGGAACCTGCTGCTGTTCCTGTCCCTGACCCCACCCCAGCACCTGCCGCCCCAGTCTACGAAGTGGATGAACCCTCTGCCGGCAGTCAGGAGGAGGAGGACACACCCCCAGCCATCGCCCAGCCTGCGCGGAAGGTGAAGAAAGGGAAGCCTCCTGGTGCTGTCCCTTCAACTACAGCACACGGGACCCTGGAGCAAGTGAGTAGAGGAAATATTAGTTACATTGTTCATTGTTGGCACCCCATTGCAATTCCATGCTATTATTAGATAAAGTGTTTCTGTTTCCAAAGTTATTAGAATAACATAAAGTAATAATAATACTAAAGATGTCATGATTTCACACCATACTATCAACAATAACTTTGAACATATTTGGTTCCCAGAATACCACAAAATTTCATTGGTTAAAATAAATACTTGGTCAAATATGAAAATATTATGTTTCGTGTGTTTAATGTTCTCTTGTTCCTTGTTCAAGGTCCTCGTACATTCGGAGAAGCTGCGCCAGAACCTGGGTCAGGCGTTCGATGTGGTCGAGGACCAGGACAACAAGTATTGGCGCTACTCCCTGGAGGGCATGGTCAAAGACTGTGTGGGGCTGCCTCCAGCTTATAACACCACACTGAAGTTGGAACTCTTGGCAGCCATCGACCGGTTCAAGGTTGCCCATGTGGAGGGAGTGGCCCGGCCTGGTCCGGACCTCTTGCTCCACGCCCACAGGAGCTTTGGCTTTCCGGCGCCCCAACCCCAACCCCTGGCACAGCAGCATCCTATACAACCGACAGTGATGTACCAGGGCACTCCGGAAACCACCCTGCCTCCTCCCACCATGCCGACCCAGCCCCAGCCTGCTGCTGGGGGCATCGTGCTACCTGCACACCAGATTGCAGCCTTGCAGTCATTGCTGGTGCCGCCACGTATAGCGACACCCCCTCGCCAATTCGTCCCGCCTACTGCCTCCACACCCAGCCACACGTCGTTCGACCTGGGGCAGTTTGGCACCACCTTCATTGATCTGATGTCGGCCCAACAATCACCTGCATCTTTCAATCCAGGTACGCCCGGGTCGGCCATAGATCGGCCTGGAGACCCTCAAGAAGTAGCCCTACCCTCTCTATATGTAAATAAATGTTAATTTGTATTTTTAAAAAATATATGTATTTGTGTAATGACGTGTGTGTTTCTATTTCCAATATTTTATCATAATTATTGATTAATAAGATGACAAATAAAATCTATAATGAAAGTAATGAGTAAGCATAAAAAAGAAATAATTAATTTAAACACAATAATGATAATATGGTTAATTAAAGTTGCAAGCAACGTTGTCCGGGGTTCGACGGTTTTGCAAACAGGGTATTGTGTTTGATACAAATGCTGTGTCACAGATATCAAAAGATCATTTAACTTATCGGGCATGGAGAAACTACAGAAGGAGCAGATTGTGCAAACAAACAAGAGCGAGAGAGGGAGAGATTGGCTGTAAAAGGGATCTGCCTCTATCCGTTTAGTAACAGAGCTGTAGATATGTGGAATAGGCGACCGAGTGCTATAATGGGATCAAGAACAATGGAGCTTCAACTTGAAATTAGATAGAACGAGATGGGTTGGGTGTGAAAGGGATCTGCCATGTGTACTGTAGGTCAATCGGCTCTGGAGACTCCCGTTTTCTTATTTTTTTATTTTCTCATTTGTGAAGGAGAGAGGGAGTATGGCGAGAGAATAGGATGTCGTAAACGTAAGGAAGATAGCGATAAATATGAGAGAGAGAGAGAGTGCGGGATGGGTTGGGTGTGAAAGGGATCTGGCATGTGTGGGCCAATCGACTCTCTGCAGACTCCGGTTTTCTTATGTTTTCATTTGTGAGAGAGAGAGAGAGAGAGAGTCTAGGATGTCATAAATGTAAGGAAGACAGAGATAAATGAGAGAGAGTTTTTATGAGATGGGTTGGGTGTGAAAAGGATCTGTCTTGTGTGGGCCAATTGGCTCTCTACAGACTCCCATTTTCTTATGTTCCTATTTCTTACAATTGTGTTTTGGTTGCAGGTATATGATAACATGGGTGTATAGTAAGTAGTGTAAATAACAGGTAAAGTTTATGAGATGGGTTGAGTGTGAAAGGGACCTGCCTTATGTGGGCCACTTGACTCTCTGCAGACTCCCATTTTCATCTTGGTTGCATGTGTAAGGGATCTGCCTCATTTGTACCGGTGTGCAAACAAACAAGAGCGAGAGAGAAAGAGATTGGCTGTGTAAGGGATCTGCCTCTATTTGCTTGGTAAAAGAGTTGTAGATATGTGGAATAGGCTACCAAGTGCTATAGTGGGATCAATAACAATAGAGCTTCAACATAAAATTTGATAAGACGAGATGGATTGGGTGTGAAAGGGATCTGCCGTGTGTGGGCCAACCGGCTCTCTGCAGACTCCCATTTTCATCTTGGTAGCATGTGTAAGGATCTGCCTCCTTTGTACCAGTGTGCAAATAAGAGAGAGAGATTGGCTGTGTAAGGGATCTGCCTCTCTCGTAACAGAGTCGTAGGGCAATCGGTACTAAATAGGACAAGAATTGCTCACAAGGTGATACAAGCATAAAACTTTCCACAATAGTTCACAAAGACCTATTTTACAATTTCAGGGCAGGAGCCACCGAGATTTCAGTGTTGCATAGCAACGGTTGCTAGGCAAATCATTTTCCTTAGCAACCGGTAGCAACAATGCAGTTTCTGGAAAACTGTGAGGTGCTATGGTTTTTTCTCAACTCCTTGTTCTAAAAAACATGTAGCATTGCATTTGGAGATCATATACAAGAATTATGTGGCATAAAATCCAATTTAGGGCAAGTCAGGCTATAAAAATGCCACTCCTAAAGCTTCAGACACTGTTGTCACAGTCACTTTTGCATTTGCAGTAGGCTGTGCATTTTAGATGCGCATCAACACATTTGCAGTCTGTGCATCCTCCTCGGCAAAAACACTTCAGTAGTTCTGGGCAGGTTGCACTGGCTTCGGGCAAGTTAGACCACAGAGGCCTCCACTTTTCTGGGCAAGTCCATCCCCACTCACTTGGAGAGGGCAACTGTCGTTCTGGCACCGTGGTGCAGCCCCAGTGGTGCCCACCTTGTAGTACTGCCCTCTTCATGTGTTGCTGTAGAGCAGCCTTGGTTGGAGGTAGACATGATATCTGACGTCCTTTGTGGATGAACAGATTCTTTCGGACTTCATTGATGGAACGAGAAGTTGCTGTCCTGTCATAGAGTCGAATGGTGAAGTACTCCAGAGAAGCCTCAGTCGCTTCACCAATTTGTTCAGGTGCATTGTGCAGCTCATAGAATGTTGCAGTATATTCATCATGTGCCTCCCACACTTTCCATGCAGTCTTCTTTCCCACCTGGACCAGATGGGACACGGTATCACAACCTGTATAAGCATGGAACACAGGCAGTGCCAAGGATCTTTCTGTGCCAAGTGAAGCACATATTTCATGAGCTGGGATGTACCTAAAGTCCTTTCCACAACCAAAGGCAATCCAGAGTTCTATCTGCTGTCTCTGAGCCAGCTGCTGTACGACTGCCACTGCCAATACTACCACGTCAGTGTCCACAGTTCGAACAAGGATCTTGTGGAAGCCCTGCATAACAGCATCACTGACATGCACCATGATCCTCGAGTCTGCCTCCTCATGGTTGCAGGGAGCAATGTTGCTGGTGTCTCGTGTAGGTAAGCATAGCACATTGGCACCATCAGTAACAATGAGAGTCTGGTCTCCTGATGCATTTTCCAGCAGTTCCTTGTTCAGGAATGTAAACAGGTCTGTCTTGTTGTTGGCCAAGCGAAGGAACTGCTGCCAGTTCTTTGGTGTTGGGCTAGACGCCCCAACTCGTCTGCGCTGAATAGGACCAGTGACACGTTGTTCTCTTGTCTGTGACTTGAGGCTGTTATCGAAGTACTGGTCCCAGACAACATCCACTCTCAGAGCCTGACTTTGAGCATTGTTTATGTATGGAAGAAAGACCTTGGCAGCATAGTCTCCAAATGTCTTGCAGCCCTCAGGTCTAAGAAAGTGAACAAGTGCCGCACCATCCATGATTCGCACTTCAGTCTCTGGTGTCACATCATTTGATGACCCTACTTTCTTTTCAAGACATTCTATGTGATCAGACTTCTTCCCTGGACGTAGCTGCCCATAGGCAGACAGAGATGGAGGAAATGGGAGGTTTTCATGATTGAAGAAATTGTTCAAGTCACCTTTCCTTGTCTGACATGCAACATACAGACTTGCAAACAGCGAAGATTCACTTTTGAGGAGACTGACTTTGTCCCCTGATTTGTTTGATCGTTTGCCTTGGACATTGAACAGTACCACCTTGTTCCTGGTAATTGTTGCTGTGATTAGCTTAGTATTTGTTCTGAGCCGCTCTTCCACAAATGTTGCATACTGCTCCTGAACCTTTGATGCGAGAGTGGTTAGACACTCGACTGACTGCTCATCCATGATGTCCTTTGTATGGAGTCTGAGAAGGTCCTGCCCTTCCTCCTCAAATGGGCTCCCCATGTCCTCCATTACACTAACTACCGCCTGAACCTGTCCAGCAAACAACTTCTGGGTTGACCGGGTTTGTTCATGATGGTTTCTTTGCCCAGAACTTTGTTGTTTCCCTACCATGGTCGCTTCAAACTCAGAAATTACTCTGACAAGTTCTGGTCCTGCCACTGCCCATCTCAAGAGGGAGTTTGCATCCTGGGTAAGCCCGATGATTCCGCCTTCATCCTTCATTACTCCATTGTTTTGTTCATGGCAGTGATCGACAGCAATGAGGGAGAATTTTCTCTGGGATTTTGCCACAACAAACTTGCCTTGCTGAAATTCTTTGGCAACATCTGGATGAGTGTGAGATAGACTGCTCATGTCACGCACATGTACGGACATCCAACGTGCGTAGTGGGTGTGGTTGAGACTGAAGAACCAAGGTGTCAATTTCTTCAATGTATCCACATACAAATCAAAGTCACCAGTACGTAGTGATCGCACAAATGTGAACAAGAGAAGTTCCAGCTCTAGACTCGTATGCCAGTACATGAACTGAGGACTTTCAGCTTTTCGCCGTTCACACCATGTGCTGAAAGTGTCTGTGGATTCTTCTTGGCTGTTATGGCCAAACGATCCAGAGAATGTTATTTTGTGTGCGAAGATGTCCTGTCGGATCATTTCAGCAATTTGGGTCATCATGACACTCTGCTCGTCTCGATCAGTCTGGTATCCTTCTCGGAGAATAGAGCCAACATCTTCTTCACAAGCCATGAACACATCTCGTCCTTCTTTGTAAGCTTTCATCCTTGGGAGATGCATGAGAATGCGGTCTTTCAGATGCTTACTGTTTACTCATGCAGTAACATCCACTCCAAGTTGATTTAGCCTGTCAGTGTAGAGCTTCACAAGATCTGCAAGTCTGAACACCTTCACATCCTCATCTTGCCTCTTCTCCTCAATGTAGGAAATCAGCTGAGCCAAAGCAATTCCTTTACATGTCTGGTCATCTGAGGCATCCTGATCCTGTGATACCTTTGCACGTGCTCTATTGTACAGGTTTGTAAGGCAGTTTGCATGATACTTTGCCTCCTGGGCAATAAGGTCTCCTGCACTTAATTTTGCAAGAAGATTTTCATCTTGTAGATCATGTGCGCATTTCCTCACACGAAAATCTAGTTGAAATGTACAGACTTCGCGGAGGTTCTCCTTTGTTTGCTGCTGGGAACAAAAGAAGCATTTGGGACAATTGCTGCCAACTGTTCCACTTGAGGCAGTATCACCACCACTGCTAGTGCTACGTGTGAAAATTCGTTTTGAAGCAGTCCCATCTTCCTCAGACTTGTTCTTTCGTTTTGCGCGTTCCAGTTTGGTATGTGAAAACTTCTGATAACAAGATTTGTGCCACTTTGCATTCTGTTCTTTCAATGTTAATTGAATACCATTCCCATGGTCAAGTCGTGCCAGATTGATTTTGATTGGCATTGAGTCAAGGTTACTAAACTGTGTGATGTTGTCTACTATGGTTTCATAGCCTCTGTCAGTTGGTGATATGAGAGACTCTTTGGTGTCCAGTTGACAAAAAACACAGATAGTCCAATCAGTTGCTTGAACAGATGAAGATGAGGCACTGGCCATTTCTATGAATATTCAGTACGTCTTGACTATCACTGTGCGCAGATCAAATATATCAAACTTGCTGAAACTGGAAACAAAATATGATTAAGGCCGAGGGTTTATCCTTTTACCACCTTTATCAAATACATCTGTTGCACACATTCCTTTATGGGATATAACTAGGTTCAGTTTCCCTACACCTAGCCCGATCGTTCATCCAGTGCCATTTAAGTCCCGTGCGATCTGTACACCTTCCGGGTAATTCTTAAGCCCCGTTACCCTTGGCTCGGCTCTCCCGCGCTGGCACATCCTGTCAATTCAGGCGCGGCTATCTAACTACATCTACCAACTACAAACTACAGTTTAGTAGCTAGTGGATTTGGGGCTGTTAGATAGCATTTGGGACACTGATCTAGATATACTAGTACTTATTAAAGTACTAGTATATCTAGATCAGCTGGCACTGAACCCCATGTTGAGTTACACAGCAGTGATGTCACCAGTGTGTCCTGGTTGTGTGCCGACATTCACTCTATTATATAGATATATATGCTTTTATACATCTTTTGAACCATTTTAGGAGTGAATATAGGAAAATAAATAAAAGTACAAAGTCATAACACTTCATAGTAGTTCAGAAACTGCATCGTTGCTGCCGGTTGCTAAGGAAAATGCTTTGCCTAGCAACCGTTGCTATGCAATACAGAAATCTCGGTGGCTCCTGCTCTGAAATTGTCAAGTAGGTCCTTGTGAACATTTCCGGGAAGTTTCATGCTTGTATCACCTTGTGAGCAATTCTTGCACCCATTTCCTTGACAACCTAGTGCTATAGTGGGATCAAGAACAATAGAGAATTTAACCCTTAAAAAGCGGCTCACCACATAAGTCGAGTTAAATAAAGCTGGACTATGTGGCGGCGCTCGACATAACTCGAGTGGCAATTTCAGCACGTAATGTTGCTGAGAGAGAGAGACAAGTGGTGGCAGGAGAGTAGCGAGTGTATGACTGCTCCAGACCACTGCGGCGAACCTACTGACACGAATCTCACCTCCCTCCTACCTCTCTCACTCGCTATATACGGAATTGTATCGGGAAAGTGGCTAATTACATGCTTTTTGCACTCGCGTTGCACGGTTATTGCAAGAAAACTAGCCATCATAAAAGGATCGTTATGGTGTCATTCGAAAGCTCTGTTTATGCCCTTTCAGGGATAGATACTTGTTTTACGTTCTGGGTCTTATTTAGGCATGAAAATGATCACGTAAACAGCCCTATTTTGGCTAAAAACACCCCGCTGGGCGGTACATATAAATAAACCGCATAGGCCGCTCGTAAAGGGTTAAAGATAAAATCAGATAGTCATATGGATGAAATGGGTTGTATGTGAAAGGGATCTGCCTTTTGTGGGCCACTTAAGTCTCTCTGCAGATTCCCATGTTCATCTTGTAAGGGATCTGCCTCATTCGTACCAGTGTGCAAACAAACGAGCGACAGAGAGAGACTGGGTGTGTAAGGGATCTGCCTCTATTCGTTAGTAACAGAGTTGTAGATATGTGGAATAGGCTACCGAGTCTTATAGCCAATCGGCTCTCTGCAGACTCCTGTTTACTTATGTTCTCATTTGTGAGAGAGAGCGAGGCTCCCTATTTCCTGTTCTCATGCACTAGTACAGTATGTCGTAATCGTAAGGAAGACAGCGATAAATAAGAGAGAGAGAGAGAGAGAGAGAGAGATAATTCAACACTCAAACAAGCACAAACATAGCTACACAAGACCATCACACAAGCACACACACGCCTATCTAGCGACGAACTGTCCTGTTTACATATCAATGATATCATACACACTCCCCCCCCCCATCCCCATTCCATCACTTCGTATGTACGATATTATTTCCGTCTTTTTTACTGTGTATGGATTAAGTTATTGGTGTTCACTCTTGACATATGTGTCCTGCTACTTCTGTATGCGTACATAATAGCATGAAAGTTATCAATATGCGCATATGAAGCTATGTATCTCGTATATCGGGGTTCTCTTCCCTTTCATCGGTCCACCCCTTATACCTCCCTCCCTCCTCCCTATCCCATATGTGTAAACATTATATTTTAGCTTTCCGAAGGTAAATACATACTTCCGATAAATATCTAGCCTTGTATTTAAATCATGAATCCTGTTTAATGTCATTATTTAATAGAAACATGTGTAAGGGTTAAATTTATACACAGGATAAGATAAGCAAATACAAACCTCCGCAGAGCATAATCATTGGTGATGAGAGGGTAGTTGTAGGCAGTGTTGCCAGTTGTACCGCTACATATTACCGCTAGATGTAGAGCTATAATTATTTACTTCAGTTTAGTAGCCATTTTTTCATATCTAGAGACATTTACACGGGATAATTTGAAAATTTCAGACATTCTAGTTATATTACATTGTAAAATTTGCAAAACAAACAAATCAAAACTTTAGGAATTGCAGCATTGTTCTACCATTGTTTGACTATGTAGCAACGTGCTAGCGACTTTTGAGAAAGGATCTAGCGGTATTTTGGGATAACACAGGCAGTGTTGCCAGTTGTATCGCTACATATTACCGCTAGATGTAGAGCTATTTACTTCAATTTAGAAGCCATTTTTTCATATCTAGAGAGATTTACTAGGGATAATTTAAAAATTTCAGACATTCTAGTCATATTACATTGTAAGAAATTCTCTTTAGAAATTGCAGCATTATTCTAACATTGTTTGACTATGTAGCAACATGCTAGCGACTTTTGAGAAAGGATCTAGCGGTATTTTGTGGAGACATACTGGGAGGCTATGTACGTAGCTCTAAAACATGACGTCACTCACCATCTGTGCATGAGTGAGAATCTTGGCCCCGCCCCTCAAATGTACAACTATTATATTGGATTAGTTTAGATTAACCTAACCTAACCTAATCTAATCTAACCTAACCTAACCTAACCTAACCCTAAAATATAAAAAAAATATAAAAAATAACAAATATAACGAAATAAAAAAATAAAAAATATACCAAATACGAGTGGGATCGATCGCAGGTTTCCTCAGTGACGGGCGGGCGTTATACCGAGTGAGCTACGGAGAGATCTGGGTGTAACGGTTTGAAGGGTATATTTATAGGCAACGGAGGTGAGGGGTGGGGTCAAGGGGGCCTAGATTCTCACGCATGCGCATATGGTGAGTGACGTCATGTTTTAGAGCTACGTACATCGCCTCCCGACATACTGGGAGGGAGGTGGTGGTTGCAGAGTTGCCAGTTGTAAAGCTACATATTACCGCTAAATGTAGAGCTATTTACTTCAATCTAGCAGCCATTTCTTTTATATCTAGAGACATTTACTAGAGATAATTTGAAAATTTCAGACATTCTAGTCATACTACATTGTAAAATTTGCAAAACAAACAAACCAAAACTCTTTAGAAATTGCAGCATTATCCTAACATTGTTTGGCTATGTAGCAACATGCTAGCGACTTTTGAGAAAGGATCTAGCGGTATTTCGTGGTTACACTTTAGGAGGGTTAAAATACGAGTCACACGGGCAATTGCCAAAACTTTAAAGGTCCATATCATTGTTATTAAACTAAGCATTTGGCAAAGGGAGGAATTGTTAAAAACCTTAGCCAATACTCTGTCATTCACCAAAAATAAATTTGAATTTATCATTATTATTTGGTAGGGTAGGTATGTATAGGTAGGTTGGCTAAATAATTGCTGGAATTCGTAGGGACTCGAACGGTTTTGAGAGATTTAAATAAAAAACAAATGATAGATCTGAATAATAAAGAGATTATGTTATTAAGCAAAACTGGGGGATGCGTGGAAGCCTATAGACTGTAGACGGTAAACTTTGTGTGGGTAGCGAATTCGGTTTTAAAGTAATTTAAGAATAGACAGTTTTCAATGCTGCGGCCAAACTATTCCACCCATTTATATTTTTTTGGTATCAAAACGTTCGGAATCGCGAGCCTCACCCAACTACGCAAGCATGGCTCTGATCATCGGCGTAGTTTTCAAGATGTGGAATTTTAAGTGGAATTCAAGGTTTTTCAAGATTGCCGGAAAAAAAACCCACGTGCAAAAGCAAAACCTTCTCTATAAAATTTGCGGAGCATTAGTAGGGGAGTGCGTATGCCAAAGCCCAGTTGTTTCCTGTGAGTGGGAGAGACGGTATTTAGGTGTCAAGTTTTTCGGGAATTCGGCTGCCACGGGCCTGTTTGGCCGCCATACCGGATGTTTAGCATATCAAAAGTTGCCCAATACAAAAACGCACCTCTTGTGAATGTTTGATCCTGATCCAAAAAGCGGTTCTGGAGTTATTGCGTCGAAACCGGCGCGTAAGAAGAATTTGGATGAAATCCCAGGTTTAATGATTACAATAGGGGTTCCCCGTAGGGGACGAACCCCTAATAATAATTATGAAAATCTTTGACTGACAACTTAAATTAAATATAACTGTAAAACATAAAGTACAAAACAAAGGAAACATGGAAAAAATACAAAAATTTAATGAAATATAAAAGTCAAAGATGGAAAATTAAATAAGCATGGTATAATTTAAGTAATCAAAGGAAATATAAAAATATAAAATAAAAAAATATGGAAGAACCTAAAACATTAAAGAAAATCCAAATTAAAAGATAAAAGTACAATACAAAGCAAACTGGCAAAGACTCGATAACTGAAATGTAAGATGAAACTAAAATATAAAGCAAAATAATAAGTAAACAGGGGAAAATCTTACAATTTTCAATGAAGTATTAAAGTAAATGTAACTCACCTAAATCCTGTCATCCTGCCAAGCCACAGATCCTTGAGGGGAAGAGAAGTAGGTCTTGAGGTAGTTGCATTGTGCCTTGGCAAGCATGGTTGCAGTGTTGCGGGACACGGGTGTGATGTTGTTTCCTACAGGTGGGTCACTCCTCCAGGCGGCAGGTATGAGTTGGTGGGTGTGTGGGTCCTCTTGATCTACCTCTGATTGGGGTGGGCTTCATCCTCGTAGGATGTTGTGCAGAATGCATGAGGCCAACACAACAACCTCTACACGTTCAGGTTTCAGAGATATTGCAGTGTGGAAAACCCGGAAGCGGTTGGCAAGAATGCCAAAGGCGTTCTCTACCGTCCGGCGGGCCCTGCTGATTCTGTAGTTGTATATTCGTTCCGGTTTCGTGAGGGATCGTAAGGGGTAGGGCTTCATTATGTAGGCGCGCAGAGGGAGTGCATCATCACCTACTAAGAAGTAGTCCGTGGGTGGTCCAGTGGGATCGGTAGAGATGACCTCGGCGGGTGGCAGATTTGCGTTCTGTCTCTCAAGCAACTTAGACAGACTGGTGTGTGCAAAGCCACCACCATCAGACTCTGACCCTATGGCACCAACGTCGACGTAAATGAACTTGTAGTTGGAGTCAACAATTGCCATCAGGACAATGGAAAAAACTTCTTGTAGTTGAAGTAATATGTGCCACCAAAGTTTGGGTTTTGGATCCGTATGTGTTTGCCATCAATGGCTCCTACACAATGCGGCAGATTCCATCGTTCCTCATAGCCGCTGGCAACCTCCTTCCATTCAGCAGGCGATTGTGGCGTCTTGATCTCCTGATCTCCGTAGACAGAAATGATGGCCTGGCAGGTGTCTGGAACAATTTGGCTGATGGTGTTGTGGGCAACACGAAAGTTGTATTGCAGGCTCTTATAGGAATCACCCGTAGCGAGGAAATGTAGGGTGATGGCCACCCGCAGACCAGGAGGAATGGGGTTCCGCCAGAACGTAGGTTTCCTCTGAATGAGGGGGGTGACACGTTCCACTATCTCATCAAATAGTTGTTTGTCTACCCGGGTGAAGTTTTTGTACAGTTG
The DNA here is from genome assembly GCA_032716605.1 of Paralithodes platypus. Taxonomy (NCBI): domain Eukaryota; kingdom Metazoa; phylum Arthropoda; class Malacostraca; order Decapoda; family Lithodidae; genus Paralithodes; species Paralithodes platypus. Next base: position 3,638,136 of record CM064504.1, read on the forward strand.
TGGACATTCTGTGGCCAACTCTTGCATCAGCTTCTCATAATGGCCATGTTCAGGCCTTCGTTGTAGATATGGCCACACCCACACTGTCCTCTTGCTCCTTTCCTTCTTCTTCTCTTGTTCATCTTGATGGATATAGTTTGCTATTGCAAGCAGTTCTAACATTTCTATGTAGGAAATGATCCATTGAATGAGCCGAGTGTTATGCCTGTTCTCCGGTTTGATTAGGGAGTTCACCATCTTGAACTCCTCCAGGATGTATTCCGCGATGTTCTTCATGGTGCCGAGTCAGGAGTGGGAATGGGAAAGTTGTGGCCAGCCCTGCCCTTTTGTAGTTCCCAGATTCCAACCCAGACCTACGTGGTTGACAAAGACTGTCTTTGTCTGTGTTTGGACAGACGGGGTGTGCCTACGATTGTCCGGAAACGGTCCACGTAAGTCCTAAAAACTCCCAAGACGTACGGCCTCAGCTACGCAGGTCTTGTGGGGGCGTGGCCATGGGCGTGGCCTGTGTTCCCGCAAATCGGGCAGCCCAGGCGGACTAACGGGGACATGCTTACGCAAGTCGCAAGCACGTATGTAGTTCCATACGACTACATTACGTCTCACGTAACACTGGCCCCGTCACGGTACGTCTGTCGGGAAGTGCAATAGTCGTGGTCTATACGGGCGTACACGGCCGGACTACGCCCGTCAGAACACAAAATTGGCGATCACGCCTGACGGGAGCTGTCGGGTGCGATATACGGGAATGTGTGACCCCAGCATTACACAGATACTATAGATGGTCCGGCCTTAGTACTACTAGACAGGGACAGTTCATAGTGGAAGAATAGGACAGTAAGGACAATAAGAGAAAGAGATAGAGAGATAAATATATAGAGAAAGAGAGTGATAAATGGATAAAGAGCGAGAGAGAGCGGTAAGTAGTTAGATAGATAGAGAGAGAGAACACGTGACCAACAAATGTTCTAAAGGTGCCAATTATTGCTGTGTTGCTTTGTTTGGCTTCTGTGTGTGTGTGTGTGTCTGTGTATACATGTATGTGTATTTGTGTGTCTATATTTATTATGTGTATGTGGGTCTGTGTATAGGCCTATACAGTATGTGATTTTGCGTATCTGTGTATTTATGTGTGTCTGTGTTTCTATGATCTATGAACATGTATGTGTGTTTGTGTATATATGTGTGTGTGTATATACTGTATTTGTGTGGGTGTGTCTGTGTAATTATGTGTGTTTGTGTATCTACAAACGTGTATGTGTGTCTGTATTTATGAACGGGTATATGTAATGTGTCTGTGTATATGAACATGTACTGTACGTGCGTTTGTATATATATGTGTGTTAGTATATATGAACGTGTTTGTGTGTCTGTGTCTATATGTGTGTCTGTATTTATGAACGTGTATGTGTGTTTGTGTATCAATTTGTAGGCTATATGTGTCTCTGTATATTTATGTACGTGGAAGTGTGTCTATGTACATGTGTGTGTATTTATATGCGTGTGTGTGTGTGTGTGTGCGCGTGTACGTGTGTACAGTCGCTCACATGAGTTCAACCTTCACCCTGATTTAAAGGGAGAATTATTTATGTTTCTGTTTTTATTTTTGTTTTTAGTTTCCTCTCTAGACCATGATCAAGCTTTTAAAAATATACCCCTAAGAACCCCCCCCCCCCCACCTCCGAAATAAATTTGTGCATTTTTCGGTAGAAATATTTGATCGCCTATGCCCCTTTGAGTCCTAGAGGAAGATTATAAGCTAAAGAAAAGCGGCTAATGATAACCAGAATAAGATGAAAATGACGCTATCATGCTGATAGGGTTAATGAAGTTCCCGAATGTGTTTTATAGGACCTACGTGAATTATAAATAGCCGAACCAATTAAGTGCCCCATTAAAAAACAGAAAAGTTCAGGAAACACTAATGAAAATGGTGCACATACGTATATATATTCTCTCTCTCTCTCTCTCTCTCTCTCTCTCTCTCTCTCTCTCTCTCTCTCTCTCTCTCTCTCTCTCTTTCTTTATATTGAACTATTTCAGTCATTCACTTCTCCTTTTCATTCAACTCTCTCTCTAGCGATGGTTGTGGTGGTGGTGATGATGATGATGCAAGTGATGTTGGTAGTAGTGGTAATAGTGAAGGAGGTTTTGGTGATGGTGATGTTAATAGTGGTGGTGGTAGTAGTATTGGTGGTGCTAGAGGTGTAGTAGTAGTAATATTGATGATGGTGATAGTGATAGTGGTGATAATAGTAGCCTAGTAGTGATGGTAGTGGTGGCGGTGGTGATGATGGTGCTAGTGGTGATAGTAGTAGTAATAGTCCTACTGATGATGATGATGGTGATAGTGGTGGTGGTAGTAGTCTTGGCACCGTCACTATAGGCTAATAATAGTTATCATCCTCTCTTACCCTGGCAACACCTACCTACCTCTCTCTCTCTCCCTATTTGAGTGAATATTCTCTGTTTATCTATCTATCTATCTATCTGCATGATGAGACCTTTCTTATTCGCTCTCTCTCTCTCTCTCTCTCTCTCTCTCTCTCTCTCTCTCTCTCTCTCTCTCTCTCTCTCTCTCAAATAATTAGCTATCTATTGAGTGAATATTCTCTTTGTATATCTATCTATCTACATGATTACACCTTTCTTGCTTTCTCTCTCTCTCTCTCAACTATTTAGCTATCTATTTGAGTGAATATTCTCTCTGTGTATCTATCTATCTACATGATGACACCTTTCTGTATTAATCTAAGTTCTAATTTTGTAAACCTGCTCCCCTGAAGGTTGAAGCTCCCTCTTTATTAACTCCTTCAGTATCGGTGACGTCCTTTTCATTATATTCTGGCAACTGTTAGACGATTTCATTCAGCTTAGGAAGGATCTGTGGTAGTTTAAAGGATTAATTGAGACAGTCGGTACCCTTTTAATTGGTAGACGCCCTTCTTAAGGTAAATGCAATCGTATAATAGTTGTCAGAATATGAGAAGGACGTCACCGGTTTGGGAATGGGGTACACCTAGGGTTAAGTTTGCAGGAAGCTCTGTGACCAGTGTGTACAGAGCTGTGCAAAGCCTACCTAAGCTACCTATGGGGAAGGGGTGGTGGAGGGGGTCTTGCTAATGGGCTGGTAATCTTAAAGTCCCGGGTTCAAATCCCAATGTGTCTCACTTTTCCCAATAGATTAACATTGTATGAACATTCCTACACTCTAAATATGATACGAGGGCAGTACCTAGTGAGTAAACAGCTCAACAGATGGAGTTTGAGAGAGAGAGGTGTCCAAGATTGTGAGTTAAGACAGCGAAACAGAGGCAATGCAGCTTTGAGAAGTCAGAGTTGCAATGGGCCATGAGGAGACAACTATGCGACGAACGAGCTGGTTCCAACACTCAAACTCTCCCAATGTTTCGCTCGCCAGTGACGAGCCGTGGCGGTCGAGTGGAAAGCAACCTCACGTGTGAATCTGCTTGACAATAATGACCTGGGTTCGATCCCAGCCAAGGCGGACATTTAGTGGGTGTGGTAGTATGTCCTAGCATGTTTCACATGCTCGCACCCAGTCGGGGGGACACCTCAACGACGTATACAGACTAATAACACACACAACGCAGCCACTCCAAAAGCCAAGGCGGACATTTAGTGGGTGTGGTAGTATGTCCTAGCATGTTTCACATGCTCGCACCCAGTCGGGGGGACACCTCAACGACGTATACAGACTAATAACACACACAACGAAGCCACTCCAAAAGCTTCATCTCTCTTCATTCTCCCCTCTCAACACACTTAAGAAAAATAGGAAAGTAGAAAGTAGCTACGAGGTGCCGTTGTAAAGGCTTATCCCTCAATACCTTTACCTATCTCGATTAAGACCTGACTTCACCGTGCTGAGTGGTTCAATCAACAGGCTGTAAGTAGAGTTGGAACATTACTATATTATATATTAAAACAAAATAATAAATAAACTGGTTGCAGCCTGTATCCCTTGCCAACCCTCATATAATTAGTATTATATTATTTGTTCTCTTGTAACATAAAACAGTTGGTATCCACAGGCTAAATATAATAAGCTGAATCTAATGTGAATATACAGTACGTGTTCTCTTGGGAAACTGTGATCATCCTTGACTATTATTCCAAAGTTGTGGTGAAAAGAGCCAATGATACTGTGGTGGCCTTTGAGCTGAGGTCACAGACAGACCATCCTGCTGCTGACTATTCAAGACTATCGGTTGCTGTCTGTGGCAGTTCTTCCGCACACAGTCCTTACCTTTCACTAACCCCTTCTGTGCGACATATTTTTATTTTTATTCTTACTATATTTAGACGATTTTGTGCAGTTTAAAAAAGATCTGTGGTACCAAAAATGGTTAAGTGAGATACTTCTAAGCCTGTTAACCGCTAGATTAATCGTCTAATAGCAGCCATAATAAATTTAATATAACGTCGACGGTACAGGAGTTAAGCACCCTAACCCTCTGAAGATCATGACGCCTTTTGACGGTTTATTCTGGCTATCATTAGACGATTTTGTTCAATTGAGGAAGGATCTGCGGGAACTATAAGGGTGAAGACTGTCTCCCTTAACTCTCTGACTTCCATATACCTTTCCTAATCTGAATAAATTCGTCTAATAATAGCCAGAAGACAGAAAATAAATGCTTCATCCTATCTTCAAAGGGCTATTGCTTATGGTCAGTAGATCAGTTGTTGCTAGGCCTTAAGGGGAGAAGGACTGGTTTTTCTGGTCCCCCTTCTTTCTCACGTTTAGCCCCATTAGTTTTCAGATTATATGACGTTCGGCCCATTAGTTTGGCGATTTTAAGACTTTTCACCCGATTTCTTTGTCAATATTAAGCCTTTTCGTGTCATTTAGGTGTCGATTTTTTCTGGCGAGCGATAGCGAGCCTGTAATTTAAGAGAAATCGGCCTTCGGTCGGGACATTTTCAATCGAAAAAATGTACACATTTATCTTGAAGGAGGATCTTGGGGAGTGTTTTTTAAGCTTTATGGAGGTCTAGGGAGGAAACCAAACACATAAAAAACAAAAACAACAAATGAGGAAATACGTACGCTCGTCCCCCCTTAATTTGAGATCCTTTGCAGACTTTAATTTAACTTCAGCCAAATCTAGCGCTAGTTTGGCGATTCTAAGACCTTTCATCCCCCTTCTGTGACAATATTAAGACCTTTCGGGCCATATAGGTGTCGATTTTTTTCCTGAGCTGTAATTCTAAGAGAGACATTTTTCCAACGGAGCAATTACAAATTGATCTTGCAAGGGGAGGGGGGGGGGGGGGAGGAGAGTGTGTGTGTGTGTGTGTTTTTTTTTTTTTTTAAAGCTTGTTGGAGGCCTAGCGAGGAAACTAGATAATAAACAAATACATTAATATAGAGAACACATAATATATAGAACACACATAATATATAGAACACATAATATATAGAACACATAATATATAGAACACACATAATATATAGAACACATAATATATAAAACACACATAATATATAGAACACATAATATATAGAACACATAATATATAGAACACAATATATAGAACACATAATATATAGAACACACATAATATATAGAACACACATAATATATAGAACACATAATATATAAAACACACATAATATATAGAACACATAATATATAGAACACATAATATATAGAACACATAATATATAGAACACATATATAGAACACACAAGCCATATATAGAACACACAAGCCATATATAGAACACACAAGCCATATATAGAACACACAAGCCATATATAGAACACAAGCCATATATAGAACACATAATATAAAACAACATATATTAGAACACATAATATATAGAACCCAAAACATAATATATAGAACCCAAAACATAATATATAGAACCCAAAACATAATATATAGAACCCAAAACATAATATATAGAACACATAATATATAGAACACATTAATATATAGAACACATAATATATAGAACACATAATATATAGAACACATAATATATAGAACACATAATATATAGAACACATAATATATAGAACACATAATATATAGAACACATTAATATATAGAACACATAATATAGAACACATAATATATAGAACGAATATATAGAACACATAATATATAGAACACATAATATATAGCACATAATATATAGAACACATATATAGAACACATAATATATAGAACACATAATATATAGAACACATAATATATAGAACACATAATATATAGAACACATAATATATAGAACACATTAATATAGAACACATAATATATAGAACCCATAATATATAGACCACATAATATATAGAACACATATATAGAAAACACATAATATATAGAACACATAATATATAGAACACATAATATATAGAACACATAATATATAGAACACATAATATATAGAACACATTAATATATAGAACACATAATATATAGAACACATAATATATAGAACACATAATATATAGAACACAATATATAGAACACGTAATATATAGAACACATTAATATATAGAACACATAATATATAGAACACATAATATATAGAACACATAATATATAGAACACATAATATATAGAACACATAATATATAGAACACATAATATATAGAACACATAATATATAGAACACATAATATATAGAACACATAATATATAAAACACACATAATATATAACACTGATAATATATAGAACACTGATAATATATAGAACACTGTAAATATATAGAACACTGATAATATATAGAACACTGTAAATATATAGAACACTGATAATATATAGAACACATAATATACCCTACTGGATTATATTATTATATTATATTATTGGATTTCAGTGTGTGGACGAACTGACTTATGGGTGAACTGACTTGTGGGTGAACTGACTTGTGGGTGAACTGACTTATGGATGAACTGACTTGTGGGTGAACTGACTTGTGGGTGAACTGACTTATGGATGAACTGACTTGTGGGTGAACTGACTTATGGGTGAACTGACTTATGGATGAACTGACTTATGGGTGAACTGACTTGTGGGTGAACTGACTTGTGGGTGAACTGACTTGTGGGTGAACTGACTTGTGGGTGAACTGACTTGTGGATGAACTGACTTGGGGTGAACTGACTTGTGGGTGAACTGACTTGTGGATGAACTGACTTGTGGATGAACTGACTTGTAGGTGAACTGACTTGTGGATGAACTGACTTGTGGATGAACTGACTTGTGGGTGAACTGACTTGTGGATGAACTGACTTGTGGATGAACTGACTTGTGGGGGAACTGACTTGTGGATGAACTGACTTGTAGGTGAACTGACTTGTGGATGAACTGACTTGTGGATGAACTGACTTGTGGGGGAACTGACTTGTGGATGAACTGACTTGTGGGGGAACTGACTTGTGGATGAACTGACTTGTGGGGGAACTGACTTGTAGGTGAACTGACTTGTGGGTGAACTGACTTGTAGATAAACTGACTTGTGGGTGAACTGACTTGTGGATGAACTGACTTGTGGGGGAACTGACTTGTAGGTGAACTGACTTGTGGGTGAACTGACTTGTGGGGGAACTGACTTGTGGATGAACTGACTTGAGGGGGAACTGACTTGTGGGGTAACTGACTTGTGGGCGGATTAACCGGAAACGTGTTAATGATGAGATGCTAATGAGCTGTTATCAGACTAAGATAACACGAGAGAGAGAGAGCGAGGGAGAGAGTGAATAAAAATAAATAAAATAAAAACAGAGAGAGAGAGAGAGAGAGAGAGAGAGAGAGAGAGAGAGAGAGAGAGAGAGAGAGAGAGAGAGTCAGGAAGAGTACAGGAAGGAGAGTTGAAATGGGTAGGGCAGCTTTAAGTCCGCCTCTCTCTCTCACTCTCTCTCTCTCTCTCTCTCCAGACAGTGCAAAGGCTGACCTACCCCCACCTTATTATTCCTTATATTTTACTTTTATTTATTTGATGTTTCTGTTGCTTTATTTTCCACCGACGGTAGCGGTAGATAATGTGGGAGCGTCCTTATGTGTATGTCCGTGTGCCAATTAGATATCACAAAAACTTACGGATGCAATGAGGGAATTTCCAAACAATGAGATCCACCAGACTACCTGTTAATAAGTAGAGAGGTTTTCTTATTCACGGCCCATTGCTAATTCCCAACAAGAAGAAAGGTCATAACAAAAGTAACACCATAAGAGGGATCTGCCTTGTGTGGGCCGATCGGCTTTCTGCAGACTCACATTTTCTTATGTTTTTATAATCCATCATTTATAGCTAAAAAACCTGGGTGTATGGTACCTGTTTGGTGGAACAACCTGGGTGTATGGTACCTGTTTGGTGGAACAACCTGGGTGTATGGTACCTGTTTGGTGGAACAACCTGGGTGTATGTATTGTATCAATGTATGTATGTATGTATGTATGTATTGTATGTATTGTATGTATCAAGTCAGTATTCAATGCGCAAAATAAATATATCCCCAAAAGAAAATTTAGATCAACACAGAACCAACCCAAATGGATGAATAATAGACTATTAGATCTTCTAGGAAAAAAGAGAGGAATATATAGAAAAATTAAAAAAGGCGAAATTCACCTACTTGCTTACTATCAGAATCTATCACGACAGGTAAAAAAGGATATTAGTAAAGAAAAAAGAAATTATGAAATTAAGGTTGCCAATGATTCAAAAAATAATCCTAAAGCTTTTTACCAACTATATAAATCCAAGGTTAGAGATGTAATTGGTCCCCTTAAAACTTCGATAGGAAAATTGACAGAAAGTGATTTAGAAATGTGCAGTACATTAAATAGTCAATTTCTTTCCGTTTTTCACTAATGAAAATTTGGCACAGTTTCCAGAAGTCCGTAAGGTATACAGCGATAGTATAGAAAATAGGTTAAGTACGGTTACTATAAGTAGAAATGATGTGGTTAAGGAAATTGACAGACTGAAACCTCATAAATCGCCTGGTCCTGATGAGGTATATGCTAGAGTATTAAAAGAATGCAGAGATGAGTTAAGTTATCCATTAACATTTCTATTTAACAAGTCATTAGAAACAGGTATAGTTCCAGAAGCTTGGAAGCTTGCAAATGTAGTTCCGATCTTCAAAAAAGGTGATAAATCAATAGCATCCAATTACCGTCCCATTAGTCTCACTTCAATCATAGGAAAACTACTAGAGTCAATTATTGCTAGGAAAATGAGAAACCACTTAGAAACATTTAACTTAATCAATTCTTCTCAGCATGGATTCACTCAGGGACGGTCTTGCCTTACTAATTTGCTTAGTTTTTTCTCAGAGGTATATGAAGCAGTAGATAATGACAAGTCATATGATATTATATATTTAGATTTCAGTAAAGCTTTCGACAGAGTCCCTCATGAGAGATTGATGAGAAAGGTTGAGGCACATGGAATAGGTGGGGCGTTGTTAGGATGGATTAGGTCATGGCTAATTGGTAGGAAGCAGAGAGTCAGCATAAATGGTACCAAGTCAGAATGGGGAGCAGTCAAAAGTGGTGTCCCCCAGGGATCGGTATTAGGTCCCCTGTTGTTTCTTATATACATAAATGACCTAGATTTAGGTATAACTAGTAGGATAAGTAAATTCGCAGACGATACTAAAATAGGGAGATCAATTGATTCAGATAGCGATATAGAGTGCCTCCAAAGGGATCTAGATACCTTACATGAATGGTCAGTAAATTGGCAGATGAAGTTTAACATTGACAAATGCAAGGTATTAAAGATAGGGAAGATGCAAACAAATGTTAAATATAAACTAGCTAATTTAGAATTAGAAAATTCAGACTGCGAGAAAGATCTAGGTGTGTTTGTTAGCAATGATTTGAAGCCTAGAAAACAGTGCATAAGCGTTCGTAATAAGGCAAACAGGATTCTCGGGTTCATCTCTAGGAGTGTGAGTAACAGAACTGCTGATGTTATCTTAAAACTTTACTTGTCATTAGTGAGACCCCATATGGATTATGCTGTCCAATTTTGGTGTCCTTATTACAGAATGGACATAGATTCATTGGAGAGAGTACAGCGTAGAATGACAAAAATGATCCATAATATTAGAAATCTTTCGTATGAAGAAAGGTTGAAGAAATTAGGTTTACATTCGTTAGAGAGACGCAGAGTTAGAGGGGATATGATAGAGGTGTTCAAGTGGGTTAGTGGGATTAACAAAGGGGACATGGCAAATGTACTAAAGCTCAGTGATAGCGAAAGAACTCGTACCAATGGTTTCAAATTAGATAAATTTCGTTTCAGAAAAAGATATAGGCAAGTATTGGTTTGGTAACAGAGTTGTAGACGGGTGGAATGGACTACCAAGTGCTATAGTGGGATCTAAAACTGTAGGGAGCTTTAAGATAAAATTGGATAAGCATATGGACGAGAAGGGTTGGGTGTGGAGGGGGATCAGCCGGGTTGGGCCAATCAGCGCTCTGCAGACCTCCATAATCCTGCGTTAATCTCTAACCGTTTTGGTAAGATGATCCTCAGGGTATTAGAGTGTGAAGCCTATAATTGGGCTTTGTAATGAATTGGGGTTGTGTGGGACAGGGATCTGCCTTGCTTAGGCCAATCGGCTTTCTGCAGACTCCCATTTTCTTATGTTCTTATGTTCTTATGTTCTTATGTATGGTACCTGTTTGGTGGAACAACCAGGGTGTATGGTACCTGTTTGGTGGAACAACCTGGGTGTATGGTACCTGTTTGGTGGAACAACCTGGGTGTATGGTACATGTTTGGTGGAACAAACTTTGAAAATTTCCATTTAGACGATGACGGTCAAAATATGTATCTATAATCTCAGGTACATACCCCATAGCTGGGCTGCTGGGGGTGGCTGACTCGAGACAGAGACCGAACAGAAACAACACTTAAAGTTCCAAGTCTTAAGGTCTGGGACCACTTTCGCGTTCCCTCGCCCCTTTCTCTGTCTCGACTAGTATGCAAATTTTACAAGGGGAGGAGGATTCCTAGCCGCCCACCCCCTAAAGGGAAAGTAGGACAGTAAGAGACAGACAGAAACAGCTAAGGTTGGGTCAAAATACAGGAAGTAATAATATTTACCCTTGGACACGGCTTGACCATAGTCGATTTTACTATGTAGGTTATCGTTAGCATCTTGGTGAGCTGAAGCTAAGACAGAGCTTACTTAACCCCTTCTGTACCGGCAACGTCATTTTCATTTTATTCTAGCAATATTAAAACGATTTTATGCAGCTTTAGAAGGATCTATGGTGGTACAAAGTGTAGTAGTAGTAGTAGTAGTCGTCGTTCCCTAGGCTGCCTGGCCGAACAGCCCCGAGCTCCTAAGGAAGGCCACGGCCGAGACCGGGTTTTCCCACAAAGTTCTTAAGGAGTGTGTATTGTATTGTTGGCGTAATGGCACCGTCACACATTCACAATTTGGACCACCACATGACACGACAATAGGTTCTTCTTGAAGTCTGTATGCGTTTCGTGACATCTTCTGACGTGTCACGGTGTCTCTTGTTATCTCGTGGAAGGCTACGCAATTTTAGCTGGTCCACTAAAATTGCGTAGCGACTCGTGACCTGAGTTTTTTTGTATCGTAGTATATCTGTATGAATACGTAACAAGTTCGTATAGTACGGTGTGTACAAATAAATAGAAAATATAATAAAATAAAATACTACAAAAAGCATGGAAAAGCGCTGATAATTTCATATATTATCGGACACTTTATTGCTTGCATGGACCTAACGAACCCTTCCCTCTTCCTACCTATCTATCTACTGTATTTATATCCTGTATCTAATTATCTCCCTAATCGCCAAACTAATGGGGCGAACATCTTATAATCTCAAAACAAATGGGGCTAAGCATGCGGGAGAAGGGGGTCCAGAAAAATATTACTCCCTTAAAAATGCCACTGAAGTACAGTAACAATATGGGAAAGGGGCTAGTGTACATGTCAGTAGGTAGATAATGGGTACACATACACACGCACATATAATACACGCACACCTAAACACGCACACACCTGGAAGCCAGTATGGGTGGTACTTTAATAACTAGGACACACACATACACACACACACTCAAATACACACACACACACACACACTCAATAACAACAACACGCACACACCTAGCAGCCATATGTGTGTGTGTGTGAGACTTAATAACCAGGACACACACACACACACACACACACACATACATACACACACACACTCAAATACACACACACATACATACACACACTATACACACACACTCAAATACACACGCACACACACACACACACAAATGCACACACACACATACACTCAAATACACACACACACACACACACACACACACACATACACTCAAATACACACACCCAAACACACACACACTATGCACACATAGACTATATGATCGTGAACCCCATAGCTGGATAACACTCTTTTTGTGTAGTTGTTGTGGTAGCTGTTGTGGTAGTTGTTGTGGTAAATGTTGTGGTAGCTGTTGTGGTAGTTGTTGGGTAAATGTTGTGGTAGTTGTTGTGGTAGTTGTTGTGGTAAATGTTGTGGTAGTTGTTGTGGTAGTTGTTGGGTAAATGTTGTGGTAGTTGTTGGGTAAATGTTGTGGTAGTTGTTGGGTAAATGTTGTGGTGATTGTGGTAGTTGTTGCGGCAGTTGTTGTGGTGATTGTGGTAGTTGTTGTGGTGATTGTGGTAGTTGTTGTGGTGATAGTGGTAGTTGTTGTGGTGATTGTGGTAGTTGTTGCGGCAGTTGTTGTGGTGATTGTGGTAGTTGTTGTGGTGATTGTGGTAGTTGTTGCGGCAGTTGTTGTGGTGATTGTGGTAGTTGTTGTGGTGATTGTGGTAGTTGTTGCGGCAGTTGTTGTGGTGATAGTGGTAGTTGTTGTGGTGATTGTGGTAGTTGTTGTGGTGATTGTGGTAGTTGTTGCGGCAGTTGTTGTGGTGATTGTGGTAGTTTTTGCGGCAGTTGTTGTGGTGATTGTGGTAGTTGTTGTGGTGATTGTGGTAGTTGTTGTGGTGATTGTGGTAGTTGTTGTGGTGATTGTGGTAGTTGTTGCGGCAGTTGTTGTGGTGATTGTGGTAGTTGTTGTGGTGATTGTGGTAGTTGTTGCGGCAGTTGTTGTGGTGATTGTGGTAGTTGTTGTGGTGATTGTGGTAGTTGTTGCGGTAGTTGTTGTGGTGATTGTGGTAGTTGTTGTGGTGATTGTGGTAGTTGTTGCGGCAGTTGTTGTGGTGATTGTGGTGATTGTGGTAGTTGTTGCGGCAGTTGTTGTGGTGATTGTGGTAGTTGTTGCGGCAGTTGTTGTGGTGATTGTGGTAGTTGTTGTGGTGATTGTGGTAGTTGTTGCGGCAGTTGTTGTGGTGATTGTGGTAGTTGTTGTGGTGATTGTGGTAGTTGTTGCGGCAGTTGTTGTGGTGATTGTGGTAGTTGTTGTGGTAGATATGGGTACGAATGTCCTTCTTGGCTGGCTCCGTGTGTAGGTATGTAGGTTTTGGGGTGACACACACACACACAATAACAAATACACACACACACAAACGACCCTACATAGCAACTTGTACACTAACAAACATGTACACACAACACACAAACACACACAAATATGCACACACACAAACACACACTCACACAAATATAAATGTATACATCAGCCTACTTGGTTGCCATATGTTAATATAGCCCTTATTATTATTTTGTGTCTACATGCATGGGGCCGGGGGAGTGCTGGAGCGACCTTGATGACCCTGGTCTCTGGGTCTTCTTCTGGGTGACCTGGATGTGTGTGAGTTTGTGTTTTTTATCTGTGTTTATTTGTTGTTTTATGTTGTTTTTATGTTTTCCCTGTTCTTGCTCTGTCTTGAGTCGGCTACCCCCAAAATGGGGATTGGGCCTGAGCATATAGATAGATAGATAGATAGATAGTCTACATGCATGGAGTCAAAAGGAAAATCTGCCTGTAACAAGTGTCTCCACCAAAGTTAAACGAGTGAAAACATTTGTTTCATAGTGTATTGAACAAAATAAGTGTGGTGTGCATATTTAGTGTAGTGAAATGGATAGGAAGAAAAGGTGTTTGTGAGAGCTACAGTAGCTGGATTGTTCTCTGTGTAGGTGAGACACAAACATAAACAGTGAGGGAAGCCAGACAAATGAAACAGGAGTTCCAGCAACTGCTTATCACCCTTGAGTCCTCCCCTGGGTATTGGTCGACCTGGCATTTTATTTTACCGAATAATGTACTAATTTAGCTTGAAGGGGGACCTTGGGGGACGATTTTTAGCTTAAAGGGGGATGGGGGGAATGTCTGAGAAGGCATCTTTTAGCTTAAAGGGGGATTGGGGGGGAGGGAGTGTCTGATAAGGCGTCTTTTAGCTTGAAGGGAGTCTAAGGACAAGCAAAACCAATATTGCTCTAAAATTGCAAAAATATTGAATACTCACAAAAATAACACACAATAACCCCTTCAAACGTCGGATCACCTGGTGTTAAGGGGTTATTATGATAGGTGTAGCAACGTTGTGGTATTTACATATACATACATACATACATACATACTGTAAATACATACATATATACATACATACATACATACCCAGAAAACCTTACACCTACAGAAACATGGAGTAGGTAAATCTTGGTACACATGGATACGTACATACATCTAGACACGCACACACATAGTAACCAGTGTGTGTGTGTGTGTGTGTGTGGCACTTTGTAATCAGGACACACGCTCATATCAACACATACTCATACACACACACACACACACACACCTAGTCTATGCACTCCCTCTCTCTCTCTCTTACACACACACACACCTGTATACATAGACACTCATTTCATCACACACACAGATACACAGAAACTCACACACCACACAATACAATACAAAACACACACACACACACATTAAAAGGCACACACAAACACATTTATGTATGTGTGTGTGTGTGTGTATGTTATGACAGAATGACTAATTCAGTAAAACATCGATGACCTAAATACTTTCAACAGTCAAAAGTAGGGTGCGTGATGTGTGTATGTATGTATGTATGTATGAGTGTACGTATGTATATTTGAGTGTACGTATGTATATTTGAGTGTACGTATGTATGTATGGTGTATGTATTAATGTATGTATGATGTATGTACTGTATATGTGTATGTATATATGAGTGTACGTATGTATGGTGTATGTATGATGTAGGTATAATGTCTATGTATCTATCAAGTGTATGTCACAATTGCACGTGAACTACTAAGTGTTTATATACTCCCACTGTCCTGACTGTCTTTGGTTCGAGTCCGGCTGGGAGTATATACAAATGTGTATGTATATATGCGTATATGTGTGTTTATATAATATAATACATTGCTCGAAAATTATAAAAAAATATTAACCCCTTCTGTGCAGGCGACGTCTTTTTATTTTTCCACTAGTTGTATTTATACGATTCTATGCAGCTTACGAAGGATCTATGACAGCAACAAGGGTTAATTGAAAGAGTTCGAAGCCTGTTAGTTGCTGGAGGCCGTATTTAAACCGAATACAATCGTCTAAAAATGGTAGCAAGAATATAATTAAAGAGAAGTCGTCGGTACAGAAGGGGTTAAACCATCTTCCTAAGCTGCCTAAAATCGTGGTGTATTAGGAAGAACACGCAGCCCTGTAGTGGAATAGCGTAGGTAAGACACGGCCGCAGGGGGTTAAGGGGAGGTATTTAGTTTGTTCCCTAGACCTCCAGCAAGCTTAAAATTACACCCCCTCGATTCCCTTTCAAGATTAATTTGTACATTTTTCGGTAGAAAAATTTCCCGGCCAAAGGCCGTTTCCTCTTAAGTTACAGGCTCGCTATCGCTCGCCAGGATAAAATAGACACCTGAATGGCACGAAAGGTCTTAAAATGGGGTGAAAGTTCTTAAAATCGCCAAACTAACGGGGCAAACATCTTAAAATCTCAAAAGCAATGGGGCTAGACATGAGAGAGAAACGGGTCAAGAAAAAAGTCCCTCAAGTGGATATCTCCCCTTAAGAAGAAGAAGAAGAAGAATATAGTGATGGCCATGATTGTCAAATATTTCAAGGTTGTGGTGTGGTGTGTGTGTGTGTGTTTGTGTGAGAGAGAGAGAGAGAATATATGTGTGTGTGTGAGAGAGAGAGTGGGGAGTATGTATGTGTGGGAGAGAGAGAGACATACAGTGATAATATGTGTGTGTGTGTGTTTGTGTGAGAGAGAGAGAGAGAATATATGTGTGTGTGTGTGAGAGAGAGAGGGTGGGGAGTATGTATGTGTGGGAGAGAGAGAGACATACAGTGATAATATGTGTGTGTGTGTGTGTGTGTGTGTGTTAGAGAGAGAGGGGGGGGGGTATTAATGTGTGGGAGAGAGAGAGAGAGACGGCGATAATATGTGTGTGTGTTTGTGTGTGAGAGTGAAAGAGAGAATGGACAAGACGAGTACATTATTTCAAGGAATAAGACCGGTTGTTTGTGCAAAATAAGTACTTTACATCAATGAATACATGGTAACCTGGTATGCAATAAACTTGTATATATTCACTTTTTATATTAATGCACAGTCTTTACCTCGACCTCTAGCAATAATAAGGCTTCAAAATATCTAAACCAACCCATTTAACTGCCACAGATCCGTCTTAAGCTGCATACTATCGTCCAAATATAGCTAGCATGCAATATAACGCACGTCGCTGATACTCAAAGGGTTAAATGAATTAAACCATTACGTCATCAAATTATTTAGATAATTACATAATTACAATGTTCATTGTAATTAAAGGTTACCCAGCGAGTGAAATGTCAACGGGGAATATGTTTATTTTTTATTTTTTTTTATTTCGTGTGTTGAACTTTCATTATAGGAAAGGTTGTGTGTGTGTGTGTGTGTGTGTGTGTGTGTGTGTGTGTGTGTGCGAGAGAGAGAGAATGTGTGTGTGTGTGATAGAGAGTGTGTGTGTGTGTGTGTATGCGAGAGAGAGAGAGAGAGAGAATGTGTGTGTGCGAAAGAGAGAGAGAATGTGTGTGTGTGCGAGAGAGAGAGTGTGTGTGTGTGTAATTTGTCAGGATTGTTCTCACTTAATAATGAAATCAATCAATATGAAATACACACCTCCACTTTCCACTTGAGGGATTTTGTTTCTTGATCCTTTTCTCCCTCATGTTTAGCCCCATTTGTTTTTAGATTTTAAGACGCTCGGCCCATTAGTTCGGCGATTTTAAGAACTTTACCCCATTTCCGTCAATGTCCAGACCTTTCGTGCCATTTAAGTGTCGATTTTTTCCTGGCGAGCAATAGCGAGCCTGCAATTTAAGAGGAACCACCTTTTTCTACCGAATAATGTACACATTTATCTTGGGGGTGCTTAATAAAGCTTGATGTAAGTTTAGCAAGGAAACTAAAAATTAAGTAATAAAAAAAAAAAAAAAAAAACACACATACATCTGGTATACACACGCACACTTATACTCACACCTGGTATACACAGAAACACACACTTGTTACACACGCACACACATACATACACACACCTAACACACACAAATACACATATTACACACACAAGCATACATACACACACACACACACACACACATTTAACAAACAAAAGTACACATATTACACACACAAGCATACATACACACACACACACACACGCATTTAACACACACCTAACACACAAATACACATAGTATACACACAAGCATGCATACACACACACACACACACCCACACATGCACATTTAACACACACACCTAACACACAAACATTCACATATTACACACACAAACATACATACACACTACACACACCTAAAACACATACACACACACACACACTTATACACACTCCTGGTATAGACAGAAACACACACACACACACAAACACAGACACACAAAGACACACACACAAACTTCAACAAGGCTAACCATACCCCTAACTAACCTAAATAACAAAAGACTCTGCTAGCTAACTACCTAACACACACACACACAAACACACACACAAACACAAACACACCAAACACACCTAACATACAACACACAGCCCGTAGCCTAGTAGGTAGAGCTCTCGTCTCACACACGAGGGGTCGGGGGTTCAATCCCCGGCCGGGCGGAGACAAATTGGGCTTGTCTCCTTTCATGTGTTAGCCTCAGTTCACCTAGCTGTAAATAGGTACCTGGAATAAGTGGACGACGTTGTGACGTCCCATCTGGGGTTGGCAAAAATGGTACAAGGCGAGATGGGTATCATATGGTTCACCTAAGCTGATGGCTACCTAAGCCTTCGGGCGAGACGGTACCGTCTATAGTGAGAATGGTACCATACAGATCCACCCTAAGCCTTCGTTTCCAATGTCGCCAATTGGCTAAAATACAGACTACACACACATCCACAGCCACTCCAACAGTACATAAAACACTTAACATGCATTTCACGCAATACATTCCCAGTTAAGGAGGCGCGATAATAATGAGCTTAGCTCGCATTGCGTGGATTCCCCTTGACGAACAAGTAACTGAGTAACACCAAGCTCCAACAAAACTAACCATACCTCTAACTAACCTAAACATCAAAATACTCTGCCCGCCAACTAAAAATACCTCCCATACTCTGATATATTCTACAGATCGGGTGTTCAAAGGTAACACAGGTGAAATAGTGTGTTTTAATTTAGGAGGGAGGGGTTTATTAAGGGAAGATGGGTCGTTTTTCTGGATCCCCTTCTCCCTCATTTTTAGCCCCATTAGTTTTCGAATTTTAAGATGTTTGCCCCATTAGGGTGTCGATTTTAAGACCTTTCGACCCATTTCTTTGTCAATATTTATTTTCTGCGAGTCATTTAGGATTCAAACTCCTGGCGAGCAATAGTGAGCCTGTCATTAAAGGAAGGACCAGTCTTCGGCTGGGACTTTTTTTTTTCTACCGAAAAATGTACAAATATATCTAGAAAGGGGACATTGGTCTCTTTTTGTTTTAATTTGAAGCAGGGCTAGGGAGGAAACTAAGACAATCATAAATAATCTAATTTATTTTTGTCACTCTCAACACCAAACAACTTCCAATAAAATATGATCCACCCGGGACTCGAACCTGAAGAAAAAAAATCGACCAAATAAATCAACCCTTCTCCCTTAACCCCTTCTTTACCGGCGACGTCTTTTTAGTTTTCCTCTAGCTATATCTAAGCGATTCAATGTAGTTTAAGAAGGAGCTGTGGTAGGAAAAAGGGTTAAGTGAGATAGTTCGAAGCCTTTTAATTGCTGGAGGTCCTTTATAAACTGAATATAATCGTCTAACAGTAGCCAGAATAAAGTTAAAAGATAGACATCGGTACAGAAGGGGTTAATACAGATACGCACACAACCATCCACGTCAGCCTGATATATGCACACATGTAAGTAATAGTCACAGATTTAGTGCACACATGTTTATTTACACACCTGTGATCCTTAATTATATGAGTGCAGGTGTTAGGGAGGGAGGGAGGGAGAGAGAGAGAGAAAGAGAAAGAGAGAGTTAGAGTTATATATATATATATATATATATATATATATATATATATATATATATATATATATATATATATATACTGTATATACAGTATATATATAGAGAGAGAGAGAGAGAGAACATGTGTGTCAAACTGTCAATATGTACGTGTCAGGTGTGTCAATGTATGTATGTGTGTGTGTGTGTGTGTGTGTGTCTGTGCGTTTAACTGTGCGTGTGTGATTTTATCTCTGTGTGTGTGTGTAAGTTTAACTGTGTTTGTGTGTGTGTGAGTGTGCGATTAACTGAGTGTGTGTAAATGCGTGTGTTTAACTGTGAGTGTGTGTGTGTGTGCGACTATGTGTATTTGTAGTGTGTTTAGGTCATTGAGGAGAAGAGTTGCGGGTCACTGAACTGAACTGAAGTAAGAAACTGAGTTACATAGAGTTACATAGAGACACAGACCTTGCGGAACCTACTAGGCGGTCCGGACTACTTTTTTCTAACATGGGATTTGCAATAAAGTGGAGGGGTAAGACATCAAAGCAGAGAGAGAGAATGTGAGAGTGTGTGTGTGGGTGTGTGTGTGTGTGGGTGTGTGTGTGAGAGAGAGAAAGAGAGAGAGAGAGAGAGAGAGAGAGAGGGAACTAGAGCAAGCGTGCACGTGTCTGCGAATGTGTAAAAGAGAGTGTAAGAATGAGTGCGATAGAGAGAGAGAGAGAGAGGGAGAGAGAGAGAGAGAGAGAGAGAGAGAGAAAGAGAGAGAGAGAGAGATAAAGAAAGAGAGAGTGAAAGAGAGATAATGTAAAGAGTCTGCTCCAAGTCTTGCCATCTTAAGTACATGAATAAATCAATAAATAATTAAATATATAAATAAAACTCTACCCTTTGATGCCTACGAAAGTACAGTCACTTTAAAACAATCGTGGACCCCCTTATGTTTTTCTTTAAGCAATTGTAAAGCCGCTGTCACACGAGCGCTTTTTCCGTCAATTTCCCATGAGCAATTTTTGTTTCCGTAATATTTTGGGACATTTTCGCACTGGTATCGGTCATTAGACTGAAGGTAGATTATGTTTGGCGGCTGAATTCTGATAAAGTGTAATTTGTTAAGCTTCCAGACCATAATTGCCCGTAAAAATTGCTCGAAAAAGGGCTCGTGTGACTCCGGCTTAAGTATCTGGATTGATTTGTAATTAGAGCTTGCTTTTCAATAGACAATATATATTATTTTGTAGTTGATGTATAGAACGAATATATTCATCAATTCGTTTGACCACTTGCGAGTTTCGGTCTATAAGGAAGTTGGAGCTGTAGACATCGACATTTAACATAATTATCACCTAAATTGCGGTTGTAGTGCTTATATGAATACATAAAACCCAATTCAACATACTTTTTATCCATTAGAGGCCTACATTATTACTGTATTTCTATTTAATATCGATGTTTAGGGCTCAACTTCCTTATAGCCTGAAACTCGCAAGTGGTCGATTAAGAATAGGTGAGGTCCACGGATGTTTATGAGTGACTGTACCTGTGTCATGGCCTGTTTGTTTATGAGTGACTGTAGCTGTGTCATGGCCTGTTTGTTTATGTGTGACTGTACCTGTGTCATGGCCTGTTTGTTTATGAGTGACTGTACCTGTGTCATGGCCTGTTTGTTTATGAGTGACTGTAGCTGTGTCATGGCCTGTTTGTTTATGTGTGACTGTACCTGTGTCATGGCCTGTTTGTTTATGAGTGACTGTATCTGTGTCTTGGCCTGTTTGTTTATGAGTGACTGTACCTGTGTCATGGCCTGTTTGTTTATGTGTGACTGTACCTGTGTCATGGCCTGTTTGTTTATGAGTGACTGTACCTGTGTCATGGCCTGTTTGTTTATGAGTGACTGTACCTGTGTCATGGCTTGTTTGTTTATGAGTGACTGTACCTGTGTCATGGCCTGTTTGTTTATGAGTGATTGTACCTGTGTCATGGCCTGTTTGTTTATGAGTGACTGTACCTGTGTCATGGCCTGTTTGTTTATGAGTGACTGTACCTGTGTCATGGCCTGTTTGTTTATGAGTGACTGTACCTGTGTCATGGCCTGTTTGTTTATGTGTGACTGTACCTGTGTCATGGCCTGTTTGTTTATGAGTGACTGTACCTGTGTCATGGCCTGTTTGTTTATGAGTGACTGTACCTGTGTCATGGCCTGTTTGTTTTATGAGTGACTGTACCTGTGTCATGGCCTGTTTGTTTATGAGTGACTGTACCTGTGTCATGCCTGTTTGTTATGAGTGACTGTACCTGTGTCATGGCCTGTTTGTTTATGAGTGACTGTACCTGAGGTGTCATGGCCTGTTTGTTTATGAGTGGCCGCCGGGGTCATGGCCTGTTTGTTTATGTGTGACTGTACCTGTGTCATGGCCTGTTTGTTTATGAGTGACTGTACCTGTGTCATGGCCTGTTTGTTATGAGTGACTGTACCTGTGTCATGGCCTGTTTGTTTATGAGTGACTGTACCTGTGTCATGGCCTGTTTGTTTATGAGTGACTGTACCTGTGTCATGGCCTGTTTGTTTATGAGTGACTGTACCTGTGTCATGGCCTGTTTGTTTATGTGTGACTGTACCTGTGTCATGGCCTGTTTGTTTATGAGTGACTGTACCTGTGTCATGGCCTGTTTGTTTATGAGTGACTGTACCTGTGTCATGGCCTGTTTGTTTATGAGTGACTGTACCTGTGTCATTTTAGAATATCCAGGAATGATGGAAGTGCAGGTTGGGTATAGCGTACTGGGAGGCATAAGCCATTTACAAGGTGCCATCCATGGCCAATTGGTGATGGATGATTCTGAAGCTGGAAATTCTTCTGCATATATGTGAGGTAATTAGTGCGCTCTAAGTGTGGTCATAGACTGTCAGAATCAGGTACCAGTCTGATGATCTTCTTTTTCTTGAGTACTGACCACTTTGCTGCTCTCATCTCTGCTAGGGTCTTGTGTTTGGTGTCACAATAGATGTACCGGATAACAAATTTCTGTAAGTCATTGATGATTTCCTGTGTGACTGGGATGATTGTGCCACAACTTTTAAGGAGGTTGCGAGCTTCTGATGATTTTTCTACACGGTCAACAATAGTTTTCTTGCCTATTCCATAAAAGCCGGAGTTATGGTCGCATCCGGTAAGAACATAAAGTGGGATCAAAGACTCCGCCATTGCCTCACTACACAAACACCGAGCATTTATCAGCTGAGATTTGCGTTTCAAGCACAAGAGTCCTGATATTTGCCGAGCCACATAGGCTGCCTGAACGTAGTTATCAGTATCTTCAGTGTCTATGACAACTGCTTCTGTATACCCTTCTGACCGCAGCTTACCATAAAGAGTGAACAGAGCTGTATCCTTGGTCTGATGGGTGGTTCACCACGCTTGACTGTTTTGTATGGTTCAATTCTTTGCATCTGGCTCCCAAGTTCTTTGAGGCTATCAGAGAGGTACGAAGGCAAGGTGCTATTTGCAACTGGTCTATCATCATCTAGGGTAGGTAGATTTAGCTTAGGTAGGTCTGGCTGAACAAACATGACATTTGTACGATGTGATTGGCCACTTCCAGTCAAAGTGTCACTTTTGAAGTCATCGTTGTCGACTATACATATTGCCGGTGTTCCTTCAGAAAGTTCAAAAGGACACTCAGTTGAATGCTTCAGGTCAGTAACTGCCCAGAAATCTCTAAGCAAAAGCACATCATTGTAACTGATTCCCAGGCCATCCTTATGTAATATGTCTACCATTTCTCTGCTCTTTGTCACACCATGTAGCAGTACACCGAGGTTTGTCTCAAATGCAGTACGTCTTCCAGTGATGTAGCTGGTCAAAATAGATGCAATTGATCTGACTTGGGGCTTGTCATCGACTTCAGACTTTGTGGGGTGCTTTAACCAAGTGATGAGCTTCAATAGGAGATCATTCAGGTCTTCATATTCTTCTAGCTCATGTATGTATGGAGGCCAAGGAACAGTTTTTGTTTTGATGATCTGATCTCTGAGTCGCCCAGCTACATTCTTCACCAGCTGATCGTCACTTACACCTAGAGAGGATATTGCAGCCTCAAGATATGAACCTGCAGCTCTTGCATCATATACCAGTTTCACTCACATTCTTCTGACCTCGTTCATGAAATGCTATGTCATCTCCAAATTCCTTGATCAGAATTTCCTTCACGAAACTGGACTTTGCTGTGGAATAGTAACCATAATTTGAAGTAATGCCTTTGTAATCCTTTACAAGACCTTGCAGTGTACGGATTTCATGATCTTCAAAGATAACTTGACGGACATGATGAAAGAAGATATTTTGGGCCTCTCGAAGATTAACATGTTGCAGATGCTCTGTTTTTTCATCAGGAAAAGACTCCTTCAGAGGGTTGCTGACATAATTGCGCCAACATTCACGATGATAACGAATTTCCAATCCAAACGCCGTTCGACTGTCTGGGATAGATGCAAGTAGGGTATTCAATCTTTCTCTTATAGGCTCATCTGACAGACAAACTGTATGCAACTTGAACCGGTTCCATGCGTCTACTGTTGACAGCAGCAAAAGTTTGGACTTACCAGGATTACTGGTTTTTTGTGGTCCTTTCATACACCACACACAGAGATTCTTATCATGAACCACTCCAGTACTAGAACGAAGCTTTTTAGGCACATTTCCTGGGAGTTGTTGACTTGAAGTTGATGCTTGAACTTCTTCCTGTTCAGATTTTCGTTTACGATTCTGTGCTTGCTGAATATAGCGATTACTACTGATCTGGGTGTAACATTTACTATGCATGTACAGGCCTTTAGGCCCCTTGTCCCACTCCACTGCTGCATAGGCATGCTGAAATTTATCAAGTTCCTTCCACCGAAAACACTTGCTCCTTAGATTCTCCCACTTTGTATCAGATGTCTTGTCCGTACTATCATCAGCTATACAGGGATGTTGACATAATATGCATTTTAATCCAGGTCCTGGGTCAGGCACATCACTAACTCCTCTACGTTCCATGCTTATGATTCTTCACGCCAAATTCGATGCAACAAACCTGAAAAAGAAGGAATTGATCAGTCAACATTCTTGGTTTACATTTTAAATTATATATTATATTATTTGAGTAAGTTTCAGAGGATCCGTGACCGTGTTTAGGATACCAAAGTTTCTCAGTGGATTTAACATCATATTTGTCTTAGATGTTGAGGTTAATGGGACTCTAAATCATGAATTATGCCATCCCATTGATTTTCTTAATTATTTTCTTATTTTCTTAATTATTTGGTAATTAGTTATTAATTATTTTTTAATTATGCCATCCCATTGGTTTTCTGACACCAAAATTAGTGGGAATAGACACCAAAATTGTCATTTTCGGCCATTCACTTCAAGAAATAGAACTTTATAAAAAATTTAAGATGACGGCGGCGGCCATTTTGAAAAACGTCTAAAATAACAACTTTCCCGTCATTTTGGTGAGGTGTATGGGGGCTTTTTTTTTTTAGCATCAGTTGCCCTTGTTAAATTCACTGAGAAAGTTTGGAATCCTAAACACGGTCACGGAAGCTCTGAAAATTACTCTACTATTATGCTTCGCCTATGTATGTAACGCCCAGTCCCAGCGACGCAGCAGTTACGTCAGCCTTAATTACTTTTGTCCTATGGCACCTAGAGGGTTCAGATTTGTATGGGAACTGGTTTAATATCCCACGCAACAATACCGATGGTTGGAAAACCTCCAAGTCCAGCCGCGTGCGAGTGATTTTTCCTACCCATCTCCCAAGAGAGATTGTTCTCAAAAGGCGCAGCCATGATATTATTTTATTGTAAAATTAACATATATTGTATGTTTGATTGGCAAAATAAAAAATAAATAAATAAATAAATAAATAAAAAAATTAAATTGCGACTTTCGGCCGCCCCGCAGGACCCCAAAATGACCTAGGTGAGCCCATCCCATGTGTTGTCAGGAAAAAAAATGACAAATGGGCGGTCCCTCGTTGTACATTCATTATATATCAGCTGGTACTCTGTGGGTTAATTGACTCTGTTTACTACCACAGATCCTTCCTAAGCTTCACAAAATTATCTAAATATAGCTAGAATACAATGATTAAGACGTCGCTGTTACAGAAGGGGTTAACTATACACGATTACAAAGGATTTAACCCTATTTACTCTGGCAACTCAATCAATTCAGTCTAGTATGTGTGTGTGTGTGTGTGTGTGTGACTCTCTCTCTCTCTCTCTCTCTTTATTTAACTGCCTTTCACTATAGACTTCTTCAAGGTCACCCACTCTTGTTTATAGAAGGGGCCAATGAACTTTTGCACGCTCTATCTCACACATGCACTCACACATACACTCTCATTCACTCACACACACGCGCTCTCTCTCTCTCTCACATACACTCACTATCTCACACTCATTCTCACACACACTCTTACTCACTCTCACACACATTCTTACTCATTATCTTACTCACACACTCGCACTCACTCACACACACTCACTCTCTCGCTCTCTTATATACGGTATATATATATATATATATATATATATATATATATATATATATATATATATATATATATATATATATATATATATATATATATATATACGGTATATATATATATATATATAATAAATTATATATATATATATATATATATATATATATATATATATATATATATATATATATATATTTACTGTATATACTGTATAATTATATAGTCTCATGCATAGTACGTTCTGTTTATCTCCAAGAACTTCATTTTATTGTATTAAGAGTGTAGTTTTTCGTGCAATCTTGAGTTAATTTAATTAGTGGATGTGTTTTAACAATCTACGCTAATACTAATAATTCAATCGCCATTATTTTACTTTTATAAATAAGAGCACCACGGAGGGGAACATATATTATGTATGTGACTGTACCTGCTAATAGAGAGGGTAGATAGATACATAGATTATATAAACAAATAGATAGAAAGATAGATAGATGAATAAATAGATAGATGGATAACTAGAGAGAGAGTGAGAGTGATTGTGTGTTTACGTTTGTGTTTGTACATGCGTGTGAGTGTGAGTAGGTGTGTATGTGGTTGTGTGTATGTAGGCGTGAGTGTGTGTTTATGTGTGCATGCGTGTGAGTGTATGTATGTATGTATGTGCACGTGTCTGTGTATGTGTGTTCATGTATGTGTATGTGTATCTTGCACAACAGTATTTCACACACTGAGTTACTGAACATAAAATAGGTCGATTTCATTTCAACTGACGGTAAATCGCATCCCTGAGGGGGGGGGGGGGGGGTGACCTGCTTTGTTCTCTTTCTTGGTTGTATCCATTCGGTCCCTTTCAGTCTACTGTTTTAAGACATTTATCCCCATCCAGGTATCTATTTTTTACTGGCGAGCGATAGCGAGCCAGCATTTTATGGAGAAATCCGGCTTGAATAATGTACAAATTTAGCCAGCTGTCTAACTCATTATCCAAAATATGATGGCTCGCTATCGCTCGCCTTGCATAAATCGACACGTGGATGGAGGATAAACGTCTTAAAACAGTAGTAGGCTGAATGGGGTCGAATGGATGCAAACCAGAGAGACGATTAAAGCAGGTCCCCCCTCCCCCCCCCCCCCCCTTAGCAACTAATTTCTCAATACTTAACCCCTTCTGTACCGACGACGTCTTTTAAATTGCATCCTAGCTATATTGAGACTATTTTGAGCAGTTCCAAAAAAGGATCTGTGGTAGAGAAAACATTGCTTAAGGGGAGATCTCCACTCGAGGGAATTTTTTCTTGACTCCTTTCTCCCTCATGTTTAGCCCCATTGCTTTTCTAATTTTAAGACGTTCGCCCCATTATGTTGATGATTTTAAGAACTTTCGCCCCATTTCTGTCAATTTTAAGACTTTTCGTGCCATTTAGGTGTCATTTTTTTCCTGGCGAGCGATAGCGAGCCTGTAATTTAAGAGGAACCGGCCTTCGGCCGGGACATTTTTCTACCGAAAAATGTACAAATTTATCTTGAAAGGGAGTCTAGGGGGTGTAATTTTAAGCTTGATGGAGGCCTAGGGAACAAACTAAATACCTCCCCTTAAGTGAGATGGTTTGAGACCTGTTAATTGCTGGTTAATTTTAATCACTTTTAAAGTGATTAAATCCTCTAACGGTAGCCAGAATATAGTTAAAAGGACGTCACCGGTACAGAATGGGTTAACGATAATAATTATATGCAACTACTAAATGTTTTGGTGTTATTATCATGATGTCAAGTTTTCACAATTAATATCATATTTCGCTACAAAATCTTCATAATAGCGATGTCAATATAATGAGGACATGGCAATTTACCGCCAGCTGAGATGAAACCCGACTATAGTTATAATCGATACAGGCGGCTGAGGTACAGTCGGGCACTTAAATTCCCTCCACCTCCGTGATTTTATGTTCGGAAGTCAAAAATAGTAGAGATTAAATTATCCCCGAACTGTTAATTGATCTTCTGAATTAACTTATGCTCTACAACTCATTAATTTATAGATTGCGAGATGTTCAGCCAGTAATTTGGCGATTTTAAGACCTTTCGCCCCATTTCATTGTCAATATTAAGACTTTTCGTGTCATTTAAGTGTCGATTATTTCCTGGTGAGCGATAGAGATATTTTACTATAGGGGGAACACTTCGGCCAGAATATTTTACTATAGGGTGAACACTTCGGCCAGAATATTTTACTATAGGGTGAACACTTCGGCCAGAATATTTTACTATAGGGGGAACACTTCGGCCAGAATATTTTACTATAGGGGGAACACTTCGGCCAGAATATTTTACTATAGGGGGAACACTTCGGCCAGAATATTTTACTATAGGGGGAACACTTCGGCCAGAATATTTTACTATAGGGGGAACACTTCGGCCAGAATATTTTACTATAGGGGGAACACTTCGGCCAGAATATTTTTCTACCGAAAAAAAAAATATATAATAATAATCTATGTCTTGAGGATGATATTTTAAGCTTGATGAAGATCTAGGGAGGAAACTAGATAAATGTTTAATAAGTAAATAAATCGACCCATAAATAAACCGTTCCCCCTTTAATATAGTTCAGACAACAACAGACACACATAAAAAAAAAACACATTTGAAAGAAAAGAATGGCTAAATGAACAAAATAGTATGCATATATTCCCATTAACACAATCTCACCACATACATACATACATACATACACGCACATTATAAATCGAATATGCACTCGTTTGACACCACCTTTATGCTTACTTTTCTACCTGTGCAAATTACCTATGTTCCTCTGTTTATATAATCAACTATACCCTGTTTCAAGTCAATCGGCCAAAACTCTGGGACATTTTAACCTCTATAACTCACAAACGACTTGAGAAATCGAGCTAATATTTCTACCATTTGGAGAGGGTCAGCCAGGGAACAAAATAATGTGGAAATGTAGAGTTAATTTGCTCTCGCCCTTTAAGAGTTATAGAGGTTAGAGTTCACGATGTCTGGTATATCCCTTTGGAACAGGGTATAGTAATCATATGAATTAAAAGATAACAAAAATATACATGCCATGAAAAAAAAAAAAAAAAAAAAAAAGAAAAAAAAAGAAAAGGAAAACTGGGGAAGATGCCAGAGTATAATTTATACAAGAATATCTATTGTATTGTGAGGCCTATAGTGTATTAAATTAAATGTATCGCTATTACAGGTGGAATGATTGCCCATGTCTGGTAAATACAATCAGGGCAAACCAACTGAAAAATTTCACGTACTCACTTACTCTCTCTCTCTCTATATATATTTCTCTCTCTCACTCTTTCTCTCTCTTACCACGTGCGTCTGTTTACATTCATCTCTCTCTATTTATGCCCCCCCCCCCCCCCCCCTCTCTGGAAGTTATTCGAAACCACTTACCTAAAAGCAGTGCAAGACTGCATACCATCGAAAATACGGCGTCCAGGCCATAATAATAAGCCCAAATGGTGGAATAAAGATATTTCAAACTGCCTGCTTGCTAAACAATTTGCTAATGATAGATTAAAATCCTCACAAAATGACGAAGAACGGGTGAAATTTGTAGAGCTACGACGCAAAGCCAAAAAGTTAATTAAGCAGAGTAAAAAGACCTTAGAGTTACATATTGCGAATCAAAGTAAAACAAACCCGAAAGAATTCTATAGTTATATCAGAAAGAAAAAAGTAGTTACTTCAACTGTTGGACCGTTAGTCGATGAAAATGGAGAATACACCAAAGACGAAGTACAAATGAGTAATGCCCTCAATACCTTATTTGCATCAGTTTTTACAACAGAAGACCTCAGTGATATCCCTACACCATCGCCGATTCAGATTGATAATTCAGATGTTCTAAGCAATATCACCGTTACAGAGAGAGAAGTATTGAATTGTTTAGATAAACTCAAGGTAAATAAAACGCCAGGACCTGATACAATCTCGCCTAGAGTTCTAAAGGAAGCTAAGGATGAGCTCTCCAAACCACTGACATTGCTATTCAATAAATCCTTGCAGTCTGGAACTATGCCTGATCAGTGGAAGCTAGCCAACGTAACACCGATATTAAAAAAAGGCAGCAAATCCCTACCCAGTAACTATCGTCCAATTAGCTTAACCTCAGTTGTATGTAAAATGCTAGAAACAGTCATACGAGACAGACTCGTAAATCACTTAGAGGAAAATAACATACTTAAAGATACTCAACACGGCTTTCGTAAAAAACGTTCCTGTTTAACAAACCTCTTAGACTTCTTCCACGATATCCTCAACCTCTACGATGAGAGTAAAGCTGTAGATATTATATACCTTGATTTTCAAAAGGCCTTTGACAAAGTTCCCCACAAACGTTTACTGCTAAAACTAAAAGCGCATGGAATACAAGACGGTGTGTTGAAATGGATAGAAAATTGGCTCAGCAACAGAAAGCAAAGGGTAGTCATAAACGGTAAGGCATCTAAATGGACCAATGTAAGTAGCGGGGTAACCCAGGGATCGGTACTAGGACCAATTCTCTTTCTAATTTACATCAACGACATAGATGAGGGTCTCACCTGTACAATCTCAAAATTTGCTGACGATACAAAAATTGCAAATAGCGTACTCTCAAAAGAACAAGTTGACGATATGCAACACAATCTAGATAAATTGTCATGTTGGGCCCAAATTTGGCAAATGAGTTTCAATGCGGATAAATGTAAAGTACTACATATCGGATACCTAAATGAGAAAGCAAACTATTCGATGAATGGCACTCAGCTTAAGAATGTAAACAGAGAAACCGATCTGGGAGTAACAATATCGAGTAACCTAAAACCGAGTCAACAATGTTCAGAAGTTGTTAAGAAGGCAAACAAAATAATTGGCTTTATAGGCAGGCCATTTGAGCATAAATCCAAAGAAGTTATCCTAACCCTTTACAATTCCTTAGTCCGCCCTCTTCTGGAATACTGCGTTCAATCCTGGTGCCCTTATTACCAAAAAGATATAAACAAGCTAGAACAAGTTCAACGTAGAGTTACCAAAATGATACCTAGCCTAAAGAACAAACCATACGAAGAGCGTCTTACAGAATTAAATCTATTTCCTTTAACCCAGCGCAGATTAAGAGGTGACTTAATTCAAGTGTTCAAAATCATCAAAGTCATCGACAATATGAACTGTAGTAAGTACTTCACTATCGACCAATCTAATTACACGCGGGGAAACGGTTGCAAAATTATTGGTAAATCTTTTAACTTGCACGAATCTAAGAATTTCTTCTTCAATCGAGTTGTCAACTTGTGGAATGGGCTTCCCCGAAACGTTATAGACTGCATCACCGTTGATTCATTTAAACTCCGCCTAGACAAATATCTCTCATCAAACCCGCGACTGACTGCGTTTGTAAATGAATAACTTTATTTTATCCCCCCCTCAGTTACTAACGCATCTGTCCTCTACTATCTTCCTAATCCTGCCACGGACATTAGTTCCAGGGCAGTAATTCCCTTTCCAATGTTCCCTTACCCACTCTAAACCACTGTTTGGACATTTGATCCTCAGTGTTTTGGAGGACAAGCAACCTAGAAGGGTCACAAGACCTGTTGTTGCTTGATTTCCTTTGTACTCCTTTGTACTCTCTCTCTTACCACGTGCGTCTGTTTACATCCATCTGTGTGTTTATGATTGCTCTCTCTCTCTCTCTCTCTCTCTCTCTCTCACTTACCACGGTGCTTCTGTTTACATCCATCTGTGTGTTTATGATTGCTCTCTCTCTCTCTCTCTCTCTCTCTTACCACGTGCGTCTGTTTACATCCATCTGTGTGTTTATGATTGCTCTCTCTCTCTCTCTCTCTCTCTCACTTACCACGTGCTTCTGTTTACATCCATCTCTCTCTTTGTTTATGTCCTTCCCCCCCCCCCCCCTCCCCTCTCCAGTGCTGCTGAGGCTTCCCACGTGCTCGGTGAAGCCCTAGATATACCCGGCTTACGTAGCGGTTCTCACGTTCTCGATATTCAGGTTGCTGGAGTTTGGTACAGTAGTTTGCTATTTTTAGAGTAGGTTAGTTATGAGACGGGTATGTGTGTGTGTGTGGGGGGGGGGGGGTCTTGGGAGTAATTTTCTTAAGGCTTGATGGAGTTTAGTTTAGTTTAGTTTTGTAGATGTTTAGGTGACAATCACCACGGTCGATCTGGGGATCCGCCGCTGATGAGCTCGTCCTGGAATCTTTACGATTCTGAATCTTACGATTCTTTACAGGACTGAACATGCCATTTTTATCGGCAATAGCTCAGAGAAGAGTGTTGAGAGGGGAGAAGGGGTGTTGGAGAGAGAGGAAGGTGTTGGAGTGGCTTTGTTATGTGTGTGTTTGTCTGTATACGACATCAGGATGTCCCCTGACTGGGTGCAAGCATGTGAAACATGCTAGGACGTACTACCGCACCCACTAAATGTCCGCCGTGGCAGGGATTCGATCCCGGGTCTTTCAGATTCACACGCGAGCGTGCTCACCACTTGACCACCACGGCCTGGAGGTCTAGGGAAAAACAAAATCTTCCCTCAAATCGTGTGGTAGCCCAAATAAAGTCCAAACGCGTCCTAGTGAACAGAAAGTGTTAACATTGACTTGTGTGGAAGGGTCAAGGCGG
This sequence comes from Paralithodes platypus, assembly GCA_032716605.1. NCBI lineage: Eukaryota > Metazoa > Arthropoda > Malacostraca > Decapoda > Lithodidae > Paralithodes > Paralithodes platypus. The sequence continues at coordinate 3,670,880 of CM064504.1, forward strand.
TGACTGGACGACTCGGCCCATGGGACAACTCGGCTCGGACAGCTCGGCCCACTTTTGGACAACTCGGCCACGACGGCGAGACAACTCGTCCCATTATTTGAGACAGCTCGGCCCCATGTTTTGCTATGGGGCAATTTGACTAGACCAGTCAGGATTAGGATGGGGAGAGCTAAGTGGAGGGTTTATGGGTGAGGCCATGTATGCAGCACCAAATCCTGTCCTCTGCGTATCTTACTTGAATCTTACTTGAAGTCGTCTAGAGGTCCCGTCCTCACAGTCGTGGTCCGCCACCGCTGCGTCCGTCCCGTGCGTCCCTTCGAAGGAGGTCCGTCTGGTCCGGTATAGAGTTTGAGGCCGCCCGGCAGTTAGCAGTGTATCCAGACACTGGTGGTTCATCTGGGAGGGTCTTTAGAAATTTGTCTAATAACCCTTTGAACCTGTCTACCGGGCAACCTACTATGTCTCGCACTTCCTTGGGCAGCGAGTTGAAATTTGTTGGTCCATTGTGGCCTAGGCTGGACGCGAGGAGGGATCTCACTCGTTCTGGTGCCTGTGTTGGGAGGGATCTCCTCTCACACTTCCTTCCAGTCCGACCATTTTGTTTTTCCTGGAGTTCATTACCAGTTGGATCTGGAACCAGCTTCTCCAGGATTTTCCACACATAAATTGCGCAGTACCTGTCTCGCCTTCTCTGCTGGGAGTACAGCCCTAGCTTCTTGAGCCGGTCCCAGTAGCTAAGGTCCTTCATCTCCCGAATGTTTCTCGTGAAGGACCTCTGGACGGACTCAAGATCTCGTATGTACCCCTTTTTGTGCGGCGACCATAGTTGACTACAGTAGTCAAGGAAGGGTTGTACCATAGACCTCCAGAGAGTTAGCATTGTTTCTTGTTCCCTGGAGTTGAACGTCCGTAGGATCCATCCGGCCATTCCCTTGGCTTTCTTGACAGCTGCAGAAATGTGGTGTTGAAATGTGGCATCGTCGGACAATTGCACACCTAGGCATCTCACATGTGGCTTGGGGGTGATGTCGTGGCTGCCTGCAGTGAGTAGTTTGGTGGTGTCCTTGAGGGTTTGGTTCGGGCCACATCGTAACGCTTCAAACTTTTTCTTCGTTGAAGGTCATGTTGTTTTCGTCTGCCCATTTGTATGCGCGGCCTTTTCCCTAATATTTTTATTATGTTATTTAGGCTCAACTGTTAGGTTAATTTAAGTTAGGTTAGGTTAGGTTAGGTTAGGTTAAGATAATATAATATTATAAAGGAAAAAAAATCGTGCCAAGGGGCCTAAGATTCTCACACATGCGCAGAGGACAGGATTTGAAGGGTTTGGTGCTGCATACATGGCCTCCCGTTTATGGCGTGTGTGTAATGTGGGCGAAATGTTCGTTTATTGTATTATTATGTCATAGGGTAGATCTCTCGATTCATAATGTGTAGGTTAGGTTAGGTTAGGTTAATTAAGAGTTGTCTCGTAATTAACACGGGGCCGAGCTGTCTCGTTTTTACTGGGCCGAGCTGTCTCGCCGTGGGCCGAGCTGTCCCGGCCGAGCTGTGCCGTGGGCCGAGTAGTCTAGCATTCGTGAAGGCGGTATCTGGTCCTGTACTGCCCGCAGCGTCTGTCTGCTTGGACAGCTTACAGTATACCCACTTAGTTTAGTTTATTTTTATTTTTTCCATTTTCATATACAGTATATATATATATATACACCGGTAGTTTATGTTATTTTTTTGTTTGTTTTATAAATTATTATTATTTTTTAGTTTGTTCCCCAGACCTCCATCAAACTTAAAGAAACACTCCCGAAACTAGATATATTTGTAAATTTTTCGGTAGAAAAATGTCCTTAATAAAGGTCTTAATAATCGCCAAACTAAAAGGGTGAACTTCTTAAAATCTCAAAACTAATGGGGCTAAGCATGAGGGAGAAGGGGGTTCCAGTTAACCCCCCCACCCCACCCCCAACCCCCTTAAGCTTGTGTCTGGGTCTAGTTCTGGTTCTGGTTCTCTCTTCATGTTGTTGTGCTTGTCTAACTTATCTCGCAAAAAGAATAAAACACAAACAAAATATATACCGGTAAATAAAAAACATCGCCTCGCACCAAATAGGGTTAATTAAATCGGTGTTATTGGTCAACTTGATATCAAATTATTCTCTCTCGCTCTCGCTCTCTCTCTCTCTCTCTCTCTCTCTCTCAACAAAACCGGTAGTGGGAACGCTATGGCTGACCTTGAAAAAAAAAAACACACACACACACAGTCAAGGTTAGAATTCACCTACACCACCTCCACACAATAAAATATCATTAAACAATTTTCATCTCATTATAATTACCGTTGTAAGACGACACAAAAACTACTACTACTACTACTACTACTACTACTACTACTGCTACTACTACTACTACTACTACTACTAATATACCTTTTTTTTCAATGTGTATGAAGGAGACAAAAGGCAAGTTACGAGTGTCTCCCCCAAAGCCAAAAGAGTGACAGGGCCAAATTCAAGAGACGTTGGGGTCAAAATGCCTGAACACACGAAGTTTGAAGCAGTTTAAGTCATAGGATGAAGGAAAGATTGATTGAGGGAGAGAACTGCATCCATTTAAAGAGGTGCGTTGATGAGTTATCTTGTTTATTAACCCTTTCTGTACCGGTGACGTCCTTTTCATTATATTCTGGAAACTAAAGACGATTTTAATCAGCTTAATTTTAGCTACCACAGATCCTTCCTAAGCTGAATAAAACCGTTAAATAGTTGCCAGAATATGGTACTGAACGTGTTAACCCTATCATCATGTGACGCTTTCCACCCTTTCATTCAGCTAAGGAGGAACCTGTGGAGATTCAAGAGTTATTTGAAATAGTTTTGACCTCTCTCAATCTTAGATATCCTTCCTAATCTGAGTATATATATACAGTATATATACTGTATATATACAGTATATATACTGTATATATATCCAGAATAGAACATAAATAACACCATGTCCAAAAATCACTCTTGTAACTCCTTGAGGATTATAACGCATTTTGACACTTTCTGGCTATCATTAGACGATTTTTATACAACTTAGAAAGGCTCTTTAGGAATTAAAAGGGTGAGAACTGTCTCAAAATTATCCCTCTGACTTCCATATACCCTTCCTAATCTGAATAAAAACGTTCAATAATAACCAGAAAACAGAAAATATATGCGTATTGGATCTTGAACGAGTTAAATATCACTGGCGTTATAATATGGATTCAAAACGTGATATAAAAGTATGTAGGTGTGGTGGAGTGGTCTGACTATTGAGCTGGTAAGATTGGAGTCCTGGGTTCGAGTCCCGATGTGTCAACGGGAAGATATTGTTGGGTTGGCCATTTGTGCAGTGCTTAGTTTCAGTACATTGCCACAAAGTTCACGGACACGCCATATAGAGAACAAGGGACTGGAGTTCTCGAAAAGGGACTCCATTCCTAACGCTATTCTTGACTTACAGAGTGCTGGCTTGATAATCCAGCAGGGTTGATAGCTTCTGAAGTCCTATGTTAATTAACTAACTAACTAAGTCATATAGAACACCCTTGTTATTTCCAGTACAATAGCATTGTATGGTTATTACCATTTTAAGTATAGGCTATAAGTGTAATACCAAGTGAGTAAAAAGTTCAATAGGTGGCGTGACAGAGTGTCGTTCGAGATTGCACGATTTCCAGAGTTTCTTCCTCAGCTAAATAAAATCGTCCACTGGTAGCCCTACTAGTTTTTGCCTCTCCCTGTGCTACGTGTTATTCAAGCAGCAGGTATTCTGGGTTGCGTCACTAGCAGAACACCTGACTAGTTTTTATAGTTATTGATAGGAGAGAGAGAGTGAGAGTATGTGTGTGTGTGTGTGTGTGTACTTACTCTAGTTGTACTTACTCTAGTTGTATTGCGGGAGTGAGCATGCTCGTTATTTCCCGCCTCCTATATGTGTAGGTGTTATATGTATCGTTGGAATGGCTGTGGATGTGTGTGTAGTCTGTAGTCTATGTGTGTGTGTGTGTGTGTGTGATAGAGAGAGGGGGGTACCAGGAATAATTATTAACATAAAGGCTTCGAACACGTATTTAGTATGTACAGTATGTATGTATATACCCAGGCATATAACCCATAGCTAGGGGTGCCCGATTCGAGACAGAGCCCGAACAGAAACCAACATTTAAAGTTTAAATTTTTAGGGTATGGGACCACTTTCGCGTTCCTCGCCCCTTTCTCTGTCTCGCCCCACGTATACAGTACAGTTCTAATTTAGCTATACAATCAGGTAAGGATCTTAGCTGATCTCGAGAATCCTCAATGACTTTCTGTAATTCATGAATACGTTATGATATACTAGAGTGATTTTCTAGATAAATATTTATATATATTATATTTTGGTATACTCGAGACGATTTACATTATGATTAGGACTACAAATGATAATGAAAGGGAATATATTTTAAACTAAAAGGGCACTCGGGAGAGCGCATGCCTCCGCCAGCGTATGTGCTCTACCGATCGCCTCGTAAGTGGAATAACTTCTTCCTTGGCACATATACTCATGCTGGGGTCACACATTCACGTATATCGCTCCCGACAGCTCCCGTCAGGCGTGATCGCCAATTTTGTGTTCTGACGGGCGTAGTCCGGCCGTGTACGCCCGTATAGACCACGACTATTGCACTTCCCGACAGACGTACCGTGACGGGGCCAGTGTTACGTCAGACGTAATGTAGTCGTATGGAACTACGTACGTGCTTGCGACTTGCGTAAGCATGTCCCCGTTAGTCCGCCTGGGCTGCCCGATTTGCGGGAACACAGGCCACGCCCATGGCCAGGCCCCCACAAGACCTGCGTAGCTGAGGCCGTACGTCTTGGGAGTTTGTAGGACTTACGTGGACCGTTTCCAGACAATCGTAGGCACACCCCGTCTGTCCAAACACAGACAAAGACAGTCTTTGTCAACCACGTAGGTCTGGGTAGGAATCTGGAAACTACATAAAGGGCAGGGCTGGCCACAACGTTCCCATTCCCACTCCTGACTCGGCACCATGAAGAACATCACGGAATACATCCTGGAGGAATTCAAGATGGTGAACTCCCTAATCAAACCGGAGAACAGGCATAACACTCGGCTCATTCAATGGATCATTTCCTACATAGAAATGTTAGAACTGCTTGCAATAGCAAACTACATCCATCAAGATGAACAAGAGAAGAAGAAGGAAAGGAGCAAGAGGACAGTGTGGGTGTGGCCATATCTACAACGAAGGCCTGAACATGGCCATTATGAGAAGCTGATGCAAGAGTTGGCCACAGAATGTCCACAACTGTACAAAAACTTCACCCGGGTAGACAAACAACTATTTGATGAGATAGTGGAACGTGTCACCCCCCTTATTCAGAGGAAACCTACGTTCTGGCGGAACCCCATTCCTCCTGGTCTGCGGGTGGCCATCACCCTACGTTTCCTCGCTACGGGTGATTCCTATAAGAGCCTGCAATACAACTTTTGTGTTGCCCACAACACCATCAGCCAAACTGTTCCAGACACCTGCCAGGCCATCATTTCTGTCTACGGAGATCAGGAGATCAAGACGCCACAATCGCCTGCTGAATGGAAGGAGGTTGCCAGCGGCTATGAGGAACGATGGAATCTGCCGCATTGTGTAGGAGCCATTGATGGCAAACACATACGGATCCGAAACCCAAACTTTGGTGGCACATATTACTTCAACTACAAGAAGGTTTTTTCCATTGTCCTGATGGCAATTGTTGACTCCAACTACAAGTTTATTTACGTCGACGTTGGTGCCATAGGGTCAGAGTCTGATGGTGGTGGCTTTGCACACACCAGTCTGTCTAAGTTGCTTGAGAAACAGAACGCAAATCTGCCACCCGCCGAGGTCATCTCTACCGATCCCACTGGACCACCCACGGAATACTTCTTAGTAGGTGATGATGCATTCCCTCTGCGCGCCTACATGATGAAGCCCTACCCCCTACGATCCCTCACGAAACCGGAACGAATATACAACTACAGAATCAGCAGGGCCCGCCGGACGGTAGAGAACGCCTTTGGCATTCTTGCCAACCGCTTCCGGGTTTTCCACACTCCAATATCTCTAAAACCTGAACGTGTAGAGGTTGTTGTGTTGGCCTCATGCATTCTGCACAGGGCAGGGCAGGGCAGGGCAGGGCAGGGTGCAGAGGGTGACAAGCAGGGCAGGGCAGGGTGCAGAGGGTGGCAAGCAGGGCAGCAGGCAGGGTGCAGAGGGTGGCAAGCAGGGCAGGGCAGGGTGCAGAGGGTGGCAAGCAGGTGGCAGGGTTCTTGTTGTTTGCTGCTCCGGTGTGGTGAGAGGTGTGACTGGAGTGTCCCCCGCCGGTCCTTATATACCCCCCGTACAACGTTGCTGCGTCTTCCCGCCAACACGCAGTGCGGCGGTGCTGCCAGATGCGCCCGGACTAACTTTAACTGTCCCGTTTGACGGGAATATTGTACGATTGGCGGGAAAAGCTTACGTTTGACCGGGCTAGCTGCTACGTCTTACGGGGCTGCTCCCGTCAGACGTAGCAGATCGCCCGGTCAAACGTAGGATTTCCCGACTTTTGACATACGTGAGCGCGAGCCACGTATCTGATTCGAAATCCAAAACCCCCACGACTAGACACAATTTCATTTACATTTTGCGTACTAAGCCCTTACGTTTTACGTATTCGGTTGCCAACTACCAATAAACCTTCGTACGGGAGCATACGGGAGCATATACGTGAATGTGTGACCCCAGCATAACTGCCCACCAACGTTCGTAAAAATCGGTTCATAGCTTTTTGAGATATCTTGTTTACAGATAAACAAACGGAGTAAATAACATAACCTCCTCCATCTTCGTTGGCGGAGGTAATAACACCAGTATACTTATTAATGCTGGCTATCTGCCCAAAAAATGGATCAATTAATTCAGCTATGGCATTATTTCTCGTAGATAAGCCAATGAGACGAAAATAATCTCGTATACTTGTACCAATTTAGTTCAAAATTATTTGTTTGTTGTACCCTCCTCTTCTCTATCTCTCGATGTACAGCTTTCTTTCTCTGCATATTGGCTTTGTGTTTGTTTATCTCTGACTGTGCCAAGAGTGTGTCCTACTTCGCTGTGTGTGTGTGTGTGTGTATGTGTGTATGTGAGTATTTGTGTGTGTGTGTGTGTATCACTTTGAGGGGGGGGGGGGCAAGAACCCCTTCCCCCTACCTTTATTTTCTACCCTACCTGGCACACCTTTCTACAGTACATGAACCCAAAGCTGATTGTTTGGTTTGTTTGTAAATAGATAAATAAATAAATAAATAAGTAAATAATTAAATATATGTCTATATAAATAAATATATATATACCGGTACAGTATATAATATATATATATATATATATATATAATATATATATATATATATATATATATATATGTATATATATATATAATATATATCTATAATATATATATATATATATATATATAATATATACCGGTATATATTATGGTGTATTGCTTCATTATTCATTGTATAATTCATATATCACAGACTACCTATTATTCTATACAGTTTAGGAAGGATCTGTGAGATTCAAAAGGGTAAAGACTATCTCTCAATTAACCCTCTAACTTCCATCTACCTTTTCTAATCTGAATAAAATCGTCTAATAACAGCCAGAAACAGAAAGGAAATGTGGCATCGTATCTTCTAAGGTATTTTCAATTTTATTCTAGCTATATGTAGACGAGTGTATGCAGTTTCAGAAGAGTCTGTGGTTGTACAAAGGGTTAAGTGAGATTGTTCGAAGCCTGTTGATTGCTGGAGGCCCTTTTTAAATTGAATAAAATCGACTAATAGTACAGTTAAAAGGACGGCACCGGTACTGAAAGGGTTAATACTCACTGTCTTGTTATAACCTTTGGCAGGTGTTCAAATATTATGAGCTCAACTGTACACAATATTTAGCTTATCTCTCTCTCTCCCAAGCTACATTATCTCTCTCTCTCTCTCTCTCTACACAATCTGGGGTCAACGTCTTGGAACACCTGTGAGTATCAAACACCTGGTAGTGCCTGGCTGTTAGGAAGTGATAGACATGGTTATTATTAAGGGGAGATGTCCACTGGGGGATTTTTTTCTTGACCCCTTTCTCCCTCATGTTTATCCCCATTGCTTTTGATAATATAAAACGTTCGCCCCGTTAGTTTGGCGATTTTAAGAACTTTCACTCCATTTTAAGACCTTTCGTGCCATTCAGGTGACGATTTTTTCCTGGTGAGCGATAGCGAGCCTGTAATTTAAGAGGATTCGGCCTTCGGCCGGGACATTTTTCTACCGAAAAATGTACAAATTTATCTTGAAAGAGGGTCATGGGGGTGTAATTTCAAGCTTGATGGAAGTCTAGGAAACACACTAAAAACCTCCCCTTAAGGGGGGATGGCCCGGTTTTCTGGACCACTTTCTCCCTCATGTTTAGCCCCATTATTTTTCAGATGTTAAGATATTTGCCCCATTAGTTAGTTAATTTTAAGACCTTTTGCCCCATTTCTTCGTCAATATTTAGACCTTTTGTGCTATTTAGGTGTCGATTTTTTCCCTGGCGAACGATAGTGAGCCTGTAATGGTGAAAGAACCGGCCTTCGGCCGGTAAATTTTTCTACCGAAAAATGTACAAATTAATCTAGAAGAGGGATCTAATGGATGTGTGTTTTTTTTTTAATTTAATGGAGGTCTAGGGAGGAAACTATAAAAATAATGAATACAAGCAAAAATCGCCCAAAAGTGAACCATCTCCCCTTAAAATAAAAAAATTAAAATAAAAAAAAAAGAACACCTGGTAATGTCTGGCTGTAAGGAAGTTATAGACATGGATATTTAGGATGGATAGCGTAATTAAGTGCGCGGAATTTCGATGTGAGTATCCTAGGTTCGAGTCCTTGGAGTGCCACATGTATTTGTTGATTTCATTAATTGAGTTTAGAAGTGAAGTTGGTTGGTGAAGAAAAAAACACATAATAAATAATCTAATTAATTAATTTTACTCCCAACACCAAACACCTCACAAATAAAATAAGGACAGTATGTGACCCTTCCGGGATTCGATTATGGGGTACCACATACAGATCTTAAACACTCTTAACCATTACACCACCAAGACAGTGTTAAGGTTAATATCAACATTAATTTATCGAATACTGGATATCTATATAATCATGTACTCAGACCCAACTGCACACTGAATAGCCTAATGTTTATGTGAGAGGAAAGAACAATTTATGGGGTACAGAATACAGACTAAAAAATACGTTTGTAGAAATTTTGTTATCGAAAAATGTACACATTTATCTTGAAAGGGGGTCTAGGGGGTGTAGTTTTAAGCTTGCCGGAGGTCTAGGGAACAAACTAAAATCTTCCCCTTAAGTTTATAGAATTAGGTTAGGTTAATTAAATTACATTAGGTATTGGCGAAAAGATTTATAATGTGGGCGACACGACCGTCTGCGAAAAGACCGACAATCGTGAGTGGGAGAAGTCCTTTGATCTTGGTGACGGCCATGTCATGGTCTGACCGGTATGGTGGTGACAATATTGGCACAGGGTGACACTGTACCGGCACTGGTGTGTAAGATACAGTGTATGTTAGTAGTGGACTGTGTTGGGACCCATGGGGAGGGTCTAGCACCATAATATCAGTACTGTCCATGTCATGGTCTGACCGGTATGGTGGTGACAATATTGGCACAGGGTGGCACTGTACCGGCACTGGTGTGTAAGATACAGTGTATGTTAGTAGTGGACTGTGTTGGGACCCATGGGGAGGGTCTAGCACCATAATATCAGTACTGTCCATGTCATGGTCTGACCGGTATGGTGGTGACAATATTGGCACAGGGTGGCACTGTACCGGCACTGGTGTGTAAGATACAGTGTATGTTAGTAGTGGACTGTGTTGGGACCCATGGGGAGGGTCTAGCACCATAATATCAGTACTGTCCATGTCATGGTCTGACCGGTATGGTGGTGACAATATTGGCACAGGGTGGCACTGTACCGGCACTGGTGTGTAAGATACAGTGTATGTTAGTAGTGGACTGTGTTGGGACCCATGGGGAGGGTCTAGCACCATAATATCAGTACTGTCCATGTCATGGTCTGACCGGTATGGTGGTGACAATATTGGCACAGGGTGGCACTGTACCGGCACTGGTGTGTAAGATACAGTGTATGTTAGTAGTGGGCTGTGTTGGGACCCATGGGGAGGGTCTAGCACCATAATATCAGTACTGTCCATGTCATGGTCTGACCGGTATGGTGGTGACAATATTGGCACAGGGTGGCACTGTACCGGCACTGGTGTGTAAGATACAGTGTATGTTAGTAGTGGACTGTGTTGGGACCCATGGGGAGGGTCTAGCACCATAATATCAGTACTGTCCATGTCTTGGTCTGACCGGTATGATGGTCACAATATTGGCACAGGGTGGCACTGTGCCGGCATTGGTGTGCAAGATACAGTGTATGTTAGTAGTGGACTGTGTTGGGACCCGTGGGGAGGGTCTAGCACCATAATATCAGTACTGTCCATGTCTTGGTCTGACCGGTATGATGGTCACAATATTGGCACAGGGTGGCACTGTACCGACACTGTTGTTTAAGATACAGTGTATGTTAGTAGTGGACTGTGTTGGGACCCATGGGGAGGGTCTAGCACCATAATATCAGTACTGTCCATGTCATGGTCTGACCGGTATGGTGGTGACAATATTGGCACAGGGTGGCACTGTACCGGCACTGGTGTGTAAGATACAGTGTATGTTAGTAGTGGACTGTGTTGGGACCCATGGGGAGGGTCTAGCACCATAATATCAGTACTGTCCATGTCATGGTCTGACCGGTATGGTGGTGACAATATTGGCACAGGGTGGCACTGTACCGGCACTGGTGTGTAAGATACAGTGTATGTTAGTAGTGGACTGTGTTGGGACCCATGGGGAGGGTCTAGCACCATAATATCAGTACTGTCCATGGAGGGGTCTGACTGGTATGGTGCATAAATAGTTATATTATCCATTAAGACACACTTGGGAATACTCTACATAAGACATATTCATACTATATTCCTCCATCAAGATTGCTCCTGTTCTTATATAAAAATAAAAAAATAATGGCGTTGAAATATATCTACCTGATTTTATAATCAACCAAGTCTATCAAGTCTACTACATCAACTACCAACAACCCACGACCTCCTCTCTAATACGGTTATTAATAGGTTTATTAAGAAGGGCTATTAACACCTATCCTTACTTACACCTATTTAAGCCGGTATCACACGAGCTGCTTTTTCACTCAACATTTATCCATAACACTGGTCTGGCAGATTATGAGGTCAACATTTAGAATATTTCGGTCATCTAAATTCATCTATCAACAGTCTAGTTTCCGATACCAGTGCAAAATATTCCAGAAATGTTGCCAGAAAAATGTTGATTATCGAATGTTGACTATAAATGCTCTCGTGTGATACCGGCTTTACACCTACCTAAAGCTATGTACACTTGGTCAAATAATTGTCTGCTCCCCTACGCTGACTAATATATAACTCAAAGTATGTGTTATAAGTGTTGAGGAGATACGTTGTTTATTATGGGTCAGAGACGATCCTCACTTCGGATGGATATAGCTGCAGTCAGAGGTGCCAACCCTACCGAGCTGTACACACCAGATGGTCAGCGCAGGGGTGCATATAATTTTTTGAGCGAGACAGTGTACCTCGCCCCTTGTCTAACCCCATACACGGATGATCAAATACCTTACGAAATTTAACTCTAACTCACTCACTCTCTCTCTCTCTCACACACACTCTATCCCACATACTGACACTCACACGCACTTTCACACTCACTTACACTCTCACTCCTCTCTCTCTCTCTCTCTACAACAACTAGAACTACTACTCCCCCTGCCAACACCTTGCTCTTGGCCTTCCCTGTACTCCCTAAACCCCCATCAATCTAATTAGGGCCTTTCTGTTGTCAACCTCTGGGACAGATTCAGTATTTCATTCACAGGAAGGCTTTGTCATTCTTGGTCCAAACTTTCCAAAATTGACTAGATAAATACTTCGCTCTTAACCCCTTCTGTACTGGCCACGTCATTTTCATTATATTCTAGCTATATTTAGACGATTTTATGCAGTTTAAGAAGGATCTGGGGTAGTAAAAAGGGTTAAGTGAGATAGTTCGAAGCCTGATAATTGCTGAAGGCCCTTTTTAAGCTGAATAAGACCGTCTAATAATAGCCAGAATAAAGTTAAAAGGACGTCCCGGTAATGAAGGGGTTAAGAGAGGGAGGTTATATTAATTGGTCGATTTATTTAGTTATTGTTTCTTTAGTTTCCTCCGTAGACCTCCATCAAGCTATTAAAGAAACATCTCCAAGACCCTCCTTCGAGATCAATGTATTCCTGGCCGAAGGGTGACTCCTATTAACCTATTTTGTATTAATTTCACCACAACACCAAACACCTCCAATGAAATTAATGAAAGCATATAATTGTGATCCACCAGGATTCGAACCCAGGTTATCACACACATATTTAGACACCTTAACTATTACACCACCAACACGGAATTAGAGGCTCGCTTTCTCTTGCCAGGAAAAAAATCGACACTTAAGGGGAGATATCCACTTGAGGGATTTTTTTCTTGACCCCTTTCTCCTTCATGCTTAGCCCCATTGTTTTTCTAATTTTAAGACGTTTGCCCCATTATTTTGACGATTTTAAGGACTTTCAACCCATTTCTGTCAATTTTAAGACCTTTCGTGCCATTTAGGTGTCGATTTTATCCTGGCGAGCGATAGCGACTGTAATTTAAGAGGAACCGGCTTTCAGCCGGGACATTTTTCTACCGAAAAATGTACAAATTTATCTTGAAAGGGACTAAAGGGGGTGTAATTTCAAGCTTGATGGAAGTCTGAGAAACACACTAAAAACCTCCCCTTAAAAGGCACCCATTCAGAACCGGTGACATTGTTGTCATTATAGTTTGGCAACTATTAGACGATTTTATTCAACTTAGGAGGAAGTCTACCAATTAATAGGCTTCAGACTATCTCACTTAATCCTTTTAGCGCCCGTATATCCTTCCTAAGCCTGATAACACCGTATAAATGTAGCTGAAATCAAATAAGAAATACGTCACTGGTACAGAACGAGTTCAAATAAGCTAGGGCCCAATTAAAAATAAAATAAAAATAGATGTTGCTACATATGTAAGAATATCTACATATAAATATATACAGTAGTATGTGTGGTTGTGTGTGTGTGTGTGTGTGTGTGTATATATTAATTATATACAGTATATTAATAATGATAGTAATAAGAAAGTTTATTTAAAGAATGGCAGCCCGAAGAGCTGAAAATACATATGTGTATCTGTGTGTGTGTGTGTGTGTGTGTGATTGATAAAGCAGTCATAGGTTATTTAATATAACAAATTATATCATACTATATAACATCATACCAACAAAAAATAAGAATAACAAAATGCTGTTTACATATTACTAAAATATATTAAGGGTGTCTGTGCCAAGTGACGTAAGAGAGGTGATGGATGAGAGAGAGAGATAGAGCTACATAGATACACAGACCACACAGACCTCAAGGTCCTTACTAGGCAGTCTGGCCTTACAAACTATATATATATATATATATATATATATATATATATATATATATATATATATATATATATAAATATATATATATATATATATATATATATATACACCGGTACATACATATACACACATACACACACACACACACACACACATATACACATACATACATACACACATACATACATATATATACAGTATATATATACATACTGTACAGTGCATACACATACAAACATTTTTTTTTTTTTTCATATCACCCCAGCCCTCTGCAGATAGAAGTAAAGCCTTCCCTTGAAAGCGTTTATTGTGTCGCTCTCCACCACTCTCGCTGGTAGTTTATTCCACTCTGTCGCCACACTGTAGGTGAAGAAACTCTTTGTGACATCTAGGTTTGCCTTTTTGGTTTTTAATTTCATTCCATTTCCATGAGTTTGATTAGTATTGTTTAATGTGAATAGTGCATTTACATCGACTTTGTTGAAACCTTTTAGTATCTTAAAGCACTCAATAAGCTGACCCCTCAACCTCCTCTTTTTTAATGAGAACAGGTTCAATCGTTTAAGTCTTTCTTCATATGGTTTATTTCTTAATGAGGGTATCATCTTCGTCGCTCTACGCTGTACTGACTCGAGTCTTACAATGTCCTTGATCAGATAAGGTGACCAGAACTGCACACCATATTCAAGGTGGGGCCTCACCATACTTTTGAACAGTGGCACTATTACGTTTTCCGGACGGTGTTCCTCCTGTTGTTCTCAAAAACTGTGCTTCCGTGCTGACTCCCTACCTAGGCAAACTCTTTCGTCTCTGTCTATCCTCTAAAGTCTTCCCTTCATGCTGGAAATTTGCTCACATTCAACCTGTCCCAAAGAAGGGTGACCGCTCTCAACCCTCCAACTATCGTCCAATTGCTCTTATCTCTTGTCTTTCTAAAGTTTTTGAAACTATTCTTGCTTCCAAATTTCTTAAGCATTTCTCTTCTCATAATCTGCTCTCAGATCGCCAGTATGGCTTCCTTAAGGGTCGCTCTACTGGTGATCTTCTTTCATATCTTACTAACTCTTGGTCATCCTCCTTTCGGGACTTCGGTGAGACTTTTTCTATTGCACTAGACATATCGAAAGCCTTCGATAGAGTCTGGCATAAATCTTTAATTTCTAAACTACCCTCCTTCGGTTTCTATCCCTCCATCTGTGCCTTTGTCTCTAATTTCCTTTCCGGCTGTTCCATAGCCGCGGTTGTGGACGGCCATTGTTCACTTCCTCACCCTATAAACTCCGGTGTTCCTCAGGGCTCTGTCCTATCTCCTATTCTCTTTCTAATTTTTATAAATGATCTCCTTAACTGTACCTTAATTCCCATCCATTCATACGCAGACCACTCAACCTTGCACTACTCCATTAGTTTTTCAGAACGCCCCAGCCAGCAATCCCTCAACGACAAACGTAATGAAGCCATAGAACTCTTAAATTCTGATCTAAATACTATTTCCAATTGGGGCAGAGAAAACCTTGTTAACTTTAATGCTTCCAAAACCCAATTTCTCCATCTATCTACCCGTCAGGATCTCCCAGCGGACTATCCCTTATTCTTCAACAATACAAAAATCAACCCTTCATCTTCTCTCAATATTCTTGGTGTCTCTTTTTCTTCTGCTCTCATTTGGAAGGACCATATTACCAGTCTTGCTAAGGCAGCCTCCCAGAAGCTGGGTGTGCTCAACCACCTCAGGGGGTTCTTTTCCCCTGCACAGCTTCTTGCTCTGTACAGGGGCATAGTGCGCCCTTGTATTGAGTATTGTTCACATGTGTGGGGAGGTTCCTCTCACACTGCTCTCCTAGACAAAGTTGAAAGGAAGGCCTTTCGTATCATTAACTCCCGTCCACTCACCAACTCTCTGCAATCTCTCTCTCTCCGCCGCAATGTTGCATCTCTCTCGCTATTCTATCGCTACTATAATAATCAGTGTTCCTCAGAGCTATCCCAGTGCATACCACCTCCTTTACGTAGGGCACGTGGTACCCGTCTTGCAACTCAATCCCACCCCTACTCTGTGCAACTCTCCAACCCAAGAGTGAAACGTTACTCTCAAACTTTCTTCTACTCAACAGCTGAGCTCTGGAACTCTCTCCCAGAATCAGTCTTTCCCTCTTCCTATGACTTAAATTGCTTCAAACTCCGTGTGTCCAGGCATTTTGGCTCGAACGTCCCTTGATTTTGGCCCTGTCACTCTTTCAACTATGGGGGTGGCACTCGCTATAGGCAGTTATGCCTTTTGCCTCCCTCAATCACATAGAAAAAAAAAAAAAAAAAAAAAAAAAAAAAAAAAATCGTTTAATAAAGCCCAATGCTATGTTTGCCTTATTTGCAGCTGCTATACATTGGTCGGAAGTTTTTAGGTTTTCAGATATTAGTACCCCTAGGTTTTTTACTACCGTTGCGGTTTTTATTTGTTTGCCATTCATTTCGTATTTGTATTTCATATTTCTGCTACCAACCTGCAGCACCTGACATTTATCGA
Source organism: Paralithodes platypus (assembly GCA_032716605.1). NCBI lineage: Eukaryota > Metazoa > Arthropoda > Malacostraca > Decapoda > Lithodidae > Paralithodes > Paralithodes platypus. The sequence continues at coordinate 3,687,129 of CM064504.1, forward strand.
CATTGAAGGGCATCTGCCATTTTTTCGACCACTCTGATATCTTGTTTAAATCAGATTGCAACGCATTTCTATCATCTTCGTTCAGGACTGTATTTCCTATTTTTGTATCGTCGGCGAATTTGGAAATGGTGTTGTTTACCCCCTACATCAATATCGTTAATGTAAATGAGAAACAGGACCGGTCCAAGGACTGAACCCTGTGGAACTCCACTAGTGACAGGCTCCCACTCCGATTCCACTCCATTTATGACCACTCTCTGTCTTCTGTCTGTAAGCCAATTTTTTATCCAAGAATTAATTTCACCTTTGATACCTATCCTCTCCAGTTTAGCCAATAGTTTTCGGTGAGGCACCTTGTCGAAAGCTTTTTGAAAGTCCAAGAAGATTATATCTAGTGATTTCGTCATGTCGTTATATGTGAATAGTTTGTTATAAAATTCAATCAAATTTGTTAGGCATGACTTATTTGATCTAAAGCCGTGTTGACTATTTTTGATTAGGTTGTTTGATTCGAGGTAATATACTATCTTATCTCTAAGGATTTTTTCCATGATTTTTCCTACAATTGAAGTTAGACTAATTGGTCTGTAATTACTCGCTTTGGCCTTGCTACCCTTCTTGTATATCGGCGTAATGTTCGCATCTTTCCAATCACTCGGTACAATCCCCTGTAGTAATGATAAGTTAAATAGTAATAGAGAGAGAGAGAGAGAGAGAGAGAGAGAGAGAGAGAGAGAGAGAGAGAGAGAGAGAGAGAGAGAGAGAGAGAGAGAGAGAGAGAGAGAGAGAGAGAGAGATAGTAAAGATGAGGTCGGATCAGAACACAATTAACTCTCGATCAGCTGACGCCAATAGATTTTGATTAAGCTACTTCCAAGCAATTTTTCAAAGAACTTTATAAAGGACCTGTCAGAGCTAGCATTTTCTTTAACTCCTTGTTTAGTTAAGATCCTTTGTAAGTTAATTAAATACAACAAATATGGCAGCAGCAGTAATTAAAAAGAATCGTCCTCCCTCCTATTACTTAACATAATATCTACCCATTTCCTCTATAATTAACATAATATCTACCCTTTCCTCTATAATTAACATAATATCTACCCTTTCCTCTATAATTAACATAATATCTACCCTTTCCTCTATAATTAACATAATATCTACCCTTTCCTCTATAATTAACATAATATCTACCCTTTCCTCTATAATTAACATAATATCTACCCTTTCCTCTATAATTAACATAATATCTACCCTTTCCTCTATAATTAACATAATATCTACCCTTTCCTCTATAATTAACATATCTACCCTTTCCTCTATAATTAACATAATATCTACCCTTTCCTCTATAATTAACATAATATCTACCCTTTCCTCTATAATTAACATAATATCTACCCTTTCCTCTATAATTAACATAATATCTACCCTTTCCTCTATAATTAACATAATATCTACCCTTTCCTCTATAATTAACATAATATCTACCCTTTCCTCTATAATTAACATAATATCTACCCTTTCCTCTATAATTAACATATCTACCCTTTCCTCTATAATTAACATAATATCTACCCTTTCCTCTATAATTAACATAATATCTACCCTTTCCTCTATAACCCTTCTTCCCCTCCTAAGGACCCCAATGGAAATACGCCTAACGGCCTTATTGGGCTATCCTTAGTTGGAATTATGCAAGGCTGGTACATGTCATATTTATAACATACTATGTGGTACCAACTCTGTAAATTGCTAACTGAATAAATATTATTATTATTATTATTATTATTATTAATCTTTTACATACGTTGACTACATTATTCTCCTTATGTTGCATATTATTAGAAGAATGTAGCCTATGCAGTACAGGTAGAAGAATGTAGCCTATGCAGTACAGGTAGAAGAATGTAGCCTATGCAGTACAGGTAGAAGAATGTAGCCTATGCAGTACAGGTAGAAGAATGTAGCCTATGCAGTACAGGTAGAAGAATGTAGCCTATGCAGTACAGGTAGAAGAATGTAGCCTATGCAGTACAGGTAGAAGAATGTAGCCTATTCAGTACAGGTAGAAGAATGTAGCCTATGCAGTACAGGTAGAAGAATGTAGCCTATGCAGTACAGGTAGAAGAATGTAGCCTATGCAGTACAGGTAGAAGAATGTAGCCTATGCAGTACAGGTAGAAGAATGTAGCCTATGCAGTACAGGTAGAAGAATGTAGCCTATGCAGTACAGGTAGAAGAATGTAGCCTATGCAGTACAGGTAGAAGAATGTAGCCTATGCAGTACAGGTTCAACGGGATAGCATTTATCTTTTTAAACCTAGAGGTCCTTTCAAAGCTGTCTAAATTAGTCTATCATTAGCCAGAATAATAGCGAAATAAAAAATGGTGTCTTAGTGAATGGGTTAATAAAAAGAAGATTAAAAACTACGACAAGGTGTCAAGACCAGCTGTCCTGTCCCCCCCCCCCCCCCCCCCCAGCCACTCCTGAACATTCTTGGCCCCCCGTCCAACATCGCCACCAGGTACAGTATGTGTCCACAGATGTTGGAGGTATAGTCACTGTCAAGATGTTAGAGAGAACATTATAAGCTTTCCACAATTCCACATTACCCCAACTCAACGCCTCTTCAATTCAAATCTATGTACAGTGGCGCTAATAAGTCATGTTTCGGATGTCATTACATTTGGTTCGCTCTGTGCTGTATTAATTTCCGTCAGATGTTGAATAGGGTGGATAAGTGTAGGAACATGTTTGTATATCTCACTCAAAAAGAAGAAATTATGAGTAAATATTGCTGATACCAATTATCGATCAAAACATAATTGGTGCCGAGATATCACTTATTAGGCCGACTGAACTAACCTAGCCTAAGATTTATAACCCAACAGCCTACAATAATCTAACTTAACTTACTAGGTTCAGTTGGGGTATGATTTATAACCCAACAGCCTACAATAATCTAACTTAACTTACTAGGTTCAGTTGGGGTATGATTTATAACCCAACAGCCTACAATAATCTAACTTAACTAACTAGGTTCAGTTGGGGTATGATTTATAACCCAACAGCCTACAATAATCTAACTTAACTTACTAGGTTCAGTTGGGGTATGATTTATAACCCAACAGCCTACAATAATCTAACTTAACTTACTAGGTTCAGTTGGGGTATGATTTTGTGCTATCATACCCTAACCGAACCTTATCTTACTTAGTTATAAATAATCTAACCTATCATAACTTAAAGTAACCTACCTTACCCTAACCTAACGTGAAGTGAGTATATTTATTTTTGGCTTTATTTTCTATTTACATACAGTACCGTACTATATGTAAATCAACGCTCTATTTATTTGCTCTAGCCAGTCGGGTCTACGTCTATATGAACAACGATGTATGAAGGACACTCGAGGAATAGTGTTAGGTGTTCTCTTGTCGTTCACTTAGCTTCCTACAATTGGGACCCAATGCCACACACAGTAAACATTACTAGTTCACTATAGTCTATTCACTGTAAGTAGGCGAGAAATCATAACCTCTATCCTCTGTAACTCATAAAGGGATAGAGCAAATGGGCTGTACATTTCCACATCTATTCCTTGACCGACTTTTCCCAAATGGTAGAAATATTAGCTCGATTACTCTAGTAGTTTGTGAGTTACAGAGGTTAGGGGTCATGATTTCTCGCCTACTTACAGCGGATAGACTATAGCATGCAGCAAGGTTATCTTTGTGGTAAGTATGTGTGAGTATGATGAAGTAGCCAAACAATGTAAATATAGCCTAACAGACTACTATAATGTAACTTATCTAAACTCAGCCTATCATACCCACACACTGACTGCTAATAAACTAGTAATGTTTACTGTGTTTAGCATTGGGTAGGAAGCTATGTGGACGACAAGAGACCAACTAGGTAAACAGTCTCTCACAGCCTGACATGAACGTGAGATGTGTGTGTGTGTGTGTGATACGAAACAAAGTGCTGTAGTGTTCCGTTATCATCAGCCACGCAGATACCAGGTGACGGCGGTGTGTTGGTGGAATGGCGAGATATACCGTATGCACTATAGTGCCCACATAAGGATGGTGATAAGCCAGCCATATACTGTACAGGAGACACTCTGGGACCACAAAGACCAAGACGCTAGACCGTTATCGTGGCTGACAGTAGATGACAAAAGCAGCCCTGTCGTTGATAACACGTAACGGGTCACTTATCTGGTGACCTCGTATAACACTAGGTTATGACGTTTCAACAGTACTGCTTTGATATATCTGCCGTATTCGTACGTAACGGGGTAAATACGATCTCAATAAACCCTCCGAATAATATAGGTCCTTCTTAGAGTGCATAAAATTGTTTAATATTAACCAGAATCAAAGGTAAAAAGGGTGTCATCGTGCTGAAGAGTTAATATGAGACAAGTGAGAGCAAGAGCAGCCAGAGTCCCAGCCCTTCTCCTGCACAGTTACCAGCTTATACAGATATACTGTAGTAGAAAAAAAAGGTCTCAACCCTTTCCCATTCTTAAACAAAGACTGTCAACATAGCGTTAGCCGTCCTTGGCCAACTTTAGGAATTATTGGGTTGGGATCAAATGTGGGGACCTTGTGGTGACCATGGTGTTTGGCGCCTATACACCCGACATTACCTCCACCTTGGCCCTGCAAGAAGTTAGCAAGTCCAGCGGAAAACAGGACAAACTGCCCAATTTGACGTTTCAGGGATGTAATCAGTTCCCATCCTTGATTTATGGACGGTACAAATGCTGCACAAGGGTGGTTGATGAACAGTAGATGGACGGGAAACCCGTGTTCACATGCCTCCAGCATGACCCCTCAACGCCCCTCCTTTGTCCACGTGGACCTCCCACCGTTTTTATTGCGGCCCACCCACACCCTACCCAGTGACCCAGTGACCCAGGGCCGACCCTTCCAACTTTTTTGGACACGTTAAAAAAAGACGGGTGTGTCCACGTCTTGACGCGTCCTTTCCATGATTCTGTTGACCTTGCCCTGACCTTGCAGGACATCAGACTTTGCAAAACACACGGTCATATTAAAGTCTGAAAGCGTCGGGACTCCTGCGTGCCATTTTAGATTTACAGAAGACCTTGTACCCCTCAGACACAAGAGTGTAAACTTGGGGAGAGAGAAGAAGAGCCAGAATCTGATCCATGTTGTGACTTGACTTCTCTGCTGGCACGTTTTTCTTATATTTGTTCAGCTAACCTGGTATAGAAGACACTTGCTGTCGGTCCCATTCCTCCCGACGACGAGAACAACAGTGAAGTGAAGCTCCCTTGATCCCTATTCAAAATTCTTTCCTCATAAACTTGTTTCTTCTCATAATTGTATACAGTATGTGGCATCGCTCTCGGCATCAGGTGGTTCCAACGTATGTGAAGGAGTAATCCATAACTTTACGAGGCTGAACACTCTAGGATATCATGGCCTTAAGTTATCAAAGTTATCTTAGTGCTTACAGTATAATCAAGAGCATAAATGACGACGCTTCCCTTTTAATTGATATCGAACTCAATTGAGACGGTACAATGTCTTATTATAGCCTATAGTCTGTTTCTTTTCAACTGATGGTAAATTGCAAAGTTCCCATCAAGATTTCTTAGTTATTTTGAAGATTTTGTAGTGAAATATGGTGCTAAGTATATACACTTGGTGTCAATATGAAGCAGAGATATAGAAGTTTCATATGTTTCCATTAATTATCGAGAAATTAGCTGCTAAGAGATGCAATTTATCGTCAGCCGAAAAGAAAGAGAGTATAGATGTATCAGAACTTGGTATAAAGGTTTAAAGATTGGAATTGGTGTAACCTTATAAATGCTCTTGACTGTTCAGGTTCACGTTTCAGGCAAAGCCTACATACTAAACATTGCAACGCCTATTCATCATATGCGAATTCAAGGGACTGGAGTTCTCGAAAAGGGGCTCCAATCCTGCCGCTATTCTTGCCTTACAGTGTGCCGGCTTAATAATCCAGAAGGGTTGATAGCCTCTGAAGTCCTATTTTAACTAACTAATCCTAAGCGAGTGTTCATAATTTTGTTTTTCGTCATAGAGAGAGAGAGAGAGGGAGAGAGAGAGAGAGGGAGAGGCATTATATAACCCACAATAAACCTACCACCATTAACCTTGAGAGCTATACCAATCTCAGGGTTTACTATTTTTTGTTAAGTAATATTGAAATGCAATACTGGACTTCCCAGATTAGTTTTGTTTACCCCTTTACGTCTTGTTAAACTTTATTCTGGCTATTATTAGACGATTATATTAAGTTTTAATTAAAAGGGTGTCCAGCAATCATAAGGCTTCGAGCTCTCTCATTTTACCCTTTACACTACCTCAGATCCTTCTTAAGCTGCACAAAATCGGCTAAGCATAGATAGAATATAATTAAAAAGACGTCGCCGGTACAGGAGGTGTTAATACTGACTGGCTTGTCCACTAACCTTGGGTGCTTGAGGGTCTTCACAAAAATATTAGATTTTATTCCTATTGATTCACCTTGCTTCATGCTCCCCCCCACCCCCCTCCCCTTTCTCCCCTTTTTCTCTCTCTCTCTCTCTCTCTGGGACAGTTCCTGGTCATTCATATGCCTTTGTAGTGTAAATTTGATGCATAATATACATATCAAGTCAATCATCTCTCTATCTCTCTATTTATCAATCTATCACTCTGTCTGTCTGTCTCTCTATCTATCTATGTTGAGACACTGAACTGGATCTTAACCCTTTAAAAATTATGGCGCCTTTAGATAGTGTATTCTGGCTAGCATTAGACGATTTTACACAGCTTAGGAAAGATCTGTGGGAGTTACAAAGGTAATTACGGTCTCAATCAACCCTCTGACTTCCAGATTATATAACCAGAAAGAACGGCACAGATTGGGATAAACAGTGAGTAAGAAACAAGATGGCGTCCAGACACCAAGTGATGGGTACCCTATTTTCCAAGGTACCCTAAAGAGAGAGAGAACCAGGAAGGGTACAAGAGGTCTAGTAACTGTTTTGAGAGATAAGAGATAACTGTGTCACCCTTCACCATCATCCTAGAGTGTTTTAACAGTTGGACTTTCAGGCAAAGATTAAAGGGGGATGGGCTGGTTTTTTCTGGCCTGCTTCTCCCTCATGTTTAGCCCCACTAGTTTTCAGATCTTAAGATGTTTGCCCCATTAGTTTGCCGATTTTAAAACCTTCCGCCCCATTTACTTGTCAATATCAAGACCTTTCGCACTATTTAGGTGTCTATTTTTTCCTGGCGAACGATAGTGAGCCTGTAATTTTGGAAGAACCGGCCTTCGGCCGGGAAATGTTTCTACCGAAAAAGGTACAATTTAATCTAGAATGGGGATCTAATGGATGTATTTTTTAAAGTTTGATGGAGGTCTAGGGAGAAAACTAGAAACATAATTAATACACGAAAAATTCGACCAAAAAAGTTAACCATCCCCCCTTAACAGTTGGACATCCAGGCAAAGATTAAAACAAAGATTAGCATATAAAACATGGAAGTGACGATAATAGAAAAACAAATAACAGTAATCTCCCTGAAGTATTTACAGTCAAAGGTCACAATAATGGGCAGCGGAGTGGGTCATACTCATACCTCACGTGATTAGTGAAATATAATATATTGTACTAATGTATATATTATATACTCTTTATCTGTGTGTGTGTGTGTGTGTGTGTGTGTGTGTGTGTGTGTGTGTGTGTGTGTGTGTGTGTGTGTGTGAGCACTGACCCCCTGTGTACTGAAGTATTCTGGTAGGTCAGAAGGCATGGATTCAAGCCCAACTCCTGCCGAAGTTTCTTCCAAGGACATACCCTGCCTCTCTGAATTAGACTTGGACGTGTCGGACCTCGACCTATATCCTGCCTCTCTGGAGACATGTTGGTACTATTTTGGGAGGGGGGGGGGGGGGGGGGGGGGGCATAGTGACGGAAAGGACCAGCCGAGTCGGACCCTTTCCTTGGCACTCCTGTAACCTTCCAGCCTATTCCTACCACACACCAGGGGAATAATACCAGACCTGAGAGAGAGAACTAGAGGGTGATTTGCAGCAGCAGTACCAAGCTTCCAGAATGTACATTAAGCAGTCACCCTTCGCGCAAATCCACCTTAAGTATCCAAGAGCGTGTTCCTATATTGCTTATCTACACCAGATCCACCTTAAGTATCCAAGAGCGTGTTCCTATATTGCTTATCTACACCAAATCCACCTTAAGCATCCAAGAGCGTGTTCCTATATTGCTTATCTACACCAAATCCACCTTAAGTATCCAAGAGCGTGTTCCTATATTGCTTATCTACACCAGATCCACCTTAAGTATCCAAGAGCGTGTTCCTATATTGCTTATCTACACCAGATCCACCTTAAACATCCAAGAGCGTGTTCCTATATTGCTTATCTACACCAAATCCACCTTAAGTATCCAAGAGCGTGTTTCTATATTGCTTATCTACACCAAATCCACCTTAAGTATCCAAGAGCGTGTTCCTATATTGCTTATCTACACCAGATCCACCTTAAGCATCCAAGAGCGTGTTCCTATATTGCTTATCTACATCAGATCCACCTTAAGCATCCAAGAGTGTGTCCTATATTGCTTATCTACACCAGATCCACCTTAAGTATCCAAGAGCGTGTTCCTATATTGCTTATCTACACCAGATCCACCTTAAGTATCCAAGAGCGTGTTCCTATATTGCTTATCTACACCAGATCCACCTTAAGTATCCAAGAGCGTGTTCCTATATTGCTTATCTACACCAAATCCACCTTAACTATCCAAGAGTGTGTTCCTATATTGCTTATCTACACCAGATCCATCTTAAGTATCCAAGAGCGTGTTCCTATATTGCTTATCTACACCAGATCCACCTTAAGTATCCAAGAGCGTGTTCCTATATTGCTTATCTACACCAGATCCACCTTAAGTATCCAAGAGCGTGTTCCTATATTGCTTATCTACACCAGATCCACCTTAAGTATCCAAGAGCGTGTTCCTATATTGCTTATCTACATCAGATCCACCTTAAGCATCCAAGAGCGTGTTCCTATATTGCTTATCTACACCAGATCCACCTTAAGTATCCAAGAGCGTGTTCCTATATTGCTTATCTACACCAGATCCACCTTAAGTATCCAAGAGCGTGTTCCTATATTGCTTATCTACACCAAATCCACCTTAAGTATCCAAGAGCGTGTTCCTATATTGCTTATCTACACCAGATCCACCTTAAGTATCCAAGAGCGTGTTCCTATATTGCTTATCTACACCAAATCCACCTTAAGTATCCAAGAGCGTGTTCCTATATTGCTTATCTACACCAGATCCACCTTAAGTATCCAAGAGCGTGTTCCAATATTGCTTATCTACACAAGATTTCCCGACAGTTCCAGAAGCGAGAGATAGGGAAATTGGAAGAAGAAGACCTAAGCTCCCTCTACTGGCCTATCCCAAGCTTTTAAGAAGGATAGTAGCCAATCTAATGTATTAATGGGACCTATTGGCCCCGCAAAGAATAAAAAAGAAAAAGAATGACAGACTGACCTGATTGTGCCAACTAAATAAAGTTGAAGTCACCTATATTAGATGAAATAAATGAATAATGGTTAAATATAATAAATGATGTAATAAAGTATAATGGAGTAAAAAAAACAGTTCTTCTTTGTTAGGAAAGTGATACGCTATTAGATAATAAGAACATTGGATCAGTCAGGGTATGTCATTGGTAGTTAAATCTCACATGTGAATACCTAAGACATTTTTGTGTACATGTTAAAGTGAACGAGGGGTAACGCCCAATTCACTTTTAGAGAATTAATCATTTAGTTAAATGTTGTAAGAGTAAAGGATAACACTTCAATGTTTTCAATTATATTAACCCAATCACTGCGGGATTATTTCCGCTATAATAGGGCTCATTCAGGCACTCCTGATTGCTTAAGCAAGTGCCTGAATTAAATGAAATGTATGGAGCAAAAAACTAAAAGAAAATAGCTTAAAAAATTACACCAGAACGAGCTTCGTAGCGTTTGGGGCTCACCCGCAGCGCTACCACAGAGATCAGCAATATTCGCTAATAATCAGCAATGTTGTGCTACATTTGACTTTGGCAGCGCTGCATAGGTCTCGCAAGATATTGGGCGAGAGCCTCAGTGCCCCAGCAAACATGCTAGAGAGCGGACGGGGGCCTGTCGCACTCCCGCTCACTCGCATTCGTATCCACAGGCTTTAATGGGCTTTAAATTGCAGTAAATTGCCATGGCGCCACAGAACGGGTCCCGCAGTGTAACGGTTAAAATAAAGGCCCTAGGAGCTTTATTATATTCAAACCAAGACTTTTCACAGTTCATTAAAATAGCCACTACAGTTGAAGTACCTTACGACTTTCCTTATCACTTAAGTTCCTTGTAAGAGAGTGTGTATCTGATCTTTGGTACGGTACTTCCCCAATAGCCACTAGTTGGTCACGTGGGGTACCTAAATAACGCACGCAGAGACCATGTGGGCACTGTTATTGTAGGCTCTCTAAACACACACACACACACACACCCATACATATACACAGCTACACACTCACATACACTCGGTGACACATTATTTTAAATATCGTTTAAATAGCTAATGTTTCCAAATCCTTGTACAAATGAGATATGTGTTATGCTGGACAAAACAGGTTGAGTGGATTCACTAAACTCAAAGAAACAAGAGATTCAATATACATACACAATACAAGCAGAAAGTAATTCATACAATTAAAGACAGTATAATGTCTTTATTTATACACAGATACTAAATATACGTATTTAATAAAAAGATCGGCAATAGGAAATAATTCGTACAAATAATACATGGTCATTATTATACAAGTACAAAGTAAGTATGGAACTATCGGTTATTGTGTTACCTCAGACTCTCAAATCCTTTAGAAGCCAATAAACAATATAATATACTAATACAATAGTTAAATGATATTAATGGAAATAGTCTTACTGGTTCACAGGAAAAGTTAAAGTTCCTGGTGAGTGTATGATAAGCTAAATTACTTAGTCAGCCCACAAACATAAGTAAGTGAATTGAATGCTCATTTTCAATGAAACCCGCGTATGGTTTTCTATGGCTCTAAGTACTGTGGCAAAAATCACGAATCACGAATAGCTGTGGTGTGTAGAATTAATCCTGATACTAAATCCATTTTATTATGTCAGTCATCGAAGAACCAACAACAATAACTTATACTAAATAAAAGAAATTAAGGATAGGGTGTGTGTCTTGTTTTCCCAAGTGGAAATTGAACTCGTAGCAAATAGGCTCATAGAGTCTCGAAAAGCGAGATGAGAATTACACCAAGTATTCGTTAGTGATTTTCCAGGGGTCGGGGGAGGACTCAGTGATTCTCCAACTGATGGAGACTTTATGGGGAATGTAAGTCTGTTCTCTCTGGCTGGAGTTTGGATAGTCTTGGTCGTTGTGGAAGACCTTGAACCGCTTCCTTTAGAGCACAAGTTCAGTGGCACGGTGGACTTGTGCTCTGGAGTCTTTTTAGAAGGTCTTGAACTGCTCCCTTTAAGAATTGCCTTGCCAGGGGACTAGCACTCTGGAGTCTTCTTGGAAGGTCTCGAACTGCTTCCTTTAAGAGTCGTAGAAGTATCTTGGGACTTGGAATTTGCTTGCGTCGTGGAAGGTATCAAACCCCCCTCCTTAAAGTTGAGTAGCAGCTAGATTACTGCTTCTGATTTCGAGCCCAGATTGTGTCTTGGCAACGTCAAGCCTACGTCTGTTAGCCTCGAGCTTAACTTGGGAGTTGGCAGCGTCGAGCCTACCTATACTAGCTTCGAGCCTGTTTGTTTGGACAGTGTCAAGCCTACCTCTGTTAGCTTCGAGCCTAGCTTGTGTTTTGGTAGCGTCGAGCCTACCTCTATGCCCAAATACTGTATTGCTCTGAAAGTGTTTGATACTTTGGTCAAGAAGGCTAGGGTATTGTGTCTTTTTGGTGCTATCCCTGCATTGGTAGTGTTGAGGGTAAGAAGGGCTTCTGCGCTGTGCTGACTTCTTGGGGGGTTGGTGGTAGCCCTCTCGCTGGTGGTAATGCCGGGGTGGGGGTTGGGGTAAGTTCCGGACGAGAAGGGCGCGTTAATGCTGGTGTCGGTGGGGATTTATCTCCTTGTTGTTCAGGAACTTGGATTGTAGTGGTGCTGGCTATTCTTACTTCTTGCATAATAACCTGTCTGTACCCGAGACATTCTTTTCATTATATTCTGGCAACAATTACATGATTTAATTAAGCTTAGGAAGGACCTCTAACCATTAAAAGGCAACAATATAATATTATCTCGATTAATCCGTTTAGCTACCATAGATCCTTCCAAAGCTGCACAAAATCGTCTAAATACAGCTAGAATAAAATTAAACAGAGCGGGTTGATATGCCTGTTAAGTATATACCTGTATATGCGTGCTACCTGATAAACATGATTCCAGTACCGCCTCGAAGGTGTGAGACGGTGAACAAAGGTTATTAAGTCAGGTGTCTGAGGTATAATGACCCCACCATCACTTTCTCTCTCTCCTCTGTGACCCCTTCCCTCTCTTTCTTTTGTCTATTATTATAATTACTACCAGTATTATTATTCCTTTTCCCGTCACTAACGGAGGCAGAGTATTATAGAATCTTCCCTGCGTCTTTAAGTCTGTCTGTCTAAGTGTATACGTGTTTGTAGTATAATAATAATAATAATAATAATAATGAATAATAATAATAATAATAATAATAGATATTAATAATAAAAATATATTTTTGTTTAATTCGAGTCGGCAGCCAATTAGGCTGAAAATACACAATTCCTAAACTTATTTTAAGTAGTTAACAGATTGCCTTTGGCTGCCACAAAAACACCTACATATTACCAGATATTTTGTATTCAGCTTATCACGAAAATCTAGGAATCTAGGGACTAAAGTCTATCTCGATTAACTACAATATCTCTAACAGACTCATCCTATATTGAACCAATTTGTCTGGTGGTGGGTAGACTAAAACGAAATGCGGATTTATCTCATTGTAAGTGTTAAGTTTGATATTCCCCAGTGTTGTGCAATTCTTCAACAAAGACCCACGTCATAAGGTTTGCTTGTCATGGTAACCAGGACGTTTAGCTAGTTTATTGTCAGGACATTTTATAGTGCTTGTTTACATCCATTATATCACTCTCCTAACGTTAATTAACCTATACCAATAACTTGTTGGTTGCATTTCAATACAATGAGCATGGTTCACGTCACATAAGCTCAAATACTTACACACAATTCTCACACAACATCAGGGATCGATCGGAAGGTCCTATCAATCAAAACAATAGCAATATATTATGGCCGATCAAACAGCAGAGACATCTGATGTAGTGGGTGAAGGTATTGAGGGATAAGCGTTTAAAACTGCACCTCGTATCTACTTTAGAAAGGGGTGTTGGAGAGAGAGGAAGCTGTTGGAGTGGCTGTGTTGTGCGTTATTGTCAAAATTGCATAGTCACACCCTTTAGTACCCCAGGCCATATACAGTGTATGTTGGCTCTTCGTAGGCAACATATGTATAATAGACTGCAGTGAAAGATGGTACACATTTTATTAACCCTTTCGATATTCGATGACGCGTTATTAAATTTTATTTTTATAGACTTTTATGGATCTTAGGAAATATCTATGGGGATCAATAAGATAAAGAAATTTCATTTAACCCTTTGCCTCTCACAGTTCCTTCCAAAACCTAATAGTATACTGTATATATATATATATATATATATATATACCGGTATATATATATATATATATATATATATATATATAATTCATGTCTTCATGTATTGAAACGGTTAAACAATTCTGACACTGATCAAATACCCTAAAACATTCCCTTTAAACACGTGCTTGAGTGAGTGGGTTTTCTCCTTCTCAGACCATGCAGAATAAGGAACACGCAGGAGAGACTTATTGACATGCAGGGTAGAGGAGCCTTTTGGTACGCGGGGTTCTAGTTAGTACGTGATATCAATACACAGGTACTGTCCCTCTCCCTCACACACTCGCAAACACACACACACACACACACAGGCAGACATACTCGTACACACACCTACTGTAGAGCCCCCCACCTAGAGCTCCTTGACTGGTAACATTTAAAGCCCAAGGTCTGCCACAAAACACACATATACACACACAAACCACACATATACACACACACACATACACAAACACACATACAGTGCCAGCTTCACCAACAGCTCTCAACTCTTATTAAGTCAAGTCACGCCTACACACACACACATACACACAAACACACATTATGGGTATACAGAAGGCATAGAAAGGTTGATTAAAGTGTCCATAACAATATACCCATATAAAGGCATATTGGTGGTATTAAACCCTAAGGTAAATCATTGTCAATATACTTCATAATTGTATATATTTGTGTATCCCAGTCATTTTAACACTATCTAGTTTGAATATTAATAATAATTAAGGATTTTGCTTGTGTTTTGCCATTTCAGAGCAATGTACTGTAGTTTGTACCCTAGGCTAACACAAACGATTCCCAGAATGCCTTCAATTAATAGAAATTCCCAACCACGCCCCCTTCAAACAAAATTTGTACATTTTTCGACAGAAAAATAATCCAGCCGAAGACTGAATTATTTCAATTTACAGGCTCACTAATACTCTATCTATCTATCTATCTATCTATCTATCATCAGCACTACTACTATTATAATCATCACTAATACTCTCACCATCATCACTACTACTCTCCTCATCACTACTACTGTCATCATCACTACAACTTTCACCATCATCACTACTACTGTCATCATCACTACAACTTTCACCATCATTACTACTACTGTCATCATCACTACAACTTTAACCATCATCACTATTACTAACCCAGGAAAAAATACAAGATTTACTGGTTGAGTTGCCTTGTTCATTTGTGGTAATGATTTGTGTTCATTTTATCAACAAGTAAATAACCGTAGTTGAAATTGTGGCTAAATGATACGACCTTTGAGCATGAGTGTACTGCGGTGTGGTGAGGTGCAGTATTTATCACCATCATCATCATCAATACCATCATCATTATCACTAACACCATCAATACCATCATCAATAGCATCTTCGCCATCATCATTATCATCATCATCACCACCATCATCATCATTACCATCATCATCAAAATCACCATCATCATGATAACAAAGGAATACAAAGGAAATCAAGCAACAACAGGTCTAGTGACTCTTCTAGGCTGCTTGTCCTCCAAAACACTGAGGATCAAGTGTCCAAACAGTGGTTTAGAGTGGGTAAGGGGACATTGGAAAGGGAACTACTGTCCTGGAACTAATGTCCGTGGCAGGATTAGGAAGTTAGTAGGGGACAGATGGGTTAGTAACTGAGGGGAGGATAAAATAAAGTTATTCATTTACAAACGCAGTCAGTCGCGGGTTTGATGCAAGATATTTGTCTAGGCGAAGTTTAAATGAATCAACGGTGCTGCAGTCTATAACATCTCGGGGAAGCCCATTCCATAAGTTGACAACTCGATTGAAGAAGAAATGTTTAGCTTCGTGTGAGTTAAAAGATTTACCAATAATTTTGCACCCGTTTCCCCGCGTGTAATTAGATTGGTCGATAGTGAAGTACTTACTACAGTTCATATTGTCGATGCCTTTGATGATTTTGAACACTTGAATTCAGTCGCCACCACCATTATCATCACACAACACCACCACCATCATCATCACATTGCCGTGGTCATCGCTATTATGTGCCATGTAAGGTATATCACTGTCCTCATTCTGTGTGTACTTTCTCTCTCTCTCTCTCTCTCTCTCTCTATATATATATATATATATATATATATATATACAGTATATATATATATATATATATACAGTATATATATATATATATATATACTGTATACCGTATATATATATATATATATATATATATATATATATACTGTATATATATCAATCTACCCCCACTCTCTCTCTTTCTATCTATCTATCTATATATATCTCTTTCTCTATCTATCTATCTATATATCTATTTCTATATATTTCTCTCCATCTATCTATCCCTACCTCTACCTCTCGCTCTCTCTCACACACCTACCAAACACACACACACACAAACATAAACTTTCACCCCATAACACCGTCATACCCTACCTAAAATTTCTCTTAATTATACAACCAAGATGTATTCTGGTAATAAATCTGGTAATAAATCTCCCTTCATATCCGTAGTATGAATATCTAATAGGCCTAACTGACCCCTTGACTGCCAGAGGTCCTTCCCAAACTGAAGAAAAGCGTTTCGGATTAAGGGGGCTCACCTGCTTGTTTCTCATCTTTTCTTTCTCTCTTTGGCTTGTATTCATTCGGCCTCATTCAGCCTACTGTTTTCAGACGTTTATCCCCATCTAGGTGTACATTTTTTCCTGGCGAGCGATAGCAAGCCAGCATTGTATGGAGAAATCCCGCTGCCGGAGACATTTGTCTATCGAAAAATGTACAAATTTACCCTGCTGTCAAACAAATTTAAAACAAATATGCTGGCTCGCTACCGCTCGCTAGAATTTTGTTTACACTTGCATGGGGGTAAACGTCTTAAAACAGTAGACTGAATGGGGACCAATGGATACAAGCCAGAGAAAGAGAAAAAAGGCATGTCACCCCCCTTAACAATAAATAAAAACCGTCCTCTAGAAACTATATATACAAGTAATCCATGTATGTTAAGGGGAGGTATTTAGTTTGTACCCTAGACCTCTATCAAGCTTAAAAATTACACTCCTTGACCCTCTTCAAGATAAATTTTTACATTTTTCGGTAGAAAAATGTCCCGGCCGAAGGCCGTTTCCTCTTATATTACAGGCTCGCTATCACTCGCCAGGAAAAATAGACACCTAAATGGCACGAAATTTCTAAAAATTGACAGAAATGGGGCGAAACTTCTTAAAATCGCCAAACTAATGGGGCGAACGTCTTAAAATATCAAAAGCAGTGGAGTTAAACATGGGGGAGAAAGGGGTCCAGAAAAAAATCCTTCAAGTGGAAATCTCCCCTTAATTAAACTAGGGGGTTAATTTAGTCAGAATAAACTGCTAAAAAAAGGTCATAATCCTCGTAGGGTTAATAATCATTACTTTACTTAGGGGGACATTTTCACTCTAGGGAATATTGTTCGAACCTCCTTCTCCCTCATGTTTAGCCCCATTAGTTTTGGTATATTAAGACGTTCGCCCCGTTAGTTTGGCGATTTTATGACATTTTGCCCAATTTCTGTCATTTTTAAGACCTTTCGTGCCATAAAGGTGTACATAATTTCCTAGCCAGCAATAGCGAACCTGTAATTTAGAAGGAACCGGCCTCTGGCTGGGTCATTTTTCTACCAAACAATGTACAGATGTATATCAATGGGGGTGTGTGGGGGGGGGGGGGGGGTCTTGGGGGTATTTTTGTTTAACTTGATGGGGGTCTAGGAAGCAAACTAAAAATCTCCCCTTAACCCGTACAATACCGGGGACGTCCTTTTCATCCTATTCTGGCAACTATTGGACGATTTCATTCAGCTTAGGAAGGACCTCTAGCAATACTAAAGCTTCAAACTATCTCGATCAACTCCCTATAACTACCACAGATCCTTCCTAAGCTGCATATAATATGGTCTAAATACAGCTAGACTACAACATACCACACGTCGCTGGTACTCAAAGGGTTAAACCAGAATAAACAAAAGAGAGGTTCATTTACACTTACAGAGGAGGACCTTTGACAGTGGGTTCAAAGTGGATACAACATGTGTTCAAAATCATAATGGTTTCAAGACGAGGTTACTGTTATGTGACGAGCTTATCAGGAGAGTTACATAATGGGTACATAACAAATAATGATATATAAATAATTATATATACAGTATATACCCATTTGAGTCATATTAGTAGATTATAATCTAATTAATATCGTCTCATGGTAATCAGAATATGATGACAATTATGTAATGGTATTGAAGTGGTTATGACTTGATCAAATAATTCAATAATAATAAAGTGACTTCATTAACTTTCTATACACTCCCTATCAAATATTAGGGTTTATTATTAATTAAGTGTGCGTAGGTGTTGTGTGTGTTTGTGTATGTGTGTATTTCGTGCATGCGTGTGTGTGTGTGTGTGTTGCATGTGTGTGTGTGTTTCGTGAATGCGTGTGTGTGTGTGTGTTTCGTGCATGTGTGTGTGTGTGTGTGTTTCGTGCATGTGTGTGTGTGGGGGTGTTCCTTGGATGTGTGTGTCGTTCGTGTATTTCGTTCGTGAGTGTGTGTGTGTGTGTCTGTAGGTATGTGTCATGAATATATGTGTATTCACTTATAAGGTCATATGATAACCTGAAATAATTAACTTATTATAATCGTTACCATTAGCATATATCACAGCTGCGAGGATTTTAAATGTCAGTTAAGGGGAAATTTCCACTTGAGGGACTTTTTTCTTGACCCCTTTCTCCCTCATGTCTAGCCCCATTGCTTTTGAGATTTTAAGACGTTTGCCCCATTAGTTTGGTGATATTTAAGAATTTTCGCCCCATTCTGTCAATTTTAAGACCTTTCGTGCCATTTAGGTGTCGATTTTATCCTGGCGAGCGATAGCGAGTCTGTAACTTAAGAGTAATCGGCCTTCGGCCGGGACATTTTTCTACCGAAAAATGTACAAATTTATCTTGAAAGGGGGTCAAGAGGGTGAAATTTTAAGATTGCTGGAGGAGTAGGAAACAAACTAAAAACCTCCCCTTAATATACCGGAGTTATAAAATCGCCTTGTTTTTTTCTTCTGAAATAGGTAATTAAATTGTTTACAATGATATACAGGCATAAAGGTGTATCGGTAGTGGTAAACCCCTCTAATTATAAGGATGGACAGGTAAATCACTAACAATATACCCAATTAATAAATGAACGACTAAATACCCCCCCTGTTAAGAAGTCAATTGTAGGGTGTAACTCCAAACAGCGAGGCAGCGGGTACTCTGTGGACAAAAGAAAAGAGGGGGTATTAGGGTAGATCTCCACTTGAGGGATTTTTTTTCCTTGACCCCTTTCTCCCTCATGTTTAGCCCCATTGCTTTTGATATTATAAAACGTTTGCCCCGTTAGTTTAGCGATTTTAAGAACTTTCACCCCATATTAAGACCTTTCGTGCCATTCAGGTGTCGATTTTATCCTGGCGAGCGATAGCGAGCCTGTAATTTAAGAGGAACTGGCCTTTGGCCGGGACATTTTTCTACCGAAAAATGTACAAATTTATCTTGAAAGGGACTCAAGGGGGTATAATTTTAAGCTTGATGGAGGTCTAGGGAACAAACTAAATACCTCCCCTTAATGGGATGAGGGATTGCTATTTTGGATTATGTTTTTTGTGTAGGTGTTATGCTAGTGATTGTTCTTATTGTTTTGTTTGTATTATATAGGCTATATATATATATATATATATACAGTATATATATATATATATATATTTTTTTTTTTTTTTTTTTTTTTTAGCTAGGGGTGACCGACTCGAGACAGAGCCCGAACAGGGAAAACAAAATGAACACACTAAAATAAAACACACATTCACACACATCTAGGTCGCCCATTATCACTTGCAGTGGTATTGTATTTCTAAATAACATCATTATAATATTTTTTTATTAAATAATTGTTATTAAAAGTATGTTTCCTATTAAACAAATCATAATAGCATTTTTATTAGTAGTATTGATTTATTATGTATGTTAGCAAATAATTACTAATATATAATATGTTAATTTATACTAAATAATTATTGTCATGAAAATGAAAGGTTACATAGTACGGTAAATTATGTGCTCTCTCTCTCTCTCTCTCTCTCTCGTTTGTGTTTATTTGTCTGTCGGAAATTATTAATATACCGGTATATATATAATTTCCGGGTGGATGGGACTCTTATGCTTGGGCGGTAACCCATCAAGGGGAGACATTATAAAAATCCGGGTGGATGGGACTCGTCAGCCTTGCTCGGCAACCTGTCTAGGGGAGTAAACCTGATACAAATCCGTATTGCTTATCTAAGTGTAAGGCAGGTTAGTGGATGGACTAGCCGAACACCACTGTAGAAAAATAGTGCTAACAAGATACATAGAGGGCCTCGGAGTCGGACGGATCCTAAATTGAGTGGTCAATCCTGTAAGTCCTTCAGTAAACTGGCTCGGTTTGTCCCTCTTACAGGAAATAGGTCCGCTTGGGGGCCTTCTGTGTATGGCCACCCTCATTAAAGGGAGTAAGGCGTACGGCAATAGATAGATAGATAGATAGATAGATAGATAGATAGATATATCACTTTTACGTATATGTATTGTGCATTGCCTAAAATCGTCAGAAGCCAAAGTAAAACCAATCCTTTCCTTCCACCTGGTAACAACGAGATTATAATTAAGGCCGGACTGCCTATTTGGGATCGCCAGGTGTGTGTGTGTGTGTGTGTGTGTGTGTGTGTGTGTGTGTGTGTGTGTGTGTGTAGGTCTCGTGTTTGTACCCTGTTGTTGTCAAGGGAGCCCACCTCGCTTTTTTTTATCTTTCTCTCCCTCTCTCTTTGGCTTGTATCCATTCAGCCTACTGTTTAAGACGTTTACCCCCATCCAGGTGTCAATATTTTCCTGACGAGCGGTAGCGACCCAGCATACATATATTTTTGTTTTACAGCAAGCTAAATTTGTACATTTTTCGATAGAAAAATGCCTCCAGCGAAGCTGGATTTCTCCATACAATGCTGGCTCGCTATCGCTCGCCAGGAAAAAAATCGACACCTGGATGGGGATAAACGTCTTAAAACAGTTGGCTGAATGGGGCCAAATGGATACAAGGCAGGGAAAGAGAGAAAAGGAGAGAAACAAAAAACAAAACGGTGACCCCCCTTAAGGTAGGTAGGTAGGTAGGTAGGTAGGTAGGTAGGTAGGTAGGTAGGTAGGTAGGTCTCTCTCTCTCTCTCTCTCTCTCTCTCTCTCTCTCTCTCTCTCTCTCTCTCTCTCTCTCTCTCTCTCTCTCTCTCTCTCTCTCTCTCTCTCTCTCTCTCTCTCTCTCTCTCTCTCTCGAAAGAATTCTATAGTTATATCAGAAAGAAAAAGTAGTTACTTCAACTGTTGGACCGTTAGTCGATGAAAATGGAGAATACACCAAAGACGAAGTACAAATGAGTAATGCCCTCAATACCTTCTTTGCATCAGTTTTTTACAACCGAAGACCTCAGTGATATCCCTACACCATCGCCGATTCAGATTGATAATTCAGATGTTCTAAGCAATATCACCGTTACAGAGAGAGAAGTATTTAATTGTTTAGATAAACTCAAGGTAAATAAAACGCCTGGACCTGATACAATCTCGCCTAGAGTTCTAAAGGAAGCTAAGGATGAGCTCTCCAAACCACTGACATTGCTATTCAATGAATGCTTGCAGTCTGGGACTATGCCTGATCAGTGGAAGCTAGCCAACGTAACACCGATATTAAAAAAAGGCAGCAAATCCCTACCCAGTAACTATCGTCCAATTAGCTTAACATCAATTGTATGTAAAATGTTAGAAACGGTCATAAGAGACAGACTCGTAAATCACTTAGTGGCAAATAATTTACTTAAAGATACTCAACACGGCTTTCGTAAAAAACGTTCCTGTTTAACAAACCTCTTAGACTTCTTCCACGATATCCTTAACCTCTACGATGAGAGTAAAGCTGTAGATATTATATACCTTGATTTTCAAAAGGCCTTTGACAAAGTTCCCCACAAACGTTTACTGCTAAAACTAAAAGTGCGTGGAATACAAGACGGTGTGTTGAAATGGATAGAAAATTGGCTCAGTGACAGAAAGCAAAGAGTAGTCATAAACGGTAAGGCATCTAAATGGACCAATGTAAGTAGCGGGGTACCCCAGGGATCGGTACTAGGACCAATTCTCTTTCTAATTTACATCAACGACATAGATGAGGGTCTCACCTGTACAATCT
>CM064504.1:3709342-4007059 GCA_032716605.1 Paralithodes platypus
ACACAACCACACACACACACATACATACACACACACATACATACACTCGCCTCTCTCTCTCTCTCTCTCTCTCTCTCTCTCTCTCTCTCTCTCTCTCTCTCTCTGAACCAAAAGACCTCCTCTAATCACGAACACATAGCAAGGATTGTTTGGGAAGTTCAACAAAACACTTTCTCTTGTAGTGTGTGTGGGGGGGGGAGTTTTTAGTGTGTGTTTGTATGTGTGTGTGTGTGTGTGTTTGTATGTGTGTGTGTGTGTTTTTGTATGTGGGTTTGTATGTATTTGTGTGTGTGTGTGTGTGTGTGTGTGTACAATCACCTGCAGGAAGATGTGGTAAAAAGTATATTGAACAATTGACACGCTGCTGTAACATTTTGAATAAATATCCTTGAACCATTAACTGAAATCAAAATGTTCTCTCAATGAACGTTCAGGATTTCAAGTTTAAAATAGAAATAGTCCTCTGTATGTATATGTGTGAGGACATGCAGGTGTGTGTGTGTGTGTGTACTTACTCTAGTTGTACTTACTCTAGTTGTATTGCGGGAGTGAGCATGCTCGTTATTTCCCGCCTCCTATATGTGTAGGTGTTATATGTATCGTTGGAATGGCTGTGGATGTGTGTGTAGTCTGTATTTTTAGCCAATTGGCGACATCGGCAACGAAGGCTTAGGGTGGATCTGTATGGTACCATTCTCACTATAGACGGTACCGTCTCGCCCGAAGGCTTAGGTAGCCATCAGCTTAGGTGAACCATATGATACCCATCTCGCCTTGTAGCATTTTTGCCAACCCCAGAGGGGACGTCACAACGTCGTCCACTTATTCCAGGTACCTATTTACAGCTAGGTGAACTGAGGCTAACACATGAAAGGAGACAAGCCCAATTTGTCTCCGCCCGGCCGGGGATTGAACCCCCGACCCCTCGTGTGTGAGACGAGAGCTCTACCTACTAGGCTACGGGCTGTGTGTGTGTGTGTGTGTGGCATATCCCTCACCTCCACATCTCTCACACACGCCTCACCCTACTGACTTATCCCTACCTTCCTATTATGTAAATATAATCCGAGTCAGTAGAAAAATGTTTTGGGCAAAGGCCGGTTCCTCCTAAATTGCAGTTTCGCTATCGCTGTCGCTCGCCAGGAAATAATCGACACCTGAATGTCATGAAAGGTTTTAAAATTGACTAAGAAATGGGGCTAAAAAATTAAAATGGAAAACTAATGGGACAAACTTCTAAAAATGTCCAAACTAATGGGGCTAAACATGAGGGAGAAGGGGGTCCAGAACAAACACCCCCTTAAGTTGGTGTGGCCTTAGCTAATAAAAACATAAAAGTCAATCTATAAGCACAACACGTGGAAAGTCAATGTATCAGATTATCTATTGATAGAGAAAGATTGAGTTGGCGCCAGTACTGGGTTCATACTATAATAGCAGACTTAATCTCTCTCTCTCTCTCTCTCTCTCTCTCTCTCTCTCAAGCAAGAAAGCAAATGTATACATTTGTCTATGTGTATGAAGGAAACAAAAGGCAGGTTGCCTGTTACGAATGTCTCCCCCCAAAACCAAAAGAGCGACAGAGCCAAATTCAATTGGCGTCGAGGTCAAAATGCCTGACTCCACGAAGTTTAAAGCAGTCTAATTCATAGGATGATGGAAAGATTGATTGAAAGAGAGAGATCCAGAGTTCACTAGTTGAGTAGAAGAAAGATTGAGAACATTTGCCAATTCTTGAATTGGAGAGTTGGATAGAATAGGAGTGGGACTGTGTTGAAAGGCAGGTGCCTCGCACTCGCCGCAAGGGAGGAGGTATACACAGAGAGCTATGAAGAACACTGATTGTTGTAATAGTATTGTTATTTCTTAGCTATTATAGATAAATTAGCATCTTGATTACTCTGCTATTACAGATTGTGTTGCGAAATGTGTTAATTAACCACTTGCGAATTTCAGTTAACAAATTAATTATAGAGTGTGTGTATTTGTGGACGTTTGTATGTGTGTGTATGTGTCCGTCTTTTACTGTGTGTGTGTGTGTATCAGTGTTTGAATATGTGTGTATGTAGGTGCCAGTGCTTGAGTGGCTGTGTGTGTGTCATTGCTTGAGTGTCTGTGTGTGTGTGTGTCATTGCTTGAGTGTCTGTGTGTGTGTGTGTGTGTGTCAGTTTTTGAGTATGTGTGTCTGTGCCAGTGCTTGATTGTGTGTGTAGGTGTCAGTGCTTGAGTGTATGTGTGTGTATCAGTGTATGTGTGCGTCAGTGCTTGAGTATGTGTGTAGGTGTCAGTGCTTGAGGGTATGTGTGTGTGTCAGTGTATGTGTGCGTCAGTGCTTGAGTATGTGTGGGTGTGTGTAGGTGTCAGTGCTTGAGTGTCTGTATGTGTGTGTGTCAGTGATTGAGTGTGTGTGTATGTCCAGTGCTTGAGTGCGCGTGTGTATGCGTGTCTGTACTTGAGTATGTACTGTAAGTGTGGTATTAGATATAGTTTGTTGATAATTACCTCTTACTGTCCCAACTATGAGTACACCAAGAGCACAACCACCACCACAATATGAGTACACCAACAGCACAATCACAACCACAAGCATCACCACCACAAGTATCAATACTACTGCAGTGCCTTATGAGTAAACACTAAACATCTCAATAGGTGGCGTTTGTGTGTGAGAGAGATGTGTCCGAGATTGTGAGATGAAACAGCGAGACAGAGGCGTTGCAGCTTCATGAACACGAACGAACCGGCTACAACACTCAAACTGTCTCGATGCTTCACTTATCATCTGGATAAAGACCTCCTGACTTCACCGTGCTGAGCGGTTGAATCTACAGGCTGCAAACTTTCGTCCGGAGGTAGGGTTGTAATATTAAATTAATAATAATGATATACGAAAAATGCAACTACAATGACTACCATAATTATCCTCATTACTGTAACTAATTTAATGCCACTACTTCAACTACCACTATCACCACAAGTACCATAAACACCACCACAACCACACCTACCATAACACTCTAGCCTAGTATCACATATAGCCCCAGTAGGTTACCCCCACCAATGGCACTTACCCAATCAATATGTCCCCAACCACTCCACCAATCAGCGCCCTCCAAACCCACAACAGACACAGAGTTTCATATATAACTCTCATAATTTCACAACTTCCCTTCTTTCACCCTCACCCACCTTTTCTATATTCATTAATTCATTCACATTTAGCCTCATTATCATTATACAATTACACCAGCCACTACAGTATTCATGAGGGTTGTTTTCAATCACACGAGTCTTCCAGTGGCTGATATAGGAGTCACAGTATCTTCGTCAAAATAGAATCGTATGTCCAAGCCTGAAGATGGATACAGTTGTGGCTCATCTTACTTTATATTGAAAACAAATAAACTCCTCTCTCTCTCTCTCTCTCTCTCTCTCTCTATTATATATATATATATATATATATATATATAGAGAGAGAGAGAGAGGTAGATGGATAGATGTGTGTGTATATACTGTATATAAACTAGCATAATAACGGTGCAAGATAAAATAGCATTCCTTAAATATCCTTTCAACATACCTCCATAAATTGTCCTACTTCTAGCCCAGCACTCTACCTTGTGTACCTCCCAACCCTTTAACTCCCCCCCCCCCCCACCCCACCCCAGGCCCCCTAACCCACCTCTTAACCCCTTCTTTACCGGAAACGTCTTATACACTTTAGTCTAGCTGTATTTAGACGATTTTATTCAGTTTAATAATGGCCTCCAGCAATTAACAGTCTTCGAACTATCTTAATTAACCTATTTACTACCACAAATCTTTCATAAGCTGCACAAACCCGTCTAAATATAGCTAGAATAAAATACAAAAGACGTGACCGGTACAGAAGGGGTTCAGTCCTTTAAACTTTATTCTGGCTATATATACTATTTAGACGACTATATTCAGTTTAAAAAGGACCTCCAGCACCTCACTCACTAACCCCACCAGTCAACCCACCATAACAACCCAACTCCAATAACCCACCCACCCACCACCACCAGAACACAACCCACCACCCCACCAAAGCAACCCCCCTCCACTATCCAACCCACCACCCCACCACTAAACCCATCTCTCAACCATCCAACCCACCTAACCCATCATAGCAACCCACCACCACCATCCAACCTCCTAACCCACCAGTCAACCAACACACTCCACCTCTCAACCCACCACCTAACCCATCCCCCCAACCCACCAAATCCCCCCCACCACCATATTAGCTTGAGGCAGCTTCTAGGTCAGGGAGCTAAGGGTGATAGGCTAAATGTAGGCCACCCCTTCTACCTTGACATCCTTCACTACCACAAACATATGCACAACTACTACCACCACAACTACCATAACAACTACTACCACAACAACTACTACCACCACAACTACTAACACCACAACTACCACCACTACTACCACAAGAACTACTACCACCACAACTACTACCACCACAACTACTAACACCACAACTACCACCACCACAACTACTAACACCACAACTACCACCACAACTACCACCACAACTACTATCACAACAACTACCACCATAACTACTACCACAAACATATCTACAACTACCACAACAACTACTACCAGAACAACCACAACTACCACAAACATATCTCCAACTACCACAACATATACTACCACAACAACTACTACCAGAACAACCACCACAAACATATCTACAACTACCACAACAACCACACACATATATATAACTACCACACAAAGTACCACAATCATATCTACAACTACCATGACGACTACCACAACTACTACCAGAACAACCACAACTATCATACACATACTGTATATACAACTACCACAACTAACCATAACCATCACAACTACAACAAACATACAGTAGGTACCACAACTAACCATAACAACTACAACTACAACCGCAGCAGATACTATCACAACTACCCCAATTACCACCCCATCACTACCACAACTACCACCCCATCACTACCAAAACTACTTTCCAAAATACTACTACCCCTACCACTACCGCAGCAGATACTATCACAATCCCACAGCTACCACACATCACAACCAGTCTAACCATAACCACAACAGATACAATTAACCCGTTCAGTACCGGTGATGTCCTTTTCAATACATTCTGGCCAATATAAGACGATTTTAGTCAGCTTAGGACGGACGTGTAGCAATATGAAGAGGCTACAGACTATCTCAATCAACCCTTTCAGCTACCACAGACCCTTTCTAACCTGCATAAAATCGTACATGACAATAATAACGACGGGAACAAGAACGATCCCAACCACCCTAACTTGAGGGGCACTCGGGAGACCGCGTACCTTACTTCCGTCTACGCTGGCGGAGGTATGAGCTCTACCGATCGCCTCCTAAATTGAATCACTTCTTCCTTGGCGCATATTCTATCTGCCCACCAAATTTCGTAAACATCGATTCTTAAATTTTGAAATATCCTGTTTACAGACAAACGGAGGCAAATGATAACCTCATTCTACCTTCGTTGGCGGAGGTAACTAACAACAATCACATCAAAAACTACCACAATAAACAATTACAATAACATCACCATCACAACCACGACTACCACACCAACCTTACAACTATCACAACAATCACATCTAAAACTACCACAATAAACATAATTACATAACCTCCCCATCACAACCACAACCTCCCCATCATAACCACAACTACCAAAACCTCATCATAACCACAATTACCTCTTCACAACCACGACTACCACAACAACCACAACCTTAACAACAACCACAACCTTGACAACAACAACCACCAACCACAACCTTGACAACAACAACCACCAACCACAACCCTGAGCGGGCCTCCTACGTACCACACACACACACCCTCCTGGTAGCCTTGTGGTTGTTGCTTCATCCCTCCCTTCCATACCCCCCCACCCTCAAACTACCCCCTTGTATCTCTCTCCTCTTCCTCTCTGCCTCCTATTCTCCCTCCCACTTATTCTTCTGCATCTCTCTCTCTTTCATTGCTTTCTTCTCTCTCCCTCCCTCTCATGTATTCTTCTTCCTCCCTGCATCTCTCTATCCACCCTTGCCTCTCTCTCTTTCTTATTGTAAATATTTCAATGTTTTATGTGAAGAACCATTGTAAAATGGAAAAATATATATTCTGATTATGATTTTCTCTCTCTCTCTCATGTCTTTCCTCTCTCTTCCTCCCTCTCATTTATTCGTCTTCCTCCCTGCATCTCTCTATCCCTCCCTGCTCTCTCTCTCTCCCTCTCATTTATTCGTCTTCCTCCCTGCATCTCTCTATCCCTCCATGTTCTCTCTCTCTCTCTCTCTCTTAATAATAATTCTTCTTCCTCCTCTCTCTCTCTCTCTCTTTGCCTCCTGTCCCTCCCCCCCCCCCCCCTCCCTATTTATCTCTACCTCCTTCCTCTAGGGCTAGTAATTAATGAAGACAAAACTAAATTTCAGTGTCGTGCTATGGGCGATAAACAATTAGCTGTGAATGAAAAAAATATTGATAGGGTTAGGAGCTATAAGTATCTAGGCATCTATATAGGATATACATCAGACAGTAAAGATGCCGAGTTACATCATATACAAACACAATGTAAGGCACGTATGGCACCCTTGAGATCCCTAGCTTGGAGTGGTACAGGTGTTGGTGTACAGGTACTGCGGATGATGTACCTCACCACTATAAGGTCAGTGGTGGAATATGCCAGCCCCGTTCTCTCTTGCCTTGGTGAAGGAAGGTTGGATAAAATAGAAACTATCCAAAATGAGGCTATGCGGGTTATATTAAACTGCCCCAAAAATGCGATGGTAGCTGCTATGAGATTAGAATTAAATTTAACAACCTTGCGACACAGAATAGAGGAAGTAAACCTAGTATCGGCAATGAGACATATACGGTCAGGTAGTGGTGACAAATTGGCACAAGACGTCAACGATGGCATACGTAAAATTCGAACCTTCAGGAGGCAAGGCAAGAGGGGATACCTAAAAGAACTAATACATAAAGTAGAGAAATTTAACCTAATAAATTTCTTTCTGGTCGAAGAGAGGGCACAAAAACCTCCACCCTGGGAAGATAAAGGCGTGGATATAAATATTATCAAGCTGGGGAAAAAGAAAAGTATGTACGAGACTGGGGAACTTAAAATAATTGTTGAAGACAAGATAAATGAATTAAAAGATGATAATGTTGTGCAAGTATACTGCGATGGCTCTGTCACAGAAAATGGGATACTGGTGAGTGACGATGTAGGTAACGATAACATATACAGTGAATATTATTATAGAATAAGTAACAACGTGTCTTCTACGCAGGCAGAAATATGTGCTATGTTATACGGGTTAAATAAAATAAGAGGGGGAGAAGGTGATGTGTGCTTTTTCGTAGACAGTCGAAGTGCTTTGGAATCTTTGAACAGCAAAAAACCCGTGTATGAAAAGCTGGTATCTCAGTGCAAGGTTATTATAGATGAACTACGCAATAATGGGAGAATGGTAAAATTTACGTGGATACCTTCACATGTTGGGATAATAAATAATGAAAGAGCGGACGAACTTGCTAAATTAGGAACGGAGAAAGACACAATAAATTACGAGTGCATTCAATCTTTAAGACAAATTAAATCAGCAATTAGAAAAAAAGAAGGATGCGGAACTTGTTATGATGCAAGAAAAACCCGCGAATAGTGCAACATTCTATCACTATAATAACGTTGCACGGCGAACTAGCTTCATATACGGAAACTTAAGAAGTGCTTGGAAGGACTCCTTGTGCACACGACTTAGGTTAGGATATTGTTACATGTGGGAACTTGGTGTTCCTAAAGGAGGACACGAAATATGTTGTCAACTATGTAAAAAACCAAGAAGTCATACCTTAAATAATTATATACTGCACTGCCAACACCTAGCGAAATATAGAAACAATGTCATAGATAAGGTCGATGAACAAATTATATGGATGTTCAATCATAATATAATTACTCAAATAATAGCCAAATGCAAAACAATACAATACATCGTAAGGTAAATATACATAAAACAATACAATACATCGTAAGGTAAATATACATAAAACAAAGTTTAGGATTTAGTGTTATGATTATTATGTAATTGATAGCCTCATTATATCATTATTGTTATTA
Source organism: Paralithodes platypus (assembly GCA_032716605.1). Lineage (NCBI taxonomy): Eukaryota > Metazoa > Arthropoda > Malacostraca > Decapoda > Lithodidae > Paralithodes > Paralithodes platypus. The sequence goes on from CM064504.1 coordinate 3,717,540, forward strand.
TAATAATAAATGTGTATGTATACACTGTATATTGTTATATGTGTGTTATTGTATGAATGAATGTGTGTATATGTATGTATGTAGGTATATGTACATGCATGTGTGTGTTGTGTGTATGTATATGTATGTATATGTGTATATATGTATGTATATACTGTATATGTGTGTAATTGTATGGGTGTATGTATGTGTGTGTATTTGTAGGCATGTTCTTCTGTATTAAACTGGAGTGGGAGGGTCATTCTATGACATTAAGGAAAGTAGCAGGATTATAACAAACCCGCGCTAAGCCTAAGCCCACCTTAGCTAAGGGTCCTTCTTAAACAGTTAGGGACAACTGGTGTGCTAACAAGTATAGAGATAAAAACTTACTAAATGTTGTTTTCATGTTTGTGTTTATATTGTACATGTATATTATGAGTAGGGTAAAAGACTGTTTTATCACCTTTGCCCTTTTGAGACGTGTAATTATGTATTACCATGCATTTATGCTTTCTCAATAAAGAATCAAATCAAATCAAAATCCCCCCCCCCCCCCCACACACCCCCAATCCTTCCTTCTCCACAGTGGAATGCAAGAGGAGGGGATAGGGGGAGTAAAAAAAAAGGGGGGGGTGAGGGGAGGGTATCTGAATGATGACAGCCACTACAACAAAATACTGCACCCATTTGTTCTCCAATGTGCAAGTTTACATTTGTCCTCTGCTATATGAATTGTTTTACACACATATTATAATATAAACCATATGTATCATATGCATAAATATATTTTGATGGTTGTATTTTGATAAACAACGCATTCAGGCATTTTGGCTCGAACGCCCCTTGACTTTGGCCCTGTCACTCTTTCAACTAAGGGAGAGGCAGTTCTGCCTTTTGTCTCCCTCACTCATATAGAAAAAAATAAAAATAAAATAAGGCCACGAATTATCATGAATGATTGTACATTACTTACAGATTGAGCAGGTAGATATTTGTTTACCTTTGCATTATATTCACAATGTGTACACCTTCCCAAAAAGTATTGCCAGGGAGGTGATCAATCTGAGTCGTGGAATTGAACACTATAGTCTATTCTTTGTTCTGTTTTCCAGCTGAGGGTAAATTGCTATCTCTCCATCCTGATTACTCGGCTATTACCAAGTTTTTGTTGCGAAATATGTTGCTAATTATGAAAACTTGGCAAAAATATGACGCAGAGACATAGCAACATCATATTTTGTCCATCTAGAATCGAGAAATCAGATGCTAAGGGATTCAATTTACCATCAACTGGGAATAGACTATAGCACAGAACGCTACATAAGGGGTATCAAAATATTTCGCCCACTGTTATACAGTGGAGTGACGGAATTATTGCCGATGTTTTATATATATATATATATATATATCCTGTATAATATATAATTTAGACTTTTAAAAATGCGACAAGGGCCCATCAATGACCTGTAGAAGCTTTACCAGGGCTTATCGAGCCCATCCAAAATACTTCCTGTCTCTCCCTGTCGATTCTGGAAGGTTATGGTCGACCCCTTTAAAAATTTCTACTATTGAGAATGTGGCTGTTGGTGGTTGGTTACTACTCCGCTGTGGGAATTCTGAATAAACTAGCCTCAAAGCAGGAACATCTCTCTCCCTCTCTCTCTCTGCCATTAGCCTGTCCTTCTCTCCCTGTCATCATTATCTTGGCCTTGAAAATACCTCCTGCCTTCTCTACCCCTCCCCCCTCCCCCTCTCTCTCTCTCTCCTCCCTTCATCTCCCTCCCCCCCCCTCTCTCTCTCTCTCTCTCTCTCAATATAGTCTATGATATTGAAAGCAAATAAGGCATAATTATCACTGCATTATTTCGTGGAGAAGGACTTAAATTTAACATTAGCATATTTTAGAACCCACAAAATAATACATCTTAACACACATTACAAACTTCCAAAGGGTTGACTGAGTAAGTATTTTTGTTCAGGCGTGTTAGGAAACAATTGGTTAGTTTTTACCATTGCCAACACAGATCTTCTCATAAATATCTTGTTTTTGACATTAAAGTAGAATTATCTAATGTTGTATGTATCTCATATGCCAGATTCTGATGAGTCTGTCTTCACCACGCAGATCTGACATGTAAATTGGCAGAATGAGGGGGGGGGGATAGAAGACAAGTATATTTTAAAATAATTCTTAACACCAATAACACCCCAAATCAAATTAATGAAAGTATGTGATTCTCCCAGAATTCGAACCTAGGATATCACGTACAGAACTTACACGCTCTAACCATTACACCATCAAGACAGTTATATAAGTACAGCACATGACCACGATTGATATCCATTTATCGAATACTGAATATCAATCTAATCATGTACTGTACCCCAACTGCACTATGAATAACACTGGCAGAACCGCTTGATGCACACCTAGCCAAATAGCCCAATAGTTAGAATCGTTGCCGACAAATTGCCAGATACGTTCTCCCACCAGACAATTGAGCAATAGAGAGGAGAGACAGAGAGCCAGACAGTCTAGAGCACCAGACAGCATCGGTATATATAAACTCCTGGGATGGTGTGAGGGATCAGCTGACACCATCATTACCACAGGAACCAGAACCGGGAATCAACGCCGATAGGATTTTGCTTTTATCCCTTCTGTACCGGCGACGTCTTTTTATTTTTGTTCTAGCTACGTATAGACTTTATAATCAGTTTAGGAAGGATAAATCGTTGTAAAAAGGGTTAAGTGAGATAGTTCGAAGCCTGTTCATTGCTGGAGGCCCTTATCGACCACAAGATCCAACTCCAGGAATCCACACCTATAGTAATTTGCTTTTAATAGAAGACAGGAAGACAGATTGAGAGATAAAATATATGGATAGCTAGATAGAGATGTTGTAGAGGGGAGACACAGTATATATGGGATCCTATCATCCTACCGAGATCATGCAAGGTATCAACTTACACCACGACTCATACATACAAGAACGAACACTCTTATACCTGGATTCCAACCACATACAGATTGCTTTTTACACCTATTTTCTGGGTCTTCATTGTTCATATGTTAATTATACAAGTAACATATGTGCATTATTGCAGTAATATTACTTTATATGGTAGGTATAACAAGTGTTGTCCAAGTTGAAGCTAAATCTGTCGCACTGGTGGCACTGGAATATACCTGCCTCTGGCAGTCCCCGGGTTAAGAGGAGAAATAACTAGATAAACAGACTGCCAAATAGACAGTTAGAGATGGTGTAGGCTATATATATAGACAGAGACAAGTGTTCGCATTAGACAGTTGAACAATGTACCAAATTTAAGTGCATTCATTTATCTTTTCCCCCTAGATATATTCTTGACTTTTTCTCCTCAGACTGATTTTACTTTAAGCTAAGGGTGGTATTTGTACAAACTAACCTAGCCTAACCCAACCTGCCAAGCTTTTAACCTAACCCAAACCTAGCCTAGCCTATAGCCAGCCAATCTGTTTTATTATTAACTCTTGTAGATATTGTATTTGGTATCCTACTGTAGCTATATATATCTGTAATTTTAGTTGTTGCTTGCACGATCTTGTAATAACCTTTGACTGATACACTTTTTTATCTAAAAAGAGTAGGCTACTGCTTTACTAGGCTTCAGTGACACCAGGGTCATCTGTTGACACAGTATATTAACCCCTTGTGTGCAGTCACACTTTATTTTTATATAATCTCTATTTGGTGAATTGCATATTTAGTTACATATTCTGTTATACATATATTTGTTTAAGGTTAGGTTATCACACCTGGTAGCCTATTTCTGCTAATTTCAATTTTATTATATTCGGTTAGGCTATTCAACGCTGGTAGCCTATTATTGCGTATTTCAATTTAAAAAAAAAAAAAACTTTTGGTTAGGCTATCGACCCTGGAAGCCTAATTCTGCGTATCTCAACATTTTTGTTTTCGGTTAGGCTATCACCCCTGATATCCTATTTCTGCGTATTTCAGCATATTTGTTTTCGGTTGAAGTGATTGAAGTGTTTTTAAAGTGAGTGAAGTGTTGTAAAGTGAGTGAATTGTTTTTTAAGTGAGTGAAGTGATCTGAAGAAAGTGACTGTCATCATGCCTCGCGCTTGTGCGAACTGCGCCGGTAGGTTTGGTGAGTCCATGTTTGCTACTATCGATCTTCAAGTCTGCCGGCTCTGCCAGCAACGAGAGAATTTTACAGTGAAATTAGATGAAGCCTACAACAAGATCAACGTCCTCACCATGAAGCTGGAATCACTCCAAGAGTTTGTAACACTCAACGTTGGAGTGCCACAAACTTCAATTGTCACCGCAACTCCAGCAGCCACCAACGCCCCAACGTCAACTGCCAACAATTCAACGCCTACAATAGCCATTTCAGCTGATGTTTCCGATACTCAAGATACAAATAGCGACTCTCTTCCCCCTCAAGACAACTTCCGTGTCGTGAGGAACAACGTTTGCCCCAAGACCAGGAAACACATACCGATTACCGAGTGTCAAAACCGTTTCCAGATATTCGCAGACTCAGATGACGAAGAGGAAATAGAAGAAGTCCGGCTCGTGGGAGACTCGATGATACGTGGTCAGCTCACAGAGTTTTGCGCCAGGGCACCTAAGACCAGGAAGCGTTTTTGTATCCCTGGTGGTGGTGTGGATGACGTAGTTGCAGCAGTTGACGAAGTATCAAAGCTGGCCCCTGCAAATACAATGTACGTCATCCACGTTGGATCCAACGATATACAGCGAACCCGGTCGGAAGATTTGCTTTTAAAGTACCAGCAGCTGATCAAGTCGTTTAAGGAGAAGTCATCAAGGATCATCGTCTCAGGAATCGTCCCCCGGCTCGGTGTAGAGAGCCGATTTTACAACATAGCCACCAGCACAAATCGTTGTCTAGCAAACCTCTGCAGGAAGGAGAACGTGGGATTCGTCGACACCTGGGACAATTTCTACTACGATGACTATTTGTTTTCGGATGATGGAGTTCATCTGAACCAGGTGGGAGCAGCGCGTTTTGGGCGTCTTCTCAACGATGCGGTGAAGGATTTTCGGGAGAAGAAATCGACTCAGCACAGGACAACCAGGAAGGAGGACCGAAGACAGCGAGGACGGCAATCTACAAAGGAATTAAATACTAATCCGTCAAGAACCGCGAATTTGGATAAAGCTCCACCAACACGACCCAAATTCAAAACCGTCAGGGATAACGACCGAGGACCGAGGACAGCCATGAATGTAAATGTAGATCCGACCAGAACCAAAAATTCGATGAAAGAACGATCTGCGAGTTCTAAAACCGCAACTTTAAAGGTTTTCTATGCAAACGCTCGTAGCATACGCAATAAATTTTCAGATTTAGAGGAACTAGTGTTTACAGAAAATTATGATGTGATTGGCATAACAGAATCTTGGCTCAATACACAAGATAGAGACTTTTTAGCAGAGTATTCACTTCCCGGTTATGTAATGTTTGAGAACAGCCGAATAAATAAAAATGGAGGTGGCGTTTTATTTTATATCAAAGAAAGTCTTAACCCGACCCTCGTGTCAAAACCTCAAATTGTGAACGTCGACACATCTTTTGTGCTAATAAAGAATAATAAAGGTACAAAAATAATACTTGCGTTAATATACAGACCTCCAGCTCAATCAGTGCAAACTGACCGAGAAATTTACGAACAAATTGCAGATGTAAGTAACTCACAAGATACCGTAATTTTTGGCGACTTTAATTTACCTGTGACCAAGTGGGGCGATACTCTTACTTCACACTCCGGACATGACTTGTATACGAACTTGCAAGAGAGTTCGCTTTATCAATTTGTTCGAATGCCGACCCGTGGTAATAACGTTCTTGACATTGTACTTGCAACAAAAGAAGAATTGATAGAGAATTTGAATGTTGGTGATGAATTCAGTAACAGCGACCATCGTACGATAACTTTCACTTTAAAGTTTACTAGTAACGAACCAAATAGTAGCATCGAAAAAGTCCCTAATTTCAAGAAAGCAAACTTCCATAAACTTAGAGCTATGTTTAAAGAAACTGACTGGAGCTTTTTAATTAACAATAACGACATAAATACATCTTGGAAGTTATTCGAAACCACTTACCTAAAAGCAGTGCAAGACTGCATACCATCGAAAATACGGCGTCCAGGCCATAATAATAAGCCCAAATGGTGGAATAAAGATATTTCAAACTGCCTGCTTGCTAAAAAATGTGCTAATGATAGATTAAAATCCTCACAAAATGACGAAGAACGGGTGAAATTTGTAGAGCTACGACGCAAAGCCAAAAAGTTAATTAAGCAAAGTAAAAAGACCTTAGAGTTACATATTGCGAATCAAAGTAAAACAAACCCGAAAGAATTCTATAGTTATATCAGAAAGAAAAAAGTAGTTACTTCAACTGTTGGACCGTTAGTCGATGAAAAAGGAGAATACACCAAAGACGAAGTACAAATGAGTAATGCCCTCAATACCTTCTTTGCATCAGTTTTTACAACAGAAGACCTCAGTGATATCCCTACACCATCGCCGATTCAGATTGATAATTCAGATGTTCTAAGCAATATCACCGTTACAGAGAGAGAAGTATTGAATTGTTTTAGATAAACTCAAGGTAAATAAAACGCCAGGACCTGATACAATCTCGCCTAGAGTTCTAAAGGAAGCTAAGAATGAGCTCTCCAAACCACTGACATTACTATTCAATAAATCCTTGCAGTCTGGAACTATGCCTGATCAGTGGAAGCTAGCCAACGTAACACCGATATTCAAAAAAGGCAGCAAATCCCTACCCAGTAACTATCGTCCAATTAGCTTAACCTCAGTTGTATGTAAAATGCTAGAAACGGTCATACGAGACAGACTCGTAAATCACTTGGAGGAAAATAACATACTTAAAGATACTCAACACGGCTTTCGTAAAAAAACGTTCCTGTTTAACAAACCTCTTAGACTTCTTCCACGATATCCTCAACCTCTACGATGAGAGTAAAGCTGTAGATATTATATACCTTGATTTTCAAAAGGCCTTTGACAAAGTTCCCCACAAACGGTTACTGCTAAAACTAAAAGCGCATGGAATACAAGACGGTGTGTTGAAATGGATAGAAAATTGGCTCAGCAACAGAAAGCAAAGGGTAGTCATAAACGGTAAGGCATCTAAATGGACCAATGTAAGTAGCGGGGTACCCCAGGGATCGGTACTAGGACCAATTCTCTTTCTAATTTACATCAACGACATAGATGAGGGTCTCACCTGCACAATCTCAAAATTTGCTGACGATACAAAAATTGCAAATAGCGTACTCTCAAAAGAACAAGTTGACGATATGCAACACAATCTAGATAAATTGTCATGTTGGGCCCAAATTTGGCAAATGAGTTTCAATGCGGATAAATGTAAAGTACTACATGTCGGATACCTAAATGAGAAAGCACACTATTCGATGAATGGCCACTCCGCTTAAGAATGTAAACAGAGAAACTGATCTGGGAGTAACAATATCGAGTAACCTAAAACCGAGTCAACAATGTTCAGAAGTTGTTAAGAAGGCAAACAAAATAATTGGCTTTATAGGCAGGTCATTTGAGCATAAATCCAAAGAAGTTATCCTAACCCTTTACAATTCCTTAGTCCGCCCTCTTCTGGAATACTGCGTTCAATCCTGGTGCCCTTATTACCAAAAAGATATAAACAAGCTAGAACGAGTTCAACGTAGAGTTACCAAAATGATACCTAGCCTAAAGAACAAACCATACGAAGAGCGTCTTAGAGAATTAAATCTATTTCCTTTAACCCAGCGCAGATTAAGAGGCGACTTAATTCAAGTGTTCAAAATCATCAAAGGCATCGACAATATGAACTGTAGTAAGTACTTCACTATCGACCAATCTAATTACACGCGGGGAAACGGTTGCAAAATTATTGGTAAATCTTTTAACTCGCACGAATCTAAGAATTTCTTCTTCAATCGAGTTGTCAACTTGTGGAATGGGCTTCCCCGAGACGTTATAGACTGCAGCACCGTTGATTCATTTAAATTCCGCCTAGACAAATATCTCGCATCAAACCCGCGACTGACTGCGTTTGTAAATGAATAACTTTATCCTCCCCTCAGTTACTAACCCATCTGTCCCCTACTAACTTCCTAGTCCTGCCACGTTAGTGGCAGGGCAGTAGTTCCCTTTCCAATGTTCCCTTACCCACTCTAAACCACTGTTTGGACACTTGATCCTCAGTGTTTTGGAGGACAAGCAACCTAGAAGGGTCACTAGATCTGTTGTTGCTTGATTTCCTTTGTACTCCTTTGTAAAGCAATAGGTAGCCAGACATCTAGAGAAGCAGACAGCACCAACATACGTCTATACTGTAAGCTCCTCCTGGGGGATATAGTGGTGGGGGGATCAGCTTACAACACCACCACCATCATCTCCATCACCACCACTATCACCAACACCATCACCAATACGACCACCACTACTACCACCATCACCACTACAACCACTACCACTACTGTACCACTACTATCACCACCACTACTATCATCATCACTACTACCACCACCACCATTACCACCAGCATCACCCCAATCACAACCACCATCACCCCAATCACCACCACCATCACAGGCTTCAACACTCTTAATACGGTACTTTAATTCCATAACTTTAGATTTGTACCCTGTGTGCTGCCGGAGGCGTGCGTTCCTCAAAGGTATTCAGACACTTAATGTGTCTTTGTTTAACTCTGTGTGTGTGTGTGTGTGTGTGTGTGTGTGTGTGTGTGTGTGTGTGTGTGTGTGTGTGTGTGTGTGTTTACAAAGATGGTGTTTTTATTGAAGCTATATTACCCGAATAGAAACCATTAACTTTTGTTTGACCACGGACCAGCAAACCCCCCCCCCCCCCCCCCCCCCCCCCCCCCCCCCCTCCCCCACACACACACACCAACTCGCTGGTGTAGTGACTAGCGTCTTGGACTTCCACCCAGAAGGCCCGGGATCGCGCCCACGCTCGGAGCATTAAGATTTTTCACAAGCACTGAGTCGTTACCATCCCTCATGAGCAAGGGGATGGACTATTATTATTATTATTATTATTATAACCCCTTAAACCCCTTCTACATGATAATATTAAGTTTCAGTGCTCATGACATTCAAGATAATGTCAATATAAGCCAGTGACCTACGTACGGCAAATTGTTGATATGGTATTAGTGTAATGGGAGTATGGGGCCCTAATCTTTATCCCTCCACATACAATCACGCTATTATCAGAATCTTCAAAACCTATGCAAACAAAAAACAAGACATTGATAAAACACATTATTTTAGTGAACAAATGTCGGATTAACTTTTGTAATTAGCGTTATTCATTCAATTACGAAGTGCCTGTCTGCCCGTCTCGCAAGATTACTAACAATCTTACTAACGAAATTTAACGAATCTTAGCTTAGTTAGAACCTTCATTTGGCCTAGATAAACATCTTAACTTTTGGTTGATATTAGATAATTAACCACTAACGGGTTTCAGGCTCCAATTAAATTGAAACCATAAACATCGACATTTTTAAATATTACTAGGTAAAATAAGAACGATTGTTGTGCATAAGCCTATATAAATGGATCAAATATTATTAAAATAAGAACGATTGTTGTGCATAAGCCTATATAAATGGATCAAATATTATTCAGCAAACTTTCGATTCATCTCAAACTCGCACCATTTTGTATTTCTACTCAATAGCTATGTGTATATAATTATGGTGTATGTGTGCGTGTGTGTATATGACTGAGAGTATGTGTGTAATTGTATGACTGTGTATGATTTGTGCACGCAAAACGCTAGTAGCAGAGTTACCCTGCAATTTGGGTTTTCTTTTAAACTGTCAATTTATTTTGTAGGCCTTGTTTATGGAGGACTATCTTATTTATCTCTAACTTGTTCCAGCCTCTAACACTCTAGTTAATTATTCTTTTCTGTAATCACCTGGCGAAAAAATAAATCCATTAGCAGCTGATTCCGTAAACATTAATGGAAAACCATGAAACTACTATTCAGTATATCTGCAACAATAATAACAAGTTTTCAGAAGTTAAGTTTATTAAGTATTCAGTATCCTTTCTGTTATAATCTTTAAGGACTGATATATACTACACTCATTTAATAAATATATTCCCTCAAATGACAGAGGGTGGTGGTGGCGATAAACTTATACTACATCAACTATAACCCCAGTATACACATGAACCACACATACAGTACATATAATGATACATTCACATGAACCACACACACACACACACACACACACACACACACACACACACACACACACACACTGCAATTATGTTCCCCAGAGTGCTGGAGTATTACTGAAGCTTGAATAATAAATAAAGTTTTTCCACCTATTATGATATCCAATCAAATCGGTAAAATATATATGTATCACACATTTAATCATACCAAGGTGAACCCCCAAATAACAGACCCGAAATACGTTGTTCATTTCCCTAGCTACAATATTTGTGTAACCAATCTAATTTGTTTACTGTTTGCAGATAAAATGGCTGGGTATAAGATGAAACCAAACTGGAAGCTGGAATATATAGTTTTCTATGTTACACACTACTCTAAGTCAGAGTCATTCAAGAAGACAAAACAATTTTGTACATCCTTCAAAATTAACACATCGTCCTCCAAGAGCCGTGTGCAGAGCTGGGTACAGAAGTTCGAGCGCCATGGCACGGTTATGAATCTCAATTCTAAGTCTGATGACCGTCCCACCAGTTCAAGGAAGCCTGGGATCGGTTCAGATTAAGTTATTGGGATAGTTTGACGATCTATAGAACAGAGTCCGAAGCGCTCTCTCAGGCGTCGCAGTCAGTCTTTGAACATGAGCTATGGAACACTCAGAAGAGTTATTGTGGATGATTTCAAGAAATACTCATACAGGATACAGACTAAACAAAAACTCAGTGGCTGATAAGACCAAGAGTAAGGAGATGGCTGGGAAGTTGCTGACCAAGATGGAAAAAAGTGAGAGATTCCTGAATTTGCTCTGAACATCAGAAAAGGCCCACTTAGATCTGGAAGGAAAGGTTAATTCAAAGAATAATGTCTTCTGGGGAAGTGAGTAACTTGAAGCGGTTTCAGAGACCTCTACATTTAAGCAAAAGCACTGTTTGGGCAGTGATTTGGGAGAGAGAAGTCATCGAGACATTTTGTATTCAAAGAGCATGGGCAAAAGGGGCATTACATCAAGGTACTTGAAGGATTTTGAAAGGAGTTGGAATCACTCTAACCATCACTACTACCTCACTTCTGATTCCATCAAGATGGACCAAGCTCCCACACCTTCATTATACCAAGAGATATTAGAAATCACTTTGGAAGAAGGGTGATCAGTCTTAAACCCGATTTTGAGTGGGCACACCATAGCCCGGATTTGAGCCCAGCAGATTATGTTTCGATGGTGGTACTCTAAAAACAGTGTTGGCTAGCAAGCAATCATTGAACTGAAAAAATATAATCAGGGAGGAGATGAGAGCCATTCCATGATGTGTTTGCAAAAACGTAATGGCTAACTTCACCTTGAGCCTCAAAACGAAATGTATGTATTTACAAGAGGGTTACTTGGATCAGGTCCTGTAATTTATCAACAGATCCTACATGCTGTGCTGTACATGTATTTGTTATTATTATATATATATATATATATATATATATATATATATATATATATATATATATATATATATATATATTTTTTTTTTTTTTTTTTTTTTTTTTTATGTGGATGAAGGATACAAAAGACAAAGCTGCCTACAACAAATATCCCCCCAAGGTTGAAAGAGTGATAGAGAGCAAAAATCAAGGTACGTTAGAGGTAATTTAATTGTGTTGGAAAGAAGTGTGATTTTTAAATACATCATGAACTAATTATGGCTGAAGTTACATTGACTTTGAACAAAAATTTAAAACACTATACTGTTGTAACCTATTTATTTTTGGTTCACCCTGTGTTAGTAAAGAAGCACCCACACATAGAGGCAACAGTCACCACAACAATCAACAATACACACAACCAAACAGATACACAACCAGCTTCTTACCTTTATTCAAATCATGTAAGTGAAGAGATTAGCCCAGTAGGAGTCTGTTGTAGCCTATACCTTCTTCAGATTTCAGTATTGTGTGTAAGTCCGGAGTCCGTAAATCCAACAGGCACTGATAGAAGCGGATTGAATGTAAAGTTAGAATATGGTTTGCAGAATATCAGGAGACCTTCTTTCACTGAATTCTACTGATGTGCGATTTACTGAGTTACAGATACTCAGACCTTGCGGTCTCTACTAGGTGGTCCGGCCTTAATACTACTAATTTGTACACAACTAAAATTACCTTTTCAAATATGTTACGTACACAACTAAAATCACCTTTTCTCAAATAAATAGCATAGTTTTAAACTACAGTATTAAAAAAATCTCAAATAAACATCGTAGTTTGTACACAACTAAAAGCACCTTTCTCAAATAAATGATCATAGTTCGTACACAACTAAAATCACCATCATAAATATTATTACTTGTACACAGTTAAAATCACCTTTTCAAATATACAGTATATCATAGCTTGTTCACAATTAAAATCGACCTTCTCAAAATAATAGCATAGCTTGTTGTTGTTGTTATTTGCGCACTCTCTTATCCAGGAGTTCGTTTTTTGAACGATGGCAGTTTCATTTTTTTTGTAACCCTCTTCGTATTACTTATATATTTCTTTTCTCAAATTAATGATATTATCCCTCCTTTTCAAAGCGTGTAGGCTACACAACTAAAACAACTTTCTCAAATATATATCACAGTTTGTAGGCTACACAACTATAAATGCACCTTTCATCATAGACAGTTTATCGTTCAGCAAAAAAAAAACACAGCTTGCATTCAAACTTACAATCTAACAAAACTTTACCATTGGAGACAAATATTTCAAAGAAATTGCAATGTTTCAGGACATGCAATGATGCAAATCAAAGTTTGTCAAAGTATGTAACCTACCGGGATGAATCAATCAAAGCACATAATAGATTAATATTTAGAAATCAAAAATTACCATTTATTAACATATAGCCTACAGCCTACTGAAATTTAACAGTAAAAATTATAATTATACATGTTTCAACGGTATAAATCTATGAGGTTTCTACTTCATTTCATAGCAAATAGACAATATATTTCACTGGTTTTCTAAATATGTATGCAAAATCACTGTGAATGACCATTATAAGTATTAGTTGCCCAACACCATAACGTATAGAACGCCTCACTACCAAAATATGCCGCTCTTTTCAAAAACAGCTGTTCAAATTTCGGCTCCAAAACAGATGTCGGCATTTTTTTCTGCATGTATCAATATATCCAGATTTTTTTCCTCGCTGATCAAGTGGAAGGATGTAACTGAGCCTGTGTGGGAGAAGTGGAATGGGAATAGTTTGTATATCCAGACGTTTAAGTGACAACCTGTGGAGTTAGGTTTGGTGCGTGTAACACATGTTGGTAACTTTATATACTAACTGGCAACTCCACAGCCAGTTACCTGTTCAGGTATCTCTCCCTCTCTCTCTCTCTCTCTCTCTCCTGACGCCTTAACCCCTTATGTACCGGCGACAGCATTTGTATTTAATTTCTGGCTACTACTAATCGATTGTTTTCAGTTTAGGAAGGATCTCTAGCAGTGTTAAGGTTTCGAACTATCTCAATCAACCCTTTTATCTACCACAGATCCTTCCTAAGCTGCATAAAATCGTCTTAATATAGCTAGAATAAAACTACAAAGACCTCGCCGGTACAGAAGGGGTTAATCTCTGAAGAGGTGGCCACGAACAAACCCCTTAATACAGTATATACCGTAGGCCTATATGATTAAACAAATAAGACATGTTAACTTCTAGATGTTACAACTGCTCGTATTTGACTTGGTTATAAATATTATTGAGAATGTAAATTACCTTCATATGTAACTAAAACTAAATGTACATTTTATGCGATCAAATGTACGCACCCATTTCGAAACATTACGAAATAGAATGTGAACAGATTCAGCAATTCAGAAGTCCATCAACAAAACATTTTAGAGATATGGCAAAATAGTTATTACACGAGGATATTCTTTCAATGATCTTGGAAATATATCCAGAATGTACTTACATATTGTAAGTATATTGCCATACCTCGTGCATATGACGACTTGAACATAAGCCTACCTGTAATGTAATCTATGTAATCACGGCCAAGTGTGCAACTGTGCGATGTAATGGGGTACAGAACACGTTCAATATATATATATATATATATATATAAGTTTTTTGTTTACCTTTGCCTATTATGCACCTTTGTAAAGCCTTAATTGGTGCATATTAAACATATAAAATATCTCTCTCTCAAATCAAATTATATCTGTTAAACTAAATAAACTTGGTGAATTTATCTAGCATTAGGAAGATTTGAAATAGGTCTAGTAGTAAAAAATAGGAAGTAGGCCTACAATAACAATAGGAAGTAGGCCTACAATAACAATAGGAAGTAGGCCTACAATAACAATAGGAAGTAGGCCTACAATAACAATAGGAAGTAGGCCTACAATAACAATAGGAAGTAGGCCTACAATAACAATAGGAAGTAGGCCTACAATAACAATAGGAAGTAGGCCTACAATAACAATAGGAAGTAGGCCTACAATAACAATTTAACTAAATATTTTACAAAAATACAATTCCATTAATTCCTTATGAGATACGTAATCTCTCTATATTGGAAGCATGGCATTTTATAGCCACCTAAATTAAATATATTTGTATCAAAGTCGCCTCAGTTGTATGTGTATTATTCTCTCTATTGCATAACTTATAGTTTGATATCAAATTATAACGTTAGAATTCTAGATTCCTGACAATGAAAGGTAATGAAACATAATATTTCAATAAATAAGGGAAATAATTCTAGTAGAGGTGATGTATATAATAGGTTGAGAGAGATTTAGCTAAGGACTCCCAAAAGGCTATAACCAATTTGCTCTCCGTTCATTTAAATTTGAAGGCCTATAGTTTTTTGCTTTTCTCTTTCTCCCTCTTCAAATTATTACGCCTTTTTATATTTTTACTGTATTCTATGATTCTCTTCTGATCTATTTTCTCCCTTTCTCTTCCTGTTTTAATTTTGTTCGCTATCTTTCTGACTTTAAATAACCTATTGATTATATTTTACCTGGTTATCTAATTACCTAGTGGGGCCATACTAACCGGTGACCAGTAAGGGCCATTTTATATTTTCATTAAACCATGGTAATAGCTTTCCCTACGACCTTTCCCGACCCAGATTGACCCTTATCGCTTATCTGTATAAGGGTCAATCTGGGTCGGGAAAGGTCGTAAAGAAATCTCTTACCATGGTTTAATAAAATGGCCGTAAGTATAGCCTACTGGACAAAGGAAGGTTAGGCCCAGATATTAAACACAGATACTGCAGTCACACAAGCGAGCAGTACTATACCCTATTCCAAGTAAGTATACGCCAAACATTTTCAACGTTAACCTCCATAACTCACAATTCACAAACAACTAGAATAATCGAGCTAATATTTCTACAGTTTGGGAAACATCAACCAGGGAATAGGTGTGGAAACTTAGAGCCTATTTGCACTAGCCCCTTTTTAGTTACAGAGGTTACAGTTCACGATATCTGGACTACTACTTTGAAAGTTTGGAACAGGTTATAGAATTATATTTATTATTGTCAATGATTCCGGGGCCACTACTAAATATTAGGTTTTCCTTCTTCCCTCAGGGACTCAAACCTATAATATGTGATTAGCCTATGTCTGGTTGAATGTATCTTCCAGTCTATATTATTATTAAAATAGGGATTCGCACCAAGCCTAAAAAGACTATGTAGCACCAAAAGAAACTTTGTGGAAAAAAAAACATCAGAGTTATTGTGGGGCTGGGCGCAATACGGAGTAGAGGATAAGAAGACTAGGAAACACTAATTAAAGAAGCTGAAGGAGACGGGTATGGAGGAAAAACCGCATAAGATGTGGGAGGGAGAAAGTGGGGGACTCTCCAAGCATATCGGCTAAGACAAGGGGGCGATTAAGGGAGGATATGAAGGGGAATGCCCGCCGTCAGGCATTGGAGAAACGCGGACAGACGATCAGGAGATGCTGGACAGACACTGGAATATGGCAGCAAGGACAGAGCGTGGGGACATCACAGGACATCAAATGACCATGTGTGAGCCTGGTGTGGCCGAGCCGAAGACGGGCTAGAGCGGTCTCCCATCGACGATTGCGATGAGAGGAAGACTTCCAAGGTAGGACGGAAGGTTTGACAGAACGCAGTTTGACATCAGACACCCTCATGGAGGTCCATTCATCCTGCCAGCGCTGACGTAGTAATTGAGTAACACGCGGGAAGTAATCAGATGCAAGAATACGCCGTGGCACGAGTCGGTGAGAGGTAATAGCAGAGCGGGCGAAAAAATCAACCCACTCATTGCCAGGCACTCCAACATGACTCGGGACCCAACAGAAAGACAGGGACTTCAATTTAGTAGCGATGCGGAACAACCATTCCTGAATCTCCAGCACTAAGAGGTTAACAGCGGGAATAGACTGAATACTCTGAAGAGCACTAAGGGAGTCACTAAAAATTACAAAGGTATGCAGGTGTGAACAAAAAATAGTACGTAGGGCAAATAAAATAGCAAATAACTCGGCCGTAGAGACACTAGCACATGATTGGATGTGACGTTGGAAGGTCCGGTCCGGGAACACAACCGCAAACCCTGTACCGGCGGAGGTCTTGGAACCATCAGTGTACACTGGAACGGCTGAAGAGTGGTGTAGCATATGTTCCGCAAACTGAGCATAAAGCAACTGTGGGGTTGAAGAGGCCTTAGAGGGGGGAAGGGCAGCTGTACAAATGGTAGGGCGAGGGAGTAGCCATGGGGGGAACGCTGACTGTCGGAGGGGTAGCACCGATGGAATGGGAAAAGAGAAGGAGGCTAGTAAAGCAGAGACCCGACCGGGGAACGAAGTAGCAGACACTGACGGGGCTAAGCCGGAAGCCGTGGGAGGAAAACCAGCCGAACTGTGTTGCAGAAGGCGAAGATGACATCGAAGGGTCAGTTTATCCCGCCTGGATGATAGCGGTGGGACACCTGATTCAGCATAAAGGCTAATAACCGGAGTAGAGCGAAAAGCCCCTAGCGACAAGCGCAGACCGTGATGGTGAAGGGAGTCTAGGCGCTTAAGGTTTGTACGTGCAGCGGAGGCATATACCTGGCAGCCATAATCGATCTTGGAGAGAATAAGCATTGTATGGAGGCGCAGAAGAGTCGTCCGGTCCGCACCCCAAGACAAGTGGCTAAGGGTTTGTAAGAGTTGAAGCCGTTGGGTGGTGGAGGTCAGTAACGAAGTAATGTGCGGGTACCATGTCAACCGAGTATCGAAAATGAGACCTAAGAATGGAGCTGAGGACCTGTAAGGCAGAGGGCGGTTATACAACGTAAGAACAGGATGCGGGACTGTATGGCGTTTTGTGAAGATGACGGCACATGGTGGAGAGGGTGGAACAGAGGGAGAGAGAGGGGGGAGGAGAATAGAATTAGCGGGGGAGGTGGAACTGGGTCAGGGAAGGGATGGAGGAGGAGGTGAACCTGGTAGGAGGCAGAGAGGGAAGAGAAACAAGGAGGTGGATTCAAATATACTGTGCTACTACACTAATATAGATGGAATAAACAGTAAAAAGGTAGAGTTAGATAATATATTAAGAAAAGATCAACCACAGATAGTCTGTTTGACAGAGACAAAGCTGAACCAGGACTTTGACAGCAACATAGTGTTTAGTGAAGGATATAATATATGGAGATATGATAGAAAGGGTAAAAGGGCAGGTGGAGTGGCAGTATTAGTTAAGAACCCTGTGACAGCAAAGCACGTGGAGTTAAATAATGACAAGGCAGAAATAATGGCAGTTGAACTCAATGATATAGAAGGAAAAAAGCTAGACATAGCAGTAGCTTACATGCCACCAAAGACCAGAGCATGGAGGGAGTTGGAGTTTGAGGAGATGGTAGAGGATATGATTCAGTCGTTGAGAAGATTGCTTTTAAGGAAGAATCGATTGATCTTGGTAGGAGATTTCAACTGTAGTGAGGTTGATTGGGAATTGGGAGATGCAGGGCCAAATCAGAGATCTTGGGGAAGTCGGCTAGTGGAGTTGGTTACGGAAAATGTACTTGCACAACATGTGAAGGAAAATACAAGAATGAGGGGTAATAACGAACCTTCTAAACTCGATCTGATTTTTACAAAAGATCCTCACGAAATTAGTGATATAAACTATCTATGTCCTGTAGGTAAAAGTGATCACCTATTACTAAAATGGAAGTTGACCTCGAGTAATGCCAATAGATTAGACAATAGCTACATAAATGACAGATTAAATTATAGTAAAGCTGATTATGTATCCTTGAAAAGATATTTATTTAGAGGGAGTAGATTGGGATCTTATTTTGAAGGAACGGGACGTACAAGGTAAATATAGTAGATTCCTCGAAATTTATAGAGTAGGAACCAATCTGTTTGTCCCAAGATATAAAACTGGAAATTTTACTAAGCAAAAAGATTGGTTTAATTTGAAATGCAAAAGAGCTTTGGGTAGGCGTGATGCAGCTTGGGCTAGATTAAGAAGAAGGAACACTGAGAGTAATCGGAATAAATATAAACAGGAGAGGAATAGATATGTTAACATAATTAGGCAAGTTAAAATGAACTATGAGAAGAACATAGTAAATAAATGTGAAAGTGACCCTAGATTATTTTATAAATATATAAACAGTAAGTTGAAGGTACAGAAACAAATTACTAAATTAAGAGTTGATGCTAGGACGTATGAAAATGTATCGGACATGTGTGAGGTAATGAATAACAAATTGGGGTCAGTTTTTACTAGAGAGGAAGGTTTTGACGAACCACAGGCGGGAGTACTGGAGAGTGGTCTTAGTAAGATTGAAATAACTAGAGATGAGCTGTTATCTGCGATGAGAGGACTTGAAGTAAGCAAAGCTATGGGACCGGATGAAGTGTCTGCCTGGGTTTTAAAGGAGTGTGCAGAGCAATTAGTGGAGCCAGTGAGGGACATAATTCAAGCTTCCTTAGATAAAGGACAGGTTCCTGTTGAATGGAAAAGAGCTAATATCATTCCGATATACAAGAATGGAAACTCTGAGGACCCTCTAAACTATAGACCAGTTTCACTTACTAGTATTGTATGCAAGATTTGTGAAAAGCTAATTAGGAAGAGATGGATGAAAATGTTGGAGAGAAAGAAGATAATAACCCCAAAGCAATTTGGATTCAGAGAAGGGACATCTTGTGTTACCAGTTTGCTATGTTATTACAGTAGGGTGATAGATGTACTCCAAGAAAGAGGCGGATGGGTGGACTGTGTCTACTTAGACCTTTCCAAAGCATTCGATAAGGTACCACATAAGAGATTGTTATCTAAGCTTGAGACGCTAGGATGTGTCAGGGGGAGTTTGCTGAAATGGATGGAGAGCTATTTAACAGATAGGGAAATGAGGACCAACATTAGAGGAACTTACTCATCGTGGCGGAAAGTTGAGAGTGGTGTGCCGCAGGGATCTGTGTTGGCACCTCTCATGTTCCTTATGTACGTGAATGACCTGCCGATAGGCATAAACTCTTACATGTCAAGGTTTGCAGATGACATAAAAATTATGAGACAAATAACAAATAAAAGTAGTTGTGAGGAGCTGCAAGGGGATTTAGATAAAATATACGAATGGAGCACCAAGTGGAAAATGAAATTTAATATAAGTAAATGTCATGTGTTAAATATGGGAAGAAGTGTGAATAGACCAAATTGGGAGTACAGGATGGGAGATAATATAATTAGCAAGGCCGAAAAAGAAAAAGATTTAGGGTTGATTATACAAGATAATTTGTCGCCAGAGAAACATATTAACAAGCTCTTTAGCGGAATGTATGCAATGGCCGGGAATATGAAAGTTGCTCTGAACTACTTGGATGAGACCATGGTAGCGAAAATTATGAAGAGTATGATTAGGCCAAGATTGGAGTATGCAGCAGTGGTGTGGTCCCCACATCTAAAGAAGCATATTCACAAGTTAGAAAGAATCCAGAGAGCAGTCACTAGATTGGTTCCAAGTCTCAGAGAACTGCCATATGAAGGGAGGCTAGACAAATTAAATCTACCGAGTCTAAAAGAGAGGAGAGAGGGGAGACATGATAATGATGTACAAATGTACCCGGGGGCTGGAGAGGCTGGATAGGGAGGATATATTAATTATGGATACAGGAATAACTAGAGGCCACAGCTACAAAGTAAAAAGACCTACCTGCAAGAACGATATCAGGAAGTTTAGCTTCCCCTATAGATGTATTGACAAATGGAATGGGCTGGAGGAGGAGGTGGTAGGGGCAAGGAACATCCATATTTTCAAGAAAAAATTGGATAAAAAGTAGACTGAGAGACGGGACAACACGAGCTTAGCTCAACTCCTGTAAACTACAATTAGGTAAATACAATTAGGTAAATACAAGATTTCGAGGGCGAAAACCGAAAACCATGGGCCGTAGCCCACTGCGCAGCTGCATCAATGGCCTTCTGCATGAGATTTTGTAGGGCAGCGATATCCAAACCCCCAGCGTAAATAGCGAAGTCGTCCACATAATAATAATAATAATAATAATAGTTCTTAAAGCTAGCGCATGCTAAGCTAGCTAAGGATAGCTCAATAAGGCCGATTAGGCGTATTTCCATTGGGGTCCTGTACTACTACCCCATCCCTTTGCTCATGAGGGATGGTAACGACTCAGTGTTTGTGAAAAATCTTTAATGCGCCGAGCGTGGGCGCGAACCCGGGCCTTCTGGGTGGAAGTCCGAGACGCTAGTCACTACACCAAGCGAGCCGCTTGAAGCACGGACACCAAGAGGGAGAGAAGAAATAATACCATTAATAGCTAGGATAAAAAGGATGGTACTAAGAACACAACCCTGTGGGACACCGTCGTGTTGGGGGTATGTTCGTGAGAATGTATTCTGAAGCTTGACTCGGAAAGTACGATCACGGAGAAAGTTCTTCAAGAATACTGCCATGTTGCCAGACACACCAGCACGTAAAAGGGTATGAAGGATGTTGTAGTTCCAGGCAGTATCATAAGCTTTTTCAAGATCGAACAATACAGCTAAAACTGACTTAGTGTCCGAAAAGGCGTCGCGGATAGACGTCGCCAATCTCAATAATGGGTCCAAAGTACTACGGCCCTTGTGAAAGCCATATTGAAAAGGTGACAGGATGGCTCTTGATTCTAGGAGCCACATTAAGCGGGAGTGAACCATGCGTTCTAATAATTTGCCTACACAACTTCCCCCAACAGGGGAAGAGGGTTGTAGGAACGCTAAAAGCAGTAACAAGAAATAGGGTGGTCAGTATGGAAGTGAAGAAGTCCTTGCATGACAGTGTGGTAATCCCGACACTGACTTACGGAAGCGAAGCATGGACGTTGGTTGAGAGACTCAGACCAAGAGTGAGAGCAGTGGAAATGAATTACTTAAGGAGTGCGTGCGGAGTTACATGGAGGGATAGACAGACTAATGAGGAAGTAAGGAGGTGGTGTGGTGTGGAGGTAGATGTGCTGGAAAGTGTGAAAAGGAACAACTTGAGATGGTTCGGCCATATGGAACGTATGGAAAGCGAGAGAATGACTAAGAGGGTGTACGAGAGCGAGGTGGAGGGACAGAGGGGGAGAGGTAGACCGAATATGAGGTGGAAGGATGGAGTGAGGAACTACATGAATGAAGGCGGTGCTGGTTGGGGGGAGGGGCGTCGACTGACTGGGGACAGAGGTGCATGGGGCGGTTCGTTCGTGGCCACCCCTTCGGGGATCACGGCGTCAGGCAATAGATAGATAGATAGATAGAACTGACCAGGGCAATGGGACGGTAATCTGCTGGTGCATGGCCCGACTTACCCGGCTTAAGGAATGGGAGAAGGATGGCATGTCTCCACTCAGCCGGAAAAAAGCCTGTGGACCACAGACGGTTATAGATGGATAAGAGAAAGCCAAGCGCAGGTGGAGATAAGTGCTTCAGCATCAAGTAATGGACACCGTCAGGGCCTTCACATGTATCCTTACAGGCTCCCAGGCTAGACTCAAGCTCAGCCCGGGAGAAGGGGGCATTGAAAAACTGATCAGATGATAAGGCGAAGTCAAGTCGCTTAAGTTCAGAACGGCGTTTATGCATCTGGAAGGAGGGCGGGAGATGGGAGCCAGTGCTAACATCACTGAAATGTTGTCCCAACATATTGGCCACCAGAGACGGGTCGCCCACAATGCCAGTATTGGTATGGAGGACTGGGGCCGGCATAGACGCATGTTTCCCTGCAATCTTCCTGACGCGAGCCCAGACTTGCGGAACAGGCGTATCTGCGTTGATAGTAGAGGCATACGACATCCAGCTAGATTTTTTTGCAGAGCGGATTGTACGACGGAAGACGGCATTAGCCTGTTTGAAAAGAGTATATGCATGATCCCGCTCATATGGAGCCTTTTTTCCGACGGAAACTCTTCCACTTGGCTCTTTTATTGCGTAAAGCCGAAGTGCACTGAGCAGTCCACCACGGTACACACTTAGAAGACATACTCCGAGAGGTGCGTGGAATACAAGTACTGTATAGGCAGCATGGAGCACAAACATCAGGAAACTGGTAAGCATGGCATCAGGGTCCGGGAAAGCAGGGGTCGGATTAGGCGGAACGGCAAGATCAGCGAAAGATGTCCAGTCGGCACGATCGAAACACCAACGGGGAGGGCACGGCACTGGGCAGTAAGACGTAGGGGAGAGGACAATCGGGAAGTGGTCAGTCGCACAGTAATCATTAAAGACCTTCCAAGTAAAATCCAAGGATAGTGTAGGGGAACACAGAGACAAGTCAATACATGAGAAGGTACGGGCGCCGCTATCAAAATGCGTAGAGGAACCAGTGTTTAAAAGAAATATATCGTGCGTACGAATCAGAGCCTCAAGGGAACGACCTCGTGTATTAACGGTAGAGTCACCCCACAGGGAATGCCTGCAATTAAAATCCCCTAAAAGGAGGAAAGGTGGAGGTAATAGAGAAAGGATCCTGTTTAATTCTGGAACATCGATCGGGATCGAGGGGGAAAGGTATATGGAAACTACTGTAAGCCAGCGTGAAAGGAACACTCTGGCAAGCGTGCATTTAAGAGAGGTACGGATAGTTAACGGAGACACTGGGACATCATGATGTACGAGGAGGCAAGTATCATACTGGGATTGGGGAGAACTTATATAGGAGTAAAAAGGTATGGGGGGGGGGGGGCATTAGATAAACGCGATTCTTGTAAACTAATAACAAGTGGGCTAAACCTAGAGATAAGGTAACGAAGATCAACACGATGTGCTGCAAAACTACGAATGTTCCATTGTAAAATGGACATTAAAAAGACAAAAAAGATTAAAAAGAAGACGCGGACAAGAGGGAAGAATATACGGACACTATATACAACATATTTACAAAACACAGTTAACACCGTGGGTGGAAAATATAGCCAAGAGAGGCTAAGATGGGAAATAATAGCAGGAATTGGAGAAGACGTTGAAGGGGAAGACTGGAAACCGGGGGGGCATAGGGAGGTCTAAAAGAGAAAGAGGAGAGGAAGGAGGAGGGCCGGAAGAGGTAGGAAGGACGGACGGCGGGTGGGAAGAGAAGGAGGGGGTAAGGGCAGGAGAAGGAAGAGGGGGAGGGTCAGGAGGAGGAAGAGGAGGAGGGCCCGGAGGAAGGCCAGAAGGGGGAGTGGAGGAAGAGGACGGGGCAGGGGAAGGCGGGAGAGGGGTAGGGGGGAGAGAAGAGGGGGTAGGATGAACTTCGGCATGAACAGTTGAAGGCGGTGGGTGGGAAGAACGGATAAATTCATCAATCTTAGGTAGGGTTTCGTAGGAGAAATAGAGGGACGCAGTGACGGGAGGAGAAGGAGACTGGACGGAGGGAGGAGAAAAGGAAACAGAAGGAGAAGTAGGCGACTTCTTCTTCTTCTCGCAGGGACTTGAGTTCCGCACATCACGGAGACCACCCTTACATTTAAAAGAGGAAGCAGGAGAGGAAGAACGGAGCGCAGGAGCCCGTTTGGTAGAGGAGAAGGGAAGTTTAGAGCGAGTAGGAGATTTGGGGCGACTAGAAGAGGAAGATGACGGAGAACGGGGGGGAGGCTTGGAACGGTGAGAGCGTTGAGGGAGACTAGAAAAGGAGGAACAAGGAAGAGAGCAAGATGAAGGGGCAGAAGTAGGAGGAGGACTGAGAACAGAGAAAGTGTTAGACAAAGGGACAGAAAAGGAAGAGACGGAAGGACGAACGGAGGAGACAGAAGAGGAGGAAGGAGAAAATCTGGGAGAAGCACCGGTAGAAGGAAGAGAGGCAGATGACGAAACTGGTGCGACCGGGGGGACGGAGGGAGCGGAGGCGGTGGAAGGAACTGAGGAACCAGAAAAAGGGGGGGGGCATGGTAGAGGGAGGCGAAGAAGAGGAGGGAGGAGACAGAGTCTTGGAAAATGACTGAGGGGTGAAGTCCAAGCGACGAGCCTCTTGGCGGGCTGCGGTGAGCGTAAGGCCGTGTCTCGCTTTGAGGACAGCAACCTCAGACTCGAACAGATGAACGGGGCAAATCTTAGAGTCGGCCGAATCAGACCCGCGGCAATTAAGGCAGAACTGGGACGTTGACTGACATTCTCCAACGGCATGTCCGGACTGCGCACAGCGCGGGCAGAGTGGGCTCTCAGCGGCTGTACGGCAGAACTTCGCCGGGTGGCCGAAACGCCAGCAGCTGCGACACTGGAGTGGACGGGGAAGAGACGCAGTCACGGGGAGGCGAGTACCACCGACAATAACATGGGCAGGAAGGGAAAGTCCATCAAAAGAGATCTTGGCAATGTTAGCGGGATGGCGGCGAAGGTCGCGAGGAGGGATAGTGTAGCATACCACACTAACTACCTTGTGGTCTTGAGCGACAACGATGTCCTTGATGAGGTCGGCGCAATCCGCGAATGGACGACCCCCGAGACGGATGGAAGCGGGGATCAGGACAGTCCCTGTACAGGAGTTGAGTCGTTGATCTTTTTGAGCCGGGATGGGGGTGCCAGAACAATCGACGAACGAGGACATAGCAGTAGCCTGAAGTTCGTTTTGGACGGTAACAAGACGGGAGGCATCATGGCGGGAGTGGAAGGTGACGTCCTTTCCCACCTGTTGAAGGAGACGCAGGTGGAAGAGGAGGTCATCACCGGCTAGAGGCGCAGATGCAGGGATGGAGAAAAACTTAGTAAAGGAAGGAGGTGCAAAGAGAGAGGACAGAGGGAGGACCGAGGAGCGAGGACGAGAAGAGGACGAAACTGGAGAAGTAGAGGAAAGAGAACGAGGGAGGGAGGGCAGAAAAGGGACGAGGGTGACATGACTAGAGGGAGAAGAGGAAGACGCAGAAATAACTACAAGAGAGGAGATGAAAGCCTGGGTAGTGGAGGGTGGAGAAAGACGTGACGAAGACGGAAGGGTAGTAGAAGGATTCGGAATGGTAATGGACGAGAGGGACGAGCGACGATCGAGGGATATTTCAGCGGGCCGGTCGAGAGCACCCAAAACCATCCCCGACTCACCGTGCTCCCGTGGTGAACCGGACTGACAGCCAGACAACAGACCCTCAAGTGGCAGGCTGCATGCCACAAGGGGCTCACTCACCGGAACCACTAAAGCAGAAGCCATAAACAGGGAAGAACAGGGAAAAAAGCATACGTCGTCACCATAGCAAGAGAAAAGGGGGTAAAGCATGGAAGAAGATACTGCGGTTACCAGGTGCCCCTGGCAACGAAAGGGAGAAAGACCTCCGCAGGGCCACGAAACCCAGAATGCGGCCAATTGAGATGGGACAGGTCTCGGCTTTGAGCTAGGGACCTTGTACAACCCGGGCATTTGTCCTGCAGCTTTGTCCCACGGAGAACGGGGCCGGCGTAGTCACCTGACACACTCACTGGGAAGAGAGAAGGGACTCAGAAACCCCAAAGCAACCCTATAGTGCCTATCCTCCAGCAACGAGCCTTGCGAGCCCTGGCCGGCAGCACCTGTCGCCAGGTGGACTCTGCCAACTCAGCAGTTATCAGAGACACCAAGGCGAAGCCCTAAGGAAACTAGAACCTCCGAAGCAGTTAAAGAGAAAGGAAGGAAGCAAACAGGGAAGTCAACCGGAAGGGAAGGGAGGGACGGGACCACAAAAGTTCAAGGGTGGGAGACCGGCCTCTGATGGCAGCCCCAGGAGAAAGCGGAAGAGTGAAAAACGAAAACTAGAAAGGAGGAGAAAGAAAAGGACATGACAAAATTAGTTGGAGGTGATAGGGAGAGCGGCCAAGAACCTTGGCCGCTCCACCTACAAGCCCGGAAGCCCCCAAACGGCGGCAACGAGTCGTGTGGCAAGGGGGATTCCAGTCTATAGGTTATCATTTAGTCAACATGAAAGCAAAACTATCAACAAAGGCCAACATTTGTAGAAACAATACAGTATCAAAGTTGAATAGTTCCTCGGTAGCATTCAAGGAGACTACTGCAGGACTCTTCTTCTTCTTCTTCTTACCTCTGACCGGGTATAGGCTATCCTAGTGTTTACTACCCTATACCCCTTTGAAAGGACATTAGCCTAACCTAACAACCTTACCTAACCTAACCTAGTATTATAGGGGCGGTGCCGCCCCCACACCCCCGTTTTGACTTAGATTTTTGGTGTATTTGTCTGTGAAGTGGATATTTTTCAATTTGTTGATAACGAAAATCCTCCATGCGGACTAGGCCTATATGGAGAAAAATATGGCGAATCTATTGGTGCCTATTTTCCCTAATAAATTGTTTCTCATAACGTCGCACTAGTGTCCTTGAATATTATCTTTTTTTGTTTTACATGCTTCTAACTGGGTGTGTTGGACTTGAATATTAAATTTATGTCCCCTCGTTCCAAATACTTGAGACATTGCTAAAATATCTGATGGTTTAATGAAACGCCACATGAAAATATGGGATGGATGTAGTTACCGGGTGTACCACTACCGAGTACCGACATACAACATAAATCATCTATAAATACTTATAAAATAAATACTTATCAATCTAGAATACTAGGTTAGGTTAGGTTAGGTTGTTTGGTTAGGGTAACGTATTTTTGTATACAAAGGCAGTCAAAATAGACGGGAACATGATGGTGAGCGTCCGCGTAGTGTAAACAAGACGGGCGGTACACCCGGTAACTACATTCTTGCCGAAAATACAATAACAATATAGTAGATCATGTCTCATCATTATAC
Organism: Paralithodes platypus; assembly: GCA_032716605.1. Lineage (NCBI taxonomy): Eukaryota > Metazoa > Arthropoda > Malacostraca > Decapoda > Lithodidae > Paralithodes > Paralithodes platypus. The sequence continues at coordinate 3,745,023 of CM064504.1, forward strand.
CTTTCACAGAGTATAGATTTGAGTCTGTAAAGTCTATCTGCATTTGAAGGATCGGGAAGTCTAATGATTTAATTGTAGGCTATTCAACTCGTATTGTCCATCCGAGTTGGTAATAGCCTAGGCTATATTGATGTTATAATTTTTGTTTATTTCTCTGGTCTGGTCAGGGCAGGTCAGGTGAAGCCGTGAAGGTATTGAGGAATAAGCCTTTACAACGAAATCTCTTTGCTACTTTCTACCTTTTCCTATTTTCTGAAGAGCGTAGATCGTAGTGTTGGAGAGATAGGAAGCTGTTGGAGTGGCTTTGTTGTGTGTGTTATTCAGGGAGATAGCCTTCTCTATTCATCCTAAAATCTATGAGCAATTATGCCGGGTTTCACCAGATCCCTATGGTATATTCAAGGATAAAATATAATCTAATTTATGTATAACCTATCTTATATCAATAGTAGTGTAAAGCGGTTTTAACTGTCACTTTCTATATTAGTTCTACAAATTATACAATAAATATCGGTCTTAATTTAATATATGGGTACTGTAACTTTTACACAACCCGTAGTTAGAGGCGCGTCATCTCGGTCTCACTTTTGTTTACAGCAAAATGGCCAAGACTTACGGAGACAAGCCCGTCAGCTTTCAACTAGAAGAACATGGAGAGTATTGGTGCATTGGCTCCGAGGTAATTATGAGATGTAGATGAAATATCGTGGAATAATGTTATACCATCCTTGTTACTGAAATAGTGTGTTGTAGGCTAAATGATGCTTCATCTTCATCTGCTTTCAGGTCGATGATGCCGTTGCTTCAAAGGAATATATTTCAGTGGCTACAAAGCTTATAGCTATTACTGAACTGTTATTTTGAAGATATGTTTGTAGAGAACTTTGCCAATAATTAATTGGGCAAGGATCATGATCAAAGAGCAAATAGGGGTAAAAATTTAAGAGACCCCGGTCACCCCGGACAGCCTTTTTACTAGCCTAGGCCTAGTTAATTTTTTTTTTTTTTTTCTTTGATATAGGCCTACAGTGTTGTTTAATACTGAGGACCATCGCATTTTAGTATTTTCAACATTAGCCTAACCTAACCGAAAACTAACCGATTACCGACGGTTTAAACCCAGCTCATGTTCCCTGTTTATGGGTGCGCGACGGTCTAAACCCAGCTCACGTTCCCTGTTTATGGGTACGCAACGGTCTAAACCCAGCTCGCGTTCCTAGTTTAGTTTTCGGTTAGGTTAGGTTAAGTTAGGTTAGGTTAGGCTAATGTTGAAAATACTAAAATGCGATGGTCCTCGGTATTAAACATACAGTCCGACGAAAGAGATCAAATTTGCACCCAGTCCTAAAATCTGATATAATCTTAAGTCAGTCCCATTGTTCCAAATATCAAGATCCACTTTTTTTTTTAAAGCCTAGGCTTACAGCAGGCCTTAACCTCGAATTGTTTTACAGGGTGGGGTTACTGTCCTTAGGACCTGAGTTAACACTTAACTTATAGACTAGCCTAGGCCTAGGCTATTCAGACATGATATGACTGATAAGGAGCGATTCATTCGCGGCCACCCCATCTTGGGGATGCACTTATTATCTTATATAATAGTATTCAATACCGGTACCGTAAAATGGGGTAACTTCGGACATTTTTCGATGTTTTTTAACAATTGCTCCCGAGTGTAAACACATTATAGAGATTTAACTAGGTCAAGTGATGTATGGTGATAGTGATGTGGAGAAGGCATATGATAAGATTAGTACGGGAGTTGCAGAAGCAGTGATGGAGAAACTAGGAGTGAGTAGGAAGATAAGGAACATGATAATGAATATGTATGAAGGGGCGGAGACAGAGATTGTGTGGAAAAATATTGCAGTGAAAGGAATCAGGAGAAGGAAATGGTTAAGGCAGGGATGTAACCTGTCACCACTAATTTTTGCAATGTGCATGGAGGAGTTGGTGAGGAGAATTAAGAGTAAGGGTCAAGGAGTGAAAATAGGGCAGTATAGGCTAGCAATTCTGACGTTTGCTGATGATGTTGTGTTGATAGCAGAGACAGAGGAAGATATGGGGGAAATGTTACAGGAGGCGGAAAGGTTTGGCAGAGACCTAGAAATGAAGTTCAGTGTAGAGAAAAGCAGTATGATAGTAGTAAATGGACCAGAGGCAGTAGAAATGAGGATAGGAGGGGAAAGAATAGAAACAAGGGAGGAAGTGAAGTATTTAGGGGTATGGATAGGGAGGGAAGGGCGACAAAGGACAATGAATGAGAAAATCATGAAGGTGGAGCAGTGTAGTGGGAAACTGTGGAATGTGACAAAAACCAGAGTAAATAAATATAAAATAGTAAGAGAGGTGTGGAAGGACTTTGAAGTGCCGAGAATAATGTACGGGATGAATGTGAGAGGGAGTACAGGGGGAGAAATAAATAGACTGGAGACGGGACAAAATAAAATAGGAAGAATGGGGTTAGGAGCAAGAAGGTGGACAGCAAATGAAGCAGTGAGAGGGGAGATGGGATGGAGTACGTTTGAGGAAAGAGTGGCGAAGGCAAAGTTGAGGTACAAGAGTAGGTTGGAGGATAATAGGTGGCCAAGGAGAGTGAATGAATGGGGGGAGGGGAAGAGTAGATGGGTAAAAGAGTGTAAGAGAAAACTGAAAAAAATAGGAGTGAAACAAAGAAGGGTGGGAGAGGAGTGGAGAGATGTAGGGAGTAATGCAGGACTAGGTCAGGGAAGGAGACTAGAGAAAGAGATAGGAACGAGAGTGAAGGAAGTAGGAAGACAGGAATGGAAGAGAAATATGGAGAAGAAAAGTACACTGATAAGATATAGAAGCAAGGGGAGACCGAGAAAGAGGAGTTCTATGACGGAAGTTGGGGAGCTGAACTACTGTTTAAGGCTAGGGCAGGAGCATTAGAGACAAATAGGAGAACATGGAGGTGGAATGGGGGGGTGAAAGAGTGTCTACAGTGTGAGGTGGGAGGGAGGAGAGTGGAAGAGACAATAGAACATATAGTGACAGAGTGCCAGGGGTATGCAGAGGAGAGAGATGGGTTGGAAAATGAGTTGAAACGGGTGGTAGGGGAGAGGAATGGGAAGAACAGAAAGAGGATGAGGATGAGGGTGTAAAATTTGTGTTAGGTCTCGGGACAGAAGAGGGGGTAGATGGGGAAATGGGGAAAAGAATGAAGGTAGTGAAAAGATTCCTGGAGCAGGTGTGGCAGAAGAGAAAACGGAATAGAATAGAATAGGGTGACGGGGGAGAAGGGGACCAGAGCGGGGTAGGAAGAAAAATTAGATTAAATAGTAGAGAGGGGAAAAGTTAAATTAAGGTAAGGAGAGAACAAGATATTGGGGGTTGGAGGAGGGGGTAAAATAAGGAGAGGAGAGTTCTGCTTAAGCTATATACTTCAATTCTTATACCCATATTCTTGGGCGGGTGCCCAACCCCGAAAGGGGTTGAAATAGGGGAGCTATCCCCCCGCCAAAGGCGGCTTTCTAGGGCCTTTCCTAGCTGATGCTGAGAGGATTGGGTTCTAGTCATGTGGTGATGGGCTGGTCTATCAGAGTGAGAACTGAGCGATCTCTGCCATACCCATAGCTTACTCTGACTGTTCCTTTTACTTATATATTTTCTAGATCTCAAGTGACGGCATCTCTTGCGTGGATTGACCTCCTAATCTACCATGATTGGAAGCCAAAGCGTCACATCTTTCCTTTGCCCTTCAATTTTCTCTTCATAATTGCTGAGGGGCACAGGGCCCTGGGTGGGGCTTTGGTTTCCCGGGCGTTTCCGCACCCTCCTCAGCTCCCCGCCATGGAGTGGCTTCGGTCACCCAGGCTTTATTGTGGTCGGCGGGGGGGGGTCTGTGGGGGCGCTCAGTTATGGCCTTGGCCTTGCTCGGGGCCTTGGGGCTGTTCGGCCAGGCAGCTTGGGGAAAAACAACAACAACAACAACAACTTCAATTCTTTTTCTTTAACTATCCTTTCTACGACTACATATTTTCTAAACTAATTCTTAAATCTAGCTCTAGCTGTTTCTGGAGAAGTCACCGGTGGATAGGTGAGCTCTAGCTTTGAAAAGGGACAGCAACTCCACAAAAAAAAAAAAAAAAAAAAAATCCAGGAAGCCTCCTAAAATTAACCACTATAATAAAAGAGCTATCCTTATCCTAAATGATGTCCGAAGTTTGCTTGAAAAGTTGAGAACTTCGGACATGTATGGATAACTTCGGACATAGGTGATTTCTTATGGAAAATTATTGCCAAGAAAGCTGGGCTAACTCCGGACAAACGGAGGAGAACTTCGGACGTACGTTCGTGGCCTTATTTCATTCATTTTTCGGCTCCTACTATTTTATATGAATATTTTATTATTGCTGCTTATTCCTGTCCGATGTTTAAGTGGAAAATGCACAGTCAATACTTTTAGGCCTGTATAATCAGTATAGGAGGGGGATATATACAATGTTTAACATATATTCTGTTTGGATCTGTTCTCGTTAGGCATTGAGCTCACTCTTAGAAAATATTGAGCAGGAAAAATAACCAATGCTGTCTAATCAATAACTCTAAAATTAACTTAAATTACTTAATAAGAGACACTTATTAAAAGTGTCTCTTTTTCTTCTGCTCTCATTTGGAAGGACCATATTACCAGTCTTGCTAAGGCAGCCTCCCAGAAGCTGGGTGTGCTCTACCGCCTTAGGGGGTTCTTTTCCCCTGCACAGCTTCTTGCTCTGTACAGGGGCATAGTGCGCCCTTGTATTGAGTATTGTTCACATGTGTGGGGAGGTTCCTCTCACACCACTCTCCTAGACAAAGTTGAAAGGAAGGCCTTTCGTATCATTAACTCCCGTCCACTCACCAACTCTCTGCAATCTCTCTCTCTCCGCCGCAATGTTGCATCTCTCTCGCTATTCTATCGCTACTATAATAATCAGTGTTCCTCAGAGCTATCCCAGTGCATACCACCTCCTTTACGTAGGGCACGTGGTACCCGTCTTGCAACTCAATCCCACCCCTACTCTGTGCAACTCTCCAACCCAAGAGTGAAACGTTACTCTCAAACTTTCTTCTACTCAACAGCTGAGCTCTGGAACTCTCTCCCAGAATCAGTCTTTCCCTCTTCCTATGACTTAAATTGCTTCAAACTCCGTGTGTCCAGGCATTTTGGCTCGAACGTCCCTTGATTTTGGCCCTGTCACTCTTTCAACTATGGGGGAGGCACTCGCTATAGGCAGTTATGCCTTTTGCCTCCCTCAATCACATAGAAAAAACAAAAAAACAAAAAATAGGTCTAGTGAAAATATATAGGTATGTATACTATATCACTGCATATACACTTTTATGAATTTGAGCATTTTTATAGGTATAACTTATTTGTTGGTGTTTCTTTCGGCAGATAAAACAAAATTTGGACAAGATATATGCCTCCTAATTTATATATATTATATATCCAGAATTATCCGAAATACATAAATCGGTTAGCATATTATCATATTTTTATGGGTTTTTGGACTCAGAGAATGATTATTTGATCTTTTACCACCATGTTAATGATGGACAAGTATTATGAATGATTTTCATAGGGCAAATAATAACAAACGATTGTTTTGTTCCATGTCCGAAGTTAGCAAGTTTTTTTTTAAATACACAATCGGCTAAATGATAGTGTTCTAGCTAGAGCGTTATACAAGTGTAACATATTTCCTTTGGTGGATGTTGTCTCTGGTAATGTTACTACAAAATTATATCAGTCACAACATCATTCATACAAACAAATTTCTTCAGGGCGATAGAAGTTTGGCAGGGTAGCGAAAAATGTACATATTTTCGTCATTATATACTGTATAATATTTGTTTAGTGTACATATACTCATGTCAGTTTCCTAGGACTTTTACATGCTCTTCCTTTGCCATTTCTCTAAACGGACCCCACAAAAAAAACAATAAAAAGCGTTTCCATTATATAATGACAATGTCTAATTACTTATCGCCGATGTCCGAAGTTATCACCGCAGTACGAAGTTACCCCACTTTACGGTACTCAATAGTTATAAATGAAGATGATAATGGTCACAAACTCACAATTCACCATGGCCGCTCAGGCGCTCGCCGCCTTGGAGTCTTTGGGAAGCCAGGTTGTAGGTGGCCGATCACATCACTGTACTCCTTTATCACATCAGTGTATTCCTTGAGACAGCTTTGCAGACTTCTCAAATATCAATAGTTGCACTCAATATCACAGTAATCACGGTTTCGTTAGTATATCGTATGAAAATGTGTGAAAATATGAGAGAGATTTCCGCAACGTTCCAAGCAAGGTGTAGGAGAGACTGTTTAAAACAGAGTTTATATTACGGAACTCTTATATTCTTTTCAGTCTTTAATAGAAGCTCATGACAAAATATTATATTGGCATAACAATTTACGGTTATATTGTTCATATAATTTAATATTAGAGTTCAATATTATCATCAAAAATAAGATACAAAAATCATTTATACAACCCATATATATACCGGTATATCATCAACAAATGGCTGCTGATTACGACAAGAATTTATAATTATACAGTAATTAGTTTATTTAGCCAATGTAGCTCATATTTTCACCAAGTATTTCAAGAACAAGACATATAATTTAATTATGTCGATATACAGTATAGGGTAGGGTGGGGTGGAATCGCCGTGGGGTGAAATCGCCGCGGCGATTCAAACGCTCATATCTCCGAAACTAGTATTTACCTAATTGTAGTTTACAGGAGTTGAGCTAAGCTCGTGTTGTCCCAGTGAATGGATTCGGCTGCTGTTGGGCTTAGGTTTTAGAGGAATGCCGACCTAACATTAAGTCATTATGAGGTTTTTATCCATTGTGCAAAATAGCTTGAGAAATTGAATTGTTTACCACGGTAATTGATTTAACGGTCACTGAGATAAAATCGGCGGTTTGGTTTTCTCATAATAAAATAAAGTTTGTCACCACATCCTCCTAGGCGAACCAATTAACGTAGAGACTTCTAGTTTTCACCATTCTCAAGAGGAAGATTAGAGCTTGATTAAGAAATTTAGTTGATGTCTGTAACCCTTTCCATTTCGGAATACGAGAGAGTTCAAATTAGTGCATAATATGCAGCGATCTCACCCCTCCGGGCGGGGTGAAATCGCCGCGCCGTAGGTATGTTTATTAATATCTGTGGCGTGGCCTATATAATTTTATGAAAAAAAAATGATTATAGGTATCTCTAGCAGAGGACCAGAATGTATCGATAAAGCAAAAAAAAAAAAATATATTCCATATGTGGCAGTTTTTATTGAGCGAAAACCTCCGTTGGCGGCGGATTCACCCCGCCCTACCCTATCTCAATAATAAGCATAATTAATAATGTTTAGTGGAAGCTATTCAAGTCCCAGTCTCTGGGACTGGCTTAATGAATCTTCGACTCACGAAAATTAGTTTTCCAAACATATTTATATATATCTGCATGTTCAAGTACAGTCAAGCCTCGAATGTGCGGACTAATAGGGGGGGGACCCATGTCCGCAAAATGAAAAAGTCCGTCCATGGGAAATAGAGTAAATAGGCCTAGGCTATACGATGTTTTCTAACCCTAACCCATCCTATGGACGTTCTTGAGATCCGGGCGATATGGCCGAAAAACATATTTAATAGGCTACCCTTATCTTTGTTATTTTAAGAGCTAGAAAATTCCCACACATCTTTAAACGTACTGCTGTTTCCAATCTGTAGACTGGCGTTGAGTAGAGCTCTCTAAGTCAACTGATTCAGTTGTGATAACGATTTCCGTGGAGAGTTTCGAGGCGATGTTAGCAATATGGTGACATGGGCAGGTAATTTCCCGCCGAAATCATCGAAATACGATAATGTAACCATAAGTACTATATATCTCTTATATACTTACCTTAATTCTTTATAACATTTCATAATAAACTTATATAAAACGAGTTATAAGTTCAAATGAAAATTCAGTGTACCGGTACCTACCGAAACACGCGTGTGTTATTGTTATGTCGGTTTGTGTGTGTGTTCTTTTCTTGTGTGGCTATGTCGGCCGTATCAGTAGGGAGTCTAAAAACCCAAGTTATTTATGTAGGCAACAAATGTTATTATAATTATACTCTATGGAATTTAATTTAATTTTACCAAATCATATTTATAATAGTAGGCTAAAAGCCAAAGAAAAATCCATTAAACTTTGTTATTGTGTTGTCTGCTAAAACAAATTTTAGTGTTGAAAACACTAAATATTTTTTGGTAAAATTAAATTAAATTCCATAGAGTATAGGCCTAATTATAATAACATTTTGTTGCCTACATAAATAACTCGGGTTTTTAGACTCCCTACTGATATGGCCGACATAGCCACACAAGAAAAGATCACACACACAAACCGACATAACAATAACACACGCGTGTTTCGGTAGGTACCGGTACACTGATTTTTCATTTGAACTTATAACTCGTTTTATATAGGCTAAGTTTATTATGAAATATTATAAAGAATTAAGGTAAGTTTATAAGAGATATATAGTACTTGTGGTTACATTATCGTATTTAGACTATTTCAGCGGGAAATTGCCTGCCCGTGTCACCGTCCGACCCGCCAAATACCAGACATCTTTTAAATTAACGGTCTTTTGCCCAATTTGTCCGGTCTTTTGGAGACTTGTCCACATCGGCTGTTGGGTCCGCACAAACCGAAGTCCGATCAACTGGGAGGGTCGACTGTACTTGATGGGAGTACTTACATTTCAAAAGAGACTTTGGTGTTTTGAGGAACACGTTGACAGCTTGTAATACTATGACAACTCAATATTAGTGGAGATATATAAGCTCAAACTTTGCCTTCATCTACTATATGCTTTGAGACTGGCCTAAACATCATTCAAGATAAGTTACGAAAAAACAATATATCGTTGCTGGTAAGTGACTATTCTTATCAAACTCTACATACATGTGAGTATTAGTGTCTTAAGAATGATTTGAAGTGATATGCATGTGTTTTTATTCACAATATAAGCATAACCAAATTAAACCAATGCTGTTTACTTGAAGTTCTTCCATTCCCAGTCAGACTGGATATGGAGCTATGGACTCTTGAGTGCCTCCTGCAAATGAGTGTTTCAAACATATTTATAATGATTAAATGGGAGATTGGGAGTACTTGTTCTTTCAAGGAGAGATTGATATTACTTGAACAAATTGACAGGTTGATATTATACCATGAACACTTATTATTTGTAGAGATATGTATAGGCTAAGCTCAAAGTAATGTCTAAGCTACATTTCAATCTGAGACTGGCCCAAAAATCATTCAAGATAAGTAGTGAATAAAATGTCTTTCTTTATAAGTGTATATTATCAAAATCTACCTATAATCAAGCAATAATATCCCGTAAATGATTAAAGTTATAGCTCTTGACATACCCATCATTTCCATGCACTATTTTTTTATTTGCAAAGGCAATCAAGTTTGCAGCCCTCTAAAATACAATTTAGTTTGGAGCCATTTTGCTTAAGATTTTTGAGGTGCACCATGAGTGTACATATTGCTCCTGCTCCTAATCTCATCTAAACGTATGAACACAGTAATCATATTTTACGGAGTTTGAAGTTCCTGCTCTGAAACTGGGCGATCGGCACCATTTACTTTACCTGGTGCAATCACTCATGTCATTTATGCGGGACTCTCGGCAGGCACAGGCGGGGTCCCTCTGGGTTTTGCGGACAGGTAAACGCTTCCCAAAAAACGCCGGCTAGCCGCGTTATTAGTAGAAGTAATCAGAGAGAGTAACCCAGGCGTTTTGGCTAGGTCACACGATATCCGGTAGTGGGCTGCATCAGGCAGATTCCTACACATTTACTCACTCGATGACATGGTCATTTAATCATACTTTCTTAACACGTTACCTGTCCGTGAATCGCATGAAACCTTCTCGTACATGTATATCATTAAAGCAGAGAGTCTCGTTTTAAGCTATTTTTGTAAAGAAAATGGGGGGGGGGAGTATCCTAGCTAAGGACTCTGACCTGCCTCTTAGGTGATACAAGATATGATGAGAATGAAAGGTCATGTGATAACCCATTCCTTAGACTCAAATAAGTCTAGTCAAAAAACAAAAAAATTTACTTTATGGATGCAATAGAGTTCACTATATATACGCATTAATCTTTCGGATTAAGATTAAAAGAGAGTACAAATATTTTGTAATATAGTACCTAAGGCCATATATATATAGGCCAACTTGTTATCAGCATTGACAACTGATCTATTTTAATTTTTGTATTATAGGCTATTTGTATAGTTTATGTGTTTCACCAACTGTTCTATCAAACGTAAAGGTGACGACACCGCAGGCTACCTTTAAGGAACGCCGCCTGTACAATACTTTATTCTTTTTATTAAACTGATCTCTTTAGTAAGTGTACCTTTGGACCTCCTTAACACGCAAGTAACATGCAAGTACATGCGGATTGGGACCAGCAAGATAGACAAGGTAGGATACAGTATGTATGAAGCGATGGAGGAAGTGAGTGCAGAAAAGGATATAGGAGTAGTGATAGACAATAAGTTAAATTTCTCAGAACATTTAGCGGAAAAGATAAACAAAGCCAATAGAATTGTAGGGCTGATAAGGAGGACATTTGTGTCACTTGACGAAGAAATCTTCAGGAATCTCTATACAGCGCTGGTTAGGCCGCACCTGGAATATGCGAACCAGGTGTGGGCTCCATATATGGTAAAGGATATAGAAGCAGTGGAGAAAGTGCAGAGGAGAGCTAGCAAGCTGGTACCAACGTTGAAGAACGCGGGCTATGAGCAGAGGTTGAGGACACTGGGGCTTCCGACACTGGCATATAGGAGAAAGAGAGGGGATATGATAGAGACTTTTAAGATAGTGTCAGGAAAGTACGATGAGGATGTGTGAAGGTATCTTCTTGATGCGGGAGGGAACAAGAACGAGAGGACACTCTTAAGAAAATTTACAAAGAAAGAAATAGGCTTGAGAAGGCAAAGAACTCATTTTGTGATAGAGTGGTAAATGAGTGGAACGCACTGCCCCAGTATGTAGTAGATTCCGAATCAATAAGGGAGTTTGAAAGTAATCTTGATAAAGCATGGGGAAGACAAGATTTGAAGTTTGATTATAAAACAAAAATACAGAATAGTAAAAATGTTGGGTCTGCTACCGCCACCGCCAACACCGTGAACGACCGCAGCAGTGCTGGTACTGAGCTGGATACACAGGCATAGTTTGCCTTTTTCCAGAGGATCTACTGTAAGAAACTGTGAGAAACACCTAACGAGCGGCCTAGGCGGTAATTTATATGTACCGCCCAGCGGGGTGTTTTTACCCTAAATAGGGTTGTTTACGTGATCATTGTCATGCCTAAATAAGACCCAGAGCATAAAACAAGTATCTATCCCTGAAAGGGCATAAACAGAGCTTTCCAATGACACCCCAACCATTCTTGTACGACCGTTAGTTTTCTTGCAATGATCGCGCAACACGAGTGCAAAAACCATGTAATTAGGTAGTTTCCCTACATAATTCCCTGTGTAGCGAGTGGGGGAGGGTGGGATTCATGTCAGTAGGTCCACCGCGGTGGTCTGGAGCAGTCATACGCTTGCTACTCTCCTGCCACCACTTATCTCTCTCTCTCAGCAACATTACGTGCTGAAAATGGCACACGACATAAGTTGTGAACCGCCACTTAGTCCAAATTTCTTTCACACAACATAAGTTGCGCGCCGCTAATAAAGGGTTAATTTATTAGTGGTTTTTGATGTTCATGATTAATGTCCCCCTCCAGTCTTGAGATATCAGGCGCATGACCGCGCATCGTCAATGATGAAGGGGCCACTAATAAATTATAGGTTCGAGTCCCGAAAGGAAGAAGGAAAACCTAATATTTAGTAGTGGCCCCGGAATCATTGACGATTTTGGCCCTCCCTTCCATCCCCTTCCCATTCATCTGCTTATTTTGCGAGTCTTGATATGTGAGATTAAGGGCGAGCTAGGGCTTTGATGAGTGAAGCGAAGCATACACAAACAGCAGACGTATGAGAAGCGCAATGCTAAGATCAAAGTTTAATTTTTTATTTCATTATTTTTTACAAGTTTTTTCTAGTAGTGGTACCCACATCATAAGGACGAGTCCTTGAGTGTTTTTTTAAGAGCGTTTCGCTCACGATGTATGGCAATCGTATTTTGTCCTCTCCCGGGCGGGAAGTTTGAAAGACAAGCTTGAGTCCAAAGATTGGTCATTACCTACATTAAGGCGCATCGTCAATGATTCTGGGGCCACTACTAAATATTAGGTTTTCCTTCTTCCCTTCGGGACTCAAACCTATAATGAACATGTTTTGTATATATTTTAAGTTAGAAACTATCCAGGTTCACTCTACTAAAGTAAACCTAACATTGCTAGACACTCTAAAGATTACTAGGAAGGCTACCAGCCTTGTTCAAAACTCCGTAGGAAAAGCAAGCGTGCGAGGCTAGGACCCCCGCGACCCCCAAGAATACCAACTTAACCCTATTGCCGCCCAGACAGTATTTTTATATAAAATGTGTCTTTATACCCAACACTTAAAATAACAATTAGCCATAACTCCAGAGGTAAAAGCTAACCTACTCATATACCTCTCTCCAATAGTAAGTGCCTAACTCCTGCAGAAGTAAATAATACCTTCATGCTGTGAGGCAACATCCAGTAAAATAACCCCCCCCCCCCTTGAACTCTCACGCTCAGAACTCCCCTAGAACTCACCCTCAAAACTCTGTATTAAAGCTCTAATATCATCGTGCTATTTGAATTTACCAATAACTATGACAGCCAAGTAAGACTTTAAATTGCATAACAACTGCCCATTATATTGTTTCGAATGACTCTTCAAGGATAGTAGAGTATTGCCATAATTAAGATTCACCTCCCCTAGGACAAGAAGGAATTCTTGTCTTACTAAATAGTGCAAACAAGTTCTTACTACCCTTCGACGGAGAATGGGTACCCTCCAGTATTGGTGCACAGTAGGCCACGGAAGTTTGAAGGAAATTAAGTGAATATAAGCTTTCTCCGGATCGGCACCCCGCTATGGAGAAATATTATTTTGACCCTTCATAAATAGTTATGGATAACGGCAACCCGAAGTCCTTATACTATCTGTGAATATAAAAACCCTATTCTAGGATCTTTGTTACTTGTGGCAACTCAATCATTTAACATAGACCTCTAATAGTTTGTATCTTGTATATTAAAATAATAAGTTAGCAGGCAACCCTTCACTTATATTTTAATATTTTTTATACAACAACAGTGACCTATATAAAAGTAAATCTATTATTTCTAGCAACCCAGGAATTAATTTAATTACTTTCATCTAGTTATATTTCTTTATAGTTAAAACGTTGAAAGACACAGGCAACCCTATCTTTCAAAATTTTTACTATTGGAGATTACACTACCATTACTCACAGAAAGATCATAGTTCTTAAACGATCTTTTGTGTTTTAAGGGTTTAGCGAGACACCTTCACGGAGACTCTGCATATATAAATCCTAGGCACAAATTGTCTGTGGCACCCCACCAGGATTTGTGGCTAAAAGTTTAACACCGCCCCGAGTTCTTTGAACCCCCGCATCACTTTCCTCATTGTATCTTCCTGTTAAAAACAATTATACAATGTTTAGCTTTTAATGGTGCACTTATAGAATAATTCCGTTTAGCCTAGATCTACAGTAGGTTATAGTGGCCCTATAAGCCCGGAACTCACTAGTCCAGAGTGTCGATAGAAGTTAATTCAGAAGTCTTACTTATAGATTGTATATTTCTATTAATTAACACCTACAGTATGTCTATCCAGTTGCCTGTATGGATATTTTCCAACATATATCTGTATGTTATTGATATAATTTGATGCATGATTGTCGTTAAGTCGTTGGTATGCCGGCGGCGGCCGGGGGGCGGACCCCCCCTCGTAAGCCAGTCTCAATTAGGGCCGTCTTATGTCAGTCCTAAAACTCAGCTTTTTTGCTTTGACACACTGTTAAACAACACTGTACAGTATATCAAAGAAAAATAAACAAAAAACTAAAATTAACTAGTAAAAAGGCTGTCCGGGGTCTCTTCAATTTTTACCCAAATAGTCTAGGTTAGCCTACCAGTATGCATGTTTTTAAGAACTTAGGCCTAGGACTAACTTTTGTGTTTCTGTGTTTTTTTTTTTTTTTTTTTTTTTTTTTTTTTTTTTTTTTTTTTTTTTATTAGCCTAGCCTAGCCTATAAAGAAGTTTGGTGTGTTTTTCCAGACGAATGTAGCCTAGCCTCTGTAGGCCCTATGATTTATCAAAGCCTATAAAGTATTACAGAGTTAAATATGGCCCCAATACCCCACAAATTGAATACAAATCGTGAGTGGTGAGGGGTTAAATGAGTATAATAATAGCCTGGCTAGGCTAGAGTGAATGTGGCCATGGCCCAAATTTAGTTGGTCCTCCATTAACGCTGTTAATTGAGACTGCTCAGACTGGTTGTGCGGTTTGTTATAAAAAAACGCGCCTTAACCCTTGGTTCCTGGCTACGCATTCTATAATATATCCCCGAAACCCGGGGGTTTTGGCCGAAAAACTTTACGCCTAGGCTACCGTATCTTTGTTATTTTGACTGCTTCTGCATTCCCGCGCATCCCCAAGCGTAGATGTGTTTCGTACCTGTAGAATGGCGTTGAGTAGAGCTCTCTAAAAAGTCTAAGTCAACTGGTTCAGTTGTGATGACGATTTCTGTGGAGAGAACTTTGTGGCGATGTCAGCCATATCAGCCACTTTTCAATACTAAACAATAACACACAGCCACACTCAAACAAGCGACGCCTCTCCTTCTTGTGGTCGGAGAGATGCGCGGCGTCGGTCCAGCCGGCTGTTGTTTACATGTGTCGAACGGATGGCTTTCAAAACAAGCTTACAGGCTTTCAAGCTGCCGGTGCCTCAGAGCCCTACCGGGTTCCTGGCCCTAGTTTGTTATGGGTGCCTCAGAGCCCTACCGGGTCTGAGGGGTTAAGGATGTCGGTCTGCTTAGAGGTAAAAAAAAAATAAAAGTTATGAAATATGGTGAAAACTTCCTGAAAAATAGCCAACAACTTCCCAAAGTTTCGGCGTCATTGTGCGATTTTGACTCTATAATATATATATGATTGTAGATTGTATATATCTAGTTGTACATAACTACAACTAGATATATACAGTATATGGCAGCGTGGGTTTGTTATACAGAATCAATAAATATAAAGAACACCATTTGAGGAGGAGCACTTTATCGCCAACGCTTCACCAATAACCGACCGAGACCCCCACCCCACCAGCCTTCCACCACCCATCCTCCAACAACTACAGCAGCTTGTAATGGAAAGGCCGCCTCATTTGTAATTCTGGCAGGCGATAATATTTGCATTTACATAATATGTGACATCAATTGGAAGCCATTGTTTTCCTTGCATAATGAATGATATATCAACATCAATGCATATCTCATCTGTAATGCTTATTAGCTTTCTGCTGGGAAGGTCTAAAGTACAAGGTAAACTTTGACGCTCGATTCCCGAATTTGTTTTTTTGCTAAAATAATGTCACATTTGTTGTTATAACTCTGGGAATTCATGATGGATTTGCATGTTTTTTGTTTTGTTGGAAAGCTTACACTTTTTCCTAATTTAACTTGAAGGTATCTTAGGTCTCTGAGATGAAGAAATAATTTTCTTGGGCAGGTTTTATGAACGGTACTGAGAAAAATCCATGAGTAAACTGGGTAAACATACCAGCACATACCCATTGGACCTACACCAATAATTCACCTTCAGTTTTACAGTCATGGCTAGTACTTCTCCCCAAAAAATTACCATGGCCGTAGTTGTAATAGCTACTGATTAGGAGCAGCGGAAATGTTGCGCTTTTCTCGCATATTTTCGCACGTTTTATATTGTTCATACATTTATTTTTCAATATAAATCAATTAAAATTGGCATGCATAATCAACAATATGAATACAACTTACAGTACAAAAATGGGCACTCTAGCTCTATTAGAAGTGAATCTCGACCCCTAAGCGTACCAACTGCCTTAAAATCATAGGCCTAGGCTATGTTTATATTTTGAAGCTAAGGTTACTAGGCTAGCCTAGAGCTGCCTAGACACAAAAGCTATAGGCCTATACTGTATAGCTAAACGAAATGGTGAACATCCTCTCCAAGGGGCCTATACTTATGATTTAACCCTATCTGTTGCTAGGCCAGTCTTTTGGAACCCTCCCTGTTTCACAGCATTAGTTTGGATATTTTGACTTATCATTTGATTATTTTTGCAATTATATGCTAAGAGACTTCACTCCATTCAGGTGTATTTTATATCTGTACAAGCGATAATGAGCCTGCATTATAGGAGAAACAGCCGGGACATTTTTCTACCGTAATATGTACCAGTACGGTGGTCTGGGGTGGCATTTTAGAATGTTAAGGGGTTCTGGGTAGGCATACCAGTATTTTTTAGTCTAGGTGGCTAAAAGAAGTTACCTGAAAATGGCAAAAACTTTGATTCAACAAATATCATAAACCCAAGACTGTAGTGTTAAAGGGTACATGTAGTTAATAACTCTTTCAGTGGCCACTGACTGTTGTTGCAGTCTGAGTTTCCTAAAATAGCAGATAGGCTAGAGAAATTACTTATTTTAAATTTGATGTGTACGTTCCTGAAGAACAAGACAATGCCATATACTGTAGGCCTATACAATAACTTTTAAGTAGAATAATTTTCTCCCCAAATTAGGCTATGTACTCTTTCCCCTCATTTACAGTACATTTTCGATAAAGCATACCGGTAGTCTAATAATTGTAAGCTTATGTTCCCTTATTATTAATCAGCAGTGTAACATTGAAATAACTTTTAACCCTTTCATGCACCAGGGGTTGCCGTTCAGTTTGTTTTGCAAGGTCTACATTTTAGTAGATTTCTCTTAATCTCATAATTACCCCTCCGTAATCAATTTTCTGTCCACAGCTCGCTGAAAGACGACTGCAAAGGTTGAACTTTGAAGCACTGTACTGGTAACTACTAAACTGAAGGTTTCTAAACACCACTGATGGTCACAAAGGCTTTTAAG
Source organism: Paralithodes platypus (assembly GCA_032716605.1). NCBI lineage: Eukaryota > Metazoa > Arthropoda > Malacostraca > Decapoda > Lithodidae > Paralithodes > Paralithodes platypus. The sequence continues at coordinate 3,762,194 of CM064504.1, forward strand.
TATCCCAGAAAGGACGCAAATCACGTCCTTGTGCACGAAAGGGTTAAGTGAAGAGTGCTTGTATTAAAGTTAATCTCGGGTACCGGTATCTGAGAGGGGGATGAAATTATACCGACAAATATTTTTTCAGGTGGGCAACTACCTCCGGCTGTTCCGAGGTTCCCTGTATAAGAAGTTCCCGGGCATGTACCGTCGCTCCATCACCAATGACGAGAGGAAGAAGTTGATGGAATTAGGTAGGTTTTGGAAGGGTTTATCTTATTTCTCATCCTCCCTTTCATTTCCCACCTTTACCCTTTTCCCTTCCCCCCTCCTTTCCTCTTCAAAGTTATATGTCCCCATACCTTCCTCTTGCCTCTCTCCTCTACCCTCCCCTCCTCATTTCCCTTCTATTCTTCTCTTTATCTTCCCTCACCTCACGGCTCTTCCCTTCCCTTCCCCTCCCTCTTTCCTCTAACTCCCCCTTGTATTTCCTCAGAGCCTCATGCAAGTCAGCAAGTGTCATTTTGTGGAGCTTCAATAATCTCTTGCTCACCCATGCAGTAGCTGTCAAAACTAGTAACTTTAAGCCACTTTTGTAAGACATTAGGGCTTAAACTAAAATATAATAAAGCCACATGATGGAGTATCAGCAATCCAAGATGTTTAGGACCTGTTGCTTTCAGCTTCCAAATTATTTTGAGAAATTTATATACTGTACCGGAAATTTAGTTTTTCTTGTTATCCATTGTCAGAAATTATTACTATTTCATATACACATTATGGTATATCATTCTTTTCATATGCTGGTATATCATTAGTAAGTTTAAATTTGAATGAAAACACTTTTTCTACATATATATATCGTTAACCCAGGTACTGTACCGTAGGATACAGTAATAAAATCCCCAGCAGTCCCAAGCAATGTGGCCAAAATGACAGGAGAGACCACCTTTTCACCTCAAGAGATGAGGCAAGAATGGATCCATCACTTTTTTTTTTTTTTTTTTTTTTTTACAAAACTTACAAAACAAAACAAATGTCCCGGGATATGTCCCCTGGGGGTTAGGGAATAGAATATGCCCCACGTGCCTTCTGCGTGTCGTAAGAGGCGACTAAAGAGGTTGGGTCGGTGGGCTTGCGACCCCCACCCGGAAAAAATATCTAAGCAAAGAAAAACGAACGAACAGCCTCGGATTGGGGGCGGTTCGTTCGTGGCCACCCCTTTGGGGATCACGGCGTCAGGCAATAGATAGATAGATAGATAGATAGATAGACAAAACAAAACAAATAGCCTTGTACAGGCAGTTACAAGACAAACTTATTACTGACGGCTATAACCGTCGCTGGGATTGGACGGGTTAACTGAAGTACAGTAGGGTCTCACATAAAACGAGTTTATGGTCGATAAACGAGGGCGTTTTATGCGATTTCGTTTTATGTGAACACAGCATTTTGGTGGCGCAATATCGTCAATGTTCACTGTAAGCGAAATTTTTTGTACAAAGCGAACGATATTTCGTACGATATTTCGGCGCTCTATATGAAAACTCCTCGGATTTGCCCCACTTTGGCGACGGACTCGTTTTATGTGATCACATTCGTTCTGATCGAAAATTAAATATTAATATTTTAGGTCGGTCGTTTTAATCGAGACTCGTTTTATGCGAACACGTTTTATGCGGGACCCTACTGTATATCTGAATGGATAGAAATTATTTATGTATAAAGTTATAAATCTCATCACTGTACTTTGGATTTTTGGATATCTGATATTCCACTATGCCAATTTACACAATGTCTGGTAGGCTACAGTATACATATCAGTACTGTACATCCCTGAACTAAGGCAAGTGATGTGAAGAACCGAGCTACGAATCAGTAAGAAAGAGAAGGGGGTCTGAGGTATGTTATGCAAGTGAGAGCCATGTTTGTAACGCATGAAAGTGCATTGAATAAAAAGAACTCACATGTTCAACAACTGAATGGTAAGAATGGGAAGAAGTAAGATAATTTATGAGCAACAAATGGAGTTTAAATATATTCCAAATAGTATGAATAATTTTAAATACAATTCAGACTTACATAAAGCCTGAGTGATCCTTAACCTGGCAATGCGTGAAGTAGTTTAAATCCACTTATCCCTTGGTGCAGCAATCCCGCCAAAAATACGAGTTTCGCAAAACAGGATGAAAAGTACTGTACATCAACGTATGGTAAATACATTCCCTCAGCCACCCCAAGTATATTTTTGTACGGCTACAGGCCGTAGCTCGATTGGTAGAGCGTTCGCCTGCTAACCGTGAGGTTGGCGGTTCGAGCCTCGGGCCAGCCAGTGTGTTATTCGCAGATGTCAGTGCTGTTGGTGAACGGTGCGGTCTAGCAATCTGTGGCAACTATTCACTAAGTCCCTGATTCATCAGGGCACCCACCCTAGCCTTGCTGTTCAGCAGGGAGTGTATGGTGGTAAAAACTGCATCATCAACATCATCAGAAATGATGCGGGAATAGCGTGGTTGTGGTCAGTAGTTGCAAGGTTGGCCCTCATAGGCAATCGAGTCGGGGTGGAGGAAGGTGGATTTTTTTATATCTCCCATATAAAGCAAAATTATTACACCACATGTGCATATGTTTGAATAACAAGGCACTTTGGAAGAATTAGGATCCCAAAAATTTGGAGTTGATAACTTTTGTAAATAATATAGTCAAATAATCAAAGGCGGAAGTAAGAGCGGGATGAGGAAAGGAGGTAAACACATGCCTTCTCCCCTCCTCTTCCGTTGCTTGCAGAGTGCTTTGTGACAGTTTTCCCTCCTCCCTCCTCGTCAAATATATTTACATAGAATATAGCCTAGGTTATATTTGTGGTTGAGTGACAGTTGTGAACAAAATTTGAGGTTTGGAATAGAGAGTTTCCACTTCGTGCTAGTTGTCACCCATTGTTCATACGTATCTCGCCTTTTCCGCGGTTTTGGTGCATGTTTGAATATTGTGACTCAATCGAGGCAAGCCGCATTCAATCTGTAAAACCTCAATTGAGTCATGTCGCATTTTAGAAGTTAAAAACAGTTGTTTTAATCATGTCTCCTAATGGATTATTTTGTATTGTATTGAATAGAGTAAATTTAATGTCAAATATTCAGTCGACCACCCCTGGCATCTTTTATTTTATATTATTCCTTCAAGAATGTACTGTACTGTATTGATGGTAGAACTTTTGAGGACTATGGCAGTGCCTGATATTGACTGCTGCTTTACCAAATATTTGTACTGTAAATTTGATTTGTCTTGTTTTTATTACTTTACCTTCTTTACTCTACTGTTGTATAATATTATTTCCTATCAGTATCCCTAGTTTGACTTTTTAAGTTTAATTTTGTTTATGTTATCCTAAATTAAACGCATGTGTAGAGTATTATAGTTATTTTACAACAATTTTGTTATGTATAGGCAGTATAGCATTCCCTTTTTTATTTACAGTAATTTTAGATATTTATAGACCTTAATCTTCTCTAATACTTGGTGTATAAACTTAGGTATTGTTAGAGCATGATCATTATATAACTTGGAATGTTTTGGAAACTAGCTTGCCATATATGAATATGCTATACAGTATTGAATATAGCCTTCTAGATCTACTATTTTATAAAAGTTAAAAGGTCATGTTCCATTTACTTATATTCAAATATAAATAAGTATCATACTGGTAATTCTATACTGTATTATTGGACTGCCATGCTACAATTTTATAGAATATATTTATTAATGTTATAGTAACATGACCTGTTACTAAGTTAAATACATAATTATTTTCCAAATTAATTATATGTATAGTACGGTAAGTTTTTTGATAAGATTGCATAATTTTCCTACTGCTGTGTGAAATGCCTACTGGTATGTGAATTGTGGATATTGTAGTAAATTAATAATCACTAATGAGCAGTACAAAGTTATTTAGATGAAAGTCGTATATTCTATAAATTTTAATTTTATGTATGGCAATCAAACACCTTAAGTCACCATAGACGGATACATATTTTATGTATGGCAATCAAACACCTTAAGTCACCATAGACGGATACATATTTTATGTATGGCAATCAAACACCTTAAGTCACCATAGACGGATACATATTCGTTAAAATCAGTCGATTCTACTTTAAATAGAAATATGTTCCAAGTTAAAATTCTTGCCGTTGCAGTTTATTCTAGCTAATACATAAAGCATTCATCCTAGGAAGTCTTTAGGGAGTCCTATGTAATTGTGTGGGATTAGAAATACAGGTATGGTACTGTACTCACCCACATAGCAATAAATAATCTTGGTGGATGGCCTTTGGTAGACCCTATCAATGTAATATTTGTTATGTGTACTCAAATTGATAAGGGTTGTGGAATGAACATAGAATAATTTCAGTTTTTCTAAAGAAACTTACATTTGAAATCTTTCTGAGTAATAAGCCGTAGAAGACGTAGCTATGTAATGTAGAGTATTTACAGTTTTCCAAACTAATCCAAAGTTTTTGGAGCATTCTGAATAATGAACTGTACGAAAGACGAACTTAGAATAAAGACGAACTTAGAATATAATTTTCCCTACAAGCCACACTTTTGGGCTCTTTCTAAATACTAACTTGTTCTTGGCAGGTGTCGGCAAATACGGTGAGTGATGATCAAGCTGGGTATCCGAATACTTGTAGGGGATGATGTGTGAGTCAACTGCTTGCGGTAAGACAGATCATGATAGTGATGGTGTGGTTTGGATAGATTGCGGGTGGATGGGACTCGTCAGCCTTGGTCGGCAACCTTCATCGGTGCCATTTGCAGGTAGCGAACTCTACAATAGATACATAGGTGGGGTTAGGATAGTGATGGGGTGGTTAGTATAATGATAGCATGGTTAGGATAGCACTGGTGTGGTGGGATAGGCATCGACTTCCATACCAAGAGAGTTTTAGTGTGTAGATGAAGTATGTGAGGATGGTTGGAAGGTGTCAAGTTGGACTCCGCATTGTTTGCATTTGGAAAGGACATACATGTACAACTATTGAGACTGGGAAGGTTTGTCGGAAGAACTAAAGTTACGGGTGAAGCCTAAAGTCTGCATATAATCATTAGATACAAGTCTCCATCGATTTACGATTAGGTTACGTTCCTGAATACTTGATCTTAAATTACAAATTCATATAGCAAACCTAAAATTAATGGGGTAAATGGGGATGCGTTCTCAGACCAGCCAAAATCCAAACACAAACACTATCTATCTATCTATTGCCGGACGTCGTGATTCCCGAAAGGGTGACCACGAACGAAATGGCATCGGATAGTGAGGGAGACCTGTACTTGTATATGACACTTTATTTCGATACCTTTTGGGAAGGGGAAGGATATGAGGAGAGAGAGAGAGGCAAAGAGAAAAGGCAGGGGCTGTGTTGGCACCTTGACACAGCTATTCCTTTTATCTTTGCTTCTTCTCTCCCTTCCTCCCCTTTCTCTTCCCATGTAGCATTGGACAGACTGACATTTCATTTGGACTGTACATGGTAGTGCTAGGTTTTTCAATTATTTATTTATTAATTATTTGTTATGGCTCTATACTCTCTTGGATAGTGTTTCAAAGATAATATTGCTTATTTTGTTATATTTCTTTGAGTTAATTCATTATTGTATTTTATTATTTTATTACTTTAGTTTTTATGGGGATAATTATAATCATTATTGGTAAGATAAATAGTTTCGTAAGTATCGTAAGTGATCAAAAGTAACGAGTTGCCATCGATTTTAATCATGGTTATGGATGGAGGAATATAAGTGCAATGCTCTAACAGAGAAAACAGGGTAGAAAGACTAGTGCTGCCATTCATGAGACATATGGCCGTTCCTTTAAACATCGTAAAAGCTTTCCTTACGACCTTTCCCGACCCAGATTGACCCTTATCGTTTATCTGAATAAGGGTCAATCTGGGTCGGGAAAGGTCGTAGGGAAAGCTTTTATGCTGTTTAAAGGAATGGCCCTTAACATCCTATCAGTATCGGTATCCCACTGATGTACTTGTTTGGTATGTTTGAGAAGCAGGTAGGGGGTCACAACTCAAGGCTGTATTGCACCAAACACGAGTACAAGTGTATTTTTAACCCCACTTCTATTACATGCACCACTTTAACCCTCTCACTGATTTTTGTTTTATACTTATACTATATGAAAACTTACTGAAATAGAAGACATTGCCGACAGTGGGAGGGTTAACATCACTCAAATCTCAGTAAGTCACGAGTAATTATATCTTGACGGTACAGTGATTTAGATCATTATTGAACCTAAAGTGGGGTATTATATTATACCATATTGTCTCGGCGGTTTCACAGTCTCACATGCAAGTTTCCATTTGTCTTTTGTCTTGTTACTGTGTTCGTCTAAGTTTTGTTTTTTTTCTTTTGTAAGTTTTACATTTTAATATGTCAAGATATCAATGAATGTGACTCAACCTTTCATTCTCAGCATGATTAAGTAGGTACATTATATAATACAGCTTAGTACAGTAATGTATTGGTTATTACAGTTGTATGAAGTACAGTAGGTATTATTGTTTTTTAGATTTGTTCTTATATCACAAATTTTGGTAGCCTATCAGAAGGTGAGTTACGAGATGCATGGCCCTTGTATTATATACCGTAGTATTATTTATGTTGTTTCTTGAGGCTCCTAGTTCCGTAGGACCTCTGTCCTTCATATAAGAATGAAAGGGTTTGGTTAAGTAGCTACGGACTGCTTAACTGCCTATAATTTAATATATCCTAATTAAATTATGCATGAGATTTAAAAGTATCAGAGGAGTTGACTAATATAAACTTATTTTTAGTACTATGCTGTACTAGCATTAACATTTAAACAATAAGTAAACGATGTACTAATATATGAAAAACAAATGTGCATTTATATTTAGGAATGTAATCCCTACAACACTATAGCACAATGCTTTAGTCAAAGTACATTAGCACCACTGAAAAAATAACCTGAACCAAACAATCCTCTGTTTACTTTTGAACCAACACGTACAGTACTAGCAACCACTTAGAATGTAACCTGAACTAAACAATCCTCTCTTGTGTTTAGGTTTGACCCAACACGTACTAGCATCCAACATCTCCCTGCTGAGAGCGGCTGAAGTGGAGGATATAATTGAAGGTAACGAGGACAAGTACAAGGCGCTCTCTGTCAGACAGCAGCAAGACCCGGAGGCGGCTGCAGCAAGGTAACATTATATACTATGTACAGTCCCCAACACATCAACCTGGGACAAGGGCTGTGAATAAATTAGAGGATTAATTATTATTATTATTTTTTTTTTTTTTTTTTTTTTTATGAATGACCGGATTTTTACTCAAAGGTTTATGAGTGATAGGATTTATTACTCTCAGGTTTTTGTTTTTGTGTGTTCATTGTTTTCTGTTGTGTTGTCCCTATTCTGGCTCTGTCTTGAGTGGTGTGAAATGGGAGGATGAACACTGACCGACTGAAATGAGGAGGAGCATGAAGGTGATTAATTCGTGACCACCCCCTCGGGGATTGAAGCGTCTGGCAATAGATAGACTGTACATTATGTCCGGTATCATTATACTCTAGTTTGAAAGACAGGTCCAGGTTATGTAAAGGTATGACTTGGTCACCTGGTAGCCACTCTCCATGCAACAGTGTCCTACAGAATCACATTTAGGTCCGGAATATGATCTCTCCTCAGGGCTGTATCCCAGGTCTTCATTGCTCTAATAATGACTGTCATCCTTCCCTCCACTTACATACTGGCACTTAGAAGATGCTCCAACCAGTGATCCTCTTCCACAGGCTGTCAAACGAGAGACTATTCACCTGGCCAAAAACAGTAATTTAATTTTAGTATTATTATTAGATATACAGTATATAATTAAAGTTATGGTCTATAGTTGCCTTTACGCCCCTGGAAGTGACTAAATGGCCAAAATAATGCAACTACTGTACATTCTAATTTTCCTGTAATCCCTCTCACAAACCAATAAAAAACAACATGTCTTGGTTTGACACCCTGCTCATCTATTTCTCTCCACACGATCGAACTATCACGGCATGTCATTGTATATTGTGTCGTCCCAGTTTTAGTTTGTTTTAGAGATGGAACGAATATCAATTTTCACTATTTGCGAATACGAATACGAATAAAAAAAAATTGTTGTAAAATTTGAGAATACGAATAGCGAATATTTCAATCCTTATTTCATCCTTCAAGAACTGGTAATTATTTTTATGTCACCAACAAACTCTAATTAAATTACTATGAAATTAATTACCAGAAGTTAACTCCTTCAGACTTATATGACGCTACCGCGTCGTATGACAGGGTGAACCAAAAACTCATATGACGCTACCGTGTCATATGGACTTATCTTCATAATTCTAGAATAAGTTATATGACGCCCTAGCGTCATATGGAGCTCAGTAAGTCCGGTAAGTTAGATGAAGATCTGTCGGTTGGTGGCAACCCCAGGTTTCTCCGACAATTCTAACGGTCAGCAGTGTGGTTTTGACAGTTGTGTGGTGCAGTGGCAATGATACCGGGTTCCCGCCTCCGTAGACTTACTGGAACATAGTATGTCTGAAGGAGTTAATGACGATGTGAATGTGTAATTTCTTAAATATCATAAATGAACTGTATGAATTAATGTTTAATATATTGTAAGAGTTCAGCCATAGAAAATTGAATAATTAAAATTAAATCCATTCAATTTTCTATGTTTCCAGTCCTCGGTCCCAATGTTGCCGCTTTTTTTGGTACTAAAGTACCAGATTTGGTACATTTGACTCTCTCAAGTACATTTTATAAATTTTCCAATAAAATAGTCCATATCTGGTACTAAATACGAAATCAGTGAGGAAATATGATGGAATATATTTTAGTGGCATGCTATTACATTGGATATGTCTGAAATGGCAATATTGCGACGGTTCAAATGTCCAGGTCCAGCACACGTTCGTTAACCGGGCAGTGATTCCACTTTAGAATAATTTGGTAGGCCTACTTTTCACTAATTTGATCTGGTACTATTAAATACAGTTAAGTAGCAACACTGCTCAGTCCTCCTTCATTCCACTTTAGCGGCCCCAACACACATCTACACTGTTATTTATTAGTTTGTGTTAGCTTTAAAATTTAACCCTTCCAGCCCGGGTGTCCTTTTAAAAGGACACCACGAAAAAAGGGCAGGTGCCCGGGTGTCCTTTTAAAATCCCTGTGCTTGAAAGCGTGCTTCAAAATTCGCGCGGCCAAATTTTGCATTGCAGGAGCGACCGCAGCGCCACCAAGCCTCAAACTACTAGTGTTATCAGTTCGTACGTGGCCGCCATAGCGAGTTATACTGAAAAAATGTTTTCCGACGTGTCCGAATCGCTGCAACCTCCCGCGGGCCCCACTGCTACCCCGCTTGCAACCGAGAAGAAAGCTCAACGAAAGAAAGTTAAGCGTTTGTTGAGTGATAGCGCTATACAGTGACAACTTTTTGATAGTGAAGAGAGCAGTGGCGAAAGCTTGGTGGACAAAGAAAAATTTATAAGTGCAAGCGAAGATGACGATTTCGTTGGCTTTGGAGACGACGATAATGTCGATTTATTTGAGGGGGGAGACAGTAGTGATGATCCTGATGTGGAAGTGTTTCAGGAAGGTGCCATTGAGCTTCCAAGTGTGCTAGAACCTAGGCCTACCCCCTCGCCATCTTTGCTATGTCAGCCTAGGCCTAGCCCTAGCCCAGGACCTTCCCCTTTGCCTGCCCGTACGCCCTTGAAAGTGGGCAAATATTTCTATAAACAATCGTTAGTGAAAAGTGCAGCTAAAAAAACACGCAGGGCAGCCGCAGAAAAGGCTAGGGAAGCTGAAGACAGTGATAATGACGCCGACCCTGGTCTAGCAACCACCCGCATTCCATTGTCCCGACGCCTTGACCCGGGATGCCGCGTGGGTCACCCACAGCCCTCGGCTTCATCTCTCCTTCAGGATGACCAAAGGGCCTCTTCAAGTGGTATTACTAGTGTGCCACAGCCCTCAACACACCGCAGAGCATTATTTTCTGCGGAGAAGCCCTCGGCTCTCCGCCAAAGGAGCCCAACTCCCGAGGCCGAGGCTCCCATTGTTGAAGCTCCCGCGCCCCACACCGCCGACGCCCGGTCACTTCTTCACCCGAATTGTCTCCTGAAGACGATGCTGACGACCCCAACATTGCCCCAGATGACCTGACGTCGCCTGAGGAGGAAGAGGAAGAGGAAGAGGAAGTCGAAGTCCCGACAAGACGAGCGAGAGGGCGAGGTCGTGGACGTGGTCAGTCTGCCGACCCCGCTGCCCCTGGGCGTGGGCGTGCAGGGCATCCGCGTGGCCAAGGGCGTGTGCCAGGGCGTCCAGGGCGTGTGCCTGCTGCACCTGCACGTCCTCGAGCATCAGCATCCGACCTGTTTGTGTGGACAGATGGGGCTGATTTTGAGCCAGATTGTCCTGCCTTTGACGAGGTACAGATGGGTTCCGGGGTGTCACCAACATTTCCCTGTGGCCCAGCTGCTATCCCCAGTGAAATTTTCTGTGGCTTCTATGACAATGAAGTCATGGAATACCTCGTCGAGGAGACCAACAACCATCATGAGATCTGTGCCAACTTTCTTGGGAGGAAGACCAGTGCCAAGATGGTGGCATGGAGAGCTGTCACTGTGGCAGAACTATATGTGTTCTTGGCACTCACAATGCTGATGACACATATCAGGAAGCACGCTCTGGCAGACTACTGGATCACTGGCGACATCATAACAACTCCAGCATTTGGCAAGTACATGCCCAGGGACAGGTACTTTGACATCCTCTCGTATCTCCACCTGACAAACAACATGGCAGTCCACCTTCCCGACTCATTATGGAAGATCAGGAAGCTGTATGACATGATACGTCATCGGTTCACCACCTACCTGATTCCTTTCCAGAAGATGTGCCTCGACGAGTCTCTGGTCCTGTTCCGTGGTAGGCTGCACTTCCGACAGTATTTCCCGTCCAAGAGACACCGCTTCGGCATCAAGCTCTTCGTCCTCTGCGACTGTTTGATGGGGTATGTGCTGGACTTTATAGTCTACTGCGGCAAGGCTGGAGAAATTGAGACTGACCCCCTCATTGGTTTTGGTGGCGCTGTAGTGAAGAAGATGATGGAGAGGCACTTCAATAAAAACCACATCCTCTACACAGATAGGGTCCCGCATAAAACGAGTATATGGTCGATAAACGAGGGCGTTTTATGCGATTTCGTTTTATGTGAACACAGCATTTTGGTGGCGCAATATCGTCAATGTTCACTGTAAGCTAAAATTTTCGTACAAAGCGAACGATATTTCGTACGTTTTGTACGATATTTCGGCGCTCTATATGAAAACTCCTCGGATTTGCCCCACTTTGGCGGCGGACTCGTTTTATGTGATCACATTCGTTCTGATCGAAAATTAAATATTAATATTTTAGGTCGGTCGTTTTAATCGACTCATTTTATGCAAACACGTTTTATGCGGGACCCTACTGTACCTCCATGACCGCAAGACCGGAACTGTCGGCAAAGTCAAGGGCAAGAGGAAGGGCATGCCAGGCTACCCAACCAAGACGAAGAAGGCGGACATCTTCCACAAGAAGAGTGGCCCCATCCTCTCCATCCACTGGCATGACCAGCGCAAGGTCAACCTCCTCACCACATGCCACAAGGCCGAGATGGTCGCCACAGGGAAGGTGGACCGAAGAAACTAGAACCCCGTCCAGAAACCAGCTGCTGTCCTGGATTATAACCTCAACATGCGCCTCGTTGACAAGTCCGACATGCAGATGGGCTTCATCGACTGCCTGCGAACATCTTGCAGGTGGTACAAGAAGTTTATCCTGCATACGGCAGATATGTCGGTCCTCAATGCCTACAACATCTACTGTCTGAGGACTCCAGGAGCCAAGAAGTACAAGTCCCTGCGGAAGTTCCACAAGCAGGTGATACTTGAGCTCCTGGCTAAACATGCGGGTACACCAGGGAGGCCACTACAAGGACCAGGCCAGCTGGACAGAACCGGGTGTGCTGAATTTTTCAGGAAGCACCATCTCAACGCCCTTCCTTTCAAAGCACCAGGTAATAACAGCAGAATCCAGAAGAGGTGCCATGTGTGCAGCCACACAACAAGAAGACCCCGCAAAACCACAAAAACCACTTGGGAATGCCTCGAGTGTCAAGTTGGACTGTGTGCTGGCACCTGCTTCAACGACTTCCATACTCTAATAAACTTTTGAAGTGGAAGTGACACTCAAATGTAGGCTAAGAATAATAATATAACTAAGTATAAGTGAAAAGGACACATATAAGTAATAATAAGTGCCTTCAATAACAATATGAACAAGTGAAAGTGACACTAAAATATATATTTCTAACAATAAATAAGTGAAAATGACACTCAATAAGCCTAGGCCAGTCAAAGTGACAGTATAATAATAATAAAACCTAGTATAAGTGAAAGAGACACACACAAGTAATAATAAGTGCCTTCATAACAATATGAACAAGTGACAGTGACACTATATATATTATTAGCTTACCTTACAATACATAAAAGGGGAAATGACACTACCAATTATCAAAGTCCAGTGAAAGTGACACTATAATCATAATAATAATAATAAAACTAAGTAATAAGTGACAGAGACACAAATAACTTCATGTAAATAACTTTATTGAGTGAAAATAACATAATAACTATAATAAATGACAGAATAACCAATAAAACACTATCAAATCGCTTCCTGGCATAATTGCGGGTGGAGCGACGAGTGCAACTGGGCGTCGTAGCCGGGGCCGCGGTTGAGTGTTCGGACGCGCCGAGGTAAATACGCGGCAAAAGTTACCTCCACTTCCATCACCATCACTCCGGAACCAGTTGAGCTAGAGAGCTCTACTCAACGCCATTCTACGCAGCAAGGTAAGGCGCCCATTTCTATATATGTTTGATTAATGTAGGTAATATATTAAGCGAGATTAACCTTAGTTTACTTTTGTTGATATTCGGCCAGATCGCCCGGATACGAGCTCCGTCCTTTGGAGAGCCTGCCCGGGCCAGGAGGGTTAATATTTAATATTTTTGTATATATTCTATTGGTTTTGTGAACATATTTGCAAATAGCTATGAATGGAAATGCGAATACGAATACGAATATTGAAAAACATAACGAATATTCGGACATACGAATACGAAACGAATATTCGGTCCGTCTCTAGTTTGTTTACAATTTTATTATACACCTACTCACCCGTACACTATGCCTATTGGTTCTCTCAACTCTACACTCACAGAATCAGTAAATGATCTCCCAACATTACCTAACAATGTGTATGTTTACCTTTTCAGATCAGAGCGTATAATAAAGAAGCCTAGTACCCCGTGGGTTCCGACCATCTCTAACTCCTCTCACCTGGATGCTGTACCCCAAGCCACACCCATCAACAGGAACCGTATTGTGTCCAAGAAGATACGCACCTTCCCTATGTGGTTAGTTTCCTGCTTCATATTAGTTTTGTAGAGTGTGTAGTGTAAAGGGAATTATTCTATAATTGCACCTATATGAGCTAAACAAATTATTATTGTACTTAACAGGAAGGTACGACGAGGTAAGTGATGTGGTATAGGTGGCAATATGCGGAAATGGATTATAAGGGCATTCCGCCCCCTCTGACCCCCTTATGAAAATCTACGGTTACTCACTCCACCCCAACTGGATTTCTACCGTTTTACCCAACCAGCGGGGGTGTGGGGGCAGCAGCCCCCACCCATAATACTAGGATAGGTTAGGTTAGGCTAATGTCTCTCTGAAACATTGTAAAATACGTGTCCCATCTACAGTAGATTGATAGACTTTTGTCAGAGGGGGCGGAATGCCCTTATAATCAATTTCCGCGGACAAATTGGATTTTCGGTCACGTATGGGATATAATGTTCTAAATGTGTACTATAGCTTTGTCATAGAGTTTTAGTCACCGCAATATATGTCTTTACCGCTGCATAATAAATTATTTTTCCTTAGACTTTGTGGGTTAAATAAGGGTGGAAGGAAAAATGGCAGCCATCTTGGATCAGCCGAGACCTAATATTTTTCACTTTTTTGCCATATTTTTAGTATTTTGTCATATTCTATATCAATGCTAACCCTGCGGGGGTCTGGGGGCGGCAGCCCCCAGGTTAGGGTAATGACAAAATATGGTTTTAGGGGGCATGTTTTAATATTGCAAAATAATGGGTAAAAATGAATTTGCAGAAGGGAAAACACCTTAAAACACACTAATCAATGAAGGAACTGAGGGGTGGATGTAGTTTTTTGGGCGTACGGTCGTCATTACATAGGGCGATCGCCGCTGTAACTTCGAGTCAATTTTGACGGCTATTTTTCCAGTTATTTGCCCCCTGCTGTCAATATTATATGATGATGACAATATGTGAGGGGGGGCAAAGACCCCCCGCAACATATTACGGTCAATATTTACGAGTCACACCACAGCTGGGATCTCATTTCTAATGGTAGTTTTGGATTCCTATCATTCTATGCTTCATTGCTATATACTTTTTATCTACCTGAATTTTTTTTTTTTTCTTGGCTTTTTTTTTTTTTATTATTATTATTATTATTTTTTTTTTAGCATTAACCTAACCAAAAAACCTAACCTAACCTAATCTAAATGTATTTGGGGGCTATTAGATTAGGTTAGGTTAGGTTAGGTTTTTTGGTTAGGTTAATGCTAAAAAAAAAAAAAAAAAAAATAATATTTTTTTTTCCGGTGGATAAAAAGTATATAGCAATGAAGCATAGAATGATAGGAACCCAAAACTACCATTAGAAATGAGATCCCAGCTGTGGTGTGACTCGTAAATATTGACCCATATTACGGTAAGATTAGGAGTAGTGAGCGTACCACTACCAACATACAGCATAAATCATCTATTAAAATGTAAAACTTGCAAACTAAACAAACCAAAATTGGGACAAGGACAATATAAAGTCAAATTAAATTATCAAAATCGCTATGTGGAAACAACGCTTACTAAAATGAAAATTATTAAATAAAAGAACACAATCATTAAAACATTAACCTAACCTAACCTAACCTAGTACTACATGAATACTAGGTTAGGTTAGGTTAGGTTGTTTGGTTAGGTTAGGTTAATGTTTTATAGATGAGTTATGCTGTATGTTGGTAGTGGTACGCCCACTACTCCTAATCTTACCCATATTACTGTATCCAATGGCATTACAAATTGACGGGAACATGATAGCAAACGTCCGACGTCGCCGACGTCATGTTTACATTTGTTGATCGCCATAGTGTAGTTAAGTTTGCGTCTATTTTGACGGCGATTTTTTTCGGTAATTTGCCCCCTTCTGGCAATATATATGATGATGACAATATAATTATGTGAATGTCCCCTCAACATATTATTGTATCGAAAGGCAGTCAAAATAGACGGGAACATGATCGCAAGCGTCCACTACCGCTCCGCATAGTGTAAACAATGGTGGCGGTACGCCCGCACTCAACATTCTTGCCGGAACTGATGAGAAAAAGGATTATAATACAAAAAACACATACGTGACCTAAAGGTAAATCTACAGTTATACTACCCCTCCCCCACTATCTGCCCCCCCCCCCCCACCTCCCCTCTTCAAAACACGCCTTTTAGCGTGTTTTTGGATGGTTCAGCAGACGCGGAAACTGAAAAAAAAAAAAATTGTTTATATTAATTAATGTCACTAATTTTCCCATGAATTTATAGTTTTCTGTGTTAATTTTCATCAATATATAATGTTTGGAAGTAATTACAGTACAATCCTTTGACAAACCGTTTTCCCCATGAGGGGAGCTTTGCATCTCCTTACCCCCCCATGACTTATTGTCATCATTATATATATTGACAGCAGGGGGCAAAAAACAAGTACGCCGTGTCCCAACCGACTGTACACTCAGGTAAACAAACCTCGGTAAACCTGACTTTTTGGACCGACAGCGATTTCAGTAAGTTTTATTTTGTTTTTTGTATTTTTTTCCTTCAGATATAGTGTTGTTTTATACTGAAGAGGAGCGGAAATGAGTATTTACCCATTATCCAACAATCTAAAAACACGCCCCTATTAGACTATTTTTTTTTTTTAATGTTCTAGGCTATTAGCCTAACCTAACAACCTTACCTAACCTAACCTAGTATATGGGTGGGGGCTGCCGCCCCCACACCCCCGCTGGTTAGGTTATTTTTATTTTATTTTGTTGTTGTTGTGCCATTAGCCTAACTTAACAGCCTAACCTAACCTAACCTAGTACAGTGTACTGTATATGGGTGGGGGCTGCCACCCCCGCTGGATGGGCATTGGCTGAAAAACTTATTGTTTTACAGTAGCCTAGGCCTATACATGTATTTTAGCGTTTTTTTGTTTCTCCCTTGTAATACATTTCCGCTCTTAATGCCATATATAGCAATGATGTATATGCTCTACCGGACCTATTAGGCCTAAAAAGATCGATGGGCTAACTGTCGGTCCAAAACATCAGTATAACCCAAACCTCACTTTGCCCAAGGTTTGTAATACTTCAATGTATCTATTTCAAGTCAAATATACATTTCTGCACATCATCAAACCATACTAAGTTTACTACTAATAATATTAACCTATTAGTACCAACAGAATAGCGACAAAATAGGGGTAGTATAACTGTAGATTTATCCTTGAATGAAACATATTGGCAGGTAGTATACAATGCGGCTAATTTATTATGGTCGTTAAAATTGACAACTTGAAACTCGCACCTAAAAGACAGTAACACCCAATGTTTTACAGAATCGATAAGATTATCACATGGCACAGATAGAAATGGAGGTGGGCAGTAGGATTTACAATATATAGATTATAAGTGAACCCATGGGTTGTATAGGTAGATCACCTTGAATCCTAACAGACACAGATTATGTCCAGTTAAGGATGATCAATTACCCTGCCCTATAGGAATATAAGGTTAACTCAAAACACTCACACATTTAAAGAGTGAAGAAAAATATCCTACCTTACTTTGGATCTCCAGTATAGCACTTAGAATCTTGTTCAGATTCTCACCAGCTCCTCTCTCCACCACATCTCAGGAACAACTGATAGAGTCAAACCAGTGTGAAGCAAGATTGAAACACTGAACCCTTGACTCAATGCTTCAAAGAAATTTAAGTCTTCACTGCTAAGTTAATATATTTGTTTTTTTATTCATGTCTTTCATACCATCTGTAATTTGAGTAATATTTTGAGGGGTTCAAGTTATTCTAGTTTCTTTTACAGGTAATAGAACTTTTTCAACTATGAGGCTACTTCATAATACAAAATACATTATATATATATTTCTTTTTACTTCTACTGTATGTGAATTTGTTTAAGTTATTCATATTCTAGTTTCATTAAATCTGTTTTGTACTGCATTAGGTAGCTGGTTACTCAGAGATTACATAAGTTTGTAAAATGTTCACTAAAGTAGATAGCTTTTGGGCTAGAGCTAGGTTACTATACAGACTTAGTAGACACAGGTTATGAGGCAAGTAAATTGTTACATAAATTTAATCTTTTTAGGGTCAATTACTGTGACTATTCTAAAATTTGACATAAATAATTTTAATCAAACATTTTTAACGTGAAGTTTCTTGTATTACCTCTGCTTACTTTGTGTCTGTTTGTATTTATTGTTTATCTTTTTCTATTATTAATATTGATGATTTTTTTAAATGAATTGTTCTTGTTAAAAGAGTACTCTTTGTTTAAATCTGTTACTTTTTCATATTTTGTAATTATTTGTCTTTATATTATATCTATTCATTGTCGATAGTATCAATTGCTTGCTTTTGCGATTTCCTTAGTTTCTTTGTACGATAAATGTAGGTTATTTGTAGGGTAGTTATTGATAGGGGTCACTTGAGGCATTCTATGCTCACAGGTACCTACCCGATAGCACTATCGTTAGTGAGTGCTTTATATATATATATTTGTAATATTATATATATCTTATCAATATATTTATTTTGTACTATTGTTAATGTCTTGTCAAGTTGCAAATTTGATTTGAATAGAACATTTTAACACTAATTGTAGTTTCTTTTATTCATGCAGAGTTTATTTATATTTGCCAGAACGTCCCGGACTTCCCAAATTGACTAATTCCCTGAATGTGACGATAGTGCCTTATGTGTGCAATTAGTTTGCTTGGGAACCAGATTAACTTGCTCATGTAGTAATGTACACCCTATGTGGTGGATTGTGTTCTTTCATTTCATAAATTTTATTTTAGTAAGCGTTGTTTCCACATAGCAATTTTGATATGTTGTTTTGACTTTATATTGTCTTTGTCCCAGTTTTGGTTTGACTTTGTTTGCAAGTTTTACATTTTAATTAAATCAGTTCGTGTGTCTGTCTGTGTGTTCTTAACCCGGCAAGTGCAGCAAGACTCTTACTCCTTCAGACTCATATGACGCAGAGGTTGCCAGATTAGCAATAAGAAATAGAGTTCTCTCACTCTTATAATTACCTCTCCAAAATTAGTTTTCTGCCCACAGCTAACTCAAAGACAACTGCAGAGGTTGAAGTAACTAAACTAAAGGTTTCTAAATACCCTTGATGGTAACAAAGGCTTTAAAGTATCCCTAATTGGCTCAAAATCGCGTCATATGTCGGAGAGGGTTAAGAGTTTCCCGGGCGACTGCGGGAAGACTCTTAAGATCCAGGTTTTTAAATGCGTACCAAAACCGCGGACTTACAGTCAGGCGGCTACAAATTGGTGTGGGTGTAGTACTACTTGGCAACTCTCGATACCACCACCCCGTACGCTCGAGCCGCGTGCGTACAAGCAGTACACGCCAGTACACAAGCACTAGCTATGGAGCCCACACGTCCCTCACGCTCGCGCCCTGATGACACAACCAGCCCTCCTTCTGGTGGTGTCAGCGGCCGTGGAAGGCAGAGGGTGGCTGCCAGAAACCCAAGCTACCATTACGACACTCCGTATAGCTCTGAGGACGAAGCACCCGCACGTAAAGTACGTAAAACACGTGCAAGCAGGGGCAGTGCACAGGTCATTGGCCTTTGGGGACACTGCCACCACCACCCAGGCAACTGCTACCACCACTACCACCACCACTGCCACCCCTGCCACCAGTAGCACCGACGCAGGAGGCCGCCCTGGGGCTGCAGGACCTGCGGGAGCCACTAGGAGAAAAGGGACTGGCGTAGGTAAAAAAACTCGTATGCCTGCCACTGTCACCCTGCCACCACCACCAGCCGCCCCTGGCCCGGCCGCCTCTGCTGCCCCTGCCGACGCCGCCCCTGCCGGCCCTTCTGTCCCTGCCGGCCCTTCTGCCCCTGCCCAAGGGAAAGGGAAAGGGGCGACAGGGACAACAATTATATTGCCTGCGTCCACGACCTCTGCACCACCCACCACTGCTGGACCTGCCGACGCCGCCCTTGCCGGCCCTTCTGCCCCTGCCCACAAGACGCCTGCATGTGTTAGTAGACGGATGAGGACCCTAACACCATCAAAATACGACGCCCTGCTGTTTGGGGATTCCCAGGATGTTGACAGCCAGGAGTACGACGACGACGACGCAGCACAGGAGCGTGGGGGGGGGGGGGGAGTGGATAGTGGCAGTGAGTCAGACGAAGGTGAAGAAAATGAAGAAGGGCATCCTTCTAGTGGTGAGGAGGGTGATGATGAAGCGTTATATCGCGATCATGACAGTGATTTGTCTGATGGTGGCGCACACGCAGACAAGATTCCAATCCACGACGCCAACATTCATACGTTTGTGTGGTCTGACGGAGCTGATTTTGTGCCTGACATGCCCCAGTTTGATGCTGGTAGGTCAGGTACAACTGCTGACTGGCCCTGTGACAACGACACAAACGAGATGGATTTCTTCCTCGCTTTTTTCGACATGGAGATAATGACGTACATAGTTGCCCAAACAAACACCTACTACAGGTGGGTGTTTGGCAGACTGGACGTCCTTTCTCCAAAACCGAGAATACGAGGCTGGGTTGATACGACTGTGAAGGAGTTCATGACGTTCTTTGCCTAGTTGTTCCTCATGCCTCTTTGCAAGAAGGATGTGCTACAACATTATTGGAAGCACGACCCTCTCATCACCACCCCAACTTTCAATAAGTACATGATTCGTGACAGATTTTTGTTGCTGCTAAGATTTATGCACTTTGCAGACAACGAAAATCCTAACAGGATTGACAGGATATGGAAAGTTCGGGAGGTGTTCACCATGTTGTTGGCGAGGTACAAGAAATACTTTTACCCCTTCCTCAATTTGGTGATTGATGAGTCGCTCGTGCTCTTCAAAGGACGTCTTGTTTTCAAGCAGTATATCCCCTTGAAGAGCCATAGGTTTGGAATCAAGCTCTTTGTGTTGTGCGACTGTGAGACAGGTATAGTGCTGGACATGATCGTGTATACAGGAACTGACATTGACATACCAAAAGTCGCTGCCAATGACCCCATGGGCATGTTAGGTGCCATCGTCAGGAAAATGTTGGCACCTTACCTGGGCAATGGCCACGTCTTGTACACTGACAATTGGTATACTTCTCCTGCTCTCTTCCAGTTTCGTCATGACAACCAAACGGGGTCATGTGGGACTGTCAGAAAGACGAAAGTTTATGCCCAAGTTCGCAGATAATGTCATTCCTCTTTCAGATCCCTCCTCCAGCGACACACCTTCTGACGACGAACTGGTCCAGGAACACCGCGAGAGGCATATCCGAAGAAGGCGACAAAGGGGGCAGAAATACAAACAACTGGAAAAGTCCGGGAAAGTGGTAGCCCTGAAGTGGACGTTCACCTGCTTTCGACAGTCCACACAGGTGCCCAGGTGGACTCTGGTAAAGTCCACTACCGAACAAAGAAGATCATCCATAAGCCCGACTTGGTAGTGGACTACACCAAGAACATGCGCCTGGTGGACAAGTCGGATTGTCATCTGTCAGGCGTTGAGTGTCTGAGGAAGACTGTGAAGTGGTATCACAAGCTCTTCCTCCACCTAGTTGACATCACGATGCTCAATGCCTACAACTTGTGGTTGGTCAAGAGAGATATGGCACCAAATCAAAAACTCAAATTCAGGGAATTTGTCTACAACGTGTCATATCAACTCCTGACGAAGTATGGCACCCCCACTCACAGGCGTACGTCATGGCGTGGGGATCACGTCCCTGACCGCATCCAGGTGGGGGTGGAAAGACACTTCCCAATCCACACGGAACTGGTTGGCACTCGTCACAGGCAGCTGAAGTGTCACGTCTGCATAAACACCTCCAGGAGAGCCCCAACAACAAAGAAAGTCACCACAATGTGCCACAAGTGCAAGGTTGCACTCTGCTTGGGGGACTGCTTCAGGGACTACCATATGTAAAGTTTGCCTTTTCCAGAGGATCTACTGTAAGAAATATGTATAAGCACTACTGAGTTCCGCCCCCTTCCCTGGACTCGTGCCCTACCTTACCTGACTTAACTTAGACCTAACTGAACTGATCACGCTACCTCATAATTTTAGATACAAAGATGTCCCTGTGATATGCCTTTTTTCATTATATAAATATGTGTCTTTTATTATTTAGTTTATAAGTTTCAAAGATGTGTATGTGATATGCCTTTTTGTTCACTATATCAATATATATGTTTGTTTATAGCCAATATTTATATATCTTATTGTAAAAAAATCATTATGTTTCAATAAATCCTGTCCAACCTACTTATAAGATGATAATAAAAAAAAAATAAAAAATACAAGGTCATGTCATTGTATTCTTGCAATATGATATATGCTATGAATATTTCATATTGCTTGAATACAATGACATGATCTTGTAAAAAAAAAAATATCAAAAATGTTCTAAACAGTATAAAACCTTCCCCATAACCCCCTCCTGGATTCGAACCCACTGCCCTACCATACTTTGAGATTTCCAATCTGTCACCTTACTGACTAGGCCACAGCAGCTCATACAATATGTCACTCAAATCTTCGTGTCTACAATCGAGATGACAATATACGAAAACAAATTATTTATCCCACCAATTTACTTTTGTAAATTGATGGGATTATCAATCATATCATGCAAAAGTATATAAAACTTTCTCTCTGTTAAAAAAAGTAATTATAGAACTTTATTTGTTCAAAAATTGCCCCAACACTCACCAAAATTGCCCCTCTCAGTGTGACTCCAATCATTATCACAAGGTCAGTGGGTCAGTGGGTGACCCTTCCCTCCCTCCATCCACAACACCTCTCTCTGTCTGAGTTTGGCTACCAACTAAATTCGTATAAATACAGCATGCATAAAATAATCTTCACAAATACATTTGTATTGTGTAATCTTGTAAATAATGAATAACAACTGTGTGGGTGTCGAAAATTGCTCAACCATCTTTCTTATATCTCGCCTACGCCCTTACGCGCATATATTGGATTATACATAGTCATGACTATCATACAAATACTTCAAGTAGGTCTCGAATATACATTTAGATTGCATATTACTTGCAAATAAATATATCTAAGTGTTTCTGATGGCAATCTGCCCTTCCCTTTCACAAGCATCATTCGACACCAGTCCACTGGACACCAGTCTAAATTTAGCTCATTTATCTTACCTGGTTATCTCCCTCGTCTGTTTACTGACCTCCCTCGTTCCATGTACCCCTCCTCAAAACTACTCTATAATATCGTAATTTATTTACAGTCAATGGCCTACCTATTTCTGTGCATACTTCACATGTGTCTAAAATGCAATGTCTGCTTGCATAAAAATGCAATTCTGAAAGCCATCTATACGAACGACATACGCATGTCTCACTTTCTCTCTCTCTCTCTCCATTCATTCATGACTCATGTTACTAAGTAAATACTCTCACACTCTCTCTCCACCCTGTGGGCTCCCGGGTGGCAACGAACATCAGACACATGCTAGACTAGAAGGTTGAAAATCCCACGACATCCATATGCCTCGGGCGCCTCCAGATTGTACTTGTACACACAGCTGTCTTTCTTTCTTCCTTCCTTCCCTCCATCAATCCATCACTCCATCACTCCCTCCCTCCCTCTCACCCATCCACCTTTTGTCTCCCGTCTCCATAAACACATTCATAATTTGCGTAAATATCGCATCAATTGGTCTATATGCGGTATATTCCTTGTTATATGGTACGCCTACATACGTACATGTCTTTATTATAGCATGACAGTGCTCTAAATACGAGGTATACGTGATATTATGGCGCAACACACCCTCTCCTCCCCTTCATTCCCGCCAGACAACAACCACACCTTCGTTCCCACCTAGAAACTCATTGATAATTCGCTTATATATTGCAATATTTGGTCTATATGCGGCATATACCTTGTTATATGGGTGGCCTACATATGTACACAAACGTGCACATACGTACACGTAGTCTAAATAGCATAAAAGAGCTCAAAAAAGGAGATATACGCGATATTACGCGCTATCCCACCCCCTCCTCCCTCTGGTTCCACCCCCTGGGCGCGGGAATATTCGCCCGGGAAATCTCGCCGCTCGATGACAATCTAGCCGCGCGGTGCCATTCGCTCCACATTTTCCAACTACGGACCGCTCCCCCACCCTCCCCAGACATTTTTTTGTGGGTCAAATATATATGGGCCGATGCACGCTAACATTCCCTACACGCTGATCTAGTTTTTATCGATATTGGCAATGGGCCCCAAAATCATCATACGTGCGCACAGGTGTGTGGTGTCGCATACCCCCTGTGCGCACGTCTTAGGTTAATAGGCGGCCGCAGTTTTGGACCTGGGGAGCTGAAACTTTGCATGTGGGTGTCAATTGACCTGGGTCAGGTCATAGAGGAGGCGAGGCCACGATCGGAGGTCATTTCGAGGCCGAAATTGAAAAGAATTGAAAAAATGGCCGTTTGGGGCAGAAGGAGGCCTCCGATCGAAAAAGTGTATGGAACGAAAGTTGTTCGCAGCCCCCCAAAATGGGGGTACGGATGAGGTCAGATACAAAATCGGAGGTCATTTAGCGGCCGAAATCGAGGTCGCCGTTTAATGAGGCACAGGGAGGTCGAGGCCGGTGATTATGGTAGTACAGTAGTAGTATTGTGATAATTGTGGTAGTAGTGATTGATGATGGTGATTATGGTAGTAGAATTTATACCCGGGCAACGCCGGGTACCCTTGCTAGTTCTAGTTATATGTAGAAGATTTTGGTCAGCTTAAGAAGGATCTGTGGTAGTTACAAGGATTGTCTGAGAAAGTTTGAAGCCTTATTATTGCTAGAGGTCCATCCTAAGCTGAATCAAATCGTCTAATCATTACCAGACTATAACTACTGTATAAGGATGTCACTGGTACTGGACGGGTTAAAAGAGTGACAAAAAGCCAACTTCTTTAAGGCCCCTATAGACAGTCGAGGATAACTAACAATTATCCATCTATCTATCTATCTATCTATCTATCTATTGCGAGAAACCATGATCCCCAAAGGAGTAGCCATGAACGAATAGCCCCCATGCACCTCTGTCCCCTGTCAGCCGACGCCCCTCTTCCCATCCAATACCATTTCCATGCATATACCTCTCCGATCCATCCTTCCACCTCACTCTCGGTCTACCTCTCCCTCTCTGTCCTTCCACCTCACTCTCGTACACTCTCTTAGCCATTCTCTCGCTTCTCATACGTTCCACTTGGCCAAACCATCTCAAGGTGTTCCTTTTCACAATTTTCAGCATATCCTTATCCACACCACACCGCTTTCATACTTCCTCATTCGTCTATCATAGATGATGATTACAATTAGTCCTGGGGGGGTGAGGGCCCTCAACCCATCGTGTATCCATCCGGATCCCTAATTAGGCCCCCTTGAAACATACAAAAACCCGATCCATGTCTTGCCTCAATTTTAGGCATTTTCGTTTAATTTTGGGTCTAACTGGTCGATTAATTTGCCTACGTTATGTTTGGGTAGTTTTGAGTATATATAGTGGTCTACCTGTGGTCGTGTGTTACAGGTGATGCTCAAATGTGGATTGACCCGCATTTATCGTATTTAATGTCTATTACATCTCGTAGTACAAAACTTAGCTCAAGTTTCCGTATTAATGTACTGTACTATTAAAGGTGTGGACAATATTTGTTTTTAACCATATTAGATTAGCTTCAAAGCTCTCCCCACTTATGTTTTATTATTTTTTATTCTCGGGGTAATGTGGCCGTATATTACTGTTTTATAGGTTTTTAACATAATACTGTTTTATTTTAGAAAATATACAAAAACACCAATTTTTTTAGGTAAAAAAAAAAAAAAAAAAAAAAATGGCTAAAGTACAGTACCAGTATCCTAGATTTTTACTGTTATGTGAATAGAGCTGCTCTGACATGAATACATTACCTGAATAGAGCTAGAATAACATGCAAAATGAGTCACTGTGTTAAAAAAGTTGTACTGTATGAATTTCAACATTTTGTGTAACGTTTATTTTAATCCTCTGATTTTAACCCGTTCAGTACCAGTGACGGCAAAGAGCCGTCAATAGATAAATCACTCCCCAGTCCCAGCGAGCCCAAGTTTTGTTTTTTAAATAATGTTTGATTCTGGGGGAATGGCTTTTCTAAAATGGAATCTACGACCATGTATGGAAGGTGTTGGGCGAGAGAAATCGAATGGCACCATGTAGAATTAATTAAAATGTAAAACTTGCTAACAAAGTCAAACCAAAACTGGGACAAAGACAATATAAAGTCAAAACAAAATATCAAAATCGCTATGTGGAAACAACGCTTACTAAAATAACATTTATGAAATGAAAGAACACAATCCACAGCCTCGGAGTCCCCATGGGGGGGGACCATAAATGCCCCCTCACCCGACCGACCATCCCCTGACGACCCCACACAATTACCTGGACCTCGGCCTGTTACTCTTTCTATTAATTTCTGCAACATTCGCGGACTTTCCTCTAACTTTCACTCTGTTGAGCACCATCTCTCCTCCTACAAACCTGATCTTCTCTTCCTCACCGAAACTCAGGTGTCTGTAGCAACATCCAGCAACCCCTTCTCTGTATCCTCCTACTTTCTCTATCCTAGTTTCAAAGCCAAAGGCGGATGTTGTGCATATGTGCACAACAAACTCACTTGCTCTCGTGTTCCCGATTTCGACTCCTCTGAATTCTCAACTTTATGGCTCAAACTTTCCTGTCATTCTCTTACTAAATATTTCTGTGCTGTCTATCTTTCCCCTAACTCTACCAACTTTCCCAAATTCTTTGACTATCTAAACTCTACAGTGGAACACATTCTATCCATTTCTCCTTTCTCAGAAATCTCCATCTTAGGAGATTTCAACGTTCACCACCGCCAATGGCTCTCCTCTCACACTACTGATCCACCTGGTGAACAAGCCTACGTCTTTTCTATCCTAAATGACCTAGAGCAGTTAGTTCAGCAACCCACCCGTATCCCGGATCGCATCGGAGATCGGCCCAACATTCTTGACCTGTTTCTAACTTCTAACCCTTCTTCTTATACTGTCGATCTTTTCTCTCCTTTGGGCTCCTCCGACCATAAACTTATCTCTGTCACCTGTCCTATCTCTCCAGTACAGCCACCCGATCCTCCTAGCCGGCGGCGCTTGTGGCACTTTGGCGCTGCCGACTGGGAGGCTCTTCGGCAGTACTTCTTTGATTTCCCATGGAATGATTCTGCTTCCATGGCCGAGGACCCTCGGAGAGTGCTGAACGCATTACCGAGGTAGTCCTTTATCGGGCATGGAAGCATACATTCCATTCTCTTTCTCTCAGTCTAATGCTAAAAAATCTTGGTTTACTCACGCCTGTTCTACTGCTGTCCGCAATAAGGAGGAAGCATTCAAACGGTACCGACGCCTTAAAACTCAAGACTCTCATTCTTCATATGTTTCTGCCCGGAATCAAGCCAAATCTGTTCTTCGACTTGCCAAACACTCTTTCATCAATAATAAATGCACTGAACTATCCAACTCTAGCACTTCCCAAGCTTTCTGGCATCTAGCCAAAAAACCTCTCCAACAATTTCTCTTCCTCGTCTTTCCCTCCCCTTTCCCACTCTGATGGCACAACCATCACTTCTTCCTCTGACAAAGCTAAACTCTTCGCTCAAACTTTTGCTAGAAACTCCACCTTAGATGATTCCGGTGCTATTCCTCCCTCTCCGCCCTCCTCTCTCTTAACTTATGCCTAATATCCTAATCTCTTCTAAAGATGTACTTTCTACCCTCTCTGGGCTTAACACTAATAAGGCGTACGGTCCGGACGGTGTTCCTCCTGTTGTTCTCAAAAACTGTGCTTCCGTGCTGACTCCCTGCCTAGGCAAACTCTTTCGTCTCTGTCTATCCTCTAACGTCTTCCCTTCATGCTGGAAGTTTGCTCACATTCAACCTGTCCCAAAGAAGGGTGACCGCTCTCAACCTCCAACTATCGTCCAATTGCTCTTATCTCTTGTCTTTCTAAAGTTTTTGAAACTATTCTTGCTTCCAAATTTCTTAAGCATTTCTCTTCTCATAATCTGCTCTCAGATCGCCAGTATGGCTTCCTTAAGGGTCGCTCTACTGGTGATCTTCTTTCATATCTTACTAACTCTTGGTCATCCTCCTTTCGGGACTTCGGTGAGACTTTTTCTATTGCACTAGACATATCGAAAGCCTTCGATAGAGTCTGGCATAAATCTTTAATTTCTAAACTACCCTCCTTCGGTTTCTATCCCTCCATCTGTGCCTTTGTCTCTAATTTCCTTTCCGGCCGTTCCATAGCCGCGGTTGTGGACGGCCATTGTTCACTTCCTCACCCTATAAACTCCGGTGTTCCTCAGGGCTCTGTCCTATCTCCTATTCTCTTTCTAATTTTTATAAATGATCTCCTTAACTGTACCTTAATTCCCATCCATTCATACGCAGACGACTCAACCTTACACTACTCCATTAGTTTTTTCAGAACGCCCCAGCCAGCAATCCCTCAACGACAAACGTAATGAAGCCATAGAACTCTTAAATTCTGATCTAAATACTATTTCCAATTGGGGCAGAGAAAACCTTGTTAACTTTAATGCTTCCAAAACCCAATTTCTCCATCTATCTACCCGTCAGGATCTCCCAGCGGACTATCCCTTATTCTTCAACAATACAAAAATCAGCCCTTCATCTTCTCTCAATATTCTTGGTGTCTCTTTTTCTTCTGCTCTCATTTGGAAGGACCATATTACCAGTCTTGCTAAGGCAGCCTCCCAGAAGCTGGGTGTGCTCAACTGCCTTAGGGGGTTCTTTTCCCCTGCACAGCTTCTTGCTCTGTACAGGGGCATAGTGCGCCCTTGTATTGAGTATTGTTCACATGTGTGGGGAGGTTCCTCTCACACCGCTCTCCTAGACAAAGTTGAAAGGAAGGCCTTTCGTATCATTAACTCCCGTCCACTCACCAACTCTCTGCAATCTCTCTCTCTCCGCCGCAATGTTGCATCTCTCTCGCTATTCTATCGCTACTATAATAATCAGTGTTCCTCAGAGCTATCCCAGTGCATACCACCTCCTTTACGTAGGGCACGTGGTACCCGTCTTGCAACTCAATCCCACCCCTACTCTGTGCAACTCTCCAACCCAAGAGTGAAACATTACTCTCAAACTTTCTTCTACTCAACAGCTGAGCTCTGGAACTCTCTCCCAGAATCAGTCTTTCCCTCTTCCTATGACTTAAATTGCTTCAAACTCTGTGTTTCCAGGCATTTTGGCTCGAACATCCCTTGATTTTGGCCCTGTCACTCTTTCAACTATGGGGGAGGCACTCGCTATAGGCAGTTATGCCTTTTGCCTCCCTCAATCACATAGAAAAAAAAAAAAAAAAAAGGGTGTACATTACTACATGAGCAAGTTAATCTGGTTCCCAAGCAAACTAATTGCACACATAACAACGCACTATCGTCACGTTCAGGGAATTAGTCAATTTGGGAAGTCCGGGACATTCTGGCAAATATTACTAAACTCTGCATGAATAAAAGAAACTACAATTAGTGTTAAAATGTTCATTTAAAAACAAATTTGCAACTTGACAAGACATTAACAATAGTACAAAATAAAAATATTGATAAGATATATATAATATTACAAAAAAAATATATATATACCACTCACTAACGATAGTGCTATCGGGTAGGTACCTGTAAGCATAGCATGCCTCAAGTGACCCCTATCAATAACTACCCTACAAATAACCTACATTTATCGCACAAATAAACTAAGGAAATCGCAAAAGCAAGCAATTGATACTATCGACAATGAATAGATATAATATAAAGACAAATAATTGCAAAATATGAAGAAGTAACAACAGATTTAAATAAAGAGTACTCTTTTAACAAGAACAATTAATTTAAAAAGATCATCAATATTAATATTAATAATAGAAAAAGAAAAAGATAAACAATAAATACAGACAAAAAGTAAGCAGAGGTTATACAAGAAACTTCAAGTTAAAAATGCTTGATTAAAATTATTGATGTCAAATTTTAGAATTAAAATTATTGATGTCAAATTTTAGAATAGTCACAATAATTGACCCTAAAAAGATTAAATTTATGTAACAATTTATACTTGCCTCAAAACCTCTGTCTACTAAGATTCTGTATAGTAACCTAGTTCTAGCCCAAAAGTCATCTACTTTAGTGCAAATTTTACAAAATCTTATTAACTGGGAATAAAAACAATTATAAGTTATTTTACTATCGATATTACTATTAGGGAAAGGAAAGTTTATTACGTTAAAATTAAAATCATCAACTTTGTGATATACTTTAAGTATGCACTGTTCATTAACAATCTCTATATTTATATCAAGAACATTTTCAACTTTATAATTTACGTTACGTTAAAAAAAAAAAAAAAAAAAGCACTTGCTAAATTGTTAAGTAATAATAGTAGATATATTGATGATATTCTTGTTTGCAATTTGTTAAATTTTAATCAAGTTGCTAAACTTATTTACCCTAATTCTATTCCCCTCACACAATGTAACGTAAATTATAAAGTTGAAAATTTTCTTGATGTAAATTAAAATGTAAAACTTGCAAACTAAACAAACCAAAATTGGGACAAGGACAATATAAAGTCAAATTAAATTATCAAAATCGCTATGTGGAAACAACGCTTACTAAAATGAAAATTATTAAATAAAAGAACACAATCCACCACATAGGGTGTACATCACTACATGAGCAAGTTAATCTGTTTCCCAAGCAAACCAATAGCACATATAACAACGCACTATCGTCACGTTAAAGGAAGTAGTCAAGTTTGGGAAGTCCGGGACGTTCTGGCAAATTTTACTAAACTCTGCATGAATAAAGAAACTACATGTTAAATGTCAAAATATTATTTAAAATCAAATTTGCAACATGACAAGACATTAACAATAGTAAAAAATACAAATATTGATAAGATATCTATACTATTACAAAATAATATATAAAATACAGTACAGCACTCACTAACGATAGTGCTATCGGGTAGGTACCTGTAAGCATAGCATGCCTCAAGTGACCCCTATCAATAACTACCCTACAAATAACCTACATTTATAGCACAAATAAACTAAGGAAATCGCAAAAGTAAGCAATTGATACTATCGACAATGAATACATATAATATAAAGAGAAATAATTGCAAAATATGAAGTAACAACAGATTTAAACAAAGAGTACTCTTTTAACAAGAACAATAAATTTAAAAAAATCATCAATATTAATAATAATAATATAATAATAGAAAAAGAAAAAGATAAACAATAAATACAGACAAAAAGTAAGCAGAGGTTATACAAGAAACTTCAAGTTAAAAATGCTTGATTAAAATTATTGATGTCAAATTTTAGAATACAGTCACAATAATTGACCCTAAAAAGATTAAATTTATGGAACAATTTACTTGCCTCAAAACCTCTGTCCACTAAGAGTCTGTATAGTAACCTAGCTCTAGCCCAAAAGTCATCTACTTTAGTGCAGATTTTACAAAATCTTATTAATTGGGAATAAAAACAATTATAAGTGATTTTACTATCGATATTACTACTAGGGAAAGGAAAGCTTATTACGTTAAAATTAAAATCATCAACTTTGTGATATACTTTAAGTATGCACTGTTCATTAACAACCTCTATATTTATATCAAGAAAATTTTCAACTTTATAATTTACGTTACATTGTGTGAGGGGAATAGAATTAGGGTAAATAAGTTTAGCAACTTGATTAAAATTTAACAAATTGCAAACAAGAATATCATCAATATATCTACTATTATTACTTAACAGTTTAGCAAGTGCTAATTTTTCTGGAATTTTATTTTTCTTGCTACTGTCAACTAAGTCTTTTATATATTTAAATTCTAAAGCAAGCAAGAATAAGTCTGCAATTAAAGGGCTAGCATTTCCACCCATAGGAATTCCTAATATTTGTTTGAAAATGTACGGCCCGAATCTAACATAAGTATTGAAAAGGAGGAATTTAAGGGCATCTTTAAGTTTAGTTCTATCAAAATATACAGAACTAGTGGGAGTAGAGCTAAGTGATGCATTATTAAAATATGTATAAACACTTATGAAATAATTACAACATTCCTAACGAACCTGTCAAAGTGCAAATCTATAATAAAGCAAAGCTCTGAATATACTAAATCTAAAGGCAAATTGGTATACAAAGTTGAAAAGTCGAAGCTATGTACCGAGGTAACTTTCGGCATGGTATTTATTTTATCAATAACTTCTAACGAATTGTCAACACTCCAATAATAGTTAATGCCAGTTCTTCTCATGATGGTATTACAATATCTTTTATGAGTACTTTTAATGTATTTTAAGCAATTTACTACTTGTTCTGATAGAGTTTTTAGTGGTAGCAAATTTTGCTCCGGCAATAAAGCGATATTTATAAGGTCTTTTATGAAATTTAGGTAACATGTATAATTTTGCAATGCACTTGTTCTTATCAGAAAGTTTAATATCAAATATTATATTTTTCTTGGTATGTTCATCGATTAAGTTATCAATATTCAGATTATTTTGAATTTCATAAACAGAATTACCGCAAATATTTTTACGTAATATGTTACCCTTAATACCTAATTCTTTTTTCATATTTTCAAGATAAAATTTCTTACATGTGAAGCTATAATTATTGCTGGCTTTATCTACTGTAGAGATTACAAAATGTTTATGTAAATTTATTAAATCAGCTTTAAGCTTATTATAATTATAGTCTATAAAATCTGAAAGATTAAATTCATTTTTAAGCGAGAAAATTTTATTTCCAATTAACTTAATTAATAATTTAGACCATGCTTCTAGTTCTCTCGCATTGCGGCACGCAATTTTTAACAATTTATCTTTTAATTTATTGACTGAAAAAACAATATCTTTTAAAATTATGTCCCATGTTACTTTATTACTCCCTATTCTAAATTTAAACCCTTTACGACATAGCTCCGCTAATTTGTCGTTTGCAAAATGTTTAACTAGTTCTACATCACCTGTTAATATGTGACATATCGGACTATAAATGAACTTTGCTAGTGCATCACGTCTGCTAGCTGGCATATCCATGACTCTTTCACACACGCATTTATTATTATTGAAAATATCATTATCTGAAAGATTTCCTAAAACTTTATTATAATTACAAATAATAGACCCAACAGGTCGTTCATATGAATACACTATTAATGGTTTGAAATCTTTACAACCATCTGGTAATATGGACTTAACTTTCTTTGAATTAATAAGACTGTTAACATTAATTTTGTCTAAAATTTTAGAGGAATAATTTAAAGTGGACAGGACTTTATCTTTAATACGGTTATCTTTGGATTTCTTAGAATTAGCTCTAATCTATCTATCTATCTATTGCCTGACGCCGTGATCCCCGAAGGGGTGGCCACGAACGAACCGCCCCCATGCACCTCTGTCCCCAGTCAGTCGACGCCCCTCCCCCCAACCAGCACCGCCTTCGTTCATGTACTTCCTCACTCCATCCTTCCACCTCATATTCGGTCTACCTCTCCCCCTCTGTCCCTCCACCTCGCTCTCGTACACCCTCTTAGTCATTCTCTCGCTTTCCATACGTTCCATATGGCCGAACCATCTCAAGTTGTTCCTTTTCACACTTTCCAGCACATCTACCTCCACACCACACCTCCTTCTTACTTCCTCATTAGTCTGTCTATCCCTCCATGTAACTCCGCACGCACTCCTTAAGTAATTCATTTCCACTGCTCTCACTCTTGGTCTGAGTCTCTCAACCAACGTCCATGCTTCGCTTCCGTAAGTCAGTGTCGGGATTACCACACTGTCATGCAAGGACTTCTTCACTTCCATACTGACCACCCTATTTCTTGTTACTGCTTTTAGCGTTCCTACAACCCTCTTCCCCTGTTGTACCCTCTCCCGCACCTCTTCATCCATAGTCCCATCTTTACTCAACACACTGCCCAGATACTTAAAAGAGTTGACGATCTCCATAGCCTGACCGTTCAGCTTCACCTCACACTCTGTGACTTCACCCCTTTCGAAGACCATAACCTTGCTCTTCCCCGTATTTACCTTCAAATTCCGTTTTTCGCACACTGTTCCAAACTCATTTACCAGACCCTGCAACTCCCATTCATTATCACTCATCAGAACTGTATCATCCGCAAACAGCAGTATAGGTAGCTTCCACTCAATTCCCTCCCTTTTCAGCGATACACCAACATCCACTGCTCTTGATAGTATTTCTTTCATAACTCCATCCATATATACAGTAAACAACCACGGGGACATCACACACCCCTGTTTCAAACCAACATTCAGGTCAAAGAACTCGCTCTGCTCACTCTCCACACGTACTGCCGCCTTTGCACCCTCATACATGCTCTTCACTGCTTTCAGCAACTTGCCCTCTACTCCGTATATTCTAAGTACTTTCCACAAACCTTCTCTATCCACTCTGTCATAGGCCTTCTCTAAGTCCATAAAGGCAACATACACCTTTTGTTTCTTCTCCAGATACTTCTCCACAACACATTCAGGGTAAAAATCTGATCTACACATCCTCTTCCCTTCCTAAAACCTCCCTGCTCGTCGCCTATCCATTTCTCCGTTCTCACTCTCACTCTCTCAATCACTACCCTACTGTATACCTTCCCTACTACGCTTAGAAGACATATTCCTCGGTGGTTACCACACACTCCTCTTTCCCCTTTGCCCTTATATAGGGGGACTATTATGCCAGTCTTCCAGTCATCGGGTGCACTCCCCTTCTCCCATGCTAGTTTGCACATTTTCCATACCCATTCTATCACTATCTCACCACCATACCTCAACATTTCCCCACACACTCCATCTGTTCCTGGTGCTTTCCCCAACTTCACTCTTTTCATGGCTTCCCACACTTCTGACCTCCTGATCCCCACCTCCTCCTCCACTACTTCTCTTCTTCTCCCTCCCATACCATATCCAGCTATGTTTGCTGGCTCTTCATTCCTTTCATTTAGCAACTCACTGAAGTACTCCCTCCATCTTTCGATTCTCCCTTGCTTCTCGGCTAGCATTCTCCCATACTTATCTTTCACACCCTTACTGTTTCCCTTGCTACCTTCCCTAACTTTCTTGACTTCTTTCCAGAACAGTTTCTTACTCTCCCTCCATTTTACACTCAGATTCCTTCCAAATTCCTCATCTACTCTTCTCTTACTTTCCTTCACTACTCTCTTCACCACCCTCTTACTCTCCACGTACCTCGCTCGTTTCTGCCTCTCGGAATCTTCATTCCCTCTACTACCCAACCACTCTCTATATGCTTTCTTCTTTTCTTCCACAGCTATTCTTACCTCTTCTGTCCACCATGCTGTACCTTTCACTCCCCTCCCTCTTCTCCTCACTCCACACACCTCCTCACATGCTGCACAGATCTCATCCTTAAACACCTTGCTCATCTCCTCCACTTCCTCCATAACTTCCAGGTCGAACCCACCTAGTCGTCTTTCCACTGCTCTCCTGTACTCCTCCCTGACTTCCTCCTCCTGCAACCTCTCCACCCTCCTCACCATTCCACCCTCCTCTCGCCTCCCTCCCGCTCTCCTCACCCACTTCTTTTGTATCCTAACCTTAGCTACCACTACATAATGATCAGACAGACCCCCTCCAATACCCCTATACACCCTAGCATCCATGACAGATTTCTTCATTCGTTCATCCACACATACATAATCAATCAATGACTTTCGTTCCACCACTGTCTTATCCTTCATCGACAACATCCGTTTCCACGTGTACCTGTGGATCATTCTGTGTCGGAAGAAGGTGTTGGCTATCCACAGCCTCCTCCCCACACATACGTCCACAAGTGCACTACCATTCCCATTCACCTCTGATGGTACCCCCCACCCTCCCACCACTCCCTCAACTTTCCTATCACCCACCTTACCATTCATATCCCCAATCAGAAATATTCTTTCGTTCTTGTCAAACTTCTCCAGGCACGCCTCCACATTCATCCAGAACTCCTCTTTCTTTCTTTCAAGTATATCCTCTGTCGGGGCATACACGCATACAATCACCCACGTTTGTATTCCTACTTTCATTCTCACCCACACAATCCTTGAACCCACAGACCCATACTCTCTTACACATCCCTTCCATTTGCTACTTACAAACAAACATGCACCTTCTCTCGCTGTTCCTTCACTCACTCCAGCACACACACCCATTCCACACTCCCACTCTCTCACATCTGAACCTTTCCATTTGGTCTCTGTCATTCCACATACATCCAGCCTGGCATTCACTAACACTTCCAGAACCTCTCTCTCTTTTGTGCCATCATTCATGCCACTAACATTCCACGTAGCCATTCTCAGAATGTCCGAAGGCATGTCCTTAGTCGGTCGTGGTTCGTCAACGTTGGTTCCGTCCGCATCCGAGGCTGTTCGTTCGTTTTTCCTTGCTTAGATATTTTTTCCGGGAGCTCTAATATATCCCATAAAAGCAAAGACTATATTCTTAAATTTATTTGTGAAATTATGTTTATTATTTAGAATATTTTCTATAAAAGGAGCAAAACTTTTCTTTTGTAGGCCTTTCAATGAATCTTTTAATTTTTTAATTCCGAAATTTCGATATAATGAATATAAATTATTAACAATAATTATAATATCAGACCTGCTTTTCTTTTTATTAAATGTATTTAGTCTTCTATTACCGTGTCTACCAGGTCTTCTGTTTAAAACAGGGAAGTTAAAATATGGGTTATTAAAATCGTTTTTTAATAAATCTTTATACAAAATGTTGCCTACATTTTTTATTTGATTGTTAAGTCCAAATGGATAGATGGTCATTAATTTTCCAATCCAATAATTTTCTCTATCTAAAACATTTTGATTACTTTGAACAATTTCTATAATTTTGTATTTACAATCAAATTTAGTACAATCTGTGTTAAAATGCTTATATAGAAGAATCTTGGAGTCGATGCCGTTCTTAATTCCTGATCTATGCCCGTAGGCTCTTTCTCTTAAACATTGCTCCGTCTTTCCAACATATTGTATACCACATTTCTCACAGGTTATTAAATAGATAACATTCTTTACTTTACATGGAGATGTTACATTAACAGAAGAATTTAGAAACAAAAATTTTGTATTGGTAATGTAACTTTTAAAAAATGTTTGATGTTCAAAATCAAATTCATTCACACAGAGTTTACATTTACAGTTATCAACGAAAAGACGCCGGTTATTTTCATTTTTATTTTTCATTATTTAAGTTTTTATAATTTTGCCGGGTGCGTGGGTACATAGAATTTTCTGACACGTAGTCCGTGGCCGGTCCTGGTTCGTCAACGAGTACAAGTAAAGGAAGGGACAGTACATGGGGAACACGTCGTATACTAATGTTGCCACTAGTACAGACCGTCCTCACATCTATACTGTCCCTGAACCTATATAAATTAAAATGTAAAACTTGCAAACTAAACAAACCAAAATTGGGACAAGGACAATATAAAGTCAAATTAAATTATCAAAATCGCTATGTGGAAACAACGCTTACTAAAATGAAAATTATTAAATAAAAGAACACAATCCACCACATAGGGTGTACATCACTACATGAGCAAGTTAATCTGTTTCCCAAGCAAACCAATAGCACATATAACAACGCACTATCGTCACGTTAAAGGAAGTAGTCAAGTTTGGGAAGTCCGGGACGTTCTGGCAAATTTTACTAAACTCTGCATGAATAAAGAAACTACATGTTAAATGTCAAAATATTATTTAAAATCAAATTTGCAACATGACAAGACATTAACAATAGTAAAAAATACAAATATTGATAAGATATCTATACTATTACAAAATAATATATAAAATACAGTACAGCACTCACTAACGATAGTGCTATCGGGTAGGTACCTGTAAGCATAGCATGCCTCAAGTGACCCCTATCAATAACTACCCTACAAATAACCTACATTTATAGCACAAATAAACTAAGGAAATCGCAAAAGTAAGCAATTGATACTATCGACAATGAATACATATAATATAAAGAGAAATAATTGCAAAATATGAAGTAACAACAGATTTAAACAAAGAGTACTCTTTTAACAAGAACAATAAATTTAAAAAATCATCAATATTAATAATAATAATAATAATAGAAAAAGATAAACAATAAATACAGACAAAAAGTAAGCAGAGGTTATACAAGAAACTTCAAGTTAAAAATGCTTGATTAAAATTATTGATGTCAAATTTTAGAATACAGTCACAATAATTGACCCTAAAAAGATTAAATTTATGGAACAATTTACTATATTGGTATAACAATATAGAGATTGTTAATGAACAGTGCATACTTAAAGTATATCACAAAGTTGATGATTTTAATTTTAACGTAATCAACTTTCCTTTCCCTAGTAGTAATATCGATAGTAAAAAAAAAAATTATAATTGTTTTTATTCCCAATTAATAAGATTTTGTAAAATCTGCACTAAAGTAGATGACTTTTGGGCTAGAGCTAGGTTACTATACAGACTCTTAGTGGACAGAGGTTTTGAGGCAAGTAAATTGTTCCATAAATTTTATCTTTTTAGGGTCAA
Source organism: Paralithodes platypus (assembly GCA_032716605.1). Classification (NCBI taxonomy): domain Eukaryota; kingdom Metazoa; phylum Arthropoda; class Malacostraca; order Decapoda; family Lithodidae; genus Paralithodes; species Paralithodes platypus. Next base: position 3,800,449 of record CM064504.1, read on the forward strand.
TTATTGTGACTGTATTCTAAAATTTGACATCAATAATTTTAATCAAGCATTTTTAACTTGAAGTTTCTTGTATAACCTCTGCTTACTTTTTGTCTGTATTTATTGTTTTTGTCTGTATTTATTGTTTATCTTTTTCTATTAATATTAATATTAATTTGATTTTTAAATGTATTGTTCTTGTGAAAAGAGTACTCTTTGTTTAAATCTGTTGTTACTTCATATTTTGCAATTATTTGTCTTTATATTATAATTATGTATTCATTGTCGATAGTATCAATTGCTTACTTTTGCGATTTCCTTAGTTTATTTGTGCTATAAATGTAGGTTATTTGTAGGGTAGTTATTGATAGGGGTCACTTGAGGCATGCTATGCTTACAGGTACCTACCCGATAGCACTATCGTTAGTGAGTGCTGTACTGTATTTTATATATTATTTTGTAATAGTATAGATATCTTATCAATATTTGTATTTTGTACTATTGTTAATGTCTTTTCATGTTGCAAATTTGATTTTAAATAATATTTTGACATTTAACATGTAGTTTCTTTATCCATGCAGAGTTTAGTAAAATTTGCCAGAACGTCCCGGACTTCCCAAACTTGACTACTGTACTTCCTTTAACGTGACGATAGTGCATTGTTATATGTGCGATTAGTTTGCTTGGGAAACAGATTAACTTGCTCATGTAGTAATGTACACCCTATGTGGTGGATTGTGTTCTTTTATTTAATAATTTTCATTTTAGTAAGCGTTGTTTCCACATAGCGATTTTGATAATTTAATTTGACTTTATATTGTCCTTGTCCCAATTTTGGTTTGTTTAGTTTGCAAGTTTTACATTTTAATTGTGTGAGGGGAATAGAATTAGGATAAATAAGTTTAGCAACTTTATCAAAATTTTACAAATTGCAAACGAGAATATCATCAATATATCTACTATTATTACTTAACAATTTAGCAAGTGCTAATTTTTCTGGGATTTTATTTTTCTTGCTACTGTCAACTAAGTCTTATATATTTAAATTCTAAAGCAAGCAAGAATAAATCTGCAATTAAAGGGCTAGCATTTCCACCCATAGGAATTCCTAATATTTGTTTGAAAATGTAAGGCCCGAATCTAACATAAGTATTGAAAAGGAGGAATTTAAGGGCTTCTATAAGTTTAGTTCTATCAAAATATACTGAACTAGTGGGAGTAGAGCTAAGTGATGCATTATTAAAATGATGTATAAAAATGTATGAAATAATTACCATTCCTAACGAACCTGTCAAAGTGCAAATCTATAATAAAGCAAAGTTCTGAATATACTAAATCTAAAGGCAAATTGGTATACAAAGTTGAAAAGTCGAAGCTATGTACCGAGGTAACTTTCGGCATGGTATTTATTTTATCAATAACTTCTAACGAATTGTCAACATTCCAATAATAGTTAATGCCAGTTCTTCTCATGATGGTATTACAATATCTTTTATGAGTACTTTTAATGTATTTTAATCAATTTACGACTTGTTCTGATATATTTTTAGTGGTAGCAAATTTTGCTCCGGACTTTTCGTTTGGGCTACAGAAGACTTTTAAAGTTGAAAAAGTGCTCATTTTGGGCGTTTCTGGAGTTTGATTAAAAATCAAAGTCCTAAAGTAATGGTCCGATTTGAATTTTGTTTGTGCCATTGGATTCAGCGGATGAAGGTGTGCTAGTGGTAGTAAATTGAGCAAAATCCATACATAAATAACCAGTCTATGGGTGATTTAGAAGTTTTCATAATATTTTCTAAAACAAAATAATACTGTATATATATACCGTTGGAATCGCAACGACGAGAGGAATCCATGTATACCCTTGAAAAAATAAAAAATAAATAAATAACAAATAGGTCTAATGGGCCTAAAAATGGTCTAAATAAAATAAAAAAATACCGTTGGAATCGCAACAACGGGAGGAATCCATTTATACATTTGAAAACACAAAATTTGAACATGAACTGCCAAAGTACTCGGCTTTCCTTGTAACTGCCAGTATCAGGCAGTGCCTGGTACCACGACCGTTTGAGCACTACTCTTGAGTTGGCAACACTTCTCAGCTTATATCCAAGCCTCTACAGGGTGGGAGAGCCAGTATTCCTCCATCTTTTGAGGTGGCAGGTTGTTATATCTTGCTATTTTGGCCACATTGCTTGGGACTGGGGGGGGGGACCCTATGGTACAGTAGGGGTTAACAGATCCATCCTGATATAAGTAAAATCGGCCGGTGGTAGCTAGAATCTACTGTACATTCAATATACATTCTTGGGTGAGTTTTACAAATATGTTCACCCCCTCCAGCACTATGACGCATATTTACCTTTGATTCTGGCTAAAGTTAGACGATATTTTGCAGTTTAACCCTCCAGCCCGGCTATGTATTATATATATATTCCTCGAAACCCGGGTGTTTTGGCCGAAAAACGTCTAGGCTAGGCTACCGTATATTCGTTAATCAGACTGCTTCCCGCATTCCCGCGCATCCCCAAGCGTAGCTGTGTTATTTACCTGTAGAATGGCATTAAGTAGAGCTCTCTAAGTCAACTGGTTGAGCTGTGATGATGATTTCATTCGAGATAACTTTATGGCCAAAACAGCCACTTTACACCACTTTTCGATACTTAACAACAACATACAGGCACACACGAACAAGCGACGCTCTCCTTCTTGTGGCCGGAGATGCGGGGCGTCGGTCCAGCCGGCTGTTGTTTACATGCGTCGGACCGACGCCTCGCACACGAAGCTCACAGGCTTTCAACCACTGGGCGTTCAAGAGGCCTTCCGGGTACCTGTTATATGCTTTTTTATGGGCGTTCAAGAGCCCTTCCGTGGTGAGAGGGTTAAGAAGGACCTATGTTGTTCAGAGGGTTTATTGAGATCGTATTAAACCCCTTTGAGTCATAGAGGTAAATTTCAGGAAAGCGCTTCATGGTAGCCCGAATATGATGAAAATTATATCACAGTGCCGAAGGGGTTAATACTGTACTGTACCTGTAATTTGTTTCCCTCCTCCCTCAGCTATGACGACTTAGACCCGGCCCAGATCCACGAGAACTCCTGCCAGAAGGAGGAGATGGTGCCCATCAGACTGGACATGGAGATCGAGGGCCAGAAACTCAGGGACACATTCACTTGGAACAAAAATGGTTAGTGGGCCATTTTCTTTCTTTTTTTCATCATCAATCTGATGCCTCACTTCCAGAGGAAGCGCCCCAAAAGGATGGCCATGGTAGAAACTGCCTCCAGGCTCCCAGACATGCCTCCACTGACCCACTCCACAGTGACATTTCCACTTAGTGGATTATGACCCTTAGCACTGCAGGAACAGACCCAGAGCAGTCCCTCACCCGGGTGGCAGTTCCACCATTGGTTTTCTATTTTATTTACCCCAGTGGGGCCCTGGCTGGAAGCGTACCAAGCATATCATTCTTAACACTAATAACCCCCAAATGAAAAATTAATGAAAACATGTGATCCTCGCAGGATTCGAACCCAGGACACCACATGCAGAACTTGCGCACTCTAACCATTACACCATCAAGACAAATTATGTACATTAATCACGATAGTTGTCATTACTTAAAGAGCATAGCTCATACAAAATCCCATTCCATTTTATCACTGTCTAAAGCATGGTAGAACATGAATGATACTGCACAGTTGCCTTGGTTTGCCTTAAATTTTGATCTAAAATAGTAAACAAAGCCGTGTAAGATATTTCAAGCTTTAGGAGCTTGATGGCAAACCCTATCTCCTCTCTCTTTTGTTTGTGAGAGAGAAACTTGCCCGCACGAATTAAATCTGCTTTGATATTGCCTATATTTAACTTACCCTGATGTATTTTGTACATGATGAAGTAATGTGAAGGCAGTATTTGATGTATATATCACATGAGTGAAAAATGTGTCTATCTTAAAGTATCTATCAATACAATTGTTCATATTTTGGTCTCGTTAATCATAAATAAATACGTATTGGCAGCTCTATCCATATGGCAGCACTGTTGTTTATTCTAACGGTAGACAGATACTGTACCTTCGTAGTACAACAGCGTACGGCCAACTTGTCAAAATATTTCCGCTTTATTTTCACTTTCACAGTGCATTATTCAATAGCTTGCCATTATTTCTACATTTCATTATTAAACTTATTCTACTCGTACAATTTCTCTTTTAGATACCTCTCGCCACCACTGTCCAAAACACTAATTTATTTATATTTACATTTATAAGAAAATCGGACGACTATTATTGCACATAGGAGGTATATTGTACACTAACATTTATGATAATGAGAATAGCTGACCATGGCTGACCCCATGCGCTATGCCCTTTGAAAGCATAAGAGGTCCACAATTTGTTATGAGTGACTTTACAGTTTAATTCATAAGTGTTCACTAGAAATCTATGAATGGAAATTCTGCAGATTATCAAGGTTAATTTTCTCTATCATCTGGAGATTACTCCATTTCACATTATGGTTGGTGGGCCCAAAGTTCACTCATATATTCCAAATTATTTGTAAAACATTCTGCAGTACAGCTTGTTTCCACTGTTCTCAGCTGGGAGATCATGAGATGTTTTATTTTACTTACTGCCCACGTGTCACTTCCATAAGAGAGTGTTAGGACAAACACATTGTTTTGGTTTTGGTTTTCTTTAACAGTAATGTTTTTGAAAACTTTGCAAAATATAGAAATAATTTTGAAATGGATGTAGTGTCCGGGCGTACGGTCTTCATGTTTACATACGTCGATCTCCGCTGTTAAGTTCGCGTTTATTTTGACGGCAATTTTTTTGGTTATTTGCCCCCTGCTGGCAATATATATGATGATGACAATATGTCATGGGGAGGGGAGGGACATATTATTGTATCCAACGGCAGTCAAAATAGACATGATGGCAAGCGTCCGCCTCCGCGTAGTGTAAACAAGGCGGTCGGTACGCCCGAACTCTATATTCTTGCCAAAATTTGTGTATGATAGTTGGATATACAGTAGGCCTATGTTGAATAGGAAATGTTTTTAGTATGGATACCAGGTATATCTGAGTGAAGACATTCCTTAAATTTGATCTGAGAACACTGAATTTCTTAAACCTGATTCAATACCTTTTTAATTTCCTCAGAAATGCAGATCAGTCCTGAGCAGTATGGAGAGCTTGTGTGTGATGACCTGGACTTAAACCCTCTGATGTTTGTGCCAGCCATAGCCGCCTCCATCAGACAACAGTCGGATCAGTACCCGTCACAACTTATTGTGTCTGACCACTCTGATACCAGGATAGTCATTAAGGTTAGTTCTTATTAGTAGTAGGCTACCCTCTACAACTCATTATGTCCTTTATCATCATCATCATCATCATCTCCGACGCCTTGTTTCCCCCTGGGAAACCCCCGCTAGAGGATGGCCATGACAGAAACGTCTCCAGGCTACTCTGTCAAGACATGCCTCCTTTGCCCGTGCCACAATGCCCCTTCCACTACGTGGAAGCTTTTCTTCAATATATTTTTCTACTTTCTTTTCCCATACCATAGGTGGTCTTCACTACTAGCAGTTCCACTCACCTGACTCCCATATATCTTTCTTGGCATTCTGTCTTCATCCATTCTCTGAACATGACCATACCACCTCAAAGTACTTCTCTTTATCCACTCAACCACACCACAATCAATGCCCAAAGCCTGCTCTTCCATTCCAAAGGACTCATACACTTCCCTATTACTTGGCCCATCTAGCCTATTCATGCCAGCTGCCATTCTGAAAAAGCTCATCTCCACAGCTCTCAGTTTGGAGAGGTCCTCGTCACTTGCTGTCCATGTCTCACTTCCATACGAGAATGTTGGGAGCAGCACACTGTTTCTCAGTGACTTTTTGACTTCCTGACTAACCATTCTTCCTTTGAGAATACTATCAAGTTCTCCAATCACCTTTCTCCCTTGCATTTTTCTCTCTTTTATCTCACTCTCCATTTTACCATATTTGCATAGTACAGCTCCCAAATACTTGAAACTTTCAGCCTCTTCCAGTATATACTTCATTTTTCATTTTTATTTTACAACTTTTCTCATGTTCTTTCTTGATTCTATATTTTTCCTTAAAATCTATGGTTTCATGCATTCTACTCTCAAACACCATTACCTTACATTTCCCTACATTGACCTTTAACTTTCTCTTTTCACATACCCTGTCAAAGTCAGTGACCACTCTCTGAAGTTCTTCTGCATTTTCCGCCAGCAGGACTGCATCGTCCGCATATAGGCATGTTAAAATCTTCCATGCTCTTCCCTCTGATTCCAGTCTAGCTTCTACACCCATTGATCCCGCCTAACATTCTCTAATCACTCCATCCATGTATATATTGAACAACCAAGCTGACATGACACATCCCTGTCTTACTCCTACATTGACCTCAAAACTTTCACTTAACTTATCTCCTACCTTCACATTTGCCGTTGCATTCCTATAAAAAGATTTTACTGCCATTAGCAACTTTCCTCCCACACCATATACTGTTAACACATCCCACAGACCCTCCCAGTCTACTTTGTCGTAGGCTTTTTCCAAATCCATGAATGCTGCATAGAGTTTTCTGTTCTTGGCCAGATACTTCTCTACCAACAAACGCATTGAGGCTATCTGGTCAACGCAGCCCCTGCCCTTTCTGAAACCCCCCTGCTCCTCGCCTATTTTGTCATCTGTTATCGTCTAGTCTTTCTGTTACTACTCTTGTGTGTACCTTTCCAGGTATGCTAAGCAAACTAATTCCCCTATAACTCTTACACTCCTCTTTACTACCCTTCCCTTTGTACAAGGGTACTATCACTGCTTTCCTCCAGTCCTCTGGTACACTTTCCTTTTCCCATGCTAATTTACATAACCTATGCATTATGTCAACAGCTTCTTCTCCTCCATATCTCAGCATTTCACCTGGGATGTTATCTACTCCAGCAGCTTTGCCCATTTTAAGTCTATTGACTGCTTCTTTTACTTCTCTGCTTATCTGGCTTTCATTTACCCTGTTTATTCTACCTCTCTCCATTCCTATGGATGAGATCTTTGCCTTCCCCCTACTCTTTACAGCTAAGCTACTAAAATTATCTTTCCATACTTTCACCACATCATCACCCTCTACCACTTCCCCATTCATGTCCCTCATCCTACCACCTGAGACACTCTCAGTCTTCTTCCCTCTGGCTTCTTTCACAGCTCTGTAGTATGCTTTCTTGTCATTCAGAAACTGTTCACTAATCTTTTTCCCATATTCCTCATCTGCCTTCCTTTTAGCATCTTGTATCGTCCTCTTCACTCTTTGTTTCAAGTTTTTATATTCTTCTTTCCTCGCATCTCTAGTTTCTCTAGGTATATTCTTTTGCAGCATACTCTTTCTCAACTCTTTCTTCTTTTTCACTATTTCTTCTATCTCTTTGCTAAACCATGCGTTACCTTTCTTCTTCCACATTTTAAATGTTTTCTTCCCACATACTTTCTCAGCTGCTTTAATCAAGGAGTCTCTTGTACCTATCCATACTTAGTCTACAGTATCTCCTAGGTCTATCATATTGTCCATGCTCTGTATAGTCTCTTTCAGCATGTCCCTGTATTTTGTTGCATTACATTCTTCATTATGTCCTTTATTAGTTCAATTATTCTTATATCAGGATAATTGCTAAGGTCAGTTGTTACTAGTGGTGGTACCGGTACTGTAGTAGTATTTTTTTGTTTTTTTCTATGTGGGAGACAAAAGGCAGAACTGCCTGTAGTGAGTGCCTCCTCCAGAGTTGAAAGAGTGACAGGGCCAAAATCAAGGGACGTTCGAGCCAAAATGCCTGGACACACAGAGGTTGAAGCAATTTAAAGTCATAGGATGAGGGAAAGACTGATACTGGGAGAGAGTTCTAGAGCTCAGCTGTTGAATAGAAAAAAAAATTGAGAATAGCTTTTCACTCTTGGGGTTGGAGAGTTGCACAGAGTAGGGTGGGATTGTGTTGCAAGACGGGTGCTACGTGCTCTACGAAGAGGGGGAGGTATACACACTGAGAGAGCTCTGAGGAACACTAATTGTTGTAACAGCGGTAGAATAGTGAGAGATGCAACATTGCGGCGAAGAGAGAGAGACTGCAGTGAATTGGTAAGTGGACGGGAGTTAGTAGTATAGGCTAGTACTGTAGTACTCTTCACAGTTCATTGTGTCCGACCTCTCTGATACCAGGATAGATGTTAAATGTGAGTATCTCCTGGGAAAAGGGAGCCTCTGCTCTACTCTGGGGCATAGTGCAAAAAGGATATGTAAGGATGTAGTATATGGGCGTTATCATTGCTCATATGCTCACGATCACGTTACTGCCTATTTTGACTGCTGTGGGAGGGACCCCCTCACACCCCCATGACTTATTGTCATCATCATATATATTGCCAGCAGGGGGCAAATAATTGAAAAAAAAAGTCAAAATAGACCGGAACGTAATCGCTAGCGTACAACTTACATAAACAAGACAACCATACGCCCGAATACTACATCCTTTCCAAGAATATTTTTCATATATTCAAACAAGGTGACTGAAGTAGTTTGGCATCAAGAAAGGCATCCATTCACAGCATACTTCAAGTTCATGATATATTCAGGCCATCCTCCGTAGACCTCCATCAAACTTTAAAATAACATCCATTAGATCCCCTGCTAGATTAATTTGTACATTTTTCGGTATGAAAATGTCCCGGACTAAGGCCGGTTCTTCCAAAATTACAGGCTAACTGTCGTTCGCGAGGAAAAAAATTGACACCTAAAAAGCTTGAAAGGTCTTAATATTGACAAAGAATTGGGTCGAAAGGTCTTAAAATCGACAAACTAATGTGGCAAATATCTTAAAATCTGAAAACTAATGGGCCTAAACATGAGGAAGAAGGGGGACCAGAAAAATTGCCCATCTTCCCTTAATCCTTTCACACACAGGACATGAATTGCTCCCTTTCTGGGCTACTTAAAAGCCTTTGTGTCTGTGACCATCAGGGGTGTTTAGAAACCTTTGATTTTGATAAGTTGTTTTGACTTTATATTGTCTTTGTCCCAGTTTTGGTTTGCTTTGTTTGCAAGTTTTACATTTTAATTTCAACCTATGCAGTTGTCTTTTAGTGAGCTGTGAGCATCAACATCTTGGATAAAGATCTAGGTTTATCATTTAAAAGGGTTCATATACTTCTTGGGGCGCCACACGGTCCACCATGCTCTCTTTTTACAAGGCCACTGTTCTCTCCATCATTGATTATGGGTGCTCTATCTACGGCGCGGCTTCTGACGCAACTTTAAAACGTCTTGACCCCATCCATCATCAGGGTTTACGCCTTTGCTCAGGTGCCTTCCGGTCGTCTCCCACTCTATCTGTGTTAGCCGATATTGGAGAACTCCCATTACAGTACCATCGTGATCTTGTTACTATGCGTAGGGCTTTAAGCCTTCAAGGTAGTGGGTCCCCTGCTAGTGAGCTCTTCCACAACCCTCGAGCTCCTACCCTTTCCTTCTCTAGCAGGGCTGCTCGCCTTTTCTTACAGTTTCTTACAGTAGATCCTCTGGAAAAAGGCAAACTAGGCCTTTGTATCCAGCTCAGTACCAGTACTTGCACTGCTGCGGTCGTTCACGGTGTTGGCGGCGGCGGTAGCAGACGCAACATTTTTACTATTCTGTATTTTTGTTTTATAATCAAACTTCAAATCTTGTCTTCCCCATGCTTTATCAAGATTACTTTCAAACTCCCTTATTGATTCGGAATCGACTACATACTGGGGCAGTGCGTTCCACTCATTTACCACTCTATCACAAAATGAGTTCTTTGCCTTCTCAAGCCTATTTCTTTCTTTTGTAAATTTTCTTAGAGTGTCCTCTCGTTCTTGTTCCCTCCCGCATCAAGAAGATACCTTCACACACATCCTTATCGTACTTTCCTGACACTATCTTAAAAGTCTCTATCATATCCCCTCTCTTTCTCCTATATGCCAGTGTCGGAAGCCCCAGTGTCCTCAACCTCTGCTCATAGCCCGCGTTCTTCAACGTTGGTACCAGCTTGCTAGCTCTCCTCTGCACTTTCACCACTGCTTCTATATCCTTTACCATATATGGAGCCCACACCTGGTTCGCATATTCCAGGTGCGGCCTAACCAGGGCTGTATAACATAAGAACATAAGAAAATGGGAGTCTGCAGAAAGCCGATTGGCCTAAGCAAGGCAGATCCCTGTCCCACACAACCCCAATTACAAAGCCCAATTATAGGCTCAACACTCTAATACCCTGAAAATCATCTTACCAAAACGGTTAGAGATTAACGCAGGATTACGGGGGTCTGCAGAGCGCTGATTGGCCCAACCCTAGAGATTCCTGAAGATTTCTTCGTCAAGTGACACAAATGTCCTCCTTATCAGCCCTACAATTCTATTGGCTTTGTTTATCTTTTCCGCTAAATGTTCTGAGAAATTTAACTTATTGTCTATCACTACTCCTATATCCTTTTCTGCATTCACTTCCTCCATCGCTTCATACATACTGTATCCTACCTTGTCTATCTTGATTGTCCCAATCTGCATTTACCTGCATTTTTTTGGATGAAAAGGCATTAACCAATGCTCAGACCATCCCTTCATACCCTCCACATCTCCTTGAAGCAAACCCACATCTTCCTTACTCCTCACTCTTCTATACAGCTTAGTGTCATCTGCATACAGGTATACCTCACTTCCATTAGTTATAACTTCAGGTAAGTCGTTGATAAATATAACGAACAGCAATGGTCCCAACACAGATTCCTGAGGTACCCCACTTGTAATTTCCCTCCACCCCGAGCCTATTCCATTCACCAGTACCCTCTGTCTCCGATCTTTCAGGAAGGCTTCTATCCATTTCACACATTCCTCCCCTATATTATAGCTTCTAACTTTCTCTATTAACCTTTTATGTGGGACCTTATCGAAGGCCTTCATAAAATCGCAATATACCACGTCTATTACATCACCATCTTCTAGAATTTGCATCCAATCATCTACCACCTTAATTAGCTGTAGTACCCTCGACCTCCCCGGCAAGAATCCGAACTGTCTCCCACTGAAAAGTTGGTTTGACTTCATATGCTCCATTATTCCTTCTCTAATTACCGTTTCCATTAGTTTACACACAACACTTGTCAAACTGACTGGTCTATAATTCCCTGGGTCATTTCTCTTTCCCTTCTTAAATATAGCTGTTATGTTCGCCTCTCTCCAGTCCATCGGGATTTGTCCTGTATTAAACGATACCTCAAATAACATTTTCAATGGCTCTACTAACATCTCACCTCCTTCCTTTATGATTCTTGGGTGTATCCCATCCGGTCCCAGTGACTTACTTCTGTTCATTTTTTCTATAGCCCTTCTTATTCTAGCATGGGAAAACTCTATTAGTTCTAGTGCCGGTGCCTGTTTGATGGGAATAGTAGGCACTGCATCATCCGACCACTGTTAGTACCCCCCCAAAGTATTTCCCCAGCACCTCTGCTTTCTCCTTATCAGTCTCTGCTCTACTCCCATCATCCAACCCCCCTACCAGCTCTGGGATCCCTACTCTTCTTGTTAACTTTTCCTGAATGTACTTCCAGAATATTTTTGGATTATCCTTCACATTTCTAGCAATCTCCCTCTCCTTCACCCCCCTCCTTGTCTCCCACCTTATTTTATTGTTTATTTGTCTGCGTTCCAGATCCACTTCTTTAGCTTCTATACTAGACCCCCTGTTCTTTTTTAACAATTTTAGTCTTTCCCACAATCGTTTCTTTCTTCTAATCAATGTCCAAAGCTTTCTTTTCATTGACAATTCTGGGTTCGTTCTTTTCCTCAATTTTGTTTTATCCTTATATTCCCTTACTGGTACACTTTTGGATACAGCATTCTCCAGTTTGACTCTAATTTTCCTCCACATTCCTTCAGCGTCTTCACCGTTCAAGTATTCCCCCCAGTCAATGTCCAAACACCGTCTCAGCAGCTCATAATCTGCTCTATCATACATGTATATTTTTCTATTGCTTCTATTATCCCTCTCTGATTTAATATTACAACTAAAGCTTATACAGGCATGGTCACTACGACCTATAGGGCTATCCACATTAACATGTTCCACTATATCCTCTTCATTGCTAAAAATCAAATCAAGTACACTCCCCTGCGTCCCATCTCTATATCTTGTCATCTCTATAATATGTTGCATTAAAAAACAATCTCTCACTTTCTCTATAAACTTATTTTCCAGGCTACCCTGTCCCGCTGGAGTAGTACAATTTGCCCAGTTGATCCTTGGCAAATTGAAATCTCCAATCAAAATTTTATATTTGTTCTCTCTATTATCTATTTCCTCCATTGCTTTCAATAGGTTATCATCCTCTCCCTACTATTATTTGGGCTTCTATATACAGTAGGCTCACATATCTCGATCAATCTCATCTCGATATTTCGCATCTCGATGCCACCTTCAAGCTCTCCCCAATCACAAATCTCGATGAAAAAACGTTAATCTCGATAGCTAATAGCTAAATATCGATGCTAGATGCTTATATACTAATATAAACAGATTAATCTTGACCAAATCGATGTGTGAACCTCACAGTCATTGTGTTTTGTTCACCTGTATACTAATGTACCGCTAGTATCGATCGTCTCAAGCGGTAGTCTAACCTGTCTCTGCCGCTTTCATTTACGTAGTAATAAAAATGACTTTACCATGTTTTAATATACATTATTATTTGTATGAGGAAAATCTAATATATAATAATAGTAAAGACAAAAGAAAACTTGATTAAACTTTATACCATGGAAAATTTATTGAAGTCGGTAGATCTAGCGGCCACTTGGTGTACCAGTCACACATCCGCCATTCGCTTGAAAACTTGTATTGTGAAGTCGTCTACCTGGACCTTTTTTTATCGCATTCATAAAATGCCGGTACTAGTGGTGACAGGGTGAGGGAAGCAATTGCAAGAATTGATGACGGTGACTGTGCGCCGGGTGCGGAGACGCAGTAACCTAACTGCGTTCGCCTCGGAACCAACAATCAACCACACAAACCTCTTTATCAATAAATATAAGGTAAAAATAAAACTTTCATTATTAATTTTATCTATTTTAACATATTATATATATTGCATGTGATTGTGGGGGGCAAATGTGAAAATTGACAGATTTGATGTAGGTTAGTCGGCAAGTGGCTGGAACCGATTGTATTTTTTCCCATAAGAAGTTAACTTCGCATCTCGATATTTCGAATCTCGATCGGTATTTGTGGGAACCAATTATGATCGAGATTGGAGATTCCACTGTATAGAGGCAATTAGAATTGATCCTCTTGCACATTTTACTTCAATACACAAATACTCACAATACTGCTGTCTCATATCCACCTCATTAACCTTGAGCTCTTTTCTTACATAAATAAACAGTCCTCTTCTGACCTCTGCTCTAATAGCATTTCTCTCATATAACTCAAAACCCTCCAAACTATATTCCACCAGTTCCCTTTCAATTCTAGCATTTTTTGGTCTTACTTCCTGTAGGGCTATGACATCAGGTTTTTCCTCTTCATCCTGCAACCTACATATCAGTTCTCTTTTCTTGTCCTGGGTAAACACATCCACATTACTAAACATAATCCTTAATCCATCTACCATTCCTTCCGCAATTACACCATCCCGCTCCTCCTGTCCGTACCCTACTCCCCCGTTAGCACTACTGGGTCTGCCACTTTGTCTCCTGTCTCTCCCTGTGACACCTCCACCCCGTTCTCCTCCTCCGTCACAACTCCTATCACAATCTCTTCCCTCCCTGATCTCCCCCTCCCTTCTACTCTTATAAACCAGCACAGGACCAGACAAAATTCCTGCCAAATTTCTACGAGATGGAGCCATTGGTATAGCAGGCCCCCTAACCCACATCATCAACTTGTCAATTAACACCAACACAGTACCTGCCGAACTGAAGGCAGCTACTGTAACCCCTCTATTCAAGAAAGGAAATAAACTAGAAGTTGGCAACTACAGACCAGTTAGCATATTATGTATTGTATCTAAAATCCTTGAAAGAGCGGTATACACCCAAATTGAACACTACCTCAAACAAAATTATCTATTCTATAAGTTTCAATCAGGTTTCAGATGCATGTACTCGACAGACTCCTGTCTCATCCACTTAACGGATCACATTCGTAAAGAAATGTCTAAAGGTAACTACACCGGTATGGTTCTTCTTGATCTACAAAAAGCGTTTGACACAGTAGACCATGATATCCTATGTAATAAACTACAAGCTATGGGCATAGGGTCTGTGAACTGTTTAAATCTTATCTTAGTGGTAGAACCCAAAGAGTCAAAATTGATGATAATATATCTGATCCTATGCCAATTAACTGTGGGGTCCCGCAGGGAAGCAGCCTTGGTCCCTTACTCTTTCTCTGTTATGTGAACGACATGGAACTGAGCGTCTCATGTAAATTATTACTGTATGCAGACAACAGCGTGCTTCTGGTTTCAGGAAAAGACCCAATAAGTATTGCCGCTTCACTTTCCAAAGAACTAGCATCATGTAGTGAATGGCTAGTGGACAATAGACTATCTCTTCACCTGGGCAAGACGGAAGCCATCTTATGTGGAACAAAACGCAAACTGAAAGACATTGTGGGCTTCTCGGTCAACTGTAATGATATTCCTATAACAACAGTGTCACAAGTTAAATATCTCGGACTGAAACTGGACGCGAGTTTGTCAGGTGAAACAATTTTGGAATCTATCCTGAGTAAGTGTAGAGCACGTATAAAATACCTGTATAGACAGGTGGGATGCTTGCCCGCGGCGACCAAAAAGACCCTCTGCCAAGCGCTTGTTCAATGTCATTTTGACTATTCTGTGTCATCCTGGTACTCTGCATCATCTAAATCAGCACAGCACAAACTTCAGGTCACTCAAAATAAAATGGTTAGGTTCATGCTGAACCTAGGACCCAGATCACATGTTGGCCAGGAACAACTTCAGTCACTAGGTATGCTCAATGTTTCTGACAGGGCCAAACAAATCAGGATAACTAATGCCTTCAAAATTTTCTATGACAGAGCTCCAGAGTATCTAAAGAATGATTTTGTTAAAGCAAATGAGAGGAGTGGACATAATACAAGAAACATGATGTTTAATTTTAAGGTCCCGAGAATCCAAGGACAGGGTAAGCAAACATTCTTCTTCACTGCCATCAAAGACTGGAACGACCTACCCCAGTCAGTCCGTGAAAAGAGAACACTGTATTCCTTCAGACGTAGCCTGAAGGAACACCTGAACCGGACAGCTGCGAGAAGGGAGCACCAAGCTTATGTCTACTACTAAATACGACATAAGAGATAGACAAACCAAACTGAAATGATTACTGATTACGGATTACTGATATTTACAAACTATCTATTCTATTTCTTTATCCTCCCCTTTTCCCCAGCTAACCTAATCCCACAAGGACCCCAATGGAAATACGCCTAACGGCCTTATTGGGCTATCCTTAGTTGGAATTATGCAAGGCTGGTACATGTCATATTTGTAACAAACTATGTGGTACCAACTCTGTAAATTGCTGACTGAATAAATATTATTATTATTAACCACTTCCTCAATTTTCCGTCCCTCACTCTTCAGTAAAAATTTATCTTATCCTCCTCACCCAACTTTCCATTATTTTCATCAGCCTTTTCTTGTAATTCCTTAATTTTTTTCCTTTGTTCTATACTCAAATCCTTCTTTAGTCTTATGTGTTTCAGTTTATCATTTGTATTTAGCCTCCAACTAAAATTTGTCACAGTCTCTGCCACTGCCCTAGTTTTAAACTGTACCCTTATAGGTCTCCTCTCTCCCCTTTTATATCTACCTATCCTACTGACCTCCTCCACCTGCCCTTCCCATCCATATTCGTCCTCATCCACACCTTTCATGACCTCCTTCACTGTCTCCATATCCCTCACTTTTCTCACTCCATTATCATTCATATGAGTCTCTATATCTCCATACAAGATTACACCCCTATCCCTGTCCATGGCCTCCCTCACGACACTCTCCTTGTTCTTCATGACCCCTACAACTGCACTCTCAAAACTTTTTTTGGTCATATTCATTTCATTTCTTCCTTTTGCTCTTTCATAATATCCTCCAAATCCTTGAATTTTTGTTTACCTACCACCGTCCATGCAGTTGACTCCTTTACTTCCTTGAAACGTCCTTCGTATTCCTTCAGCTGCTCCTTCAATGCCATATTTTCTGCTCCCAGTTCATCTACCCTTTTCAATACCATCTCTAGGCTATCATTAACTGCCGAAATAGGCCTGCATTCACTTCCTTCGCTAGGCCTATTCCCTTCCCCACCTGTCACACCACACATTACACACAGTGCCTTAACTTTCTCACCAATATCCCCCTTCCATTTCTCCGTATCACTCATCCACTTTTCCAAATCCTTCACAACAATAATAACCTCTTCTAACTTCTTATCTGTGCTCTTAAACCCACGAAAACGTTGTAACCTTTCTTCCGCCTCCGTCATACCCGAAATTCCCTCCGCCATGTTTGTTTACAAACTCAACAACTCACAACACTACCGCTGTCCCGTCACTACACACTCTTATTACATTATATATCACCCCTCCACCACACCAATATATCCTCCAAACACTTCACAAATCCTTCCTCTTCTTGCTAGCCCCGTATGCACTCGATATTCCGTGAATTACTTGTCCATTCCCATAACATATGCCGGAGCCTCAAAACTTGCGTCCGCCTTCCGCCATTGTGTGCCGCCTCCTAACCTCTTTTAACCTCTACTTCCCTCAATATCTGTCTATCCCCTTCTTTTCCCACAAATCCCCCATGGACCTTACGTTTACCTCACATCTGCACACGTTTATCCTATTTACCTAGACGTCATATTACCGATTCTACTGTTCTATGCCAGCATGTCCTCGAACATATGCGACGGAAACCACCGCATGTTGCGATCTACTCGGATGGTTCCAAGTCTCCCTCGGGGTGGGATGTGCTGCAGTGTCCTCCACTTCATGCATCAAGACCTCTCTCCCTGCCCAGGCCTCAATTTTTACTGCCGAATTGTCTGCTATCCAGTCTGCTCTTGACATCGTCCGTGAACCTCTCCCAACTCGTTATGTTATCTACAGTGACTCGCGTAGTGCACTTGAAGCACTTCAGGGATACAACCCGCGTAATTCTCTTGTTTCCCGTCTCCAACATTCCTTCTACACTTTATACGATTGTGGGTTCCAAATTCAAGTTTGCTGGGTACCTGCACACGTCGGTATCCGAGGTAACGAACTTGCTGATCGATCAGCCAAAGCTGCCTCTCATCTCCTGCCGGTTTCACAGAGTCACTTACCCACCACTGACTGGGTTACAGCGTTACGTCCGATACTTACTCAACGTTGGCAGATCTTTTGGTCATCTCAATCTCCTGATGCTAATCAACTTCGCAGTATTAAATCTACAGTCGGCTCTTGGCCTTCTTCATGTCAACCGTCCCGTCATTCTGAAGTTATCTTGTCCCGTCTCTGGATTGGTCACACACGTTTGTCTCATGATTACCTGATGTCATCCCCTCACGACCCTTGACCCCAGTGCACCGTGTGCGGTACGCGTTTAACAATTCGCCACATTTTCACTGACTGTCGCCGGTATTCCCATCTCCGATCACTTTATTTTGGCAATTCTGATTTATCTCACATTTTCGAGGATTCTCCTTCCTTTTCCTTCTACCGTATTTCCCGTTTCCTCAAAGAAACTTAATTTGATTTAATTCTCTATTTCTTTATTCTTCTACTTTCATTCTAATCCTTCGGGCCAGCTCTATGGGAGCTCTTTTGGGGAGCTCAGTGGTCTGGTTAAACTTCTCACAAAAAAAAAAAAAAAAAAAGGGTCCAAAGACCTTCATGTACTCTCTCTAACAAACTTACTCCATTCATTCCTGTCATTTGCTAATTATTTTGCTTCAACCATTGTGAGAGGTCCTATTTATCAATGTTGGTACTGTACGTTCTTGCCTGTGGTTGCGGATTGAACATTCAAGTGGATGATATGTTATTGTTTTCTGCATGACTAACAGAATAACCTTTTTCTTGCAGTTAAACATCCACGTGGGCAACATCTCACTGAATGACCAGTTTGAATGGGACATGACAGAACCGGAGAACTCTCCCGAAGACTTTGCCTCCAAGCTGTGTTCGGAGCTGGGCCTCGGAGGAGAGTTTGTTACAGCCATTGCTTACTCTGTCCGGGGGCAACTCTTCTGGCATCAGAGGACTTATGCCTTCAGGTAAGTTCTGGGTGTGGTGTCCCGAGTTCGAATCCCGGGAGGAACATATGCTTTCATTAATTTATTCAAGTGCATTTGGGTTTGTAATGGAGGATTAATGTTCATAATGGGGTGTTCCTTAATCAGAGGACTTGTGCCTTCAGGTAACACCTTCAGTAACACCTGCAGTACAATGCCAGCTTTATTTCTGGCTATCATTAGACAATCTTATTCAATTTAGGAAGGATCTCTTGGAGTCAGAGAGCTAAATGAGATAGTTTTTACCCACCCCCAGAAAAAAAAATAAAAAATAAAAATAGGAAAAGTGGGGAATGGGCTTGAGTAAATACATACAAATCCTAAACCTGAAGAAAATTGGTCAGACAGTCTGGGGAACTACAACAACAAAATTGGTCAGACAGTCTGGGGAACTACAACAACAAAATTGGTCAGACAGTCTGGGGAACTACAACAACAAAATTGGTCAGACAGTCTGGGGAACTACAACAACAAAATTGGTCAGACAGTCTGGGGAACTACAACAACAAAAACAAACAACCCTAAAACTGTGATGACTAGTTATTTTTAGATTTTGTTAAACATTGTCATTGGTGATGAAAGGATTGGCCTATGAATGGTTTTGTCTTTTCCCATCACTTTCTTCTCTCTTTTGCTTCTTTAGGCTTCTGTTTCCCATTGAGTTTGGTTAGGCTAATGCTTGCCAGCCTTAGTACACAAAAACACAAGAATATAAAGACGAACACGCACAACACCACTTGACAACGTACACGAGATATAAACACAGAGGTGATCGACGATTTGGCGACCGCTCGTACACTTGCATTTTAGATTGTATATTGTTTATTTGTAATACTGTATTATATTTATTTATTTAGTTACAGTAGAACTCCGTTTACCCGGCACGCTGGGGGGGAGGGGAGAGCATGCCGAATAACCCATAATTCCGTTGTATTGAGAGTTACTCTTAGGCCTAGGCCTACTCACAAAACACCAACTGAGCTGCTTGGATAGCGAGAATATCCCAGGTATATTTCATAAACGTATATTAACAGAGCAATCTTGACCAAACCGATTTGTGAACCTCATATCTCTTGTTTGGCTTTGTTTACTACTGTCAGATCAGATCAGATCAGATGTTGTTCGGGAAGTAATGCCTTAACAACGGCACTTCCCTGAGAGGTTCTTGTAATTTTCCTTTGTGACGTGCTCTGTTACATTATATTGTATTTCTTTTTCTTTTTTCTCTATGTTGCATTATAATCTATTTCTTCTTATTCCAGCTCCTTCATTTTCTTGGTTCTTGTTCTCCACATACCATATAACATCTTCTTCACTCGTTCCTGGTTTTCTTCTTTGAACAGTAGATTTCCTATCACTTGATTTTCCTCCTCAACGTAAGGTTGTTGTAGCGCGGTTTCCTTTACTCTCTCCTCTCTATATATATATAGGGCACCATAAAATAAAGTGTTTGATGTCCTCTATCTCATCATTACATAGTAAGCATTTTATATCTCCTCCTACATGCCTGTTCCTGTCTCTCAAATTTAAATTATTCGTTCTACACCTATATAATATGACTGAAGCTTCTGTATTATCATAAAGTTCTTCTTCTCCCTTTATTTCTGATTTAAAGGCCCTGTATATTTCTAAACTGCTTTTCTCCCCTAGCTCTTCCTGCCATTTCCTTGTATCCCAATTTTTAACTTTCTTCTTAATTTCTTCCTTCAGTATACTCGCTAAATCTGTTTCTCCTAAATTTAAAATGTTTATATATTTTCTAATTTCCATTGTCCATGGATCTTTTTTGTTGTTTAATTTTTCTTCTATTATTCTTCTAAGTAAATCATTACTGTCTTCTCCTCTTAAATATTTTAAATATTTTATACTTCCTTCCATAATTCTTGCTTCCATTGTGGATGCTCCTATCTCCCCTCTCAGGGTCACTTTTTGTGCATATCTCGGTGCCCCTAATATTTGTCTAAATACCCTATTTTCAATATTTTGTAACTTGTTTATTTCTGTTTTTGTAAATCCTATTATGCTTGAGCCATACAGGACCGACGGGAGCACCACACTCTTCCAGTATGTTTTACCAATTAGAATTTTGTTGCAGCTTTGTGCTATTACCGGATAGGTCATATTAGCCATTCTATTCGCTTTTCCTATTGCCTCAGATTTCTGGTCTTTGAAACAATTTCTAGTATCATTTACTTTTATTCCTAAATACTTAATCTGCTTAACTACTTCTATTTCTTTGATATTGTTTGGTTTCTCCTTCATATTAAATATTAATATATGACTTTTATTTTTATTTATGTTTAGCCCACATTCATTTCCTATTTTAATTAGATCTTCTATTGCTTTTTCAGCCTCTTTTATTGTATATGCCATAAGTAGACCATCGTCAGCATAGAATAGCGCCTTTATTTTAAAAAACTCATCTGTGAATCCTCCTTCTTTTTCCAAGTTTTTTATAATTTCATAAGTTAAAAGTTTAAAAAGTGTGGTCGATCCCGTGCAGCCCTGTCTAATGCCACTAGTGACTTGAATCTGTGTTTCATTTTTATAGCCTTTATTTATAATTGTGCTGTCATCAATATAAACTTTACTTATTACATTAATTATATCTGAATTTATATTATAGTCCTTTAACACTTCAATCATCTTCTCTCTTCTTACTGAATCGTACGCTTTAGAAAAATCAATAGAGATGACAATTAGTGGTTTCTTTAGTTCAAAAGTTCTCTGTATACAGTACTTCAAGATAAAGAGGTTATATTCTATTCTGCCTTTACTTGTGAATCCACTTTGAGTCTCTCTAACCTCTTTATTATATGTTACATGTTCTTCTATTTTATTTTTAATTGCAGTTGTCATAAATAATTTATATGATACATCTGTAAGTGCCAATGGTCTTAATTCATTCACCTTTGGTTTACTTATTTTTGGTATCATCACGGTCTTTGATTTTTTCCAAACTTCTGGTATTATGCTAGTATCTAAGATTCTATTAAAGCAGCTTGTCAGTTTCTTTAAACATATATCACTTTGAATAATAGCTTTATAAAACTCAGGTTTTAATGAATCCAACCCAGCTGCTTTCCTATTTTTTAACTTCTTCAAACTCTTTTTAACTTCTCCTATAGTTATTTTGGGTCTATCCATATATTTAATATAATTATCAATCTTAAAAGCCATATCCATGTGCTCCGTTAACTCTTCTGTTACTGTTACTGTATGGATACCGGTACTATAGTTATGGTCTTCAACTACTGGTACTCCTATTCTTATTTTCCTATATTCCCCCCCTTGTCTGTCTTGCATTTCTCTCTCCCTATCTTCTCTATATTGATTCTGAATATCTTGATTCCATACTTCGTCAATCTTATTCTCATGCATTTTATATATATTGCTCCAGAAATTCTTTAACTCCTCAGCTGTTTCTACATCTGTTAATTGCCTCCCTTGATCATTATAAATTTTTAATTCATTCTTCTGGCTTACATTTTTATTTCTTAGTTTATTTATATGTGTCCACATCTTTTTACTTGTATCCCCACTATCTTTTATTTCTTTAGTTAGTTTTTTCTCATGTGCATAGATAGCTTCCCTAACTTCCTTTTGTACTTTACCTTTTTGTTTTATATACAAAGTTTTATATCTTTCTTCTTCGTCTCTGTCTTTTGCGTTCCTCCTTCTTCTGTTATACTGTCTCCTCTTTTTAATTCCTTGTCTTATACTGTCATTTATCCATGGTGCCTCTTTTTTAGTTTTATCCTTCCCTATTCTTCTTCTGTATGTAGTTTTAAGTTTATCATCTGCTACCTCCTTCATAGTTTGGTTGAATATTTGTATATCATTGCTTTCACTCTTTAACAGTCGTCTTTCCAGTTCTGTTATATATTTTGACAAAGCCTCCTTATCTGTTTTGTAATATTCTCTTGTTTCCCACTTCTTCCTGTTAAAACCTTTGCCTTTACCTGTACTCCCTTTGCAGTCAAAATCTACCTGTATCATATTGTGATCTGTCAAATCAAACATTTCCTGTTTCTCATCTATTTTCATTTTTCGGAAGTCAACATAAATTTTATTTGAAATGAAAACATAATCTATTGTACTGTATTGTTCATTTCTCCTCCATGTCACTTCCCCTTCACATCCTGGGTCATCGTTTAACATGATTAATTTATATTTCTCCATCCACTCAAGTATAATTTGACCATTTCTATTAAGTTTTTGCTTTCCCTTAAACCCGACATGTGCGTTTAAGTCTCCAAGTACAATAATTCTATCCTCTTCTAACTTATCCAAATGATTCTCAATTTCTCTCCTAATTTCAGAGTTTCTTCCCTCATCTTTTACTGATAAATAAACTAGAAATATATGAGTTTCCTTTCCATATATATTACCCTTTACATACAAAAAATCTGTGTTTTTAGATTCTATTTTACTTAAATTTATTTTGTCATTGTCTTCCAATAGTAACATTAACCCTCCTCCTACTGTGCCGAACGGTCCGCAAGTTCGCAACACACAAACACACACATCAGCTAACTTGAAGCAGTGACCACGGGTCCAAAACAACTTTTATTATTTTGCTAAATCGAAAAACACTTGGTATAGAAAATTCTAGTCTTCACCATTCACAAGGTAAAAGTTATTTCTGCCTCCTGATATATATCTAAGCTATGTTAGACCATTTCTTGGTCTGGCTAGCTAGTGACTTTGCAACTTGTTAAGTTTATGTGGTTATTCCTTATCAATATGAAGGCAGAAATCACTTTTACCTTGTGAATGGTGAAGACTAGAATTTTCTATACCAAGTGTTTTTAGATTGAGCAAAATAATAAAAGTTGTTTTGGACCCGTGGTCACTGCTTCGAGTCAGCTGGTGTGTGTGTGTGTCACTGCTTCGATTATCGATTGGGCAAAACACAAGAGATAACAATGAGTTCTGCTGCCTGATATACATCTAACCTAGGTTAGGTCATTTCTTTGTGGAGATATATAGGCTAGGCCTATGTCTTCTAGCAAAAACAGAATAAGCAGACGGCGCCGAGTGTGTCGGCGATCGACGATGCGCATGGCGGGCGGTTTGAATTCATTTTCGCCGCATTTTCTCTAATTTTATACCTAATTAATGCCTGGCCGATTCGTGCCGTTGTTTTGAGCGTGCCGCTGTTCTGAATGCCGGGTAAACGGAGTTCTACTGTATTTATGAATATTTGTGAGTTTTCCGCGAGTGGGTGAATCCGCGGTACTGGAGGGACTACTGTATAGTATTTAAAGCAGTATTATCTATTTAAAAAACTAGACAACTGACCCATCCGTACTATCCTACACAGCGAGACTCCCTTACCCTGTGTGGAGGTGCCATTCAGGTCCCAGAGTGAGGCGGAGCAGTGGTCTCCCTTCCTCGAGACACTCACAGACGCTGAGATGGAAAAGAAGATTCGCGACCAAGACAGAAACACAAGGTCAGTTGTTCCCTCTCTATATTATATGATTCTGATTTTACCTGTGATGCATGCCTTGGGTCTAGAGTGGAAAGAGTCGATAGTGGATGTACGGTACCTCTGAAGTGTGTGTCGGTGAATTCTGCTACATCTGGGTCCTGGGACATCACATCTAGGTCACCCAGGAAATACCTAGAGACCAGGGATCACCAAGGTCACTCCAGCACTCCCCCGGCCCCCAACCTCCCGGAGAAGTTCCGGCCTCAGCAGGCAGACATGCAGCGAAGCCCTACCACCTCAAGTCCGCCCACCACACTTCCAGGTGCACCCTTCATATATACCAGCTCCCCGGGCCAGGCGCCTGATGGACTATTCTCTAGTCCAACTGGCACCCGACCCCTTCTCCATCACTCTTTTCACTCATCTATTCACAAGCATTCTCCATTCATTCCTGTTTATGCCTGCTTACTGTATATTTTATTTTTTTTAGGCGGATGCGTCGTCTGGCCAACACCACCCCGGGTTGGTAGAATGTGCTGCCACCTACCCGAGTCATCCAGAACAACCTCTCGTCAGGTACTCGGCACTCTTCTTCACTTTAGTTCCTTCTTTGGTTTATTTATCTCTGCAGGTTAAATTGACACTTGTATAATCACTATACTGTAGTCTTCTTCTTTTTTCCAGCTGATAAATTGAATCCCTTAGGAGCTGATTTCTCGATACTTAATGGAGAAATATGACGCTACTATATTTTTTGCATCATAATAATGCCAATAACTTATTTTACTACAAAAATCTTCATAATAGATAAGAAATCATGATAGGGACAAGGCAAATTACCATCAGCTGGAAATCGATAGACTGTAATAATCAAGTAACACCTCTTCCATATAATTAACTCAGCGATGTAAGATCTCATTCAAATTTGATAAAGTAGTTTTGTGTTTCGACTAGAGATTTTTTTTTAGATTTTTAAAGACAATATTTGACTCAACCGGATGTACTCCATTCTTTCCAAATTGGATAATGTCTTAATAGTGTAATGCATATGCGCGGAATTTTGGTGTGAGTATCCTACTGTAGCTTTGAGTCCTTGGAGTGCCACATGTATTTGTTGATTTAATTAATTGAGTTTAGAAGTAAAGTTGGTTGGTGAAAAAATATGAATGTTGTGAATTCAACATATCTCTCTTTTGAATAAATATTTATGTGATTGAATGAGAATTGTAAAAGCAAATATAATTCGGCACAATGTATCAACAAAATTTGGGATAAATTCAAGTTTCTATATACAGTTGTAAGAAATATTGAAATACTTATCAGTTTGGTGAAGCTGACTAAAGCGGTTTATACAACTTGACCTTTCATGTCATACGGCAGAGCTCTACATGGGTCCTATGATGATGCAGTTTTTACCACCATACACTCCCTGCTGAATAGCTGGGCTAGGGTGGGTGCCCTGATGAATCAGGGACTTCAGTGAACAGTTGCCACAGATTGCTAGACCGCGTCGTTCACCACAGCACTGACGTCTGCCAATAACACACTGGCTGGCCCAAGACTCGAACTGTCAACTTCACGGTCAGTAGGCGAGCGCTCTACCAACCGAGCTACGGTTAGTTAGTTATGTAGAGCAGATTAACCAGACCATTGAGCTCCATACGGAACTCTCATAGGTCTGGCCTGTGCATATATTTGTACTTAGTATTCTTATAATCTGAAATCCATCCCTCAAAATACCTTTTTATACAATACAGTGTTACTGAATAAAGCAATTTTAAATAACCTATTAAGTCAACTTTTCTTTGTAATTTAGTTCTAAGATTGTATCATCTTGTACTTCATATTTTATCTTAAGTAATTTTGTATATCATTATGTAATATCATTATATTCATAAAATAAATGTTATATATTAGATATCAATTATTATACATTAACCATAGTATGTATGTATGTACAGTATATACTCGGGCACATACCCCATTCCTGGGGGTGGCCGACTTGAGACAGAGCCTGAAAAGAAACCTGTAAAGTTCAAATTCTTATGGTCCGGGACCAGTTTCGCATTCCCTCTCCCCTTGCTCTGTCTCGCTAACCCTTCCAGCCCGGGTGTCCTGTTAACAGGACACCACAAAAGGAGGGCAGGAGCCCGGGTGTCCTGTTAATAGGCAGTAAGCTTGAAAGCCTATTCAGCTTGGTCTGAACGCCGTGCGTCCGACGCATGTAAACAAAGCCGATCGTTGCATCACCGCACCTCCGAAAACAAGGAGACGTCGGATCAATGTTATTGTTGTGACGTAAGACGAAATTAGTGTCTGAAAAGCTCCGATATTGTCAACATCGCGGAAAAATTCGCTCCACGGAAATCGTCATCACAACTGAACCAGTTGACTTAGAGAGCTCTACTCAATGCCAGTCTACAGATTGGAAACCGCACTACGTTTATAGATGCGTGAGAAATTTCTAGCAGTTAAAATAAACAAAAATACGGTAGCCTAGGCCTAGAAGTTTTTCGGCCAGATCGCCCGGGTAGCCCACACTGTCCTTTGGAGGACCAGCCCGGGCCACGAGGGTTAAATAGGAGAATTTTACAAGGGGAGGAGGATTCCTAGCATCCTGCCCCCATAAGGAAAAGTAGGACAGTAAAAGAATCAGACAGAAATGACTAAGGTTGGGTAGAGGATGCCAAACCTCACTCTGGAATCTGGATAGGACCAACCCTCACCCACAGTAAAAAATTATATTATATTAACCCTTAATTGGCGGGTCCCGACTTAACAATGGACAGTGTGAGAGAACAATGGACAATGTAGCGGGTCCCGACTTAAGTCGGATGGGATGTTGAGCACATTATCGGCTCTGAGAGAGAGTCCACGCGTTGGGAGGACTGCAGGCGGCCTCTGACCACTCGGTACGGCACCCGTACCGCAACTGGGCTCTCCTCCACACCCCTCCACATCCACTGCCTCCCTAGACAGGGAAATATCTAAGGAAATTACCGTATTTTAGAATTTTTGTACTCGCGTTGCAACATAGTTGCAAGCGAACTCGTTGTCGTAAAAGGATGATTCAGGTGTCATTGGAAAGCTCTATTATCGCGATTTCACGGATACATAATTGTATTACGCTCTGGCTCTTGTTTATGCATGAAAAACAGCATGGAATGAAGCTCGTTTAGGGTAAATATGCCCGCATGGCAGGTAGATGTTACAAACGGCCCCGCTCTTAGGGTGTTAAGACCCGTACTTCCCAAACTAACTAATTCCTTGAACATGATGATAGTGCATTGTTATATGTACGATTAGTTTGCTTGAGAACCAGATTAACTTGCGCATGTAGTACAGTAATCACTCCCATATCCGACCTGTCATTATCCGAACAGGCCATGGGATATATAAATAGTTAAAGTAAAGTTGTTGTTCATGACTTTAAAAAAAAAAAAAAAAAAAATACCGAAATTGCCGATATACAAAAATTTACTTATCATTACTTATATCTTATACACATAATAGTAGGTAGCCAACTTACCATAATACTAATTATATTTCATAATAAACTTATATAAACCGAGTAATCTTGGCCAAACCGATACGCATGCGGTTTTGTTTACCACTGGTTTACTAGTGCCACCATTATCGATTTTCTTCGAGCCGACTCGAGCGGGAGGGTTACCAATTGAAGTTAAATCCGCTAGCATATATTGTTAGATGTAAGACATGATAAATACCACTAGAAATATGAATTGGCAAAATCCATATATTATCACTTCGAAATTGTTCTGAAATTTCAAAACAAAAGTTTAAATACAAACCGCTAGTGTAAATCATTGCTGCTAGATCGAAGTAAAGGTCTCTAGATCTAGCGTCTAGAAGTCGATCTAGAAGTCGCTATATGTATTGGCAGTACTGCACACTGCCGACGGCGACACGATGTTATAGTAGAGAGATGAACAGAATGTTTTTCTTGTCCAATATTAGCTATTTCATAGTCCCACAGGACTTATTTGGATATATTTATGACCCCTGGTATGAAGGTATGTTGCCAATATAATAATAGAGACAAATAAATAGTTAAAGGACTAATAACGACAAATAAATAATTAACTGTGTATACCGAACTGGCCATGGCCCATATAGTTCGGTTATGGGAGTGATCACTGTAGTGTACACCCTATGTGGTGGATTGTGTTCTTTTATTTCAAATTTTATTTTATTAAGCGTTGTTACCACATAGCGATTTTGATTAGTTCTTTTGCGTTTATCTTGTGTCGTCCCAGTTTTGGTTTGTTTGTTTTGCAAGTTTTACATTATAATTACAAACCAAGCACTTTTGAAAGTCCATAAATGTCAAACTAGACATCCCAGTGCACATGTATGGACACATTTGTTATATTAGAGTGAAAGGGTAAATAAAGATATAATCTGGGTCGTGATTTTGAAAGGCACTGAAGTTTGTGGGAGGATGATAGCCGTGCATGTAAACTGCAGAGTACTATATCTTTTAGCATAGACTTGCCACTTAGTACGGGATGGTCTAATTAGTAAGTGGAATCCCAGGTGGGTATGGGGGTCTTTATCTTATGTCAGAAGAAAAAAGAATATGCCTCGTGCATCCTACTGCATGTCATAGGGGGGATATTTTTTGTGCCCATGGATGTTTGAGAAGAGACTCAGACCAAGAGTGAGAGGGGTGGAAATGAGTTACTTGAGAAGTGCGTGCACAGTTACATGGAGGGATAGACAGATAAATGAGGAGGTGTGGTGTGGAGGTAGATGTGCTGGAAAGTTTGAAAAGGAACACGTTGAGATGGTTCGGCCATATGAAACATATGGGAAGCAAGAGAATGACTAAGAAGGTGTACGAGAGCGAGGTGGAAGGACAGAGGGAGAGGTAGACCGAAAGGGAGGTGGAAGGATGGAAAGAGGAAGTATATGGATGAAGGTGGTGCTGGTTGTTGTTGTTGTACCCTAAGCTGCCTGGCCGAACAGCCCCGAGTCCCTGAGGAAGGCCATGGCCGCGATCGGGCTTTCCCACAGAGCTCTCATTGAGTGTAGATTGTGTTGTTGGCGTAAGTGGTTGTGCTGGTTGGGAGGAGGGGCGTCGACTTACTGGGAACAGAGGTGCATGGGGTCGGTTCGTTCGTGGCTCACGATGTCAGGCAATAGATAGATAGATAGATAGGCAGATGATAAAAAAAATAGAAATCCAAAAATCACCCATAGAGAAAGTAAAAATGCAAATATTTTGATCAAATGTGTAACTTAAGTACATTTCGACCGCTTGAATCCATTTGTACCATCAGAATTGAAATCAGACCATTTTTTGTGTCCATTATAGATTTTCAAAAAAAAAAAAATCACCCATAGACGAGGTAAAAATACATATATTTTGATCAAATGTGTAACATGAGTACACTTCGACCTCCTGAATCCTTTGGTACCATCAGAATAGAAATCGGACCATTAGTTTTGAGTTTTCGAATTTGACTTGACCTCCCTAAACGCCCAAAATGGGCCACTTTTGAAATTTCAAAGTCGTCTGTAGCCGTAAATATGGGTCCAAATTCAATTTAACCCAGTGCCAATCAACTCCCCTCAGCCTACAGATTCCATATAGAGGACTTTTAAAGTCCAAAAGAAATCTACGACCATGTATAGAAGCAGATGGGCGAGAAAAATTGAATGGCACCAAGTAGAATTCCCCAGGACTTTTAGTTTGGGCTACAGAGGACTTTTAAAGTCCAAAAAACGGTCCCCTGGGCCCTCCAGAAAGGCCAAGTCAAAATCGAAATCCTAAACTAATGGTCCGATTTTAATGTTGTTTGCGCCATTCTATTCAGCTTGCCAAAGTGTACTTGTGGTATAAATTTAAACAAAATCCGTACATAAATAACTCGTGTATGGAGTTTTTATACTTTAATATAGGCCTAGTGGGCCTAAAAAATTGTCAAAATTAAAAAATAATTATACCGTTGGAACCGCAACGACGAGACAAATCCAAATATGTAATAATATTGACCAGTCAAAATTTGACCAAAATCACCAATTTGCCTGGGCGATGTAAGGGATTTTTGACCAAAGGGGATTTTTGACCAAAATATTTTCGATTCCGGGCGAATGGCTGGGCGAAAATGAAATCTACGACCATGTATAGAAGCAGATGGGCGAGAATAAAATTGAATGGCACCAAGTAGAATTCCCTAGGACTTTTAGTTTGGGCTACAGAGGACTTTTAAAGTCCAAAAAACGGTCCCCTGGGCCCTCCAGAAAGGCCAAGTCAAAATCGAAATCCTAAACTAATGGTCCGATTTTAATTCTGTTTGCGCCATTCGATTCAGCTTGCCAAAGTGTATTTGTGGTATAAATTTAAACAAAATCCAAATATTTCATAATCTTGAACAGTCAAAATCTGACCAAAATCAAAGATTTGCCTGGGCCAGGCGAAAATTTGTAACTAGTCATGTCATTTTCGATTTTCAAATTTTTAAGGGTATATTCAGAATCTTCACTACGTTGCGATTTTAACGGTATATGATTTTTTTTTTTTTTTTGTGCCCATGGCGGCTGATCAAAGATTTTCTAAATCCAAAAATCATCCATAGAAGAGGTAAAAATGCATATATTTTGATCAAATGTGTAACATAAGTACACTTCAACCCCCTGGATCCATTGGTACCATCAGAATTGAAATCAGACCAATTTGTGTGCCAATTATAGATTTTAAAATAACAAAAATCACCCATAGACGAGGTAAAAATGCATGGACGGACAGTTTCGCTGGTCTAAGAGCAGTCTACTAATGCCAAGTGAACCTGAAATAACTATTAAGGAATTCATTGTAAGTTATCCTTATTTGCCCACAGCTGTCCCCCCTTCTACTTCCAAACACATATCACAAGTCATCATATTTGAAAATAAAACTCAAAACCTAAATAATATGTAAGAATGAAATAATACAAGAAAAATTGCATTAATGGGTTTTTTCTCGAATTCACAGGGAGTGACAATGTTCGGTCAAATCAAAAATCTCTGGGTACATTATCTCCCTCCTTCGTAGCAAAGTTGCAACATGGTAGAAAATACACAACAAACAAATAACAGCTGCACAGGGAATCATTTAGGGAAACACAAGTATACAAATCTTACCAATAGGGTATATTCACACCCTTTAATATGATGGTATCATTATAATTTTCTTCTGTCTAACACTAAACTTACTTTATTCAAATTAGAAAGGACCTCTAGGAATCAAAGGGGCACAAACTTTGTTGATACACCCTCCCTCCAAGAGACCCTTCTAAAATATCATAAATAATCCAATGATAACCAGAAGAAACCAGTCATCGTATTTAAAAGGCATCGATATATTTTCTATACCCAAAGTAGACTTGAATGAAAGCAACTTGAAAAGCTCTATAATTCAATTCTTGTACAATAAATCTACATTGATAATTTAAAGCTTGTTAATGAGCATATATTATAACGTTAAAAGATATCAAGATTGTTTACAATTTAATTATATACAAATTTGGTGGTAAACTTGTGTAACCTAAGTGAAACCTGGAGTGACACTTTAATAGCCAGTTATACATCACCTTCACAATATATTATACAGGCCATTTAAAGCACAGTAAAAATATAAGAGTGGCTACTATCTTATTGGACTGCCTGTACCACCAAGCCCTACAATAAACTGTATGGGCTTAGGGCCGTTCCTTTAAACATCGTAAAAGCTTTCCCGACGACATTTCCCGACCCACGATTGACCCTTATACCGATAAGGGTCAATCTGGGTCGGGAAAGGTCGCAGGGAAAGCTTTTACGATGTTTAAAGGAACGACCCTTATTATACTGTAGTATGGAAGGCAAACTTTCGTCAACTCACAAGTCATCAACTCGACCTTTATACAAACTCAAGATTGGCAATGATGTTTGAAATCTATACTGCCCTAGCTTTATAAACAAGTCTAGCAAGGCCATTACAAACTTTAATTCCCTCAGTATGATGACGCCTTTTTTCTGTATTTCTTCATTATATTCTGGCTATCAAAAGATGGTTTTACTCATCACAGGAAAGACCAGTGGTAATCAAAGAGTTTATCAAGATATCTTGTACCCATTAGATTACTAGAGGTCTCTCAAAGATGAACAAAATGTCTAATGCTAGCCAGAATATTTGTTTAAAGATGTCATTGTATTGAGAGAGTAAATTGCTTCACAGTACTGTATTGCATAGAAGAGTTGATTGATTTGATAGTTGGTTATAAAACTGGTAAAAAGAACACCCTATTACTCCTACTTAACAATACTGTACAAAAACATATATATCTGAAAAATACTTTTAAATACATTAATAAATATTTGTTTTTATATATCCCAAAACTTTACAATAAGGCAAAATTCCTGAAGGAAAGCCACAGTATATTCCAGCCAAATGCAGTTGACTCGACCAAGTTTATCAAGTCAATTAAAGACAAAAGTTGACCTGTAACAGTTTTGGTAGACTTGTTTGAAGAATTGGTCAAGACAATTTAATCCATTCTTGTAAACTCTCAAGGCATCTACTGTTACTAGTTTATAAATATTCCATTGATTAGCACAAAACCCCCAAGGAAAAAAAAAACAAAAAAGTGGGGATTGGGCCTGAGCATATAGCATATAGCACAAAAGATGATTGCTAGAAAGTGAATATCCTACAACCGCCAACATTTATTATTAATTTTGAGAGGCGTGGAGAAAGTGGGATGGCAGTTACATGTACGAGCTCTAACCATTGAAAGAAGCAAAACTATGAAAAAGTTTATAAAGTTAGCCTTACCTAGAGCAAAAAGCTACCATAATCCAAGAACCATGACTATAGCCAAGACAAATTACTGTTCCACCAGAGTTGACAGGTTTTGGGATATCTTGGTCGAGTTGCATGGAAATGACTTAAATGTGTAGCCCCAGTCGTATTATAACAAGGATGATACAGTACCAGCGGACTGATAGCTGAGGTACCAGTATGTCATATTATCATCTTGTTAATATCCTTTCTAGAGTCTCTTGCTGATCCTCCCTACCCTTTGTGGGAGTAAGGGCTGGCTGACTGACTTGTTAATATACTGGAAGTGTGATTTTAGAATTATTGACTAAATTCTCACCTAATTTCCATTTTGGGATTCTTAACTATATCAGTACCAAATCCTCCAGGCAATAGAGAGATGGGGATGGACATTGACTATAGGTAGCGCCAACGAACTTAACAACATTTTTAATACCTGACCTTTCAGTAACTCAAAAGGGCCTAGAGCAAAGTGGCTGTAAATATCCACACCTATTACCTGGTGGACTCTTCCCAAATGATAGGAATTTCAGCCCAATTGCTTTCATAAATTAGAGTTATAAGAAGTTAAGGGGTCAAGATTATTGTCAAGTTCGTTGGCGCTACCTATAAATTTGTGATTATATACTTGAACATGTAGTACTGTACCAGCTTTTATATATTATGAGTACATAATATGTAAATATATATTATCACAATAGCTATATACAAATGAGTAATAGATACAGCAAGAATAGCAAGCTATCCTTGCCACAAGAATAAAAGGACACCTGCACAAAACTAACATACAACCATCTTCACCGCCAGTTCTCTCGAGGTTAATGGAGCTTGACTAAACACTAATGAAAGTACTGTACTGTAATTAATTGTTTCAGTCAGTTCATAAAATATATTTCCAACTTTTTGAAGTTGGAGGGGGATACTTATTGACGCTAAGAAGTATGTTAAGAATTCAGAAAGTAGACAAAATTGATTCCTAAGATAAAAATAATGTACCAGTACTAAAAATAGTATTTTATAAAGGTTAAAGAATGTCTAAATTAACCCTCTAACTCAGAAAGCGGCTTACTAAATTTTACAATATCGTCTGGAGGTAGTTAGATCAAATATACAAATTGGTGTTTTACTTAAAAAGGTTAATGGGATAATAATGAACTAAAAACAGACCCGTCGTGTTATTTCAAGCTTCACCAACACCCGGGAACCAACTCCATATGGTCTGTTGATGCACGGAACTACCAGCGCACCACGCAACAATACAAATAATGTAACATAAAACAAGGACAGTAGAACAATTGTCATGACTGATACATCCTAAGGGATAAATTAATTTTGCATTCTGTACCAGACAAATGCAGTCAAATATACTGTATTCTAATTGACTAAAAATGCAAAAATTAAATGTGATCTTTTTAAGGTATAAACAATGATTGTAACATGTTTATAAAAGTAAAGATGAACTTTTAATTAGTTGTAAATTAGATAATCTAGAATATGTAACTATATGTCAGTGTCATCTTTTTGTTTATGATAATTCTCATTTAAAATGCTAACAAAATAGTTCATTCTAACAATTTAATATTGATGTATCAGAATACATTTTCTCACATGTCAAAATAAACAGACTCGCGCATAAAAGTTAGATACATTCTTATATAAAAGAACAACTACAAATGCACCCATAACAGTTCACACACACACACACACACACATGCGCACACCCATAACAGTAAATGCTCTCTCTCACACACACACATACGAGCACATACACATATATTACACTTCCATAGTCAATCTCTGAGTATCTGAGTATAACCGAGGAACTTTGCTAATCAATCAACCTTATTGTATTTTCTCTCCAATACAGATAGTTATGAATTGGTTATGTTGTTGTTGTTGTTGTTTTCCCCCAAGCTGCCTGGCCGAACAGCCCCAAGGCCCCGAGCAAGGCCAAGGCCACAACCGAGCGCCCCCACAAAACCCTCCCCGCCGACCACAATAAAGCCTGGGTGACCGAAGCCACTCCATGGCGGGGAGCTGAGGAGGGCGCGGAAACGCCCTATACTATAGTATTCTTGTACTTTCTTTCCAGTAAGGCATCTTCATTTACAGGTCTCCCTCACTATCCGATGCCACAATTTACCATATTATTATAGGTTTTCAGGTGTTTGGGTTTGGGTTTTGGCTTGCCCTACAACACAGCCCCATTTACCCCATTAATTTTAGGGTTCGCTATACAATTTTTCTATTTAAGATCGGGTTTTCAGGAACGTAACCCAATTGTAAATCGAGGGAGACCTGTACTGGCAAATTATTGGAATTCCAATAGCTTGACAATGTTTCATAATCCTTCAGAGATATGGAGCGAGTTTCTATCACACTAAGGCATCGCTGTAAAGATTAATAATGATCATTGGGTCGTACTATAAATACTTGGGGCCGTTCCTTTAAACATCATAAAAGCTTTCCCTACGACCTTTCCCGACCCAAATTGTCAATCTGGGTCGGGAAAGGTATTCGGGAAAGCTTTTACGATGTTTAAAGGAATGACCCTTTAAGCGATCCACTACATATTTAAAAACACAGCTTAGCAACATGCATGCGTTTATAAGCCTTGATCATCCAAAGGCAACACTGTGTAAGGTACAGGTATGTTTCATAAATAAATATATTTCCTTTATCATTCAATTACATACGACTTTAAAATTATATTGTGAATTAATTACAGATAAATATTGGGTAACTTGATATCTAGTCTGTTAATTAGCTAGATTAATATTATCTAAACTTCTCATTATCAAAACAGTGACACAGTAAGTTAACAATATCATAAAATTAAAATGACAAAACAAGCACAAAACACATCATGATTCTCTTAATAATATAGTATAAAATTTACCTAGACATCACAAATTACATATACACATGTATTATATAAAATATCTGTGGCAAGCTACCATTAGTTATATTATTATTACTATTATCATCATCAAGCAAACACCATTATGTTCAATATTACTGAAATTCTTTATCATTATCTACCATCTCTATCAGTAATGTTTTAATATTATCTACAATCTCCATCATCATCACCACCACCACTAAAATCATCACTACCACCAAGTATCATTCCCTATTTTCAAACCCATAAGAGTGGTAACAAATATTTATCATATCAGTATCATTACCATCAAACCCATGTTAATATCTCTAATAATTTATCACCGACTACCGTTCCCTAATAGCCAATCTACCGTATATGAAGGGTAACAATACTTAGTTAATTCAATCATCATTATCATTAAAACTTGTCATAATTATCTCTATCACCAGTATATCCTATATCATAATGTGTATTGAGAGGGAACAACACATTCTCAATCATAACAAATAAAATCAATCATTAAATATCACCTATCATTATTGAAGATCATTACCTCACTCCTAATCATATCCCAATTTCCCAGCTAGTTACGAGAGTGAGAAGAACAGTTCCTTGATAAGATAGTTTACCAAGTGAGGCCCGGTTGGTTGCACTAAATATGAGTTAACCTTTACAATCGGATGACGCCATTTTGGTTTAATTCTAGCTGCATGCAGATTATTTTATTCAGCTTAAGAAGGACCTCTAGCTATCAAAAGGTTAGACTATAATCCATTCATTATAAGTAGGCGAAAGATCTTAACTTTCATCTTCCATAACTCACAAACTACTAGAGTAATCAAGTAAATATGTCTACCATTTAGAAAGAATCAGCCAGGGAATAGGTGTGGGACTTTACGGCCCATTTGTTCTAGCCCTTCTAAAGTTACAGAGGAGAGAAGTTAAGATCCCTCGCCTACTTATAATTAATGGACTATAGTTCAAATTAACCCTCTGATCCTGATCCTGGCTTTCCTTAAGTTGAATAACCCAATCTGAAGGTAGCTAACATACAACACAACTAGTGTCATCTGATTGAAAGTGTTATACATTAATAATTATAAAAGGTACAGGGATTTTCGGTCCCTACCTCTCCGTCGTTAGAGCTGATGTACTGGGTCTTGTATACTGTATAGTGTTTGGAACTATTAGCTAAAAACTAGTTACTGTAAGGTGGGGTTAAACCAAGTTTATATGGTAATGCTAAATAAACCAAATTAAGATACTATTTGCCCAATATCTGAAAACGTATCATAGAGATTATATTTTATTGGATCGATATTATTTATAGAATGTTTCAGGTCAATATATACGTATAGTATATTGTTATCATTTATCATATTAGAATCTAAGAAAAAAAAAAAAAGGAAAAGTGGGGATTGGACCTGAGTATATAGAATAGAATAGTATCTAAGTATTATCAAGTTCTTTAGCACTACCGTACCTAAGAAGTTTATCCCTCTTACAATACAATTCTATAAAACTAATGTACTGTATATATCAAACTATCCTCTTGGACTCAGAATGGTGGAGTGTGATTCTATGAGGCGTTTCCGTTGTTGTCGTCCTCCTCGGTGGTGGAGAGGGCGCGGATCAGGGTCCATTTGTGGTCCCTCGCGGCCAGCACCTCAGCATCCTCAATGTCACTCACCTGGTAAAAATAAGGGAAACTATACCATTAGTATTTGATCTATTATTAACTTTTAACCCTTTGAGGAACATGACGCATATTGACAGGTTATTCTGGCTATCATTAGACAATTTTATTTTCAGCTTAGAGTGAACTTGTGGGAGCTAAGGCATTAATTGAAATAGTATTAACCACTTTGATTCCCAAATATTCTTCCTAAATTGCATAACATTTTCTAATGATAAACAATATAAAATGTAAAAATGCGTCTTAGATCTTCAAGGGGTAAATAACAAATAGTCAACCTGCGGCTATCGCGTCTAATTGGTGCCGGGAATGCGCACGATGAAGGAAATAAGTGATAGGGGAATTAAATTCTGTAATCAATGGGATTTATTCTAATTGGTTCCTCAAGGCTCTAACTCAACCATAAGTTTTACTCTTTATCCTACTTTTTGCCATATATGTGTTTTTCAGTGAATAAATTATTAAATAGTGGTTAACCCTTGTCTAGCGGGGTGTTTTGGGCTATTTTGGGCATATTCAGGCCCTCCTGAATGATCAATCAAGTATCTGCATGAAGAAACAAATTATTTAGCAAAAAACTAGGCGCTAAAAGCTTCAAAATGAGACCAGAACGAGCTACGTAGCACTCGTGGTTCACATACAGTGATACCAGTAACATGGGAGTTTAGCGTATTTCAGCACATTTTTCCCAGCTATGCTCACTACTGGCTACACTGCCGGCCTCTTGAGAACACAGGGAACATGAGTTAATGGGCGGCGGTAAGCCCTGGGAGTCGGCTGTCTGGCCCGCTGCGCTCCCGGCCATTTGCACTCGATTTTAACCCTTTAAAAGCCTTAATAATGCTCCTAAGTTGCTGCAAATTGGTGCACGACTTAAGTCGAGCGCCGCTCTTTAAGGGTTAAACATGGTGATTAAGTGATTAAATAGTGGCTAAACATTACAAAACCACCATCAACACACATACATACTGTACATTGCCTCAGGACCCACATGCTATCACTTATACTTCTATTAAACTATTATAAGGTGACAAAAAGTTCTTGTTTGTACCATTCTATATTATTTATACATGATAAATGTACTAAAATATGCTATTTATCTGATTTGGGGTGTCAAAAGTGGTCTTGTTAGATTTGGTGTAGCTCTGGGTGCATTATGGTCAGTTTTGGTACGCTATGCCTGCAAGCTGGCAGCTTTTGAACTAAGCGTACCGAGCGAAATCGCGATATTCGAATGCGTGAAGGCCGGGGGTTGACTGTACAGTTATTCTTAAACATATGGAACTAATTCATATGACAAGTTAAGTTAAGTAAAGCAGATTAACCAGACCACTGAGAAACACCTAAGCTTTACAGTAGTGCACTGTATTGTATATCATCATGAGTCGCTAGACTCTGTGAAGGCGTAGCGGGTCACCTCACATGCTGCGCTGTATGATCTCTTTGTATTTCCCGCACTATTTGGTATTAGCCTAACCGGTAGTACCGAAAGGCTGACTGGATTGCCAAAAGACCCCACGCTGATTATACACTAGAGCTGAGTAGTGAATAGCTTAGTATATCGTGGACCTTCCACGCAGATAGGTGTGTGTCGCAAGCACTATTCGTTCAATATGGGAATCCTAAATACTCCCGCTTTCTTGCATGATTGTAAATAATTTCATTTATAGATTTACAGCCACTGCCATTACATGAAAACAGCCTGCAAGCAGTGATACAATGTACAGTACATCTATTATAAACAACCCGTTCTTCGAGGGATAATTGTCCATTTATATATAACCTGTATTTCC
Organism: Paralithodes platypus; assembly: GCA_032716605.1. Classification (NCBI taxonomy): domain Eukaryota; kingdom Metazoa; phylum Arthropoda; class Malacostraca; order Decapoda; family Lithodidae; genus Paralithodes; species Paralithodes platypus. The sequence continues at coordinate 3,839,472 of CM064504.1, forward strand.
TTAACACTTTCATTATTTAACTGTAAATTTAATAAGTGACTATCATTAATTTAAATTGTTCATATAAAAATAGAAATCGCCATAAGCGCTGATGAATATACTATCCTGAATGAATTAGGCTACATAAAATGGGGATTAAAGATAATATGAAGATAAATTAAAGCTAATTTTGTGTGTGTGACTAACCTGGAGGTATGTGGGGACACTGTTGATGGCTCTCTCTCCTTGTTCATTCAGTGTCGCTACCACCGCGGACAGATACTGCCAGCTCTGAGGGGGGGGGAGTCAACAATGTAAAGTTATATAGCTCAGCCACAATTTCAAAGACTAGTAAATTAGTAATGTAACTTATAAAGAGCACCCCTCATCAATTGATATATAATAATGTCTTATTTAATGCCAGATGATTAAGGACAGCAGAAAAGGCATTGGAAAGGTGGTTGGGAAACATAAGACTTTTCATTAAAAAGGGTAATACCTATCAAAAGCATCACCCTTCATTGTAATTTATGCCCAATACTTTTACAATGAACTACAGTGAAGTGGATGAAAAACCCCTTCCTCTCTTAAGAGTTACGGACATTCGCCCTAAGAGAATGACTCATAAAGGATAGAGCAAAGTGTTTAATTAATATTGATATGAACTGAAGTGGATGATGCAGAGGTCCAACCAGATAAACTGATGAAAATAAATAATTAAATCAAGTTATCTCCCGCAGTAATATTATCACCTTCCATTTTCAATGTTACAATTCCCTTATTTACAAGGCCCATCAATAAAAATTCAACTTCTTCCCAATTGATCAATCAAACAGTTAGCATAAGGTGCTAAACACTCACTTAGTTAATAACTTATGTATATACTGTACTGTACTTATAGTTCTGCTTATACAAAGCCTACACAGATATTTTTATTAGAACTAGTGACTGTGTCCCCTCATACAATCTGTATTTTATTAATTTCACCACAACACCAAACACCCCCAAATGAAATTAATTAAAGTATATATGATCCGCCAGGATTCGAACCCGGGTTATCACACACAGATTTTTGCCACCTTAACCATTACACCACCAGGACGGTGAGTGAGGGACAAATGGGTAAAATATGTTAACAATTGACTGCAAAGCTTTCATTTCTTAAATTGATTAGTACAGTATATAGAAATAAATATGTGTAGTACAGTACTAGTACTACAATATAAATTATTGTAGTTAAAGAAAAGACACTATAAAGGTATCAATATCATAACTGGCATATACTGTATAAGAGTCAGACATCTACTGTATATTAATGATGAATGATACACACACTCTCTATTCTGGCTAATGATAAAAATGGGCATACTGTCTTAATATAGATATATAAGTTCATCATGGATATTTGTGACCATGTGTGAAGGGAGTGATAATATTAATGAATCCTAAGCATAGACTATAATCTGCTTCTTTTCAACTGACGGTAAATTACAAAGTTCTCATCAAGATTTTGTAGTGAAATATGGTGCTAATTATATAAACTTGGTCTTAATATGATGCAGAGACATAGTAGTTTCATATTTTTCCACTAAGTATCGAGGTATGAGCTGCTAAGGGATTCAATTTATCGTCAGCTAAAAAGAAATAGAGTATAATGTTTGGTGTGGTTACTGGTTAGTACTTACCCTGTTACATATATGAACATGGCAGAAGAAATGGGTGAAGCAGACAGGACAATGATTGCTGCATAACTGGTGTGTGAGCTGCCTAAACTTTTAACCCCTTCTGTACTGGCGACATCTTTATGACTTTACTCTGGCTACTATTAGACAATATAATCCTTTTAATATGGGCCACCAGCAATTAACAGGCTTCGAACTATCTCACTTAACCATTTTTACTACCAAGGATCCTTTTTAAGCTACACAAAATCGGCTAAATATAGCTAGAATAAAATGTAATAAACATCGCCGGTACAGAAGGGATTAAGAGTGATACCGCGACATGTACAGTTGCCGTCATAGTCTATTAAGAGTGATACCGCGACATGTACAGTTGCCGTCATAGTCTATTAAGAGTGATACCGCGACATGTACAGTTGCCGTCATAGTCTATTTTTTTCTAGCTGATGGTAAACTTTAATCTCTTAGCAGCAAATTTCCCAATACTTAATGGAAATATATTAAACAAATATATATCTACGCCATATTAATATATATCTACGCCATATTAATATATATCTACGCCATATTAATATATATCTACGCCATATTAATATATATCTACGCCATATTAATATATATCTACGCCATATTAATATATATCTACGCCATATTAATATATATCTACGCCATATTAATATATATCTACGCCATATCTACGCCATATATATATCTACGCCATATTAATATATATCTACGCCATATATATATATCTACGCCATATTAATATATATCTACGCCATATTAATATATATCTACGCCATATTAATATATATCTACGCCATATTAATGCCAAGCTTTCTTAATTGGCAACACATTTTGTTTTAAAATCTTCGTAATAGCTGAGAAATCAAGATAAAGACATGACAATTTACCATCAGCTGGAAATAAAATAGACTTTAGTACTGTCAATACAATGTGTTCAAACCAATCTTTGAATGAACTGAATCTCTTTAATTTTTTACCTGAATCATGTATTTGCATTTTGAAGGTTTGTTTAATCAGTTCGGAGGCTCAGAATGTATTATATTCTATGACCGCAACTGGGGGAAGCCTGTGCATCCTTCTGCCGTATATGACCCATAAGATTTGTGAATGTCTCAACTTGACAACAGGCTAGGTTCAATTATCCTTTTATAGATTCATGACAGCTTAGCCAGCAGCCAACAATTTTACTGTACAGTACTTGCATGCAATTTTCACATGCATGTTAGCAACAGGAGTAACATGCGGCCATACAGAATGCCATACGATCACATTACTAAACTACTGTATAAAATTATGTAACAATACTGTATTGCCAAAATGAATAATATTGTATCTTTATTTCCTTCAAAACCTTTGAATTTTTTCCATTTACCAAGATTAGTGGGGTGACTTGAGCAATTGCACCTTCAGGTGAGGTGTTCAATAAACCTCCTTCTATTGACAAAGGTCTACATACACCAGGTACAGCCAGGGAATGTTCTGTGATATACACTTACTCACAAGTTAGATTCTCTAACTGAGAGCCAGTCTTTTGGAATGGAAGAGAAGACTCTTAGCATTGAATGCAGAGTGGTTGAGTGGAAAGGAGAAGTACTTTGTGGTGGTACAACCATGTGAAAAGAATGGATAAGGACAGAATGCCAAGAAAGATACATGGCTGTCAAGTAAGGGAGAAATTTGGTAGTGAAAGACCACTAATGGTCTGAGAGAAGAAAGTGCAAAAATATATGAAGAAAAACTTTCACATAGTGGAAGAAATGTTGTGACAAAGGTAAAGGAAGCATGTCTTGAAAAGCAGCCTGGAGACATTGCGCCATGGTGTTTTTTTTAGCGGGAGGTTTTGCAGGAGAATATGTTGGAGGTGTGCAAGGTGTTGGAGGTGAAGTTGTTGAGACAAGTGATAATGAAGCAGCCAAACATTCAACTATTTGGTAGCACACAACTCCAGAATATAATCTATGCTTTTTCCCCCTGTCTCAAAGTCAGAGGGTCCAATATGTGAGGGAGTATCTCATGCAGAACATGCCCTGACTGTACACATTGATATGCTGGGCCAACAGGAGCAACACATTCGAGATACCACTAAACCTTCTTAATCCTGAGTAGAAATCGTACCCCCACCCACCTTTAACTGAGAACTATAATCCCTCTTAATCCTGTGCAGAAATTGTACCACAAACCCTTAGCTGAGCACTAACTAGGCTAACCACTACACCATAAGGACATAATGTTGAAAGGGAAGTACACTCGCTCCAAGAAGTATCTGCACCCCTACGCTGATCATCTGGTGTGTACAGCTTGATAGGGTTGGCACCTCTGCCTGCAACTATATCCATGTGTCAGAGACGATCCTCTACGACACATGGATACAGTTGCAGGCAGAGGTGCCAACCCTACCGAACTGTACACACAAGATGATCAGCATAGGGGTGCAGATACTTCTTGGAGCGAGTGTACATAGGCCGTAGCTCGATTGGTAGAGCGTACGCCTGCTAACCGTGAGGTTGACGGTTCAAGCCTCGGGCCAGCCAGTGTGTTATTGGCAGACGTCAGTGCTGTTGGTGAACGGTGCGGTCTAGCAATCTGTGGTAACTATTCACTAAGTCCCTGATTCATCAGGGCACCCACCCTAGCCTTGCTATTCAAGTGTATGGTGGTAAAAACTGCATCATCAGTTGGAAAGTTGGGGATAAGCAAGCTAGTGGTATGATATTAGTTTGTCATTCAGTCTGTTAATAAGGTCAATGATACACCAGCAGTCAAAGTTAGTCTTGTATTAGTACAGTGCTTCTAGATAACTACAGTAAAAACAAATACTCTAATGTGCAATTGAATGAGAAATTTAGAAGACAACCTTGATCAGAAATTATTAATAGTGTAAGGCGCTGGACTTGCGCATATCACACATAACTTCAAGATGATACATAACCCATTACCCTGACATTCCTCAGCTCAGAGTCAGTTGTTCTGAATCATACCTGAATGGTGCTCTCGAGTCATTCACAAATGCTGGGTTGTCATGGTAACGTTTGCCTTATTTTAGGTTGTACAAATGCTATTCATACTTGTAAGCACACTTTGAATTCTGGTTGTACATAATTAACAACAATAACAATAACAGACTACACAAAACTACATGATTCTACAGGTCACTAATCTACTCTACTACAGGAATCAATCATTGTAACAGCGCTTAATGGCCTTACAATGAAGGTAACAAATAAGAGTTAGTTTAAAGTTAATTGTTCTTTGCCCTCCTCGTGGCTGGTGAAAAATGTATAAAGATTAAAGAAAGGCCGAGTGAGCAAACACAGCAGTTCAGTTGTCTAATATTGGTTCACAGTAGGCGATACAGTATTGAGTTGAAGTGTTTAAAGAGACCTGGATGTCACTCGTAGCAGGAGACTGAGCTTTGTCTCCGGATCACATACCCCCATCCATTAACCCCTTCTGTACCGGCTAAGTCTTTTTAACTTTATTTTGGCTCCTATTAGACAATTTTATGCAGTTTAAAAAGGGCCTCCAACAATGAACAGGCTCAAACTATCCCTTTTAATCCTTTTTACTACCACAGAACCTTCTTAAACTGCAGAAAATCGTCTAAATATAGCTACAATAAAATGAAAGAGACATCGCCGGTAAAGAAGGGGTTAAATACAAAGTACTTTTTCTATACAAGATATCACCTGTCCTCAAAGGCACCTCCTCCCTTCACCCAGGTTATGTACCTATACTGTAGTTAATTTAATCAATTTATCATAAATTCTGGCATCATATAGGTGTTGTTCTTGAAACTACAGTAAAGTACCTCGCATGTTATAACTACAGTATGTGATTATCTCATATTGTGTTCTTTTATTTATAAATAATAATTATTTTTCCTAAGCGTTGTTTCCACATAGCGATTTTGATTAGTCTTTTTTTTTTTTTTACTGTGTTCGTCAAAGTTTTCGTTTGTTTATTTTGCAAATTTTCCATTATAATTGATAAAAGTATTGTACCAGAATTACAACTAGAACGCTTCACCGAGAGCTAGTCCAGGTTTGATCATTTTGGTTAGTCCATAAAGACCTCGTCATGATGTACTGAACTGAGTAACATATTGTGTGATATTGTACGCAGTTGACCTATTCACTACTATTATATTTTTTCACCAACCAACTTCACTCCTAAACTCAATTAATGAAATCAACAAATACATGTGGCACTCCAAGGACTCGAACCTAGGATACTCACACCGAAATTCCGCGCACTTATGCATTACGCTATCAAGACATGTCAGCATCACAGAAACCAAATAATATATACAATGAAGCCAATGCCAGCATCAAGCTTCCTTTCTTCTTACTAATATTTTAATTTGGCGCCTGCACCAAATTTAACTATGCAGTAATATACAAAGCTCCCACACTGTGAATCACTGAACAGTAGTTGTGAAAGGGTTAAGGCCCACCTTCACTTTTAACCATAAGGAGACAATAGGTGTCATAACAGTTGCCGATATTTGTGAAAATCAAGTGATTATTAACTTGAAACATAGCACAGGTACTCACCATGGCCATCTAATAGCTGTCATTTACTCATCGAGGCCATCCATGATCAAGTAAAATGGTAAGAATTTTGTAGGCCCTGATGGGCAATGATTTAAATAGGTGGTCACAATACTTGTGTCTGACAAAATGTCAGACAACGTACCTACTGAACTAGTCTGTGGTTTCTTGTCTGGCCATTCTTAAACCTTTGCCTCAACTTACCACAAATCATGAGGGTTTTCAAGTTATGGATTGTGAGTACTGTATAGGCTACAACTGTGCTCATCTTGTGTCAAAGTATCTACAGTATTTAAAATCTAAAATTTGTTAAACAAATATCAATGTAGTTAATCTTATCATCTGAGTTAACAACTGTCACTACTCAACTATATTAACAACTATGATAAATGGTGTATTAATTGTATACTAAGTCATTATCTAGTACGGTAGCATAACACCATAAACTGTGCGTACGTAACTGCCAAACTTTTTCACTATTAAGTTACAGTACACAATTTGTCTTGTTGATAGTGACGGTTGACAGTTTGTTTGCCTTGAAATGTCTAAATCAAATTGTAATTAACAAGTAATCTTCATACATTGCATATTTGATAAGTAAAACTATTTTTAATTCATTGCTAAATTTTCCTACTCCACGTGTCATAACCACATTTTAGTGCTTCAAAATAGAGGATGATATTTAGATCCTAGTTATGATTCAGCTTTGGAATTAATTTATGAGGGGCTAAAATATTCTTAAATAACCCTTCAATACAATTAATTTTCTATTTTGTTCTGGCTGACACCAAATGACTATACTCAGCTTAGAAAAAGGCGTCATGTACCGGTAGTCATGGTAATACAGAAAACATTTACAGCTACAGAGGTCCACCATGAAAATAAAATAAAGAGTCTCCTATAAACATTTTACATGTGCGGCTAGTTTTTATACTGTTTAACAAGTGCTTTAAAACGAACATGGAAATAAAAAGTTATATAATAATAAAGCTATACTGCTACGTCTACCATAAATAAGAAGGGATTTTAGTTTCTAAACTCTACCAACATAAAAATACAATGCAAGATATATTTTCTAAAATCATAAAATATATACGGTGGGATTCCAGCATTTGAGGTGAGTTGAAGAAAGCATTAATGTTGTTAGAGTTAGTTATAAGTCTGTTAGTAGGTTACCACACTGTGACCTCTTTTACATCCACTCCAGTACACAAACACACACACACACACATATCACATCATGATAGTGTATTTGGATGGTAAAAGTATGAAAAATCAAGGTAAATGTCTGAACAATGGTATTCACTCCGGATATTTACTTGTCCGAAAGTGAGAAGTAAATATCCGGACGCCCAATGTCTGGTTCAGACTATCATCCCTGTCTTTTAAACAAAGTCTGATAAAGCAAAGTGAAAGTCTGAAAGAATAACATGCTTCACACTCCCAGAAATTATTTGCACTTTCAGAGCAAGGTCTTCCCCCGATTAGTCCGTAGGAGAGATGTTTTACTCGATTATAATAACTTTGATGCCTCAGTCAATACTAGAACCCCAATAAAGTATAAAATCCTTTGGTTAAGCTTTGTACAGTGACTGGCGGTGTCCGGTACTGGAGTGTTGCGAGCTAGAGGGATGCGTGTGTGTGGTATAGTGAGTGGTTTAGCAGCACGTCACCTTCTTTAGGACAAGTGGCGTGTGGGTGACGACGTTGGACCATGAGGCGGGGGTCTGGCGGCTCAAGGGGGAGGCGGCACACTGCACCAGGAAGGCCCGCGAGTACCGCCGCGGGGGAGGGGGTGGGGGGGTGCTAGGGGGGGTGCAAGGGGTGGCCGGCCCAACACAGTCACCTGGGGAAGACAACCCCCAAACACAAGTCAACATTGGCCACCAACAGTTTGGTCTTCAGTATCATCTTTTGTATCATCTTAACTATTTTCTTACTATAATATCTATCTTCATGGCAATCCCCAAATACTTAAGGGGGGTCACCGGCTTTATTTATCTTTCTCTCCTTCTCTCTCTTTCCTTGGCTTGTATCCATTCGGCCCCATTCAGCCAACTGTTTTAAGACTTTTATCCCCATCCAGGTGTCGATTTCTTCCTGGCGAGTGATAGCGAGCCAGCATTTTATGGAGAAATCCGGCTTTGCCGGAGACATTTTTCTATCGAAAAATGTACAAATTTAGCTTGCTGTCAAAACAAAAATATACTGTATATATGCTGGCTCGCTACCGCTCGCCAGGAAAATATTGACACCTGGATGGGGGTAAACGTCTTAAAACAGTAGGCTGAATGGGGCCGAATGGATACAAGCCAAAGAGAGAGGGAGAGAAAGAGAAAAAAAAAACGGTGACCCCCCTTAACACACAGTGCCCACCTAGAATTTAGTTATTGGCACTTTAATAGCTTTACTAAGCTACTCAACTTCGGTATTACTATCAATCAGAGTAAAAAAATACCCTCGTCACACACATTGGTCTTTGATAATTTAATATAATTTACTAAACTACTATGCATATACTGTACATACATACAAGTTTAAAGACCGCTTCGTCCACAGAGTATGGTTACAGTCTCACGTCCTAATATCATGTGAAAGACAGTTCCCAAACATAAATTCTTATCAGTCATAGTTTGATCTTTGCCTCTCGACTATCCTTAACGTAACTGCTGCATTACTGTCTATCCTACAAAAGACAGCCCCCAAACATATGCCAACTTGGGACACTCCAATATTGGCCTTCGATACGTTGATATCTTTAACTAAACTACGATTATGATCAATTAGGGAGAAGAAGAAAAAAATCACGTCACAAATGTATTTACATAAGCCACTCACACTACTGACCTCCTCTCAAGAGGAGGTCAGAAGTATGTGAAGCCATGAAAAGAGTGAAGTTGGGGAAAGCACCAGGAATAGATGGAGTGTGTGGGGAAATGCTGAGGTATGGTGGTGAGATAGTGAACAAATGGGTATGGAAAATGTGTAAACTAGCATGGGAGAAGGGGAATGAACCTGATGACTGGAAGACAGGCATAATAGTCCCCCTATATAAGGGCAAAGGGGAAAGAGGAGTGTGTGGGTAACCACCGAGGAATATGTCTTTTAAGCGTAGTAGGGAAGGTGTACAGTAGGGTAGTGATTGAGAGAGTGAGAGCGAGAACGGAGAAATGGATAGGTGACGAGCAGGGCGGATTTAGGAAGGGAAGAGGATGTGTAGATCAGATTTTTAGCCTGAAATGTGTTGTGGAGAAATACCTGGAGAAGCAAAAAAAGCTGTATGGTGCCTTTATGGACTTGGAGAGGGCCTATGACAGAGTGGATAGAGAAGGTATTTGGAAAGTACTTAGAATATACGGAGTAGATGGTAAGTTATTGAAAGCAGTGAAGAGCATGTATGAGGGTGCAAAGGCGGTAGTACGTGTGGAGAATGAGCAGAGCGAGTTTTTTTATCTGAATGTTGGGTTGAAACAGGGGTGTGTGATATCCCTGTGGTTGTTTAATGTATATATGGATGGAGTCATGAAAGAAATACAAGGAAGAGCAGTGGATATTGGTCTATCGCTGATAAGGGAGGGAAACGAGTGGAAGCTACCTGTACTGCGGTTTGCTGATGATACAGTTCTGATGAGCGATAATGAATGGGAGTTGCAGGGTCTGGTAAATATGTTTAGAACAGTGTGCGAAAAAAAAAGAAGGACCCACATTGCTCAGAGGGTTTATTGAGATCGCATTTACCCCTTTGAGTCACGAAGGTAGATCATAAGCTAAAGGAAATCATCTAATGGTAACCAGAATATGATGAAAAATATGTCATCGTGCTGAAAGGGTTAACCTCCCAGCATTGTTAACTATACTCTGTTCCAAATAGGTAGGCCAGAAATCGTGAACCTTAACCTCTATAAATATAAAAGGGGTAGAGCAAATGGGCTGTACATTTCCACACATATTCGCTGGTTGACCCTTCCGAAATAGTAGAAATATTAGCTCGATTACTCAAGTCATTTGTAAGTTATAGAGGTTAATGTTCAAGAGTTTTGGACTACTTAATTTGGATAGGGTATAGTAGCCAGAGGTTACTACTGTCCAGGGTACCATTACATTGAGGGGAGTTGTTGTTATTGTCGTTCCCTAAGCTGCCTGGCCGAACAGCCCCGAATCCTTAAGGAAGGCCATGGCAACGGTCGGGCTTTTCCACATTGAGGGGAGTAGATGATAGGATCATTCACCTAGCATTTAAATATTTTCATTATTATTTGTTTTTTCGATTAGTTGAACCAAAACACATGAGCTCCATACTGGGCTGTCCTATTAAATTATCTATACCCTGTTCCAAATAGGTAGTCCAGTAATTGTGAATTCCAACCTCTTTATTAAAAAAGGGCTAGAGCAAATTAGCTGTAAATCTTCACCCGTATTCCCTGGCAGACTCTTTCCAAATGGCAGAAATATTAGCTTGATTACTCTAGTCGTTTGTGAGATATAGAGGTTAATGTTCAAGAGTTTTGGCCTACTTACTTTGAAAAGGGTATAGCCAAGTACTGTTTTATAAGTAGCTCCAGAGACACATTCCCCAAGACTAAACATTACTATACCTTGTTCCAAGTAAGTAGACCAAAACTCTTGAACATTAACCTCTATAACTCACTAACGACTTTAGTAATAGAACTAATATGTCTACCATTTGGGAAGGGTCAACCGGGGAATAGGTGTGAAAATATACAGCCCATTTGCTCGAGTCCTTATTGAGTTACAGAAGAGGTCTCGATTTCTGGACTACCTACAGTATTTGGAACAGGGTATAGGAAAGTTAGACACATCCCCCGAGGCTAAACTAAACATTACTAGGGAAGTTAGTCTATCTACCACAATGAAACTAACTGGAAGACTGAGAATCATTAACTATCGTGTGGCCTGTGTCCCTACTATAGTCTATTAGCTGTAAGTAGGCGAAAAATCATGACCTCTATCCTCTGTAACTCAAAAAGGGCAAGAGCAAATTGGCTGTAAATTTCCACATCTATTCCTTGACTGGCTCTTCCCCAATGGTGGAAATATTAGCTCGATTACTCTGGTCGCTTTTGAGTTACAGAGGTTAGAGGTCATGATTTCTCGCCTACTTACAGCGAATCGACTATAACTGGAAGACTGAGAACCATTAACTATCGTGTGACCGTACTAGACGCTTGGTGACTGTGTGTGGGACTGTTGACCTCCTCCATCACCACCACCTTACCCTCACTGCAGATCAAAGGTTACGCCATGCTACCACTTAAGGGGGGTCACCGTCTTTTTTTATCTTTCTCTCCTTTTCTCTCTTTCCCTGGCTTGTATCCATTCAGCCAACTGTTTTAAGATGTTTACCCCCATCCAGGTGTCGATTTCTTCCTGGCAAGCGATAGCGAGCCAGCATTGTATGGAGAAGTCCGTCTTCGTCAGAGACATTTTTCTATCGAAAAATGTACAAATTTAGCTTGCTGTCAAAACAAAAATATATATATGCTGGCTCGCTACCACTCGCCAGGAAAATATTGACACCTGGATGGGGGTAAACGTCTTAAAACAGTAGGCTGAATGGGGCCGAATGGATACAAGCCAAAGAGAGAGGGAGAGAAAGAGAAAAATAGTGAGGTGGGCTCCCTTAACCCCTTCAGCATGATCACATATTTTAACATTATATTCTGGGTCAGGTTAGACTATTTTATGCCGTTTAAGAAGGACATATGTTATTCAGGGGGTTTATTGAGATTGTATTTACCCCCTATTAGGCCAAGAAGCAGATGTATATTATTATATTATTGTTATTATATTATTATCAGGCTCAATCCCCACTTTTCCTTTTTTTTTATTATTATTATTTTTAAATTAGATAAGCTAAATATAATTGTGTCATGGTAACCAGAATAAGATAATATTACATCATCGTGCTGAAGGGGTCAATGACCCAATGACAATGGCTGATCACACTTTTACATTATGTATTATCATTTTTTCCACACATTACGTTTCTTTCAAGGTTATGGGAAGATTTGCAGGGTTAGATTGCCATGAATTTAGGTAAGTTAGCCGGCAACGAAAAATTGGTGCGATTATTTACAACTTCACGTACCTTAGTGGTTAACTGGATATTCAAAAGATACAAAAATGGAAGATACAAAAACTGATTCAGTGAAAAACACCAAACACTTATAGGGGTCCCAAGTTCACGAGAAATAAATAATATTGAATTTTGATATTGTTGATTTGAAGGTTGGTGGAAAGTGATCTCGTCTCGTACAACAAAGGTAGAGTTGCACTAAAAGGTCCAGTTCCATATTCACAACTTCAATTATATTTACCTAACTTGATTGAAAACATTTAAAACATTTATAATTTGTCTTTACTGTACAAGCAATATAGGCAACATTAAAATCATGGCAATTCGTGACAAACGCCTAATGTTCATGGCCACCCCTTCACGGGAATTAAGGTGTCTAGAAGAAAAAAACAATCATGGCGGTACTGTAAGACGCAACATTTGACTGTGACTGTGACTTGACTAGCCACATGTGTCATTGGGTTGTAATACCAGGTCAGGTTAGGTCACAAGTTTACTAGGTTACTAAAACACACCACACCATAACAATTCCTGATAACCTGTTGTTAACCCCTTCAGCATCATGACGTATTGTTATCTTTGATTCTGTTAAAATTTGATGATTCTATGCAGGTTAAGAAGGACCTATGATATGAAGAGGGTTTATTGAGATAGTATTTACCCATCTGAGTCGTAGAGGTGGATTATAGACTAAAGAAAATCATCTAATGGTAACCAGAATATGATGAAAGTTACGTAATGGTGGTGAAGGGGTTAAGCCTGATATAGAGGCGGATTTATACATACAGCACCTTGACGTTAATGTTTTGGAGTTACTATACTGTACTGTAGTTATGAAATGCTGGTAAATGAAAGCAATGAGCTGATCTGTGTGTGAGCAATATTATTTCATGAACTAATTGTGACTAGAGTATCATCATGGGTCTTATGGCTGAAGTCTGAAAGCAAAAGAAGATTGAGATCGAGAACTTAAGGTCTCTCATATATTACTGGTATTTATCATGTCCTGAACAAATATTTAATATGAGTAGGGGATGACTTTTAAGCCAAGAAGTACAATTATGAAAATATATACTGTGTGATCCTCTGTTGGTCAAATCAGTAGGACGTTAACTCCTTCAGCGCCTTGACGTATTCTTATCGTATTCTGGTTACCATTAATTAAGAGGGTTTATCGAGATCATATTTACCCATTTGAGTCATAGTTTGATTATAAACTGAAGAAAATTGTCTAGATTTTCTTTAGTTTATAATCTACCTCTACAACTTAACCCTTTCACGCATTTATGACGCAGAGGTTGCCAGATTAGCAATAAGAAATAGAATGATCTCACTCTTATAATTACCTCTCCAAAATTAGTTTTCTGCCCACAGCTAACTCAAAGACAACTGCAGAGGTTGAAGTAACTAAACTAAAGGTTTCTAAATACCCCTGATGGTAACAAAGGCTTTAAAGTACATGTATCCCTAATAGGCTCAAATCGCGTCATATGTCGGAGAGGGTTAAATGGGTAATTATGAGCTCGATAAACCCTCTTAATAACATAGGTCCTTCTTAAAGTGCATAAAATTGTCTCATTTTAGCCAGTATCAAAGGTAACAAGGCGTCCTGGTGCTGAAGAGGTTAATGGTATCTGAATTACCGGATGTCCACCAGCGGCCACACAAAGTCACACGGATGCCCAGTCAGTGGCTCAAGTTTACCCCTTCTGTACCGTCGACATCCCTTTTACTGTACTCTGACTACTACTAATTGAGTTTATTCGTTTAGGAAGGATCTCTAGCCATTATAAGGCTTTGAAGTATCTCAATCAACCCGTTTCAATCTCAATCAACCACAGATCCTTCCTAAGCTGCATAAAAACATCTATATATAGCTAGGATCAAATATAAAAGACGTCACTGGTGCAGGAAGGGTTAGACCACATCAAGTCAACAGGTTAATTGGAACCAGGTCAAGTTAGTTCACCTCAATTACAAGCATTAATAGCCCAAACTTGTCAAACGCAAATCATAAAAATCAAGCTCATATTAAATTGTGAAAATTATATGCATTATCATTTTAACCCTGCATAAAATATAAATAAAACTAAGAGGAAGCAGTGGTTCAGCAGAAGCTCTCAATACTATAACGGTACCGACTATATTATATTATGTTCCTATCTGGCTACACTGTTCTATCCCTCGTCCTACGGTGCTCAGGGTGCTAAAAGTATACTATTCTACCGTACACTTTAGTGCAGTGTACACCTACGGACAATAGCGGTGTCCCAACTTCATTACAGTACTTCAAATTAAATGTCCTTTATTGGCTTAATATAAAAATACTCCTGAACCACACTAAATAAACCTTGAATTATAAAGGCTTTGCTTATATCTCTTAAGGATATTGTTTAACTTATATCTAGAGAAAAAATCATAGTTTAAATTGTAGAGGTAGGACACAATTTTTGACTGCGACTGTTCAATTACTACTCCTGCATGACATATCAAAATCAGATTGTATTGCTGTAATGTAAACTCTTAAGTAAATACAGTACTGTACTGTACTGTACTACCAGTACATCGGCTGAAGCCCTCCAGTTGATGGCTGTGGCAATATTTTATTTCTTTTTTGTTTTACAAGCAGCCTAGTACGGATCATTAGGTCTGTTGTTGCTTGTGTTCCTTTGTATTTTTTGTAAATTCATGTTGCTACTTGTCTTAAGAAAACAGCATACTTGTACTTCAAATACAACACTACTTGAGTTCTCTCTCTCTAAAGATCTGTGTCTACTGTCTAGAAACCTTTGTATGATAGTGTTCTATCTATCTATCTATTGCCAGACACCTTACTCCCCTTAATGGGGGTGGCCATACACAAAATGCCCCCAAGCAAACCTATCCCCTGTAAGAGGGACAACCCATGCCAGTTTACTGAAGGACTTACAGGATTGACCACTCAATTTAGGGTCCGTCTGACTCCGAGGCCTTTTATGTATTTTTTAGCACTATTTTTCTACAGTGGTGTGCGGCTAATCCATCCACTAACCTGCTTCACGCTAAGATAGCAGTACTGATGTGTATAAGGTTTACTCCCCTAGACAGGTTGCCGACCAAGGCTGACGAGTCCCATTCACCCAGATTTTTTAGGTTATCTCCCCTAGATGGGTTGCCGACCAAAGCTAACGAGTCCCATCCACAATGTGTTGATGATACTTATACAAACAAGGTGGTTTATGGGACATGCGATTACTATTGTTGTTTCTGTTAGACCAATGACAACTTCATAACAGTGGTGACTATATTGTTATCTTGTAATCATTAATCAATGTGTATTGTGTATTCCAAGTACTGGAAGTCTTAAAACTTTCTGGTGAAGTAAGGTATTTTTTTTATTAAGCGTTATTTCCACATAGCAATTTTGATTATTTTTTTTAATTTATCTTATGTCGTCCCAGTTTTGGTTTGTTTATTTTGCAAGTTTTACAATTTAAATACTAGCAAATCTAGAGAACTTTTTATGAAGCAGTTGGAGCAAGACAGAAACAAGGCCTGACTATGGGTGCAAGTAATTTCTGTGGTAGTAAGGAAGAGGCCACCTGCCAATCTTCTACTTACTTTAACCTTAGTGTACTGATGCCCAGTAATCCAATGTAGTTCTGCATATAATGACAATCACAAATAGTATCTAATACCCCTGGTAACTGTTTGACAATATTAGGATGATTAAGCATATAAGGGTGGGATGGAGGGGTCTGTCAGCCTTTCGGCACATACTATAATTACTCATGCCAACTCCAGTCAGTGTACTAACTCTGCCCTTCAGATGAGTGACTCTTACACATATACAGATGTCACACAGTCTAAACCATGCTATCAACTATGAGTAGTTGTTATTATTGTCGTTCCTTAGTCTGCCTGGCCGAACAGCCCCGACTATGAGTAGTACATACATACTGTACATCTATCTATCTATCTATTGCCAGATGCCTTACTCCTCTTAATGAGGGTGGCCATACACAGAAGGCCCCAAGCGGACCTATTCCCTGTAAGAGGGACAACCCGAGCCAGTTTGCTGAAGGACTTACAGGATTGACCACTCAATTTAAGATCCGTCCGACTCTGAGGCCCTCTATGTATCTTGTTAGCACTACAGTGGTGTTCGGCTAGTCCATCCACTAACCTGCCTTACACTTAGATAAGCAGTACTGATTTGTATCATATTTACTCCCCTAGACAGGTTGCCGACCAAGGCTGACGAGTCCCATCCACCCGGATTTTTTATAAGGTTGTCTCACCTAGATGGGTTGCCGACCAAGGCTAACGAGTCCCTTCCACCCGTTACATACATACTGTATATACATACATACATACATAACATTTTAAGACTGAGTGCTCCACACATACATGCAGTTTCAGTCTCTTGTCCTAATGGCGGTGTTCCAGGCAACCTTGTTAAGGGCTGCTTCACTTGTCAATTTTTTAAATTAAAATGTAAAACTTGCAAACTAAACAAACCAAAATTGGGACAAGGACAATATAAAGTCAAATTAAATTATCAAAATCGCTATGTGGAAACAACGTTTACTAAAATGAAAATTATTAAATAAAAGAACATAAATTTGAGATCGGCATTTATAGTCCGATCCCATACCCATACCCATGAGTCTACTATTGGCCTTTAAACTTAAACTAGCTAAATAATTAAGCTACCAACTAATTGATGACAATGAAGTTGATTGTGGCTGAGTGCTTAGTGTACAAGTATTGGCCTTTTTACAAGTCATCACATGAAACAGTGAAAAGGACAGCTCTAGAAAAAAATATAACCTATTCAGTCATTGCCAATTAATAGGCTACTGGCTGGCATACGTGACAGAGCATCAGGTACAGTCACACTCATAAGTTTGGTCCTACCTTCACAACCTCAATCCAGCCTTATGAGGGCTTCTGCCCAGTAGGCTGTTGACAAATAGTTTTTATTATTATAATTCACAACCTCAACTATTCAGCGCCCTCCTTTTTTTCATGCCAGAAAAAATATCTAATACTGAACAAAGCTTGAGACTTATTCACATGTGATTAGGACTTATTATTAATACTTACCAAAGAGAACCAAATTTGAGATTACAGTATGAAGGTAATGATAATAATCAAGTCTTTTCATAAGTATCAATTCTTCCAGAGGAATTAACTAGCACTTGCAAAAATGTATCACAATTTAGTACCCCAGATGGGACATCACAATTTTCAGGTAACTACAAGTTCCTATATATAGCTAGCTAAACTGAGGCACTGGGTGTGAAGAGAGTACCCAAACAACTCCTTCTTGGGTGAGGCCTGGTCCTATCCAGAGTGAGCTTTGGCGTCCTCTACCCAACCTTAGCCATTTCTGTCTGTCTCTTTTCCTGTACAGGTACTGTACTACTTATCCTTCAAGGTGCTGGCGAGATCGCCTGATTGGTTGGCACTGTAAAGGGGGCTCCGGACGGTGGGGGCATTGGCCCAGGGGTGCAAGCCCATGGGCTGATGGTCCCCTCCCCCACTTCCCTCTCAGAGACAGATCTCATCTCACCCTGGCCCCTTCGGGGGCCCGAGCATCTGGAGCAGCTTCGGTCTACCGGACTCTGAACGGTTTGGCCAGACAATCTGGGGAACAACAACATCATCTCCTTCTACTCAGAATTGAATGTAGGTCCTTTTGGTTGTGAGCCAAGCATGCTACCAACTACACCACAGGCTCTTAAGCATGACAGTCACTGTACCCAAGGTTGCAGACAGGACAACATGGGGTAAACAAAAAAGGCGGAGTTACGGGAGTGCTCCTTCCGGACATAACTTTAGGGCAATTCTGGTCTGGCAGCTTCTGAAATCCAAGCTTAAAAGAAGTCAGTACTGTAACCTAAAGTGCCGGTAACTTATAGACCGTTTGGTTTATTATTTGATACCAAGGCAGTACAAAGAGCTCACAAATGTTGCCAGAATAAAACTTGCTGATAGAAAGTTACCGTAAGCAATGGTGGTGGTACAGGGCCTCAATCCATGAAGTATAGTGAAACCTTTTACGTTATATTCTGGCTACCATTAGACGATTTATCCTTCGCAAGTTATATTCACTAGTGTGGAGTTATTTAAGTAGAGCAGATTAACCAGACCACCGAGCTCCTCACTAGTGTTGAGGTGGGTAAGATAAACACATTGGAGTTATAAGATTGGAAAGGTTAATATCATCAACATTAACCAGAATACAATGGAATATATTATAAGGTGTTAAGAGGAGAGGCGAGAGAAGAGAAAAGAGTACTCACTGGCATGGTCCTCGCTGGTCTTGAGGAAGAGAGCTCGGCGGGTCTTGCAGATCACGTCACCGGGCTTAATGCTGCTCTCGGCCGTCTCAATGGCCTCCCTGGGGGGGGGACAAGTAAACCGCTAGTAATTGTAGGATAGTGTTTTAGCATTGTCATTATTCATAAATGATTAATGCTCTGAAGTATTCACTTTGTATTTCTACATAGTGATTTTGATAAGTTCTTTTGTCTTTATATTCTGCCGTAACTGTTTTGGTTTACTTAATTTGCAAGTTTTACATTTTAATTTGTATCATACAGGAAAAATAATACTGTACTGTACAGTAATTCCCTTGTAACCCCTGCAATGCATAACAGGTGACTAAAAGGGGCAGGCAATCTATCTAAAAGATTGAAAACTGTAAACAAAAATAATTTCCCCCGCAATCAGATCTTGACATAGGGATTAGTGTAAGGAAAGGCATCTGGTGGCATAATGATCCATATTCTTGATGGTAACATTATTTCACCAGTTCACTAACTTGTGAATCTGCCTCCTGGAGAACTGTCACTGGGTACATACTGTACAAGCCAACTTATGCTCACATGTTTGTACCCATATCTTTACCTTGTCTAGATTTAATGTACTGTACAGTTAAGGCTTCAATGTAAGCACTACCTATCTATCTATATACTCTGGCACATAACCCTTTTTTTGTTTTCCTTTATTGGGGGTGGCCGACTCGAGACAGAGCCAAAAATCATAAAATAAAAATTCAGTGTCCCTACCTACTTTTAAATTCCCATACTGTATTACTACTGCAGGACATTTCTCTCTACAGTATATGAATAACCCTACCTCCACCAAGTACGAAAATAAGTAAACTGTGGAGTCTTACTTGGATGATGAAGGGAAGAGCGGTTGACGTACGACGGTGATGACACCTTTGTAGCTCTCAGTGATGGGGTCCAGGTCGGACGTAGCGGGGGAGTGGGAGCGTGGGGACGTCTGGCGGGTGGACGTCTGGCGCGGGGAGGTCTGACGGGCTGGGGCATTGTTGCTGAAGGTGGTTGTAGGGATGGTAGTGGTAGGGGTGCTGCTGGGGTTGGCTGGTGATACCATTGTTGGCTCACTGGGGGAGAAAGAGGTAATGATTGATAGGTTAAAATTTAAAACTTGCAAACTAAACAAACCAAAACTTGGACAAAAATAATATAAAGGCAAAATAACTTATCAAAATCGCTATGTGGAAACAACGCTTACTAAAATAAAAAAAATAAAAAATAAAATTGAGTGATAGTGGTCATGCTGAATGTTGGAGATCCTATTAGAGGTGCAATGATGGAGAAAGAGAAAATAATTGGATAGTTATTGGTGATCGTGGTAGTGGTGCTGCTGGGGTTGGCTGGTGACACCAAAGTTTATATACATACAAGAAGTTAACTCACCGAAGTAACATTGGAACCTCCGACATCCAGTGTGACGTCACGCCTGGGACAGTAGCGCTATATTTCATATACAAACCTGAAGAATCTAAGGATGTGTGGCTTTGAAAAGCTGAATAACATGTCTTTCATTGAAGTATACTATATTTATTTGCAATTAAGTCTAATGAGCTTGTCACCACTGTAATGAGTCATTATTATATCATTTTCGGGATAAAATTGTTGTTTTAAAATCATAGCCAAGGTCTGTGCATACTGTCTGCATGCAGTTTTGGCCAGTCAACTCATCATGCTAACCTATTGTGTTCCATAATGAGGATTATGGTGAATTGTATTAAAAATGGGTTAATGTTGCGATATATTGGTCATGGGGGTGTTTACTGTGTCATAAGATAGTGAAATATACGCGGAATATAGGCTACGTGGTGGTAGCCAAGAGGGAGAGGGCGGCGCACACTAGGACAGCTGGCTCGTACGATAATTTAAGTGTCTTCATTATTATTTTCCCATTACCATTCTCCCACTAACACATGATTGCCTGGACAGTATAAACTTCCTTTAAATGTAGTCACCACAACGTACCCCGGGTACATGCAGTATGATTGTACTGTAGGTAATGCACAATTGAAAAAAGAACAAGAAAACAAAGATACTTTGAAATATGGCAACACCGTTAAGCCACTCAGGAACACGGACACACACGAACCCCGTTATTATGACTGACATATTCTTTAACCCATTGGCTGCGGCCATTTTTGGGCTATTTAGGGCATATTCAGGCACTCCTGAATGATAAATCAAGCATCTGCATTAAATAAAGTGTATTCTGCCAAAAACTAGGTGAGAATAGCTTCAAAATGACACCAGAACGGGCCCCGTACGTGGTCTGGTTCACCCGCAGTGGTGCCAGTGAAACGCGGGAAACCCGCTATTATGTAACATTCGCGCGCTTGGCTACACTGCTGGGGGACACAGAGAGAGACCCGCGCGAGACACAGTCAATATCAGTGAGCCGCTCGGTGCTCTGAGGGTCGGAGGTGGGCCCCTCACGCTCCCGCCCACTGACACTTGATTTTTACAGTTTTTACAGGCTTTTAAAGCCTGGAAATTGCTGTAACTTGCCAAAACATTCCAGAATGTCACCCGCAGCAAAAGGGTTAATTTGTTTTCTTTTTCACCACTATCATGAGTACCTAAATAATTTCCAGCTTTTGTCTGGTTTAATTATTAAAACTTTCACCAGCATACAATAATAGACCTGGGTAATATATTAAATGCTTTATAAGAGTTCGCTATGACAACTGTGCTTTCGTCTGCGGAGAAAGCATGGCCTCAGCCGCTATGCCCTGACATTTACACCTAATCACGATTCTATTTCAATGTATTTGAAATACTTTGATGATAAAAACTATTCCAACCAACGTAACCAAACCTAATTCAAGACATACAGTAAACATACATCGACATATACTTGTACTTGGGCGTGAATATAGTAGAAGTATAGCGGCTGCAGGGCATGAGCTTTCTTCGTCTGCATATTTATATCGATTATAATTACAAAATTAATGACTTGATTGATTTTTTTTTCATAATCTACTTGTTCTTAATATAGAGCTTTCTTGAATTTCTAGCCATGAAATATGCAAAGCTTCTACCAGTATGAGTTAACAATGGAAAAACAAAGTGGAACGACATTCTCCCTATGTTGTCGTCAACATCTACATCCCATGCGTGACGTCACGATTTTACAAGACTAACAAATTTCGGCGAGCTACCAGAAATTTGAGTATCTGGTGGGTCTACTTGTCAGTGTATATATACTTTGGGTGACACTGTTGCTGGCCCACTGGGGGATCAAGAGGTAAAGATTGATCAGTTGAGTGATAGTGGTCATGCTGAATGTTGGAGATCCTATTAACCCATTGGCTGCGGCTATGTTTGGGATATTTAGGGCATATTCAGGCACTCCTGAATGATAAATCAAGCATCTGCATTAAATGAACTGTATTCTGCCAAAAACTAGGCAAAAATAGCTTCAAAATGAGACCAGAACGGGCCCCGTACGTGGTCTGGTTCACCCGCAGCGGTGCCAGTAAAACGCAGGAAACCCGCTATTTGGTAGCACTCGCTCGCTTGGCTACACTGTTGAGAGAGACAGAGAGAGACCCACGCGAGACACAGCCTAGCTCAGTGAGCCGCTGGGTGCTCTGAGGGTCGGAGGTGGGCCCCTCACGCTCCCGCCCACTGACACTTGATTTTTACGTTTTTTACAGGCTTTTAAAGCCTGGAAATTGCTGTAACTTGCCAAAACATTCCAGAACGTCACCCGCAGCCAAAGGGTTAAGGGAGCCCACCTTGCTTTTTTTTCTCTTTCTCTCCCTCTCTCTTTGGCTTGTATCCATTCGGCCCCATTCAGCCTACGTTTTAAGACGTTTACCCTCATCCAGGTGTCAATATTTTCCTGGCGAGCGGTAGCGAGCCACCATATATATATTTTTGTTTTGACAGCAAGCTAAATTTATAAATTTTTTGATAGAAAAATGTCTACGGCGAAGCCGGATTTCTCCATACAATACTGGCTCGCTATCGCTCGCCAGGAATAAATTGACACCTGGATGGGGATAAACGCCTTAAAACAGTGGCTGAATGGGGACGAATGGATACAAGCCAGAGAAAGAGAGAAAAGGAGAGAGATAAAAAAAGGCGGTGAACCCCCTTAAAGGTGCAATGATGGAGAAAGTGAAGAGAATTGGATTGTTATTGGTGATCATGGTAGTGGTGGGGATGCTGCTGGCTTGCTGATTGAGAGAAAATATTGGTCATTTGTTTGTGATGATGGATAAAGTTAATTGGATTGGTAAGGTATATTTTAATGGGGACTCCAAATGGGCTTGGATCTCTGGGTATTTCTCCTAGACGACCTAGATGTGTGTAATTTTATGTTTTGTTTTGTTTTGTTTTTCTGATGTATGTGATGGTCCTGTTCAGGCTCTGTCTCGAGTCGGCCACCCCCATTTAAAAAAAAAAAAAAAAAAAAAAAAAAAAAAAAATAAGTTCCAGAGTATGTAGCCTACATAAATACATACATATTTCAATGGAGGGTATGGATATAATCACCAGAGGTGATGATGGTGGGGATGCAGAAGCTCACTGATGGACGGATAAAGTTGGATTGGTAAATTTTGTGTAACTTGTATGCATGTGTTGCTTAAGGGGAGATAGGTTGTTTTTCTGGTCCCCCTCCTTCCTCATCTTTAGCCCCATTAGTTTTCAGATTTTAAGATGTTTGCCCAATTAGTTTGGCGATTTTAAGACCTTTCGCCCCATTTCTTTGTCAATATTACGACCTTTCGTGCTATTTACATGTCAAGAGACTGAAATTGTGGAGGAACCGGCCTTTGGCTGTGACATTTTTCTACCAAAAAATGTACAAATTAATCTTGTAGGGGGATCTAATGGATGTTTATTTAAATTTGATTGTGATTGTGATACCACAATTGATGAATGATGTCAATTGAGCTCAGAAAATAAATACAAATATTAATCATCCATTACAAACCTCAATGTACTTGAATCAACTAATGAAAGCATATGGTTCTCCCGGGATTCGAACTCGGGACACCACACCCAGAACATAAGCATCTAAACCATTACACCACCAACACAAAAATAATTCCTAGTTCCTGACTAACCTGCTGACTTCTGTGCCGAGGAGGACAGCAATGTTGTTCAGGTTACGTTCACCGTTGAAGAACTCATCTAGAACCAGCTTGGCCGTCTGTCAAAAAGTTAAAAAATATTCAGATATAAAAACATGAAATTAATTAGTCTATATAAGTCACATAAAATGGTAAAACCTTGCAAAATAAACAAACTTAAACTTGGATAAAGACAATATAAAGGCAAAAGAACATGCCCATATCTTATGCTTTCAGTATAAGAACATTTTTTTCAATTCAATTCTGGCCTATCATCAGACAAAATTATGCAGTATAGGAAGGACCCGTACTAATCAAATGGGTCAAGAAGATTTTAGCCATTGATTTCTAGAGATTAATTCTAAGCTAAGTAAAATTGTAACGTTAGTCAAAATATAAATTTAAAATGCGTCATCATGCTAAATGGTTTAGAGGTATCTAAATATAGGTAATAAGTAATTAAATAAATTTTGAAATACACATGGTCGCAGAGAACCTGTTCTAAATCAACTAAAATCTGAACAATGTGTATTAAAATGTTTAGATACATGCATAATTGACATACATACATGCAATTAAATAGCCTTGTTGACCCAAAGGCAGCAGTCTTGGTGTTGGAATAAAAGAGGGGAATCCCAACTGCAACATAGCAGTTTTGTGGGAGTCCCCGGCTCAAATACAACCTTACTGCCAAGTTAATTTCAACGGGGTATAATTACTGACCCTAACAAGGTGAAGGTTAGCTCCGGTGATCCTTAGAGCATGGTGTCCCCTGGTGACAGTGTAGCGGTACTCTCCCAGAGGTTCCTCACCTCCGCCCTGGGTCGCCACCAGGGTGTTGCGCTTAGAACCTGTATCAGCAACAATAACATAAGAAAAGTTAAAATAATATGGTAAAATAATGAGTATATTAGCAGCACATTTTATAATATCTTAATCTTTCTGTTCTAATATCTATTAGTTAGGGATTAAAGTAATTGAAGATAAATATTTAAATACAAATAATAATAAAATTCAACCTCCTGTCTAATGATCCCTGGAGCTGGGTTACCCTAGCCTGGGTTATTGAATGGTAGGCAACCATCTGCATACATTCCAGTAATACAAATAATAATGGTTTTCCGTCCTTATCCACTAAGTTTAGGAAATTGGACTGTAGTACAAGAGGTACAATAAATTACAATACAGTTCAATGTAGTACAATAAAGTCCTGCCATAATTGTGCCCCACCATATCATCACTGTGGCAGATGATATAGTGCTAACAGTGATGACTAAACAAAGTCACCCTGCAAGTGCGCACCTATCTGCACCACACCAGCCTTAACAGTCCTACAACAGAACAGTAACATAACAAGACTTTACTCTATATGATGACTGATGGTCCAGACTATACCCATCCCTCCCTGTTACGTAGTTACACGCAGTAGGATATATGGGTTTATTATTTTTTTCTTCAACTATATGTGAAAGCTCCCTTACCCCCAGGATAGAAAAGTAAAATTAGGCTCGAACAATAGACCTTTGGATCCAAACTCACAAGCATATCAGCTATTATGCCATCAAAAACCCTTGAAGCTCGTCAAAGGTGAAACTGATCAACTGAATAGTCTCTTACAAGCTTCTAAATTACTATGATCTAGTACTTATCGCAGATAGTGTGAGGGATGCCGAAGCTAAGTTCAAAAGATGGAGAGAAGGCATGGCAAGCAAAGGACTAGAGTTGATAAATAAAACCAAGGTTTTACGCAGTAGATTAGGGCTAGAAAAGTAGAAAAAAAAAATGGTGTATACCCATGTGATTCAATGCGAAGTATGCAGAAAAGGGGTGGGCGCTAACTCAATTCAGTGTAGCGTCTGCCAATGCTGGGTACACCATGGGAAGAAGCGCTGTACTAGAATAAAGGGACCTCTACTGAGGAAGAAATCCGAAGTTGAGAAATTGTATGCATAGTATGCAAAGGTGAATTTGTGTTCAATGACTGACTTGAGAATGTTAACTTTGGCAATGAGGCACTGAAGATGGTGGACAAGTTTTGCTACTTGGGAGATACCATCTCTGCCGGTGGTGAGGCCGAGCCCGCTACTATCGCCAGAATTAGATGCAGTTGCGTCAGAAAACTGTTGCAACTTCTTAATATGAGAAGACTCCCTCTCCCATTGAAGGGAAAGGTGTACGCTTCATATGTTAGAAGTGCAATGACATATGCTTCAGAAACATAGCCTGTTAAAGAAGATGATATAAATAGAATGAAAAAGTAACAAGATGAGAATGGTGAGATGGATGTGTGGGCCAAACTGCAAGATAGGATATCTAGTGAATAGCTGAGGAGAAGGTTAGTTATCAACAGTATCAGTGATTATATGTGTAATAGTAGGCTTGGATGGTTTGGAGATGTAGAAAGGATGGATGAACTAAGTTGAGTGAAAAGATGCAAGTCCATGAATGTGGGGGGAGCTGCACTAAGGGGTAGATCAAGAAAGATGTGGGATCAAACCTTACAGTCCGATCTTAAATTAAAAAAACAATAATTGACAAGTGAGACAGCTCTGAACAGGGCTGCATGGAGCACCGCCATTAGGACGTGAAACAGGAACCGCACTTCGTGTGGAGCACTGGGACTTTTAAATTTGCATACTGAATGTATATATATGTATAATAAGTTTGTGTACTTGCATTGCAAATACAAGTCAACATATAAATCTGGCTGTGTATTAAATAATATACATATCTGTACAGTACAAAAAATATACAATAGATTTCTCTATTACAGTAACTTAGTGTACAGGAAATTCTCACTTAATGTAGCTACATTCTTGAAAACAAGACTTTCATAGAAGCTTTAATGGAGTAATTTTCTTAATTTTGTCTATAAGTGTAATAATGAAACAACTCAAAATTAAGAATGCTTGTACTATTATTGCAACTACAGTACTTATGAACATCTACTGGTAATGTCCAACTTACTGATAGCCACCTCATCAAGAGACAGCTGCCTCCGTAACACTGTGAGGAACGCGGAGTGTTAAAAACCAACTCGATATTGGTGATGACAGTTTTTATGATAATTAAAATGTAAAACTTGCAAACTAAACAAACCAAAACTTGGACAAAGACAATATAAAGGCAAAATAACTGAAACAAATATTTATACCACAACAAATATTTATACCACAAAACAAAAGGAAAACTTAATTCTGAAATATTAAAGTAAATAAAATATATTACCATTTCTTATCATCATCATGATAATTCTCAATCATTAACCCCTTCACCACCATTACGTAATTTTCATCATATTTTGGTTACCATTAGACGATTTTCTTTAGTTTCTAATCAACCTATATGACTCAAATGGGTAAATACGATCTCAATAAACCCTCTTAATAACATACAGTAGGCTCTTCTTAAACTGCATAAAATCATCTAATTATAGCCAGAATCAAAGGTAAAACAACATCATGGTGCTGAAGGGGTTAACATCATCACTGGGGGAATGGATTGCAAAGAGAGTTATGAGGTTGTCTTTTCTGACCCCACCTCCCCCCCATACAAGCATACCTTTTTCCAGTACCCCTGAAAACCACACACACACCTTTTTTCATTACCACATAACCCCCCCCCCCCCTCCCCCCCACACACACACACAACCTGTTTTCCTTTACTAGCATAATCTCAGATGCCTTGCTTCTTTCTTCAATTAAGGGAGGAAGGTTGTATTTTTCTGACCCCCCCTGTCTACATCATGTTTAGCCCCATTAGTTTTCAAATTTCAAGACATTCGGCCCATTAGTTTGTCGATTTTAAGACCTTTCGTCCCATTTATTTATCAATATCAAGACCTTTCGTGCCAATTAGGTATCAAATTTTTGTAAGAGTTGTGTTAGCGGGCGTACCGTCCGCTTTCTTTACATAATCGCACGCTCGCAGTTACATTTGCGTTTAATTTGACTGCTGTTATTTGCTGTTATTTGCCCCTGCTGATAATATATATGATGACAATAAGTCATGGGGGGTTAGGGTGTCTTTCCCATTATTATATCCCACAGCCAGGTGTTGGGTAAATTGTTTTATTACATCTAGGTTTCAGGAGATGTCTTCTGAGACAGTATATTTTTAATTTCCACTAACCTTCATTTTGAGAGGTCTCATCTCATAGATTGGATTACAAATCAAAATTAAAACGTTGGAAGCGAAACACTTACACAATGTTTTCTTTAACATCCACCATTTTGTCAATACTACTCTCTAACAATTCTTCCCTAAACTTAAGACCAACACTAATTCCATTTACTCACTGATAATGAAATAATTAACAAGTATATAAAATATCAGACCAAACCCAACCGACCTTGTAGTGTTTCGTCGGAGGTGTGGGAGGAGATAGAAGAAGAGGACCCCCCGAGAGTAGTGAAGATGGAGCCTCTCTCATCGCCGCGCACTGGGGAGGCATTGCGACGAATTGTCTCCTCTATCAGGTGCTTGGCTTGGCTGAAGGAGAGAGAGTATTTGAACAGAGGTACTTAAATGGATTGGATGTAATTACTAAAGTAAAATTGTAATAATAAGAAAAAGCTATAATCTAGTCACACTAGTCACAGTGTACTGGGGAGGTGTGATGTGAGGAGGAGCTCTTTATCGACAACCTTTCACATATAGCTTCATCAGGCCAATGAAGCTATATGCGAAACGTTGTCAATTAAGTCCTCCCCCCTTACATGGTGTTAATATTCATTCTTTCAAATTTTCCAAGTGTATTTTTATGAAGGTAACTCACTTGATGCTCTCCTCAGCTGGTCCCGTGATCTGTACTAGCCTCTCCCTCGCTCCCGGGGCCACTGGGGGAGGATCAAGAAAATAATTATAATGTAAAACTTGCAAAATATACAAACCAAAACAGGGATGACACAATATATATTATAATGTAAAACTTGCAAAATATACAAACCAAAACAGGGACGACACAATATAAAGACAATTTTTTTTTATCAAAATCCCTATGTGGAAATAACGATTTAGCAAAATAAAACATTGAAATAAAGAACACAAGACAACCACATAGAATGTACATCACTATATGAGTCAGTGAATGCCCAAGTCACACCAATAAATTAACTCTTTCGGCAACGTCTATTCTATTTTATTCTAGCTACCGGTACTGTATATGTAGCCAATTTTATGCCGCTTAGGAAGGATCGGTGGTAGCTATAGGGATTAATTTAGATAGTGTGTAGCCTTTTCATCGCTAGAGGTCCTTCATAAGCTGGGATTTTTTTTTTTAATAGCAGCCAGAATAAAATTAAAATGACATTGCCATACTGAAAGGGTTAAAGGCAGATTCTCTCATAGTCACAAAAATGGAGCAAATATATTGATAGACATATATTGTAGTGAAGATTATTATACAACAATGTTCTAACATTTCATAAGCTGGAACAGTAAATTAAAAGAATAAATACCAGAAATTCCTCACATTTATCTAGCAACTCAAAGTGAATACCAGACTGATTATAATCCACCACAAAAACTGTGTGACAATATATAAAATATTATATACAATATTCACCTCTTCAATGTAACACTATAGGTAGTGCCAACGAACTTGACAAAAATCTCGATCCTTGACCTCTTCGTAACTCAGAAGGACCTTAAGCAAACTGGCTGTAAATATCCACACCTATTTCCTGGTGGACTCTTCCCAAATGTTAGAAATGTCAGCCGGATTGCTTTCATTCAATTTGAGTTCTAAGAAGTTAAGGGGTCCAGATTATTGTCAAGTTCATTGGCGCTACCTATAGCTTCATATTCATTGTATTCAGGCTGATATAGACTATTTTTTCAGCTTAAGAACAATAGCTTAATTTTCATTGTATTCAGGCTGATGTACACTGTTGGCTCACGTATAAGC
The DNA here is from genome assembly GCA_032716605.1 of Paralithodes platypus. Lineage (NCBI taxonomy): Eukaryota > Metazoa > Arthropoda > Malacostraca > Decapoda > Lithodidae > Paralithodes > Paralithodes platypus. The sequence goes on from CM064504.1 coordinate 3,869,128, forward strand.
ATCATGCATCATACTACCACCACCTCAATATAAGCATCATGCATCATACTACCACCACCTCAATATTTTAAAGAGATACAGATGAATGCCTAACCCAAACCCAAACTATCCCCAGTGTGAATAAGAAAACGAAACACTCAAAACGATAACAAATATATATATTCTACACAATAAAAGTTACCTCGCTGGAAGGAAATGATGGTTTCGGAGAGTTCCTCAATCATGTGCACCCGTCGCCCCTTGATGCCCATCACTGTGCAGGAGAGAGGTCACGTCAGGTCATAACAGGTCACTACATAGCCACAGTACAGGTCAGGTCACAGGGGTCAAACTAATACAGGATAATATTATATATGCAGCGGTTGATAGATTATAAACAAACTATACAGTAGTAAAGTAGTATTACAGTAATAAAGTAAATTCAAAATAATAGGTTTCCTAATTACAGTACTTGTAAATTTTAGTACACACATGTAAACTCCAAGATTAAAGCCAAATACAGTCACATAAAACCCCCAAATAGTAACTGGCATTTATATTCCCAGCAACCAGATGGTGTGTTACTTATTGTTCTTGACAGGTGTCTGTCTTGCATGTTAACAACTTGACATACAAAGTTACAATTCAGAGTAAATTATGCTTAACTCACTGAGGTCCACAACTACAGGCCTAGACGCATATAAAACCTTTGTATAGCTAATAAGGTCAGATGGTATTGCACAAAGTCAGGAGTTTATTGTCGCTATTCTTACATCATTGTCTGTGTAACTCAATTGTGTGATTGTGTCACCATGAATTCTTGTAGGAAGGAGTCATGTGCTGTGTGTGCTTGCAGTAATTCTTCATGCACATACTGTATACTAGCCAATTTGTATGAGCTAGATCATTACTACGTGATAGCGAAAACAATTATTCCTACTCACAAAAAAGTAATTATTATGTTCTCTCCACCAACCAACTTTACTCCTAAACTCGATTAATAAAATTAACAAACACATGTGACAGTCCGGGGATTCAAACCCAGGACGCTCACACCGAAAATCAACACACTTATGCATTGCGCCACGAAGACCGTTTTAAAACTTGTTGGGACGTAGGATCAGACCTTATAGTATGATCTTGAATTAACCCTCTGAACTTGGCTGTCCTCTTATACTCCACACCGAACTTTCACCGCAGAACTCGGGTGTCCTCTTATACTCCCGCGCGCTAAATTTTCACAACCTCACAATACAACAACCAGACTACACAGCGATGTCTGGTCAACGCCAGGATCAAGACAACAGTAAGTACTGTACTCCATTTTCCCTTTGAGCTGATCTTTCTACATTACCATTGCTAAGCTATTAAGGTTATAAAGCCATAAGGCCCCATATGGGCTGATTCTGGGGGTATGGAGCATAAGAGGACAGCCAAGTTGGAGGGGTGAAAAAACCTGACAAGTGAGGCAGCTCTGAAGAGGGCTGCCTTAAGCGACGCCATTAGGATGTGAGACCGGAACTGCACTTCGTGTTTAGCACTCGGTCTTTAAATTTATGTAATGTATGTGAATATTTATACAGTATGTATGTAGCTTAGCTCTCATACATTTTTATATTTAATGCATTAATCTAACTCTGCTCATTTGTTGTGGGTATTGTAGTGTATCTTTTTATTTTAGGTACTAATTGGACCAGTGCATGCAAATTAGCTATCCTACCCTGCCATTATATACTGTTTACCATTGGACACATTCTAAGAGTAAGTTTAAATATCATGCACCTGAAAAGAACTACTGTAGACCATATATTAACATTATTTAGTTGTATCAGAGAACCATATGAACTAATGATGCTTAGAAGTTAATGACAAGTCAGTGGATATGTGGTCTCAATTTTAAGGTATTTGGCATTAATGAGTTTACGCCTATAAATATATGTACAGTACGGGCAAAATCCAAAGCTACATCCCAGCTTAGCTCTGAGTGAAGTATTAGGTACTCCAATATTTGTACACAAGTAGCAAAATTTCCTGTGCAACCAACAAACCAAACTACTGTATGGCCAAGGTACAATGTCCAAGGAGATACTGTAGTGTGACGGATGCTATCGTCATGCATAAAAATATTCAACAACAATTTGCTAGAATGTAACTCAGAGCTCTCACCTTACTCTCCATTCCATTCCAATAAAGGAAATATGAATAATAATGCTGATTGACAAGACAGTTCCACTTTCAGCACGGGTATAGCTTGGTGACCTCATGGCCGTTCTCCATCCTGCAACATCCCTGTATAGTCCCAAAACCAAAGGATTCTTGTCCCGGGTCTTCCTTGGTCTATTGGCTGTCATTCTTCCATCAACTTTCATACTATCAAAACGCTTCACCGAGTCATCTTCATCCAATATCTCCACATAGCCCCTCACTGACACACTCTATACCAAGTTGTTCTCTCAATTCTGCTCTCATTGGTCATTCTCTCTTTGTGGCATTAAATATCCATATCAATATCCACAGGCCATAGCTCGGTTGGTATAGCGCTCGCCTGCTGACCGTGAGGTTGGCGGTTCGAGTCTCGGGCCAGCCAGTGAGCTATTGGCAGATGCCAGTGTTGATGAACAATGCGGTCTAGCAATCTGTGGCGACTGTTCACTGAAGTCCCTGATTCATCATGGCACCCAGCCTAGCCCAGCTATTCAGCAGGGAGTGTATAGTGGTAAAAACTGCAAAAATGGCATCATCAATTCTGCTCTCATTGTGGCATTAAATATCCATCTCCCAATGCTTATTTCAGTACGCTCCAGTGTTATAAGTGTCATCATCAGCGACTGCCCACATCTCCCACTATAAAGCAGCACACTTCTAACACATGCAGCACACAGCTTCACCATTGTACGGAAGAAGAGACCCTTCGTTGCCAATAGTGGTAACAAGTCTGAAAAGTTTCCCCGAAAGGAGTTGAAATAGGGGAGCTATCCCCCCGCCAAAGGCGGCTTTCTAGGGCCTTTCCTAGCTGATGCGGAGAGGATTGGGTTCTAGTCATGTGGTGATGGGCTGGTCTATCCGAGTGAGAACTGAGCGATCTCTGCCATACCCATAGCTTACTCTGACTGTTCCTTTTACTTATATATCTTCTAGATCTCAAGTGGCGGCGTCTTTTCCGTGGATTGACCTCCCTACTGCCAACCTAGAAGTTGGCAGATTGGGAGCCCCTCAACTTTCCCTTCATAATTGCTGAGGGGCACAGGGCCTTGGGTGGGGCTTTGGTTTCCCGGGCGTTTCCGCACCCTCCTCAGCTCCCTGCCTTGGAGTGGCTTCGGTCACCTGGGCTTTGTTAGTGGTAAACAGGGATGATTTTGTGGGGGCGCTCGTTTATGGCCTTGGCTTGCTCGAGACCTTGGGGCTGTTCGGCCAGACAGCCTGGGGAACAACAATAACATCACCACCAGCACTGATTATGTCTCCTAGGTAGCAGATTTCCTCAACATATTCCAGAGACACATCCCCAATGTTGACGATTTCCCACTACAGTACAGCCTCTGCTCGACGGTTCTTTAAAGCACGTACCGGTATCACAGATATAATCAGCTACAACACTCGGTCTACCTCTACATCACTACACATATTATGTACCAAACATTCACACACAAAACACTTGCTAAAGTTGTTACCCACAATGTTCTTGAACACAGCACATGACCAGAGACTACTGTAACCAATAATTATATACCTGGACTAGTAAAGACCATTTAAAATTAAGTCAAGAGTTGACGTACCCTTGCCGGAGTCTGCGTTGCGAATGACCACTTCGTCCTTGCAGTAGTTCTTGCCGGGGATCCTGGTGGGTTTGGCGAACTTCCCGGAGCTGCGGATGATCTCCCCGGGTCCAAGGATGATCGGGGTCGGGGTATGGGGGGTTGTTGGGATCTGGGGGAGCTGCTGGGTTGGCTGGTAGAGGGCTTGCTGGTACTGATGGCAGAGATGGTAGGTGTAAAAATGAGAGATGTACAGCAGTAATTTTAGGAGTTATACTAATTAGGTTGTCATTTATAGGCTTATATGTTTCAATATTATTAGGGGTATATCTTATATAGCAGAAAATATGGTACTAACCCAGTGTAAGTAACTAAGTACCCAACCAATGTAAGGGGGTTATTTTAGGACTCTGGTAGTTTACTTTAACTTTTAGAAACCAAACTGGGTTGGATACTGAACCAGTCTTCTCACAAAAATCCCCTGGGGTTGAACTTGGAACTAACCAGTTACTAGACCAGCACCATAACCATTGTGACAATAGAGGTACCGTACCCCACTTGTATAAATTATTTCAGTTAAGTGAGTTTGTAACATTCAATATCTGACACCAGTTTTATACCAAGTGTGAGTATTACTAAGTGCCAGTAGCCCAGTACTAACTAAATTCATATTTTTTCACCAACCAACTTTACTTCTAAACTCAATTAATAAAATCAATAAATACATGTGGCACTCCAAGGACTCGAACCTAGGATGACAGTTTTAAGGGGAGGTTTTTAGTTTGTTCCCTAGACCTCCATCAAGCTTAAAATTACACTCCCTAGACCTCCTTTAATAATAAATTTGTAAATTTTTAGGTAGAATAATGTCCCGGCCTTCAGCCGGCCTCGCTATCACTTGCCAGGATAAAATCGACACCAAATTGGCACAAAATGTTTTAGAATTGACAGAAATGGGGCGAAAGTTCTTAATATCGCCAAACTAATGGGGCGAACGTCTTAAAATCTCAAAAGCAATGGTGCTAAACATGAGGGAGAAAGGGGTCCAGACCAAAAAATCCCTCAAGTGGAAATCTGCCCTTAAGTTCAAGCAGGGTGTCAAACTTTATCTCTATATAAAAAATAATAATGACTAAAAATAAAGGACTCGGCTTTCGTTTGACACCGAGTTGAACCCAGAGCAAGTACTGTACTAACTACCGCATATGTTGCTACCGACCTGCTGGTACTGGTGTAGGGCTGGTATGAGGGCCTGGGGTGTGGAGGGCGTGAGGAGACATCCGGGGGTGTTCTGGCCGGAAGTGTCATTGTTAGGGTCGTCCAAGGCTGCCTCCTCTGCCTGAAGAAATAAACAAATACATTAATTATACAGGTCTCTCTCACTATCCAATGCCCCAATTATGTAAAACTTGCAAAATAAACAAACCAAAACTTATACGAACACAGTAAAGACAAAATAACTACCGTAATCAAAATCGCTATGTGGAAACAACGCTTAAGTAAAATAATAATTTATAAATTATTATGTTCCTTCCAACAACCAACTATACTCCTAAAATCGATTAATGAAATTTACAAACACATGTGGCAGTCCGTGGATTCGAATCCAGGATGCTCACACCGAAAATCAACACCTTATGCATCGCACCACGTAGACACAATCCACCACATAACACATAACAACGCACTGCTGGGGAGGAACTGAAAGAATATTTTCAAGATATTAATATAGGTTTATAGGTGTTTGGGTTTTAGTTTTGGCTGGTCCGAGATCGCATCCCCATTTACCCCATTAATTTTAGGGTTTGATATATGATTTTTCTATTTATGATTGAGTTTTTAGGAACGTAACCCAATCGTAAATCGAGGGAGACCTGTATAGACTAAATGCATTGGTCAGGTCAGAACTTTATGTATGCAGAGTATCCATTACATACAGTACATACATGTACAGTATGTGTGTATGTAGTATCAATTATTTTTTGTGTATGTTTTATGACAGTTGACAAGCCTGAAGTAATAGGTAGGTGCTTTTGTCTTGTGCACCTATTACAGTTGAGTGAAGTAAAATTTCTAAATAGTTCCCAATAATCCTGGAAACTGCTTGACAATCATATGAGTCTTCAAATTTGAAGACATTTTGCCATAAACATCTAACTGGCAGATTGAAATGCAGCACAGCTAGAAGCCTCATTATAATCATCCAACATTCTTACCATAACTGACTGAGGTATTCTTTACCGTTTCTACCTGTCAGTATTGGATGGTCTCAATGGGCCTCAGTAAGGGTAGATTGTCTTGATAGGCACATGGGCTTAATCTCTATCACATTATTTGAACTAAATGTCTACATATGTAAAGGCCTCTATTGGTAAACTATGTAGCCAGGATAATGCAATCACATCATTGTTTACACACCACCTCTCACAAACTGTAACCAAGTTTTTCACTTGTTTATACAAATTACTGCTGGTGAGAACTGAAAGAATGTTTTCAAGATTGACTGCATATTTGGATTACTGTACTAAAGAAATGTGCACAAGAAAATAGGTGATAAGCCTGCAAAGCATACATAATGAACTCACTTCAATTTGGATCAGCTTTTGCTTATAGTAGTTGATGAGGTTCTCGTTGGGTTGCCAGTGCATCGCTCGGAGTTCGATCACTTCCAGGAGGCGGTAGCGGGCGGCCAGACTGAGCCGGTCGTCACGACAACCATTGCGCAGCGAGATGTAGCACTTGTCCAGTTGGTCTGTGGAGGTTAAGGAAGATAATAAGGAATGTTTGTTAAAATACCTTCACAAGAACAGCTTTATAGGTGGATTGTATATCAGAGACTGATAAAGTACTCACTTAATATACAGTATAGCCTATCATATATTAATAAAATATTTGTGTAAAATCATTGCATTATTGGTTCCACTACATGAATACTGTATTTTGCACAATGCTATGACTGATAAAGTCTGATGTTCATATTAGTCATCTAACTCAATCTTAGGGTCAGTGCAACTCATTAGACAACTTGCTTCACTGCACCATTATGGTGACATGGAATACTTTATTGCTCTCTTCAGAAAGCTTGGGGTTTGAATCACACCAGTGACAGTAGGCATACTAGATGAAGGAATTATCTGATTGACATTACAGCGCACCCACCTTTATAGACGTTCTCAAGCTGTGGTCCAAACATCTTGAGGTTCTCACAAAGAGCCACGATGGCCGGGTACACCGACCTATCACAGGTCGATGAATTCAGGTACTGAGAGACAACATCCATCTCCGACAACACACTCTCCACTGAAAACATTATCATAGTTAGGAAAAATCACAAAAATAAAAAGTATGAACAAAGACACTTAACTAATTCAATCTAATGAAGCTCGTCTTTGTTTTAGTCCAGCAGCTTTCAGACGATTTCTTTCAACTTAGGAAGGACCTTTCACATTTAGGCGGTTCATTAAGAGCCGAATACAGGATGTCAGTCCTAAATTGCATACAATTGCTCAAATGTCTCTTCCCGTGGGGGAATCGAACTCCGCTCCTGTTGGCTGTGAGACACATAAGTGTGTTGACCAATACACCACGGCACACCCTATAGAAAGACTAGCTGTTGCACCCAATTTATATAAAGGACCCTAATCTCTTTCAATATAATGTGTCTTTCTTCTTCTTTAACATTCTGATCATCTATCGACTTTATACAGCTTAGTTGCTTACAACTTAAGACTAATGGAAGTCAAAGAAGTTAGTTTATATAATTTGATTTCTAAAAGTCATTCATAAGTTGAATTAAATTAGCTAACTAAAATGAAATCATTCAGAGAGGTTTATATATACTGAGAGAGAAGTACTAATTAACTGCACCTATTGGTGATGCCTAGCTTCCTCCAGCAGCACTGCAGAGTGCAGGAGGTCATACAACTGTCACATTCCTAGGTTACTTCTCCTTACACATCTCTCACTTTTCAGTCTTCACAGTCATTTCCCGTGTCAAATTTGAAATACCTGTACAAATGTTAACTTCATTCGATCCGATGATGATTTTTTTGCTTAAAAAATATTTCTGTCAGATTGTTTTACTCAACTCATTGGGGAGCGGTGGACTGGACGACTCGGCCCATGGGACAACTCGGCTCGGACAGCTCGGCCCACTTTTGGAAAACTCGGCCACGACGGCGAGACAACTCGGCCCATTATTTGAGACAGCTCGGCCCCATGTATTGCTATGGGGCAATTTGACGAGACCAGTCAGAATATAGGATGGGGAGAGCTAAGTGGAGGGTTTATGGCGTGTGTGTAATGTGGGCGAAATGTTCGTTTATTGTATAATTATGTCATAGGCTAGTTCTCTCGATTCATAATGTGTAGGTTAGGTTAGGCTAGGTTAGGTTAGGTTAGGTTAGGTTAATTACGAGTTGTCTCGTAATTAACACGGGGCCGAGCTGTCTCGTTTTTACTGGGCCGAGCTGTCCTGGCCGAGCTGTCTCGCCGTGGGCCGAGCTGTCCCGTGGGCCGAGTAGTCTAGCATTCAGGGGAGCTCTATGATTCAGAGGCCCAAAGACTATCTCAAATAACCCTCGAACTCTTTTAACTAGGCTATATTTTGGCTACAATAAGACGATTTTATTCAGTTTAAAAAGGGCCAGTGCAAGTAACAGGCTTCGAACTACCGTATCTCACTTAACCCTTTTTACTACCATAATTCCTTCTTAAACTGTTCAAAATAGTCTAAATATAGCTAGAAAATATTATAAAGCACATCGCCAGTACAGGTGTATTTTTTTTTTGTTATGCATAAATGCAACCACTCGCCGTCTTAAGTAAGAATTCCTAGCTTCATTGTGCTGAGCAATCGAATCTATAGCTATACGCCTGCCTATGTCCGGAGATAAAAGTTAAGTTAAAAGTTAAGAAAGAGAGAGGGGGGATAGAGATGTTGGGGAGGTGAGAGGAAGAGAGGTCTCTAATAGATGAAGGTATTGAGGGATAAGCCTTTGCACCTATAATAATTAGAGAGAAGTAAAGAAAGAAAGAAGGAACAAAGAAAAGGAGGAGGGCTGTCCGTCGTCCTTACTATTGTTTAAGCTTTTCCCCTACACAACAATACGAACTTGTAGTAAAATACTCACTGGACTGATCACCAAGCGTACAGATCTTGAGGGGCCGAGGCTTCTCCACCTTCCCCTTCCGGTTCTTCAAAGGCATCCCCATCTGAAACAAACAACACATATTAAGTTAAGAGGTATATTTGGGATTTACATATATTAGGTTAGAGGTATATTTGGGATTTACACATTATTAAGTTAGAGGTATATTTGAGATTTAAACATATCAAGTTACAGTTATATTTGGGATACACTCATATTAAGTTTGGGGTCTATTTGGGATTTGCACATATCAAGTTAGAAGTTGTAAACAGTTCTTCAATAGAACAGTTCAAGAAGAGAGTAGATAGTATTTTGCACACTCTGTAAAGAGTGTATGTAGTACACTAAACAGTCTCTCTCTTTCTACTTCGAGTATCTCCTCGGAATGGACCGCAAGGTCTTTGAGATACTAACTATTCCTTGTAACTGTGTGTGTGTGTGTGTGTGTGTGTATGTGTGTGAGGACTACTGTTGAGTGACCAACAGTTATGGAAATACGAAAACAAATTAACGCCAAGAATTATTTCAAAAGACCGCGACCCATGAAATATAGTATCCCCAAATCTTTAAAGGTTAAGAAAAATACAAGAATTAATGAAGAAAAACTCATGAAATATATATCCCCAAATCTTCTAAAGTCACGAAAACTACAAGAACTAAAGAAGAAAAAAACTCATGAAATATATATCCCCAAATCTTCTAAAGTCACGAAAACTACAAGAACTAAAGAAGAAAAAAACTCATCCCCAAATCTTCTAAAGTCACGAAAACTACAAGAACTAAAGAAGAAAAAAACTCATGAAATATATATCCCCAAATCTTTAAGTCACGAAAAACCAAGAACGAAAGTATAAAAAACCTCCCCCATTCCATATATGACAATCGATAATGACCAGCAGAGAACCGGTCCATTCAATCCGACCCAAATTTGAATATATATAAAAAATGGTTACATGAATATTGTGAAATCCTTAAGAAATGTGAAGGGATTGGTATATGAGTGTAGCTGTTGTTTGTATGTGTGTGTGTGAGAGAGAGTGAGAGAGAAATTTACAAAGATACACTGGCCACACAGACCATACGATCTCCGCGAGTATGCGTGCGTGCTTGCGTGTGTGTGTGTGTGTGTGTGTGTGTGTGTGTGTGTGTGTGTGTGTGAGAGAGAGAGAGAGAGAGTCAGTCATATCTCCGAAACACTGATAATTGTAGCCTATATAACCTAATGTTCCCTATTATTTATCATAAGTACAGTTGCGTTCAGAAATTTCGACCTCCCTTCACGACTTCAATAGTATTTCCTCTGTTGATGAAATACAAATACAAAGCGAAGTAAAACGCCCCCCCCCCAAAAAAAAAAAAAACGACAAAAGAAAATAATAACGAAAACAATTTATCTCAGCCTGCATTACGCTCAGGGGCTTAGATCAGTTTGGTTGGTGTGTATTATGGTATCTACTACTGTATGTATGCGTAAATTTGTCTGTATATTATGGAGATAGAACAGGACTTATGGGCGTGACTGTACATAGCCAATACCTCCTACTGTGTGATGGCATGTATAAGACCCCATCAAGCGTCCTTAAATAGTTATAATGCTGCATCTTTTTCCTGTGATATACTGGTTTTGATCACATTCCTCGCTTAATTCATTCATCTAGAGAGTACCTTACCAGCATATCATTGCACTCTTGTAATTCTATTTACACACAAAGAACAAACGGCAAGATAAACCAAGTATTATTTAATAATAAACACGATTTGTGTATGTTCCTATGGTTAAATGTAATAATCATTTACCACGGGACAAACTAACCCTCTATGCAACAAAAGGTCGAGATAAAAACATCATACCGCACTAAGAAATTTGAGATCAGCAACAGACAAACAGAAAAAAAAAATCACAACGAAATTTGAGAGCATTAACAGACAAACAGAAGAAAACAAACTTCAAACGACGAAATCTGAGAGCAGCAACAGACTAACATAAGAAAACAAACATCACAACGAAAACAAATCCTGATAAAAGCAAAGAATGGAGTGTGGGACAAGCATGCAGTGACTCACCCCAGACACACACAAGTCCTACATACCAATCCTGTCACTCATAACTACACTCACGAACTGCACTTATCTCAGTATTATAGAGATCAGCTCAAATTCCTTACCCACTTATCCTCATTGTATCTATATCATGAACTTGATGGATTCTCAACTTGTAATACACACATCCTGATTTATGCATTTATGGTAATGATCTGGACAGGCTCAAGTTGCAATCCACATTTTCTAATTTGTATAATACGAACAAGATGAACATATCTCTGCATTTTTGTCTATGTCTCAACCTCGGGATTGTAGGCTGTTCACTAGCCTGTAACTCTTACGAGGCCCCGAGATTATCGATTGAAGCTTCGAGATGTTGGGTGCTTCTTATGTGTCGCACTAGGTGGTCTCAGACTTTCAGTGGAGCTTCAAGGTGTTGGTTGCTTCCTTTCTGCCACACTAGAGGACGATACCTTATTTATACACGTCACTTGATTTGGAGAGAGCAGCTATACGGTTGTTCACAGCATTATATGACAATCTGGATGGGGTCAAATTGCAATGCACATATCCTGATCTCTATGATATTAATCCTGGATGGGCCTTTAACTCAGGATCCACTCATCCTGATCTCGGTATATATGACAAAGAACTGAATGGGTTAAAATTATAATCCACACCTAATCTCTAATATCCGGATGGATTATTAACTGACGGTTTACACACATTAACTGACGGTTTACACACATTAACTGACGGTTTACACACATTAACTGACGGTTTACACACATTAACTGACGGTTTACACACATTCTAATTTATATATTCCCAGGATCATGGGCTCTCCAATTATGATTCACACTTATCTTAACCCCTTCTGTACCGGCGACGTCCTTGTAACTTTATTCTGGCTGCTATTAGACGATTGTATTAAATTTAAAAAAGGCCTTCAGAAATTAACAGGCTTCTAACTATCTCACTTAACCCTTTTTCCTACCACAGATCCCTCTTAAACTGCATAAAATCGTCTAAATATAGCAAGAATAAAGTGAATAAGACGTCGCCGATACAGAAGGGGTTAATATTACCAGGATAGGCTCTTAATTCAATGTCCAAAGTTGGGGGGATAGGTAGGTTGGGGAGGTGAGAGGTCTTAAAGAATTAGAGAGAAGTAAAGAAGGAAGAAAGAGCAAAGTAGATGAGTAAAAGTATAAGGTATAAGGTAATATAAGTACCTATAACACAAACAGAGAAGTATAAGGTATAAGGCGTGGCAGTGTCTTCTTCCCACACCCGAATACCTATCCGCCCTCGCTGAGCATTTTTTTTTTTTTTTTTTTCTACGACCAGCTCTTCTTATCGTGTTTTGCTCAATGGACGAACACAAAGGATTAAATGTAGCACGAATTGACCTTTTCCGGTATACCTAGGATAGTCAGAATAATGATGGAGCCTATATTTGTTATTTTCTGATATGGTGGTGGTGATGGTGGAAGTAAAGGTAAACAATTAAACTGTAAAGAGATTGGAAGATACCTATTGTCCTTTTCTGATATAAGGTAACCTAGGACTGTTAGAATAATCATGAAGCCTATATTTGACTTTTCTGATATACCTATTGTCCATTTCTGATATACAGGTACCTAGGACAGATATAATTTGACTTTTCTGAATCACGTATGTATATTTCGTGGTCGGCTTCAGAGTATTGTGGAGTAATGGTGGGCCGTGACTGTACACACATACAACCTGCGCACACACACACACACACACACACACACACACACACACACACACACACACACACACACACACACACACACACACACAGACACTTACAATCTCACTATCAATCAATCATTCAATCAGTATCTATCTATCTATCTTTCTATCCATCCATCTATCTATCACTCCAATTCCTCCACTCCTCCAACCATCTATCCAATTCCTCCACTCCGTGTGTGTGTGTGTGTGTGTGTGTGTGTGTGTGTGTGTGTGTGTGTGTGTGTGTGTGTGTGTGTGTGTGTGTGTGTTTTAGGTAGGTAGGTAGGTATATATAGATGAGGGAAGGAGTATAGTATGTTAGAATATATAGATAGATACGATAGATAAACAACAGATAGAGATAGGTAGGTAGATAGATAGATAGATAGGTAGGGAGGTAAGTAGGAAGATAGATAGACAGACATATACAGACAAACATACACCGGGACATACATACATATACACAATTTACCTTATCCCAACACCATAAAAACCGCGGGACTAAACACGAAGCTTCAGTTGACCTCCAGCTAGGGTAAGGGAAGGGTGTGTGTGTGTTAAGTAGGTAGATAGATAAACAATGGAAGGCGTATATTAGAATAGATGGATATATAGATATAGATAAATACACAAACAGATATAGATAGATAGGTAGGTAAGTAAGTAGATAGATAGATATTTAGATAGATAGATATAAACATAAACCGGGACATAGATACATACAAACAATTTACCTTATCCCAATACCATAAAAACCGCTGGACTAAACATGAAGCTTCAGTTGACCTCGAGCTACGATAAGGGAAGGCGTATTTATCTATTTATTATTGTGTGTGTGTGTGTGTGTGTGTGTGAACTGTAGGCCAGGTGTGTTGTGTGTGTGTGAACTGTAGGCCAGGTGTGTTGTGTGTGTGTGTGTGTGTGTGTGAACTGTAGGCCAGGTGTGTTGTGTGTGTGTGTGTGTGAACTGTAGGCCAGGTGTGTTGTGTGTGTGTGTGAAGTGTAGCAGCCTCTGACATACCATATAGAGTAGTAGGTAATAGGTTCCGTGGCAGCCACGCCCAGGTAACGGAGAATTATAATATTACCTGGTTCATTCATGTTATCTCTCTCTCTCTCTCTCTCTCTCTCTCTCTCTCTCTCTCTCTCTCTCTCTCTCTCTCTCTCTCTCTCTCTCTCTCTCACACGAGGGGTCGGGGGTTCAATCCCCGGCCGGGCGGAGACAAATTGGGCTTGTCTCCTTGCATGTGTTAGCCTCAGTTCACCTAGCTGTAAATAGGTACCTGGAATAAGTGGACGACGTTGTGACGTCCCATCTAGGGTTGGCAAAAATGGTACAAGGCGAGATGGGTATCATATGGTTCACCTAAGCTAAGCTGATGGCTACCTAAGCCTTCGGGCGAGACGGTACCGTCTATAGTGAGAATGGTACCATACAGATGCACCCTAAGCCTTCGTTTCCGATGTCGCCAATTGGCTAAAATACAGACTACACACACATCCACAGCCATTCCAACAGTACATAAAACACTTAACATGCATTTCACGCAATACATTCCCAGTTAAGGAGGCGCGATAATAATGAGCTTAGCTCGCATTGCGTGGATTCCCCTTGACGAACAAGTAACTGAGTAACACACACACACACACACACACACACACACACACACACACACACACACACACACACACACACACATATACAGTATACAAACTCACACTCTCATTCATTCATTCCCTCACACACACTCTCTCTCTCTCGAATACACTTATTATTAGGCTAAGACAAGTCGTGATTCGGTTGATAGGAATGGTTCAATACCAAATTGAATGCAATATAAACCGACAGACAATATGATATTAAATAGTGACATTCTTTAGGCCGTGACGGTTTGGTCCTTACTAGGCTACTTTAGTTCTATTTGGCCATTGAGTCATATTGTTGTAAGAGGAGGTGTAAGAAACAGGACAGGAAGTGTGTTTTGTAGTGTTAATTAAGGTAATCAAGGCTGGGTTTCATGTTCTCTCTCTCTCTCTCTCTCTCTCTCTCTCTCTCTCTCTCTCTCTCTCTCTCTCTCTCTCTCTCTCTCTCTCTCTCTCTCTCTCTCTCTCTCTTACCACAGAGAAGTTGGTCTGGAGTAGAACATTATTACTGACGAGAGAACCTGGCAGAAATTAACAGTTTTCAGTTGAAGAGAGCAGAAAAAAAAGTGAAGGTATGCATAACATTCCTTTCCATTTCTAACTATTCTATAAATTCCTTCAGGCACCACAAGGTTATTCACTTCTAACTGTTTTCATGTACGGAAAATTACCGGAGGGTGGGGAGAGAGCCTTCATGTTTGCTATCCTTTCCTTTCACTTTCTCTTAGGGTTGCTATCTCTACTATAGATTTAAGTCCTGGCTGCCATAGATATTATGGGAATGTATCATTTACCTGTATATTTTAAGACCAGATCACCTCGTTTGGACCAAATGGTATGTGTAGTCTGTGTATATATGTAACTATATGTAACTCCGAACCTTATGTAACAGAACAGCCAATAACAAGTACAATACCCCAGGTTCCGCTAAAAAAAAACTCCCACATAAATAAAAAAAAAACAAAAAAACACACACACCCTCCAACTTACCATCCCACACTCATCCTCTCGCTCAGGGACGCAACCAAAGACAATTCGTGATTATCTACGTTTTTAATTCGACAAATAATTAACCCATTCTGTAACGGTGACGTCCTATTTATTATGGTTCTGGCAACTATTAGACGATTTTGTTTTCAGTGTAAAAAGTGCCTCCAGTAATCAACAGCCTTCGAACTATCTCACTTAACCCCTTTAGCTACCACAGATCCTTTTTAAACTGCACAAAATAGTAAGCTTAAAAAAAAAAAAAAAAAAAAAAAAAAAAAAAAAAAAAAAAAAAATCGCCGGTACAGTTAAGACCTTCCAGTTGCTATAGTAATGTACTACAATGTACTATACACTGTCCCAATTAAGTAGGCCAGAATTACCCTAACCTCTATAGGCCTAACTAAAAAAGGACAACAAATAGACTGTAAACTTCCACACCTATTCCCTAGCTGACCCTTCCCAAATCGTAGAAATATTAGCTCGATTACTCTAGTCTTTTATGAGTTACAGAGGTAAGTGTTCTAGAGTTGTGGCCTACTTATTTAGAACAAGGTATAGTTTGAAATTAATGAATGACACTTGAATGTGGATGGCCGATCGTTGCTAAACACATATTTATCAAGAGAGAGAGAGAGAGAGACTACCCGAAATTAATAGCACCTACAAAACACACACTTCCTGCTTCTTACACCTCACAGAACAAAATGACTCAATGGCCAATTACGAGTGAAGTAGCCTAGCGAGGAACAAACTGTCTCGAGACACAATATACCATTACGTAATCCGTTATCTTCAATTATTTTGATGATTCGGATAATAGTGACATTTAATGACACTTATGATTATGTTGTCAACCAGAGAGAGAGAGAGGAAAAGTTATAAGGAATATTTAGTATCTCAAAGACCTTGCGGTCCATTTCGAGGAGATACTCGAAGTGGAAGGAGAGAGACTGTTTAGTGCACTACACTCATTACATAGTGTGCAAAATACTATCTACTCTCTTCTTGAACTGCTCTACTGAAGAACTGTTGAGAGATAGAGAGAGTGAGTGAGTGAGAGATAACTACTAATATTCACGTCTAATATGATGGAATTCTTAAATAAGTTAATGCACGGTAAATGTTTTGCACGAATTAACAAAGTAAAGTTTTCAAAAGCAGTTACCGATATACTTGTTCAATATTTTTCCTTTAATTTATTTTATCTTCAGAATAATTACATGCTTTTCTTAATCCATTACGTTAGAGTGTCTGTTCCAGGAAAAAGTGCAAAGTCCGCTTAAACTCAAAGTGCATTGAGTCTGAATCCCTGAACACTGACGTTTGAAGTATTTTAAGGCCGGATGGGCGTATTTATTTCTCATTATATACAGGTATACACTATACAGTATACACTATACAGTATATAATATATATGTATATATATCGTTATATAATTTTTTGAGTTTCCTCCCAAGACCTCCATCAAGCTTAAAATTACACCCTCTAGGCCCCCTTTCAAGATAAATGTGTACATTTTTTGATAAAAAAAATTCTCGGCCGAAGGCCGAAGGCCGATTCCTCTTAAATTACAGGCTCGCTCTCGCTCGTCAGGAAAATGTCGACACCTAAATGGTGCGAAAGGTCTTCAAATTGACAGATATGGGGTGAAAGTTTCACCAAAATAATGAGGCGACCGTCTTGATATCTCAAAAGCAATGAATGGGGCTAAATATGAGGGAGAAAGGAATACAGAAAGAAATCCTTCAAGTGGAAATCTCCTGTCAAGCCATAGGGGGAGGAAGCTAGCCTAGTTGTGAGGCAGTCTGCTCCAGAAAATAACGATTGTGTAAAAGAAAGGATGTTTACCACTTCAGTTACATAGTTAAACAAAAGGATGTTTACCGCTTCAGTTACATAGTTAAACAAAAGGATGATTACCGCTTCAGTTACATAGTTCAACAAAAGGATGATTACCGCTTCAGTTACATAGTTCAACAAAAGGATGATTACCGCTTCAGTTACATATTTCAACAAAAGGATGATTACCGCTTCAGTTACATAGTTCAACAAAAGGATGATTACCGCTTCAGTTACATAGTTCAACAAAAGGATGATTACCGCTTCAGTTACATAGTTCAACAAAAGGATGTTTACCGCTTCAGTTACATAGTTAAACAAAAGGATGTTTACCGCTTCAGTTACATAGTTAAACAAAAGGATGATTACCGCTTCAGTTACATAGTTCAACAAAAGGATGATTACCGCTTCAGTTACATAGTTCAACAAAAGGATGATTACCGCTTCAGTTACATATTTCAACAAAAGGATGATTACCGCTTCAGTTACATAGTTCAACAAAAGGATGATTACCGCTTCAGTTACATAGTTCAACAAAAGGATGTTTACCGCTTCAGTTACATAGTTCAACAAAAGGATGATTACCGCTTCAGTTACATAGTTCAACAAAAGGATGATTACCGCTTCAGTTACATAGTTCAACAAAAGGATGATTACCGCTTCAGTTACATAGTTCAACAAAAGGATGATTACCGCTTCAGTTACATAGTTCAACAAAAGGATGATTACCGCTTCAGTTACATAGTTCAACAAAAGGATGATTACCGCTTCAGTTACATAGTTCAACAAAAGGATGTTTACCGCTTCAGTTACATAGTTCAACAAAAGGATGATTACTGCTTCAGTTACATAGTTCAACAAAAGGATGTTTACCGCTTCAGTTACATAGTTCAACAAAAGGATGATTACCGCTTCAGTTACATAGTTCAACAAAAAGGATGTTTACCGCTTCAGTTACATAGTTCAACAAAAGGATGATTACCGCTTCAGTTACATAGTTCAACAAAAGGATGATTACCGCTTCAGTTACATAGTTCAACAAAAGGATGTTTACCGCTTCAGTTACATAGTTCAACAAAAGGATGATTACCGCTTCAGTTACATAGTTCAACAAAAGGATGATTACCGCTTCAGTTACATAGTTCAACAAAAGGATGATTACCGCTTCAGTTACATAGTTCAACAAAAGGATGATTACCGCTTCAGTTACATAGTTCAACAAAAGGATGATTACCGCTTCAGTTACATAGTTCAACAAAAGGATGTTTACCGCTTCAGTTACATAGTTCAACAAAAGGATGATTACCGCTTCAGTTACATAGTTCAACAAAAGGATGTTTACCGCTTCAGTTACATAGTTCAACAAAAGGATGTTTACCGCTTCAGTTACATAGTTCAACAAAAGGATGATCACCGCTTCAGTTACATAGTTCAACAAAAGGGTGTTTACCGCTTCAGTTACATAGTTCAACAAAAGGATGATTACCGCTTCAGTTACATAGTTCAACAAAAGGATGTTTACCGCTTCAGTTACATAGTTCAACAAAAAGGATGTTTACCGCTTCAGTTACATAGTTCAACAAAAGGATGATCACCGCTTCAGTTACATAGTTCAACAAAAGGTGTTTTACCGCTTCAGTTACATAGTTCAACAAAAGGATGATTACCGCTTCAGTTACATAGTTCAACAAAAGGATGTTTACCGCTTCAGTTACATAGTTCAACAAAAGGATGTTTACCGCTTCAGTTACATAGTTCAACAAAAGGATGATCACCGCTTCAGTTACATAGTTCAACAAAAGGGTGTTTACCGCTTCAGTTACATAGTTCAACAAAAGGATGATTACCGCTTCAGTTACATAGTTCAACAAAAGGATGATTACCGCTTCAGTTACATAGTTCAACAAAAGGATGATTACCGCTTCAGTTACATAGTTCAACAAAAGGAGGGTGAAGAATGTGTAAAAAAAAATGTAGATGAGTTTTTGCGTAAAGGGGTAGTACTATACTCGGTAAATTGTTGTCTTCCTCTTGATTTCTGAACTATTATACAGATTTTGTAGTGAAATATGAAAGCTTGGTATTAATATGATAAAGAGACAGAGTACTTTCACATTTTTCCATTAATATCGAGACAAAAGTTACTAAGGGATTCAATTTACCGTCAGCCGAGATTAAACCGACTTAAAGTAATCTGAGAACAATTATAATGTTACCGATGTGAAACAGTTACTTGATTTAGTTTGAACCTTATCGAAAAGCAAACGACATAATTCGTACTGAAATTGATAAACTGTCTTGATAGCGTAATGCATAGTGCGCGGATTTTCGATGTGAGTATCCTGGGTTCGAGTCCTCGTAGTGCCACATGTATTTGTTGATTTCATTAATTGAGTTTAGATGTTAAGTTGGTTGGTGTAAAACACATAATAATTATATTTAGGATAGTAGGATAAATAGCATCAATCCCTCTTTAGCTTCTGCCTAAGAGAGAGAGAGAGAGAGAGAGAGAGAGAGAGAGAGAGAGAGAGAGAGAGAGAGAGAGAGAGAGAGAGAGAGAGAGAGAGAGTAGGGAGGAGAGGAGAGAGAGAGAGAGAGAGCAGAGAGAGAGAGAGAGAGATAGAGAGAGGGAGAGAGAGGTGAGAGAGAGAGAGAGAGAGAGAGAGAGAGAGAGAGAGAGAGAGAGAGAGAGAGAGAGAGAGATTTCGCCTAAGACACAGACAACTATACCCTGTGCATAGTAAGTAGGCCAGAAATCGTGCCCCCTAACCTCTGTAACTCGAAAAGGGCTGTACATTTCCACACCTATCCCCTGGCTGACCCTTCCCAAATGGTAGCAATATTAGCTCGATTACTCTAGTCGTTTGTGAGTTAAAGAGGTTAATGTTGCAGAATGTTGACCTACATATATGAAACAGGGTAAAGTATGCTGATAATAAAGAAACTCCCGCTACATGCAGATTTACCGCCATTTCCTTTCACTTACAAAACAATAACAATATGCAATTACTCCGAGTCACAATAACCTCTTAAAACAAACTTTCTGCTTTTGTCCCCAAGCAGCGCTACCGGTATACGGTACCGTATTACCTCATCAGTCAAGCACAAAACCTGTCTCCCTCCCCCCAGAAAGAAGAAAGAGGAAGGAGGGCTGGAGGAGGAAGCAGTGAGGGAGTGAAAGTAGTGGGCGGGGTCAGGAGGTTAAAGGAAGAGTTGTGAGTACGGGTAAAACGTGATGCTTCTGGGAAATTTAACTATCAAGTCCGGGTACCCATCTTCAGCGTATCAAGGATTTCTATATGCCTGTCCGGGCGATTGCACAAGCCCGGTTGAGGCTGGTTCAATGTAACATAACCATATACTGCATAGACCTACATGACTCGATTCAGGCTGGTTCAATGTAATATAACCATATACTGCATAGACCTACATGACTCGATTCAGGCTGGTTCAATGTAATATAACCATATACTGCATAGACCTACATGACTCGATTCAGGCTGGTTCAATGTAATATAACCATATACTGCATAGACCTACATGACTCGATTCAGGCTGGTTCAATGTAATATAACCATATACTGCATAGACCTACATGACTCGATTCAGGCTGGTTCAATGTAATATAACCATATACTGCATAGACCTACATGACTCGATTCTGTCTCTTTAACAAACTACGTCAGCAATTAAGAGACAAGAGGAGCGCCTAGTCAATCAATAGCCTCATAATTGAGGTTCAAAAGGTGCCAGACCAGCTCATCTTTGCAGAAAAGCTTGTCCGATCCTCGAAAAGTCTGCTGCAGAAAACCCAAACCAAACACGAGGAACGATACATTCCTCGGTGCCACTAGGCGTGTATTTTGACAACCACCATAAACACGGTATGAGGCCCCTTCTACCATGGGTGGTTAACCCTTTCACGCATTTATGACGCATAGGTTGCCAGATTAGCAATAAGAAATAGAGTTCTCTCACTCTTATAATTACCTCTCCAAAATTAGTTTTCTGCCCACAGCTAACTCAAAGACAACTGCAGAGGTTGAAGTAACTAAACTAAAGGTTTCTAAATACCCCTGATGGTAACAAAGGCTTTAAAGTATCCCCAAAAGGCTCAAAATCGCGTCATATGTCGGAGAGGGTTAATAGAGGGAAAGGGTACACTTAAAACTGTGGCACCCTAGCATTAGGAAGGGCCTTACTCTCCCTTCACCTGCCTTAAGGGGAGGGGGGAAGCCTGCTTTGTTGTCTCTCCTTTTCTCTCTTTCTCTGGCTTTTATCCATTCGGCCCCATTCAGCCTACTGTTTTAAGACGTTTATCCTCATCCAGGAGTCGATTTTTTCCTGGTAAGCGGTAGCGAGCCAGCATATTATTCAAAATGTTTTGACAGCAGACTAAATTTGTACATTTTTCGATAGAAAAAGGTCTCCCGCGAAGCCGGATTTCTCCATATAATGGTGTCTCGCTGTCGCTCGCCAGGAAGATATCGACACCTGGATGGGGATAAACGTCTTAAAACAGTAAGTAGGCTGAAAGGAGCCGAATGAATACAAGCCAGAGAAAGAGAAATTTAAAAGGAGAGAACAAAAAAGCAGGTGACCCCCCCTTAAAGAGAGAGAGAGATGGGTGTATTGATTCCCTTATTGTTTTATTGTTATATTGTTATATTGTTATATTGTTTTATTGTTATATTGTTTTATTGTTTTATTGTTATATTGTTATATTGTTTTATTGTTTTATAATTTCCTTCCTAGACCATCAAGCTGTAAAAAAACACCCCCTAGACCCTCCTTCATGAGATAAATTTGTACATCTTTCGGTAGAAAAATGTCCCGGTCGGAGGCCGTTTACTCTTAAAATTCCAGGCTCGCTATCGCTCGCCAGGAAAAAAGACACCTAAATGGCACGAAAGGTCTTAATATTGACAAAGAAATGGGGCGTAAAGTCATAAAATCGCCAAACTAATGGGCCGAACATCTTAAAAATAAAAACAAATGGAGCTAAACACGAGGGAGAAGGGGGCCACAAAACCAGCCCACCCCCCATTAACCCCTTCAGTACCGGTCCCGTCCGTTTAACTTGATTTTGGATAGCGAGCCTGTAATTAAGGAAGGATCGGTCTTTGGCAGGGACATTCTTTCTACCGAAAAAATGTACAAATACATTTAGAAGGGAGAGCTTGGGGCTATTTGTTAAAAGTTTGATGGGGGTCAATTAGTTTGGAGATGATAAGAAGTTCGCTCCATTAGTTTGGCGATTTCAAGACCTTTAGTCCAATTTCATGACCTTCCGTTCCATTTAGATGTTGATTTGTTTTCCTGGCGAGCGATAGTAATCCTATAATTTAGGAGGAAACGGCCTTCGGTCGAGATATTTTTCTACCGAAAAATGCACAAATTTATCTCAAAGTGGGGTCATGGGACTATTGTTTTTTAAACTTGATGGAGGTCTCGGGAGGAAAATAAATAAATTGTTAAAATCTCCCCATTTATATAGAACCCAAAGGAGACAATAGAGTGTTATATTATAGCCCAGATGTGTCATAGCTTGGCCTCAAAGAAGGTTCATATATTCCAATGGCTGTATACTTATTGTGGTTGGTGAGAGTACAAACCATCTTTACGAGAGGCCACACAATTCAGACTAAGCCAAATAACCGAGATTTATCAGCGCACAGTTATCATAAGGGTATTGTGTTCCCATCAACCAGATCACAGTTATCATAAGGGTATTGTGTTCCCATCAACCAGATCACAGTTATCATAAGGGTATTGTGTTCCCATCAACCAGATCACAGTTATCATAAGGGTATTGTGTTCCCATCAACCAGATCACATCAAATTACTGTATCCACTTTGTCGTGACTATTGTTCGCAAGAGTGTAGCAGACTTGGAATTGACGGCTTGCGAGTTTCAGGCTATAAGGAAGTTGGAGCCGTAAACATCGAGATTGAACAGAAAGACAATAATAATGTAGGTTTCGGATGGTTAGACAATATAGTGATTTTGATTGTAGGCCTATGTGTTCATAATTGACTACTTGCGAGATTCAGGCTATGAGGAAGTAAGAGCCGTAGTTTTTGTTTATGAGGGAGACAAAAGGCAGAACTGCCTGTAGCGAGTGCCTCCCCCAGAGTTGAAGAGTGACAGGGCCAAAATCAAGGGACGTTCGAGCCAAAATGCCTGGACACACGGAGTTTGAAACAATTTAAGTCATAGGAAGAGGGAAAGACTGATTCTGAGAGAGAGTTCCAGAGCTCAGCTGTTGACTAGAAGAAAGCCTGAGAATAACGTTTCACTCTTGGGTTGGAGAGTTGCACAGAGTAGGGGTGGGATTGTGTTGCAAGACGGGTGCTACGTGCTCTACGAAGAGGGGGTGGTATACACTGAGAGAGCTCTGAGGAACACTGATTTTTGTAATAGCGGTAGAATAGTGAGAGATGCAACATTGCGGCAAATAGAGAGAGAGGCTGCAGATAATTGGTGAATGGACGTGGACGTAATGTAAGTGGAAACGAGAGTCACATAATTCATCAAAGTGTTACACAAGATTATTTATGATAAATGCACTGAATTTCGGTGTGAGCATCCTAGGTTCGAATCCCTGGACTGCCACATGTATTTGTTGATTTCATTAATTGAGTTTAATAGTAAAGTCGGTTGGTGGAGGGAACATCATAATACTGTAATAACTCACACTCTCACTCTCTCTCTCTCTCTCTCTCCACAAAACCCAAGCTCCACCCCCCAACCCTTCCTTTCTACAGCAACGTGTGGTAATTACAAGAACTGTGTGTGTCATCATCACTTACACGAGTACATCCACCTCGACCACCCTCGTAGATCACTCTACCTATCTATCTATTTGTCTATCTATATATTTAAAGCTATTTATCTAGCCTATATATATTTGTTTGTCTATAAAGGTATCTATCTATCTAAAGCTATCTATCTATTTATCTAAAGCTATCTATCTACATCTATATTTAAAGCTATTTATCTGTCTATCTAAAGCTATCTATCAATTAATCTATCCATTAAGTACCCCACTTTTATTCTATCTATCCACCTTCTGTTTGATCCATCCATCTACCTATAACTATAAATGATATAATCGAGGCCATCTCTATATCTATCTTACCATGTATCTATCAATCTGTCTATCTATCTATCTATCTATCGGTCTATCTATCGGTCTATCTATCAATCTACATATCTATCTATCTGTGTATATGTCTATCTATCTATCATTCTATATCTATCATTCTATATCTATCTATTAATCTGTCTGTATTTAACCAGTCTATATAAATCTATCTATCTACCAATCTACCAACCCATCTATCTGTCTATTTATCTATCTCTTTAAAATATACAGTAACCAACCCCCTTCCTTTCTTCAGCAATGACGCAATGATGAGAGAACTGTTTGTCATCACTGATATAATTATTACCTCTTGGTCGGGTTGGACAGGTATCTAGTTATCTATCTATCTATCTACTAGACTCTCTGACTCTCTCTCTCTCTGACTGACTCTCTCTCTCTCTCTCTCTCTCTCTCTCTCTCTCTCTCTCTCTCTCTCTCTCTCTCTCTCTCTCTCTCTCTCTCTCTCTCTCTCCTCTCTCTCTCTTCGCTCTCTCTCTCTCTCTTCTCTCTCTTCTCTCTCGCTCTCTCTCTCTCTCTCTCTCTCTTCTCTCTCTCTCTCTCTCTCTCTCTATCTCTCTCTCTCTCTGTCTCTCTCTCTCTCTCTCTCTCTCTCTCACCCTCTCTCTCTCTCTCTCTCTCTCTCTCTCTCTCATTTATCTATATAATCCAACCCTACATGTCCATCAAAATACCTATCCATTTTATATATGTATATATATATATATATATATATATATTATACCTATATATTATATATATATGTATATATATATATATATATATATATATATATATATATATATTATTTCTTTATCTACGTATCTATCAACACAACAAACAACCCCAATATGGTAATACCTTTCTAAAAGAATGACGCAATTAAGAGATATTTGTACCCCATGCATGCACGCACACTCTCTCTCTCTCTCTCTCTCTCTCTTTCATTTATCTATATATAATCCAACCTACATGTCCATCAAAATACCTATCCATTTTATATATGTATATATATATATATATATATATATATATATATATATATATATATTATATATATATATATATAATATATATATATATATATTATATATATATTTCTTTATCTACGTATCTATCAACACAACAAACAACCCCAATATGGTAATACCTTTCTAAAAGAATGACGCAATTAAGAGATATTTGTACCCCATGCATGCACACTCTCTCTCTCTCTCTCTCTCTCTCTCTCTCTCTCTCTCTCTCTCTCTCTCTCTCTCTCTCTCTCTAATTGGCTTTATAGGCAGGTCATTTGAGCATAAATCCAAAGAAGTTATCCTAACCCTTTACAATTCCTTAGACCGCCCTCTTCTGGAATACTGCGTTCAATGCTGGTGCCCTTATTACCAAAAAGACATAAACAAGCTAGAACGAGTTCAACGTAGAGTTACCAAAATGATACCTAGCCTAAAGAACAAACCATACGAAGAGCGTCTTAGAGAATGAAATCTATTTCCTTTAACCCAGCGCAGATTAAGAGGTGACTTAATTCACGTGTTCAAAATCATCAAAGGCATCGACAATATGAACTGTAGTAAGTACTTCACTATCGACCAATCTAATTACACGCGGGGAAACGGTTGCAAAATTATTGGTAAATCTTTTAACTCACACGAATCTAAGAATTTCTTCTTCAATCGAGTTGTCAACTTGTGGAATGGGCTTCCCCGAGACGTTATAGACTGCAGCACCGTTGATTCATTTAAACAAATATCTCGCATCAAACCCGCGACTGACTGCGTTTGTAAATGAATAACTTTATGTTATCCTCCCCTCAGTTACTAACCCATATGTCCCCTACTAACTTCCTAGTCCTGCCACGGACATTAGTTCCAGGGCAGTAGTTCCCTTTCCAATGTTCCCTTACCCACTCTAAACCACTGTTTGGACACTTGATCCTCAGTGTTTTGGAGGACAAGCAGCCTAGAAGGGTCACTAGACCTGTTGTTGCTTGATTTCCTTTGTACTCTGTCTCTCTACGTCTATCTATTTATCAACACAACTAATACCCCCCCCCCCCTCCTCCCTACCTTTCAACCAATATGGCGTACCGGTAATGAAGATATAACACACACACACACACACACACACACACACACACACACACACACACACACACACACACACACACACACACACACACACACAGATAGAGAGAGACCAGCATCTCCCGACTTTCTCCCATCATAGAATGACTCAACATAATTCAAGGAAATAAATAGCTCTGAAGGTGATGTTGACAATAATGGTAACGGTAATAGAATGCCAAATAGATCACAATTTTTTTTTTTTTTGTCATATACAGTAACGGTACAAAAGGTCGTACTGTATAATACATAATTGTATTTGTATATATATATTTTTGTTTGCAGACGTATGTACCTTTCTTCATAATTATTGTTTATCTCTAACTCTCACTCTCTCTCTGTCACACACACTTCCTCTCTCTCACACACACACACACACACACACACACACACACACACACACACACACACACAACTATCATCTATATATCTCACCACCATCCTACCCACACAGACGCTCAGGTGCTAAGGTAGGACATAGGGGGTCGCGGTAGACAATCAGGATAGTCAACTCACCTGCAAAACAAAATAGAAAAACATTAGTCGGATAAAATCAAATAAATATACCTGTAATTAAATTATCAACATCTTGAATACGTTGACGGCAATTGTTATGTTAGTCTGGCTAACCTTAGACAATATTAGAGGCTTAGCCCTTTCACGCATTTATGACGCAGAGCTTGCCAGATTAGAAATAATAAATAGAGTTCTCTCACTTATAATTACCTCTCCAGAATTAGTTTTCTGCCCACAGCTAACAAAGACAACTGCAGAGGTTGAAGTAACTAAACTAAAGGTTTCTAAATACCCCTGATGGTAACAAAGGCTTTAAAATATCCCCAATAGGCTCAAAATCGCGTCATGTGTCGGAGAGGGTTAAGAAGGACCTTTAGTATTGAAAGGGTACACACTATCTACAGTACATGTACCGTTGACTTCTAATAATAATTTCTAAGATAATATATATATACACTATATATATACCTGTATATATATATATATATATATACAATATATATATATATATATATGTATATATATATATATATACCTGTATACTATATATATATATATATATATTATATATATATATATATATATATATATATCAGAGAGAGAGAGAGAGAGAGAATTTCCATATGCCGCATCGAGCTAGAAAGCGTTTCCGTCAATCACTAGTGAGTGTCTCAAGTTAACCAGCTAGTAATAAACCAACCTCTTCTGTAGGTAAGTGTACGCTGCTACGATAACAACATAAATATTGATGTCACTGGATATAATTATCTGCGGTCTGTACTACAACCACCACCATCCCCATCACTTGCTTCGTCACCGCAGGTCGTAAAACAGAAAAATGAAAGCGTAACCAATATAAGAGAGGTTCGTGGGCTACCAGGAATGCGGGGGGGGGGGTGTCAAAACCAGGCTATTACCTTTTAAGATTGCAATGATAATGAGAACAAATACAGGGAAATTAAGACGAAATTGCACTGTTTAGGTCATTTGTGTTCACTTTCAAAGACATAAATTAAACTACAAACTTTTTTTTTTTTTTTTTTTTTTTTTCTATATTCCAACTACTCCCTCTCGGGCATAGGCTGAGAGCCTGTACATTCCACCGCCCAACACGGTGAAGCCCGTGAGGTCTTGTTCCAGTCTGGGGAGTGAGACACGCGAAGCATCCACCATGGCTCGAAGCAGCTCCATCTCTGAAGCGGCTGGTTGCTTCGCCCAAGTGCTTCACCGTCTCACCCTCCAGACTCAGACCCTCACTCTCAGAACGCCACCTATTGAGCAGTGAACTCACTAGGCATTGTCCCCCTGTAACATATTTTGAATATGGGAATATTCATACAGTGTTATTTAATCAGGGAACAACGAGGGTATTTTTTTGGCATTTCGGTGGGCTTTGTGGTAATGCACTGACACTAGGCACAGCACAAATTCAATCCCAACAATATCTTCCCATTGACATATCGGGACCTGAACCCGGGCCCACCGGACCACCAATCCAGTGGCATGACCACTCCACCACACCTCCCCTACTAAACTATAAACCCAAATTTTATTTTTGCATAACCAATAATCCAGATTAAAAAGACGGGACTCTATTTTCGTTTGTCACCCTGGATGGGAGGGGGGGGGGGGGTTGAGAGTTGTGAATTTGTCATCTCTTGTCGCTACTGTATCGCTAGGACCTAAACTAATGTGGTGTATCATCTAAAAATACAGAGTTTGAATCTCATTTGTACGGTGGGTTAAGGGGAGGTTTTTAGGGTGTTTCCTAGACTTCCATCAAGCTTGAAATTACACCCCCTTGACCCCCTTTCAAGATAAATTTGTAAATTTTTCGGTAGAAAATGTCCCGGCCGAAGGCCGGTTCCTCTTAAATTACAGGCTCGCTATCGCTCGCCAGGATAAAATCGACACCTGAATTGCACGAAAGGTCTTAATATGGGGTGAAAGTTCTTAAAATCGCTAAACTAATGGGGCAAACGTTTTATAATATCAAAAGCAATGGGGCTAAACATGAGGGAGGAAGGGGTCAAGAAAAAAATCCCTCAAGTGGAGATCTCCCCCTTAATAATGTGTAGAATGAATAGGAAGGATGAAGGATTCAGAAAAAAAAAAAAAAAAAAAAAATCAATCCAAACCTTTACGTAAACTGTTTGAGACATTCCAAACAGATAGCGGTACACACACACAGTCAGGCGCCATAATACTACCCTAATTCCCTGGCGCCATAACCCCCCCCCCCCTGATTCCCTGGCGCCATAACACCACCCAGGGCCCGGATACTCTAAGGTGCCATAAGTTAAGGCGGTTTAGGGGCATAACAAACCAGTCAATTAAGGGGGGATGGGCGTATTTATATGTTTTTATAGTAATTCTATCTACTATTCTTTTAGTTTCCTCCCTAGACCTCCATCAAGCTTAAAAAAACACCCCCCCCTTCAAGATAAATGTGTACATTTTTCGATTTGTACAATGGTAGAAATATTAGCTCGATTACACCAGCCGTTTGTGAGTTATAGAGGTTAATGTTCAAGAGTTTTGGCCTACTTATTTAGAACAGGGTATAGACGATCATTAGCATAATTCCCAGTTAGGACATTATTTGGAGTATTATTGGCGATTGAATTGACCACTTGCGAGTTTCGGGCTATAAGGAAGTTGGAGCTGTAAACATCGATATTTAAGATAACTTATAGCTAAAATACGGTTGTAGTACATTTATAAATACGTAAAACCCAATTCAACATACCATTTATCCATCAGAAACCTACATTATTATTGCATTTCTGATTAATGTCAATGTTCACGGCTCCAACTTCCTTATAGCCTGAAACTCGCAAGTGGTCAATTATTACGATGTCGGTCTTTAGGATACGGCGACCAGAGGGAGATATGACGTCGTAAATAGTCCTGAGTATCCGGTCCCCTGCTTCCCTGGTTACGGCGCACACAGGGTAAAATAAACATTAGCGAGAGGCAAATATCTAGGTCAAGTTGTGAGCATCAAGGGGAGATCTCCACTTAAGGGATTTTTTTCTTGACCCCTTTCTCCCTCATGTTTAGCCCCATTGCTTTTGATATTATAAAACGTTTGCCCCATTAGTTTAGCGATTTTAAGAATTTTCACCCCATATTAAGACCTTTCGTGCCATTCAGGTGTCAATTTTATCCTGGCGAGCCTGTAATTTAAGAGGAACCGGCCTTCGGCCGGGAAATTTTTCTACCGAAAAATGTACAAATATATCTTGAAAAGGACTCAAGGGGGTGTAATTTGAAGTTTGATGGAATTCTAGGGAACGAACTAAAAACCTCCCCTTAAGAACTAAGCATAGTAGAGTCTCTCGTCACAAGGCCAACCACACCCAATGATCATCCCCTCAAGCGTGACTCTTATTAACCCATTAACCCATTAACCCATTAACCTATTAACCCATTAACCCATTAACCCATTAACCCATTAACCTATTAACCCATTAACCCATTAACCCATTAACCCATTAACCCATTAACCTATTAACCCATTAACCCATTAACCCATTAACCTATTAACCCATTAACCCATTAACCCATTAACCCATTAACCCATTAACCCATTAACCCATTAACCCATTAACCCATTAACCCATTAACCCATTAACCCATTAACCCATTAAGCCATTACCCATTAACCCATTAACCCATTAACCCATTAACCCATTAACCCATTAACCCATTAACCCATTAACCTATTAACCCATTAACCCATTAACCCATTAACCCATTAACCCATTAACCTATTAACCCATTAACCCATTAACCTATTAACCCATTAACCCATTAACCCACCCATTAACCCATTAACCACCCATTAACCCATTCTATCACCAGGCCATTTTCTACTTGGTTAAGGGGTGGTTTTTAGTTTGGTCCGTACATGTCCTTCAAGCTTAAGATTACACCCCCTTGAAAGATAAATTTGTACATTTTTCGGTAGAAAAATTGTCCCGGCTGAAATCCGGTTCCTCTTAAATTACAGGCTCGCTATCGCTCGCCAGGATAAAATCGACACCTAAATGGCACGAAAGGTCTTAAAATTGACAGAAATGGGTTGAAAGTTCTTAAAATCGTCAAAATAATGGGGCTAACGTCTTAACATTAGGAAAACAACGGGGCTAAACATGCGGGAGAAAGGAGTCAAGACAAAAAAAATCCCTCCAGTGGACATCTCCCCTTAATGATCAAGATGATTGGACTCGGCTTAAGCAAGATCTCCAGGAATCAAAATAATACAAGCCACGTCAGTCCAACAACCCCTCACCAAGTTGAATAATACAAACTACGTCAGTCCAACAACCCCTTACCAAGTTGAATAATACAAGCCACGTCAGTCCAACAACCCCTCACCAAGTTGAATAATACAAACTACGTCAGTCCAACAACCCCTTACCAAGTTGAATAATACAAGCCACGTCAGTCCAACAACCCCTTACCAAGTTGAATAATACAAACTACGTCAGTCCAACAACCCCTCACCAAGTTGAATAATACAAGCCACGTCAGTCCAACAACCCCTCACCAAGTTGAATAATACAAGCCACGTCAGTCCAACAACCCCTCACCAAGTTGAATAATACAAACTACGTCAGTCCAACAACCCCTCACCAAGTTGAATAATACAAGCCACGTCAGTCCAACAACCCCTTACCAAGTTGAATAATACAAGCCACGTCAGTCCAACAACCCCTCACCAAGTTGAATAATACAAACTACGTCAGTCCAACAACCCCTCACCAAGTTGAATAATACAAACCACGTCAGTCCAACAACCCCTTACCAAGTTGAATAATACAAGCCACGTCAGTCCAACAACCCCTCACCAAGTTGAATAATACAAGCCACGTCAGTCCAACAACCCCTCACCAAGTTGAATAATACAAGCCACGTCAGTCCAACAACCCCTTACCAAGTTGAATAATACAAGCCACGTCAGTCCAACAACCCCTTACCAAGTTGAATAATACAAGCCACGTCAGTCCAACAACCCCTCACCAAGTTGAATAATACAAACTACGTCAGTCCAACAACCCCTCACCAAGTTGAATAATACAAGCCACGTCAGTCCAACAACCCCTTAACCAAGTTGAATAATACAAGCCACGTCAGTCCAACAACCCCTTTCCAAGTTGAATAATACAAGCCACGTCAGTCCAACAACCCCTTACCAAGTTGAATAATACAAGCCACGTCAGTCCAACAACCCCTTACCAAGTTGAATAATACAAGCCACGTCAGTCCAACAACCCCTTACCAAGTTGAATAATACAAGCCACGTCAGTCCAACAACCCCTTACCAAGTTGAATAATACAAGCCACGTCAGTCCAACAACCCCTTACCAAGTGAATAATACAAGCCACGTCAGTCCAACAACCCCTTACCAAGTTGAATAATACAAGCCACGTCAGTCCAACAACCCCTTACCAAGTTGAATAATACAAGCCACGTCAGTCCAACAACCCCTCACCAAGTTGAATAATACAAACTACGTCAGTCCAACAACCCCTCACCAAGTTGAATAATACAAGCCACGTCAGTCCAACAACCCCTTACCAAGTTGAATAATACAAGCCACGTCAGTCCAACAACCCCTTACCAAGTTGAATAATACAAGCCACGTCAGTCCAACAACCCCTTACCAAGTTGAATAATACAAGCCACGTCAGTCCAACAACCCCTTACCAAGTTGAATAATACAAGCCACGTCAGTCCAACAACCCCTCACCAAGTTGAATAATACAAGCCACGTCAGTCCAACAACCCCTCACCAAGTTGAATAATACAAGCCACGTCAGTCCAACAACCCCTCACCAAGTTGAATAATACAAGCCACGTCAGTCCAACAACCCCTTACCAAGTTGAATAATACAAGCCACGTCAGTCCAACAACCCCTCACCAAGTTGAATAATACAAGCCACGTCAGTCCAACAACCCCTTACCAAGTTGAATAATACAAGCCACGTCAGTCCAACAACCCCTCACCAAGTTGAATAATACAAGCCACGTCAGTCCAACAACCCCTCACCAAGTTGAATAATACAAGCCACGTCAGTCCAACAACCCCTCACCAAGTTGAATAATACAAGCCACGTCAGTCCAACAACCCCTCACCAAGTTGAATAATACAAGCCACGTCAGTCCAACAACCCCTCACCAAGTTGAATAATACAAGCCACGTCAGTCCAACAACCCCTTACCAAGTTGAATAATACAAGCCACGTCAGTCCAACAACCCCTCACCAAGTTGAATAATACAAGCCACGTCAGTCCAACAACCCCTCACCAAGTTGAATAATACAAGCCACGTCAGTCCAACAACCCCTTACCAAGTTGAATAAAGTCGTCTGAAGGTAGCGAGCAGAAAACAATTGGGCGTCAACTGTTTGAAAGGGGTTTACGCTGCGTCCACACACTGGCAACAACAAAACAGAGTAGGCAACAAAGCGTATTCAGTTGATACAGTGTTGCAGACATGTTGGTAGCCTACTAAGGTGTAGTAGTGCCAACATGTCTACACCACACACTATATATTATCTTTAACAACTTAAGGGGAGATCTCCACTAGAGGGATTTTTTTCTTGACCCCTTTTCTCCCTCATAGTTAACCCCATTGCTTTTGATATTTTAAGACGTTCGCCCCATTAGTTTGGTGATTTTAAGAACTTTCGCCCCATTTCTGTTAATTTTAAGACTTTTCGTGCCATTTAGATGTCGATTTTTTCCTGGCGAGCGATAGCGAGCCTGTAATTTAAGAGGAAGCGGCCTACGGCCGGGACATTTTTCTACCGAAAAATGTACAAATTTATCTTGAAAAGAGGGTCTAGGGGCTGTAATGTTAAGCTTGATGGAGGTCTAGCGAACTAACTAAAAACCTCCCCTTAACAGGTTGTTGCATACTTTTTTTTTTGTTTGCAGTGTGGACGCACCTTTAAACTATATAATCTTGGGTTATCCCTTCCAATGTGTAATCTTATAATTATTTACTCTCATAACATATATCGCTTAGGAAGGACCTCTAAGAAGTCAAGAAGGACAACAGATATCTTAAGGGGAGGTTTTTAGGGTGTTTCCTAGACTTCCATCAAGCTTGAAATTACACCCCCTTTCAAGATAAATTTGTAAATTTTTCGGTAGAAAAATGTCCCGGCCGAAGGCCGGTTCCTCTTAAATTACAGGCTCGCTACCGCTCGCCAGGATAAAATCGACACCTGAATTGCACGAAAGGTCTTAATATGGGGTGAAAGTTCTTAAAATCCCTAAACTAATGGGGCAAACGTTTTATATCAAAAGCAATGGGGCTAAACATGAGGGAGAAAGGGGTCAAGAAAAAAATCCCTCAAGTGGAGATCTCCCCTTCAATAACCTTCTGACCTACGCAAGGTGATAACGAAAAAAAAAAAAAAAAAAAAAAAAGGGGGAGGGGGGGAGGGAGGCATCATGGAACTAAAAGGGTTATAATATTCTGGCCATGAGTTTTTGTTATATATATAAAAAACAAAACAACAATAGAAATAAAGCATAATGTAACTAAAAGGGATATAGTCAGACCATGATTTTTTTCTTCTTTTATATACCGGTTATACAATGGTAAACAATTGATGCTGTGGGGAGGGTAATCATTGCAACTATTAATTGCTAACATCCTCACTGGCTCAAGGCTGTGTGTGTGTGTGTGTGTGTGTGTTTTTTTTTTTTTTTTTTTTTTTTTTGTGTGTGCATGTACAGTATGTGTGTCTTTGTGTAGTAAGCTTGTATGGTACGTGTGTGTGTGTGTGTGTGTGTGTGTTCTTGAGTTGTGTGCTGTGGTGTTGTATTGTGTGCTTTGTTGTGCTGTTTTATTGTGTGCTGTTGTGTTGTGTTGGGTTGCAGACCAGGAGAATGAATGAATAGATTTAGATGCAACTTAATAGCACCTGTATTTAAACCCACCAAACTTAATAACACCTGCAATTACCGGCCGTTTCTTAGTGCCGTAGCTAACTAAAGTAGGGTAATCATATCCTTAAAATGCAGACAGATAGCGAAACCTTGTTATCCCATCGGAGTAAAGCCTTGGCACCCCTTAGTGGAGCGGGGGTGGGGGAAGGGGGGTGGAGGAATGTAAACAAACACACTGTGATGTGACGGCATAATACCAGTCCAGGGAAGGGGCGGGGGGGGGGGGGGGGTCAGGGTACACATTGACTAACTAGCTTCTACATGTGGTTCATCTTAAGCTGAGGAAGGAGAGTGAGTGAGTGAGTGAGTGAGTGAGTGAGTGAATGAGTGAGTGCGAGTGAGAGAGAGAGAGTTGCATCGGAGTCCAGTGAAGGGGGTTGAAACACCTTGAAGAACATCATCATCATCAACATTGCCAGAGAGACTGTCACAAAATTATGTAGGGCGTCCCCCCCCCCCCATCTTCAGCGCGACATGTTGAAAGTGTGTGTGTGTGTGTGTGTGTGTGTGTGTGTGTGTGTGTGAATTTGGTAACACTGGGTCGTTGCGTATAGCAGCGTATTATAGGGCGTATGGAAGTGTGTAAGAGAGAGAGAGAGAGAGAGAGAGAGAGAGAGAGAGAGAGAGAGAGAGAGAGAGAGAGAGAGAGAGAGAGAGAGAGAGAGAGAGAGAGAGAGAGAGAGAGAGAGAGAGAGAGAGAGAGAGAGATGCATACATTAAAGTCAAAGAAGGGAGAATATAATAAAGGGAGTAATAAATAAAGCAAACCAAGAATAATAGGACCCAAGAAAGGAAGTAAGGGGAGACAGAAGGAAGGAAAGAAGGAAGCCACTTAAGAACATAGCAGTAAAGTAATGAAGGAAGCCATAATGAAAGGAAGGGAAAACAAAAGAAAGAAAGAAGTCCAAGAATCTAGGAAGAAAGGGAAGACACGAGTGGAGGAAGGAAGGAAGGATGGAAGGATGGAGGGCAAGAAGTCAGGAAGAAAATAATGAAGGAAGGAAGGATGGAAGACCAAGAAGATAAGATAAGATAAGAAGGAAGGAAGGAAAGACAGAAAGAAAGGAAAAAAGAAGGAAAGAAGTAATGGAGGGAAGACAGAAAAGAGGCCAAGAAGAAAAGAATGAAGTAATGAAATAATGGAGGAAGGAAAAACAGATGGGAGGAAGGAAGGATTCCACACAGATAGGAGTGAAGTAAGTAAGGAAGGAAGATAGGGAGGACAGAAGGAAGGAAGGGAGGAAAGAAGTAAGGAAGTAAGTAAGGAAGGAGGCCACAAAGCTAGAAGTGAAGGAAGGAAAGAAGGAAGGAAGGAGGCCACAAAGCTAGAAGTGAAGGAAGGAAGGAGGCCACAAAGCTAGAAGTGAAGGAAGGAAGGAAGGAAGGAAGGAGGCCACAAAGCTAGAAGTGAAGGAAGGAAAGAAGGAAGGAAGGAGGCCACAAAGCTAGAAGTGAAGGAAGGAAGGAGGCCACAAAGCTAGAAGTGAAGGAAGGAAGGAAGGAAGGAAGGAAGGAAGGCCACAAAGCTAGAAGTGAAGGAAGGAAGGAAGGAAGGAAGGAAGGAAGGAAAGACAGGAGGCCACAAAGAAAGGAATGAAGTACCGGTAATGAAGTAAGTGAGGAAGGAAAGACAGAAAGAAGGAAGGAGGCAACAAAGCTAGAAGTAAAGTAATGAAGGAAGGGAGATAGAAGGAGGAAAGGGAAGACAGAAGAAAGGAAGGAAGAAAGAAAATAAGTAAGGAAGGCGGCCCACAAAGCTAGATAGTGAAGTAATGAAGGAAGGACATAACCATCTCTCAAGCGAGGAATGTCGCAAGGCACATCTCTCTATACAAGCTACCGTACAAGTTTGGTAACCCCTCTCCCTATGCGTGTGTATGTGTGTGTGTGTGGGGGGGGGGGTTTGTTGCACAGATATATATAGCAATACTTATCAGGTAGGCCATAATCATACGACACAGACGAGATGGTCAGAAATTAAGCCAAATTCCAGTAGAGATAGAAAATTCCCAAATACAGTCAAATGGATTAAAATGCAGCAAAGTGTATCTATACAGTATATATTATATAAAGAGAGAGAGAGAGAGAGAGAGAGAGAGAGAGAGAGAGAGAGAGAGAGAGAGAGAGAGAGAGAGAGAGAGAGAGAGAGAGAGAGAGAGAGAGAGAGAGAAAGAGAGTGAGTGAGTGTGTGTGTGTGTGTAAGACAGACTATAATGAAGCAACGATGACAAAACCCTTGGTGTTGTATACGGGAGGGGACTAAAAAAATAATATGGAGGGGAGGAGAGGGAGCGAAAGGCGGAACTAAGTGTGTGTATAGTGTGTGTGTGTGTGTGACCAGCAGTAGTAGTAAAAATTACGATCCCACACGTACCATGCTTGTGGACACTACACTACTTTCACTGTAACATATACACACACACACACACAGCCCGTAGCCTAGTAGGTAGAGCTCTCGTCTCACACACGAGGGGTCGGGGGTTCAATCCCCGGCCGGGCGGAGACAAATTGGGCTTGTCTCCTTTCATGTGTTAGCCTCAGTTCACCTAGCTGTAAATAGGTACCTGGAATAAGTGGACGACGTTGTGACGTCCCATCTGGGGTTGGCAAAAATGGTACAAGGCGAGATGGGTATCATATGGTTCACCTAAGCTGATGGCTACCTAAGCCTTCGGGCGAGACGGTACCGTCTATAGTGAGAATGGTACCATACAGATCCACCCTAAGCCTTCGTTTCCGATGTCGCCAATTGGCTAAAAATACAGACTACACACACATCCACAGCCATTCCAACGATACATATAACACCTACACATATAGGAGGCGGGAAATAACGAGCATGCTCACTCCCGCAATACAACTAGAGTAAGTACAATACAACTAGAGTAAGTACACACACACACACACACACGAGAGAGAGAGAGAGAGAGAGAGATAATAAACCATATACAACAAAACTAGTATCGACCTACAATTAATATCTCCATACTATAACAACACATTACGGAAGAGGTAAATTAACTACTCTTATAACTATCATAACTATTATGACTTATAAATATTCTTATAAGAATTTGGTCATTTCAAAATATTCCTCTTCAGTTTAATTTCTGATATCAATGCAATAGACCTCGGAAATGTTGCCTGGGAAAAATGGCCATGGAAAATTGACATGGCTGTTTTTCTGGCCCTCCTTCTCCCTCATGTTTAGCCCCATTAGGTTTCAGATTTGAAGACGTTCAGGCCATTAGTTTGGTTATTTTAAGACCTTTCACTCCATTTCCTTGTCAATATTTAGACCTTTCGTGCTATTTTGGTGTCGATATTTTCCTAGCGAACAATAGCGAGCCTGTAATTTTGGAGGAACTGACCTTCGGCCCGACATTTCTCTACCGAAAAATGTACAAATTTATCTAAAAGGAGAGGATCTTGGGGATATTTGCCATTTAACCCGTACAGTACCGGAGCTGTTCTTTCAATTTTATTCTGGCTACTATTAGACGATTTCATGCAGTTTAGAACGGGCCTCCAGCATTGTACAGACTTCGAACTATCTCACTCAACCATTATTACTACCACACATCCTTCTGAAACTGCACAAAATCGTCTAAATATAGTAAGAATATACTGTAAAACACGTCGCCGGTACAGAAGGGGTTAAGCTTGATGGAGGTCTGGGGAGGAAACTAACAAAAACAAAAATAAATACATCAAACTGACCAATAAATACCCCCCTCCCCCCTTATATACAGTAATGTTGAACAGACGAAGGGTGGAGTGGTGAGCCACCCCCCCCCCCCCTCTCTCTCTCTCTCTCTTTCTTTTAAGCCAGAAATAGGGTGAAGATTGCGTATGCACCTTCGCCCTTTTGAGATAATGTAACTATGATACTTGTGTAACATTTGTACTTTTCTCAATAAAACAATCAAATCAAATCAAATCAAATCAAATCTCTCTCTCTCTCTCTCTCTAAGGCCACGACCATAATAGTTTCCTCATCCAGCTGATCGATGGTTAAGGGAGCCCACCTCGCTTTTGTTCTCTTTCTCTCCCTCTTTGGCTTGTATCCATTCGGCCCCATTCAGCCTACTGTTTTAAGACGTTTACCCCCATCCAGGTGTCAATATTTTCCTGGCGAGCGGTAGCGAGCCAGCATATATATATATATTTGTTTTGACAGCAAGCTAATTTTGTACATTTTTCGATAGAAAAATTTCTCCGGCGAAGCCGGATATCTCCATACAATGCTGGCTCGCTATCGCTCGCCAGGAAGAAATCGACACCTGGATGGGAATAAACGTCTTAAATCAGT
The DNA here is from genome assembly GCA_032716605.1 of Paralithodes platypus. NCBI lineage: Eukaryota > Metazoa > Arthropoda > Malacostraca > Decapoda > Lithodidae > Paralithodes > Paralithodes platypus. The sequence goes on from CM064504.1 coordinate 3,908,364, forward strand.
TGGCTGAATGGGGCCGAATGGATACAAGCCAGGGAAAGAGAGAAAGAAAGCAAAAAAGCCGGTGACCCCCCCCCCCCCCCTAAGGCCACGACCATAATAGTTTCCTCAACCAGCTGATCGATGGAAAGTTGGAGCCAAAGGTAATATAACGACTGTGAGATTGGAGCTACACTATTAAACTACAACAGACCCGGTGTCACATGCACAGCACGGGACTTGTAAAACAACGCCACTTTCACCAGTCTTGTTGAATATTACGGCCCCTTTAAGGGAAGACTGGTCGTTTGTTTGTTTGGGGTCCTATTAATTAATGTATTCGTATATTTTTTTTTTAGTTTCCTCCCTAGACCTCCATCAAGCTTAGAAAAACACCCTCTAGACCCCCCTTCCAGATAAATTTGTACATTTTTCGGTAGAAAAATGTCCCAGCCGAAGGCCGGTTCCTCTTAAAATTGCAGGCTCGCTATCGCTCGCCAGGATATAATAGACACCTAAATGGCACGAAAGGTCTTAAAATTGACAATGAAATGGGGCGAAAGGTGTTAAAATCGCCAAACTAATGGACCGAACGTCTTATAATCTAAAATATATATATATATATATATATATATATATATATATATATATATATATATATTAACGGTGCAGGTTAGGATAATGACAGTGATTGACCTATGACCTTTCTATCCTGATAATAGATGGTTTAATACAACCGGTACCATAAATACCTTTATTAAGACATTATTATGGACACTTTAGTTACCCTTTTCGTAGACACTTTAAACCCATAGATTTCAACAAAGTATACAAAATCTATATGAAAGTATAATTATGACATGAATATTAATTAGGCCTTCAGTGATTTATGGTGACTAATAGGACACTAATGCACGGACCAAATATCTCCCCCCCCCCCCCACCCCTTCTCTCTCTCTCTCTCTCTCTCTCTCTCTCTCTCTCTCTCTCTCTCTCTCTCTCTCTCTCTCTCTCTCTAAGTTGGTCACGGAGGGTAAGAGAAAGTTGGAATCTATGTGTATGTGCGCATGTGTGTGTGTGTGTGTGTGTGTGTGTGTGTGCGTGTGCGTGTGCGCGCGCGCACTCGGTTAACTCGGTGTAGGCAATCGATTTTTGCAGGCATCTGAATTCTTGTTTTTGCCCCTGGCCGGGAATCGAACCCATGATTTTAGGAGTAGTGAGTCTGTATTTAAGGAGGAACCAGCCTTCGGCCAGAAATGTTTTCTACCGAAAAATGTACAAATTTATCGAGAAGGGGGATCTTGGGTATGTTTTTTTAAAGTTTGATGTAGGTCTAGGGAGGAAACTAGAATAATAATACATTAATAATAAATGAATAAATACATTGATCAACAAATATACCTTTCCCCCTTAAGAATACCGGTACCACCCCTTTATTTGGCTATCAAGCCCAATGGATAAGAACGAACCCACCCCATGTTGCGAACAGACAAAGGTGTACAATAACAAAGGAATATAGCCGTTCAGTAATACAATTGGACGAACCGGTATTCGAAACACGATCACGAATTAATCTCCAAAGCCCTGTTGTGTTCGAGATGGGACACGATAATAAAAAAAAAATAATAATAATAATAATACAAAAATAAAATAAAATAACCAGCGTACCTTCTTTGTGAGGACTTTCCCTGACTACACTTTCCCTTGGGTGACTTAAGAAAACAGGCTACCGGTACCTTTCTTTACAATTCAACACCATCTTGATTCCAACTTGTGCTGGATCTCATACCACGGTATTATTATTAACCCACTCCAGACTTGATTACGCTTTTGTTTTGTGGCCATTAACCCATTCCCTGCGGGAGACGTTCCCGAACGCCATGGCAATTTACAGCAATCTACAGGCTTTTAAAGCCTCTTAAAGCCTGTAAAATCGAGTGCAAGGGAGAGGGAGTGCGACAAGCCACACGTCCTTCTCCCAGCCAGGCGGTCGTGGCACTGAAGGCTCTGAGTCAGAGTCTCGCTAGATATACAGTGCTGCCAAAGGCAAAAATAGCGCGACATTAGCGCGCATTGCTCATTTTATTGAATGTCTACGGTAGCGTTGCGGGTGAACTCCGCGAGCTACGAAGCTCGTTTTGGTGTCATTTTGAAGATATTTTCTTCTAGTTTCGGCTGAATACATATCATTTCATTCAGAAACTTGCCAAATCAATCAGGAGTGCCTGAATTAGCCCTAATATGGCGGAAATAGGCAGAAAAATGCCCGCAGAGAAAGGGTTAATAGAAGATTTGATTTAGATTTGGAAAAAAAAAAAAGACCTTTGCCCTTTTGTGACTACCGGTACTCTGTTAATGTAGGTACTCCAATTTCCCTTCCATATCTAAGGTACTCCCTCCACTTTCCTTTCTTAATCTATGTGACTACTCTTTTAATGTAGGTACTCCCCTCCCACACTTTCCCTTCTTAATCTATGTAATTCTCCCTTCTTAATTTATGTGACTACTGTTAATATAGGTACCCCCCCCCCACTTTCCCTTCTTAATCTATGTGACTACTCTGTTAATATAGGTACCCCCCCACTTTCCCTTCTTAATCTATGTGACTACTCTGTTAATATAGGTACCCCCCCCACTTTCCCTTCTTAATCTATGTGACTACTCTGTTAATATAGGTACCCCCCCACTTTCCCTTCTTAATCTATGTGACTACTCTGTTAATATAGGTACCCACCCACTTTCCCTTCCTTAATCTATGTGACTACTCTGTTAATATAGGTACCCCCCCCACTTTCCCTTCTTAATCTATGTGACTACTCTGTTAATATAGGTACCCCCCCCCACTTTCCCTTCTTAATCTATGTGACTACTCTGTTAATATAGGTACCCCCCCACTTTCCCTTCTTAATTTATGTGACTACTGTTAATATAGGTACCCCCCCCCCACTTTCCCTTCTTAATCTATGTGACTACTCTGTTAATGAAGGTACTCCCTCTCCACTTAACCTATATGTGACTACTGTTAATATAGGTACCCCCCCCCCCACTTTCCCTTCATAATCTATGTAACTACTCTCTAAATGTAGGTACTCCCTCCACTTTCCCTTCTTAATCTGTAACTACTCTCTTAATGTAGGAACTCCTCCACTTTCCCTTCTTAATATGTGACTACTCTCTTAATGTAGGAACTCCCTCCACTTTACCTTCATAATCTATGTGACAACTCTCTTAATGTAGGTACTCCCTCCACTTTCCCTTCTTAATCTGTGACTACTCTCTTAATGTAGGAACTCCCTCTACTTTCCCTTCTTAATCTATGTAACTACTCTCTTAATGTAGGAACTCCCTCCACTTTTTCTTAATCTGTGTTACTACTCTGTTAATGTAGGTACTCCTCCAACTTTCCCTTCATAATATATGTGGCTACTCTCTTAACCCGTACAGCCCCAGCGACGCGTCTGACGCGTCGGCGATGTATGTAACGCACAGCCCCAGCGACGCGTCTGACGCGTCACCCTAATTGCGCCGACCGTAACCTCAGGTGTAGCCACTCAAGAGGGCTCAGATTTATATGGGAACTGTGTACGTATCCCACGCAACCGTGCCGATGGTTGAAAACTCTCAAAGTCCACGTGCGTGCGCGTGAGCGTGCAATAACCTGTTTTTTTGGGGTAATTGCCTTAAATTTTTTACTCTTGTAAAATACGTTTTCGGGGGCTCTGTAGGACCATTCTTTAAGCTTTTTGAGCGGTTTTTCGTGGTTTTTCCTTCATTCCTAACCCATTCGCTATTGTTTCTGGAATAAAACCATTTTTTGAAAACCGGCCGGGTTCTGGTGAACAAACATTACAACACTAGCCGGGGCTCCACGGGTTAATTAATGTAGATATTCCCTCCACTTTCCCTTCATATTATATGTGACTAAACTATTAAGGGATGGTTTTTAGTTTGTTACCTAGACCTTAATCAAGCTTAAAATTACACCCCCTAGACCCCCTTTCAAGATAAATGTGTAAATTTTTCGATAGGAAAAATCCTCATGAATTTCAGGCTTGCTATCGCTCGCCAGGAAAACATCGACACCTAAATGGCACAAAAGGTCTTAAAATTGACAAAAATGTGGCGAAAGGTCATAACATCGCCAAACTAATGAGCCGAACGTCACAAAATCTGAAAACTAAATGGGGCTAAGCACGAGGAAGAAGGGGGACCAGAAAAAGGAACTAGCTCCCCCTTAATATAGGTAGGTAGGTTCTCCCCCCTCCGCTTTCCCTTCTTCAGACATCCCGGGAAGAAGAAAAGGTGCCTGAGCTATTATAGGTCGCCTGGGTCAACTTTCTTATACCTGTGTGAGAGAGAGAGAGAGAGAGAGAGAGAGAGAGAGAGAGAGAGAGAGAGAGAGAGAGAGAGAGAGAGAGAGAGAGAGAGAGAGAGAGAGAGAGAGAGAGAGAGATAGTACAAAGGAAATCAAGCAACAACATATCTAGTGACCCTTCTAGGTTGCTTGTCCTCCAAAACACTGAGGATCAAGTGTCCAAACAGTGGTTTAGAGTGGAGTGGGAGTAGAGTGGAGAGAGAGAGAGAGGGGGGGGGGAGGGAGGGAGGGAGGGAGGGAGGGAGGGAGGGATAGATATATATATAGATAGAGAGTTAGTTAGTTTTATATGTGTGTGAAGGAGACAAAAGGCAAAGCTGACAAGTGTGAGTGTGTGTAAATCCAAGACAATAATTATTAGTGAAGGAATATCCATCAGTACCGGTACTGTTATTTTAGCATTATTCTGGCTATACTATCAGACGATTATATTCAGATACAAAAAGGGCCTCCAGCAATTAACAGGCTTCCAACTATCTCACTTAACTCATTTTACCACCACAGATCCTTCTTAAACCGCACAAAATCGTCTAAATCTAGGTAAAATAAAATGAAGAATACGTCGCCGGTACAGAAGGGGTTAAACAGAATATATATATAGTCTGTTTCTTTTCAACTGACGATAAACTGAATCCCTTAACACCTATTTTCTCGATACTTAATAGACAAATATGAAACTACTATGTCTCTGCATCATTTTAAGACCAAATGTATATAATTAGCACCATACTTCACTACATAATCTTCATAATAACCGGGAAATCTTGATAGGAACTTTGCAATTTACCGTCAGTTGAAAAGAAACAGAGTATAGGCTAGTCATATTCCCTTAGCAATTTTGTTTATAAATCTTTGAACAGAGAAACAGACACTGACGAGCAGGAGTGGAAATAAAGACTGGTTACATTGTACTACGTTCACCTTTGGTAGATTGATGAACACACACACACACGCACACAGATACACCACACATACACGCACACATAAACCACATACAAACACGCACACACACACATAAACCACATACAAACACGCACACACACACTACACCATACACATACACACACCCCCCCACACACACACACACCCCCCCACACACACACACACACACACACACACTCACATACACCCACACACACACACACGATGACTGGCGATCTTCCTCCCCACGACTTTGTAACCAGGAAGGAGAGATGAAAGTGCCAGCAGATCAGGTAAAGGGGGTTAGGGGAGCTTAGGGCAGAAGGGAAAGTGGAAGGCAGGGAGGAAGGGGTAATATTAGGGGGAGGGGGGTAGAGAGGGGGGGTGTGGAGGGGACGGGAAGAGGGGGGGGAGGGGATGGGTAGAAAAAAAGGGGTTAATGGGAGAGGTAGGAGGAGAGGAAAGGGGAAGGGGTAGGAGGCGAGGGAAGGGGTAGGAGAGGGAAGGGGTAGGTGTAAGGGTAGGGGTAGGGGGGATATAATAGGTATTATATTCAGAACCTTCCACATACAAGGCTATGGGTATAGTTAGAGGTAGGGGGTAGGATGAGGAGGAGGAAGTAGTTGGGGAAAAGGGGGGTGGGTGGGGGGGTCGAGAACTAGGGAAAAGGGAGGACGGGAGATGAGAGAAGGGGGGGATCCAGAGTTTAGGAAAGGGGGGGGGGGGTAATTTGGGAATGGGGGAGGGGTGAGAAAGGGGAAGGAGGGAATAGGAAAGGGGAGGAAAGGGGGGAAAGTGGGAGGGGGAGATAGGTAAAAAAAAGGGGGGGGGGGGGCCCCCGTAGGGCCAATGGGGAAGTAGAGAGTTAAACGGTGTGTTACACAAACCGCACAAACTTTACGGTCCCATGGAAGTGATTCAGTCTTAACTCTTTCACTACGATTACCTCATTGTAAGTGCCCAGAGTTTTATTTTGTTTTCACTTATTTATAGGCCTATATATTAATTGATACTGAAATATGATGTATTTGTCCATAGACTTCTTAAGTTTATTACCATAGTAGCTGATTAAAAAAAAATAGTAATTATAAATCATAAGGATCATTACAATATAGTAATTTATATTAACTTACGAACATGCAAAGTATTAGTGATCTTGATGTTTTATATGACTAGACTTTCTACAATTATAACATGCATGATACACAGATGTTATTCCTAAAAGGTATTAAACCCCCGAAATAATATTCGGTATCAATAACATTATACATACAACCTTACATTAGCCCTGTAGCTAACTAGGTCTACCAGGTCGCATTTGTTCATCTTATTCTGGCTATTATTAGACGATTTTAATAGGGTTTTAAATGGTCTCTGAGTCATGTAAAGGGATATTTTGGGAATATTTCAGCCACCCGTCACAAGATGCATAAAATCGTCTAGTGTTTGCAACGATAAAACAAATTACACTATGCTGAAAAAGGTTAATATGTGGACGCGACAGCAAGTCAAAACAGCCGCACTCCAAAAGGGCCATACTCTTACACAACCACACTCCAAATGGCCACACTCCTAAACGGCCATACTCCTAAACGGCCACACTCCTTAACGGCCACACTCCAAAACTGCCACACTCCAGAACATCCATACTCCTAAACGGCCACACTCCAAAACGGCCATACTCCTAAACGGCCACACTTCTGAACGTCTACACTCCTAAGCGGCCATTCTCCTAAACGGCCACACTTCTTAACGGCCACACTCCAGAACAGCCATACTCCTAAACGGCCACACTCCAAAACGGCCACACGCCCAAACGTCCACACTCCAAAATGGCCACACTCTATCACAACCTAACTCAACCTTACTACCGATGACATACCTGGCTACCTCTCTACAACCGTCACAGCCTATAGTAACTGGCATATAAAGCAGGCTCTCTCTCCACCCTCCACTCCCTCCGGAAACACAGCAAATCATTAGGTACGGTATCAAGAATTGCCTGATTTCCTTACGTGTATTAACAACTAACAAACGTGCAATTGAAGCTGGTACGGTACTTCATCAAATAATACTAAAACTTGAGAGACAGAGAGTAGATAGATTGATAGAGGGAGAAAGAGATATATAGATAAAGAGAGAGAGAGAGAGAGCGAGAGTAGGCCTACCACCAATAATCACAGCCTCCCAGTGAAAGTGACCAACCACGGTATATTGTGGTTATATAGAAAACACATAGCCTAGATAGACGGAGAGATAATGGAGACTCTCTCTCTCTCTCTCTCTCTTCATGGCTAGACGAAATGGTGAACAGATAATCGATTACATATATACATAATTTTGCACAGATACTCAGAGATAGATATAAGTACAGTAAATAGACATTTCTAGAACTGGACACACACACACACACACACACACACACACACACACACACACACACACACACACACACACACACACACACACACACACACACACACACACACACAACACAGACACACACACACACACACACACACACACACACACACACACACACACACACACACACACACACACACACACACACACACACACACACACACACACACACACACACGTACTTCTAACATCGTCACCAACTCATAGGAAAAAAAATGTCCGGCCTCATTTGAATACGTTGTAAAAAAGGTAATGCTGCTCTGAGCTAAACATGTGACGTGTATAAAGTATTGCCATCGAATGCGACTAAAATTACATCACCAACACCACAAACCTTAAGTTGATAATCTCGGGGCCTCGCAAGGGATACAGGCATGGTATAAAGACAATAGTACTAGTCTTTATACCATGGATACAGGCTACTGGACACAACATAAACACATAAGACAGAAGGCACTCTCCACAGATCAAAATGTAAAACAGACGCACATAATGGGACACGTTTAGACATTACAGGTACCGGTAGTCTAGGAAGATACCGAGAGATAAGCGAATTCAGACAAGACAAATTGGACTAAGATACATAAAGATAAACGGATACATAGGCCTACATATATATTCATATATACTTACAAATATACCTAATTAATTAAATTAATGAAAATAATGAACAGAATAATACCAGAATAATACGAGAGATAGACATATACTGACAAATTAATAGACAGACAAATTTGACTAAAACACCGAGAAATAAACGCATACAGACAAATAAATAAATAAACAAACATTATATTAACCCTTACAGTACCGGCGACGTATTTTTTATTTTATTTTAACTACATTTATACGATTTTATGAAGCTGAGGAAGGATATTTGGCAGCTAAAAGGATTAATTGAGACAAGTCTGTAGCCATTTGGTTGGTAGACGTCCTTCCTAAACTAAATTAAATCGTCTAATAGTTGAACCATAATGAAAGGGACGTCACCGGTACTGAATGGATTAAGATACGGAAAGATACCGGTACAGATTAAAGACAAATATAGCCGAACAGACAAATTTAACAAACAATTGGAACAGTACTAAAGACTTAATAGGTACTGGTACACATTGCACAGAAACTCGCGGATAGATAATAGGCCAGACCGTTACCAAGACCTTCCAGTTTCAATTGGAAGATCAGCCAATTGTCTGTAGATGAACGTCGATCATTTCCATATTATCTTCAATTGTCATGATGATTAGTTGATGGTTTGGGGTTTCACGTAATGCTCGCTCGCTCGCTCGCTCTTGTTCTCTTTCTCCCTTGTTCGTTCTCTCTCGCTCTCTCTCTCTCTCTCTCTCTCTTCTGCCACACCCTAAACCATACTTTGATATGTTTTATACTATCTGCTGTGCCATTGTTAACGTGTTCTCTCTCTCTCTCTCTCTCACCACAGCACTAATGCAACATATATAAAAACTCACATACAATACACGAGAGAACACATACATACACACATAATACAGCACAAAACAACTCAGGAAATAGCAACAAACACTGAAACACACATACACACACACACACACACACACACACACTTTCTCCACATCAAGAGAAATCCCCCTTCCCCCTTCAGTGTTTCCCTCCACCTCTTATTCCTCATCCTCCCTTCTTCTTTTTCCTCCTCCTCCTCCTCCTACATCGCCTCCTCCACCTCCACACCTCCTACATGGCCTCCTCTTCCTCAATTTCTCCTCCTCCTCCTCCTCCTCCTCCTACATCGCCTCCTCCACTTCCACACCTCCTACATGGCCTCCTCTTCCTCAATTTCTCCTCCTCCTCCTCCTCCTCCTCCTCCTCCTCCTCCTCCTCCTCCTCCTATCTTTTCCGTGTAATTGTCAAGTCATCCGTGTAGTCATGCGTTTGATAAAAAAAAATATATATATATATATATATCTAGTTTTCACCGGTAGAAATACAAGTCGTCAGTTAGAAATTATATATAAAATGTATCAATTCAGTGCAACAGAAAACTTGATCTACAAAACAAAATATCTGGTAAAAGATATACGAAAGATACAGACAATATAAGCCAACAAATATCACAGAGGAGAAAAATATAAACAAGAAAACACCCAAGTACAGTAAAGGACTCTATATCAATCAATCACAATAACGATACAAATAAGTCAGGTATATAAAGGTATATAAATCAGTAGCCGAAGATATCAAACTAAAGGAAAGAGGGATCATAAACCAAAATATATGATTAAATGATAACAAATATAGTGCATGAATAAATACATACAATAAATAAACACATAATATACCGGTACATAAATGCATATATACGGTACATAAAATATATAAATAAATAATTATACAAAAAACAAATATATATATATATATATATATATATATATATATATACATATATATATATATATATATATATATATATATATATATATATACATATATATATATATATATGCATAAATAAATCTACAATGGTAAAAGGGATACCGGTATTTGGAAGCATTTGAGACCATAACAGAAGCCTATAACCAACCCTGTAGACTCAGAGGGATTCATCAACGACTGATCTACGAGCCATCAAAAATATAAATATATCACCAATTTCACCTAAAAAAAATATATATATATAAATAAATAAATACATCAAGAAATAATATATACGCTAACACAGACAAGTAACCAGATAGAAAACAAATAAAAACAAGTCAAATTTAACAAAAATATGAATAAAAATATAATAATATAAACAATAACACCGAAAAGAAACTAGATGGAAAAAAAGTTGATAAAACTTTCTAAAACATGAAATATCGGTAGTATAGAGAAAGCTTTCGGGAAAAACTAGGCTAGGAAAAAACAATACCGGTACAACTGGTAAAAAAAAAATATAAATATATTATAATACAAACAGTTCTGCGTCCTTTACAACTTCGAACACATTATTTTTGACACTCCCTTGTTCAACGCCTTTTGACACTCCCTTGTTCAACGCCTTTTGACACTCCCTTGTTCAACGCCTTTTGACACTCCCTTGTTCAACGCCTTTTGACACTCCCTTGTTCAACGCCTTTTGACACTCCCTTGTTCAACGCCTTTTGACACTCCCTTGTTCAACGCCTTTTGACACTCCCTTGTTCAACGCCTTTTGACACTCCCTTGTTCAACGGCTTTTGACACTCCCTTGTTCAACGCCTTTTGGATTATTATGTGATTTTGCTTGATTGTTATTATTGAGGATTTTGCATGCTTTTGCCATTTCCGAGCAATGTATTTTCCCTCAGGCTAACAAAAACTCCTTCTTAAACTTCCTGCAACTTATAAATGAATACGGTACCCACCCTGACCTCCTTTAAGTTAAATTTGTACATTTTTCGATAGAAAAATTTCCCGGCCATAGGCCGATATCTTCTGAATTACAGGCTCGCTATTGCTCGTCCAGAGAAAAATCGACACCTGAATAGGGTGAAGAGACCTATTGTCGCCAAACTAAAGGGGTGAAGCGCCTTATTATCACCAACCTAATGGGGTGAAGCGTCTTACTATCACCAAACTAATGGGGTGAAGCGTCTTACTATCACCAAACTAATAAGGTAAAGCGTCTTACTATCACCAAACTAATAAGGTGAAGCGTCTTACTATCACCAAACTAATAAGGTGAAGCGTCTTACTATCACCAAACTAATAAGGTGAAGCGTCTTACTATCACCAAACTAATGGGGTGAAGCGTCTTACTATCACCAAACTAATAAGGTGAAGCGTCTTACTATCACCAAACTAATAAGGTGAAGCGTCTTACTATCACCAAACTAATGGGGTGAAGCGTCTTACTATCACCAAACTAATAAGGTGAAGCGTCTTACTATCACCAAACTAATAAGGTGAAGCGTCTTACTATCACCAAACTAATGGGGTGAAGCGTCTTACTATCACCAAACTAATAAGGTGAAGCGTCTTACTATCACCAAACTAATGGGGTGAAGCGTCTTACTATCACCAAACTAATAAGGTGAAGCGTCTTACTATCACCAAACTAATAAGGTGAAGCGTCTTACTATCACCAAACTAATGGGGTGAAGCGTCTTACTATCACCAAACTAATAAGGTGAAGCGTCTTACTATCACCAAACTAATAAGGTGAAGCGTCGTACTATCACCAAACTAATGGGGTGAAGCGTCTTACTATCACCAAACTAATAAGGTGAAGCGTCTTACTATCACCAAACTAATAAGGTGAAGCGTCTTACTATCACCAAACTAATGGGGTGAAGCGTCTTACTATCACCAAACTAATAAGGTGAAGCGTCTTACTATCACCAAACTAATAAGGTGAAGCATCTTACTATCACCAAACTAATGGGGTGAAGCGTCTTACTATCACCAAACTAATAAGGTGAAGCGTCTTACTATCACCAAACTAATAAGGTGAAGCGTCTTACTATCACCAAACTAATAAGGTGAAGCGTCTTACTATCACCAAACTAATGGGGTGAAGCGTCTTACTATCACCAAACTAATAAGGTGAAGCGTCTTACTATCACCAAACTAATGGGGTGAAGCGTCTTACTATCACCAAACTAATAAGGTGAAGCGTCTTACTATCACCAAACTAATAAGGTGAAGCGTCTTACTATCACCAAACTAATAAGGTGAAGCGTCTTACTATCACCAAACTAATAAGGTGAAGCGTCTTACTATCACCAAACTAATAAGGTGAAGCGTCTTACTATCACCAAACTAATGGGGTGAAGCGTCTTACTATCACCAAACTAATAAGGTGAAGCGTCTTACTATCACCAAACTAATAAGGTGAAGCGTCTTACTATCACCAAACTAATGGGGTGAAGCGTCTTACTATCACCAAACTAATGGGGTGAAGCGTCTTATAATCGCCAAACTAATGAGGCACAACGTCTTCAAATATCTAAAAAAAATATTGCACGTAATAATTGCCGGAAAAATCGCTCATGTGACACCAACTTTAGGCTTGGGAAAACTGAAGCCAACTTTCCCTGGAGTTTTCCCTATTACGCTATAAAGGACACGTGTATAGGCTTCTAAAACGCTGTGTAGTGTTAACATTTTACCGGGAGAGCTTTCTAATGATACACTCAAGGGGAGGTACCGGTACTTGGCTTGTCTCATGTTTATCTCCATTGCTTATCAGATTTTAAGACATTAGCACCATTAGTGTGGCGATTTTAAGATTGTGATGACATACAGGTGTCGATTGTTTTCCTGGCGAGCGACAGTAAGCCTGTAATTTAGGAGGAACCGGCCACCGGCTATCGGCTGGTACATTTTTCTACCGAAAAATGTAAAAATTCATCTCGAATTGGGGTCTTGGGGGTATTTTTTAAGTTTTGGATGGAGGTCTAGGGAAGAAACAAAAAAAATATATTCAATAAATAAAAACACATAATATATAGAGAGAGATGAACAAATATATACAAATCTCTTAACACGCTCGGTGATGTCGACATTTTACCGGGAGAGCTTTCTAATTTACACCTGCCAAGAGGAAGAAATAAAAGTTGGATCTGGAGAATGATGTAGGACCTGTAGTCAGTTTTGTAACCCATTTAGTACCGGTGACATATTATGTATTTGATTGCACCTGTCGAAAAATGACCCCTTAAATCAAAATAAATAAATAAATAAATAAAATGCATAAAACCCCAAGACCCCTCCGATCTTCTTAAATTACAGGCTCGCTATCGTTCGCCAGGAAAAATCGACACCTAAATGAAACGAAAAAGTCTTAATATTGACAAAGAAATGGGACCAAACGTCTTATAATCAGAAAACTAATGGGACTAAACATAAGGGAGAAGGGAGGCCGGAAAAAACAACCCCCCCCCCCTCCCCCTTAAGAGCAATAATACATTATAGGTGATTAGGCATATTCAACCTTTAACTGTGTTGGTGGTGTAATGGTTTAGATGCTTATGTTCTGGGTGTGGTGTCCCGAGTTCGAATCCCGAGAGGACCATGTGCTTTCATTAGTTTATTCAAGTGCATTGGGGTTTGTAATTGATGATTAATGTTAAGAACGGGGTGTTAGTTAAAGGAATAACTGCTGGTCCACGGGAACAGGACACACATTACATACCATCAATATATAAACTGGAATATCTCGTTTAGGTCAATCCTCAATGCACACACACTCACTCTCACACACACACTTTCTCTCTCTCTATCAGTCTCTTTCTCTCACTGTGTGTGTGTGTGTGTGTATTTATACTATTCATCCCCTATCGCTATCAGATTCACGATGATCAACCTAAGAACCAACCTACCAATCCATATATTTCACCAGCCTCTATCTATCAATCTATCAATATCTGACTATCTATATCTATCTATCTACCAATGTATATCTATCTATCTATCTATCAATATACTAACATACATTCATTTAACCAGCCATCTCCTCCACCTACGATTTACTTCACTACCCATACTGAACCCTATATTATCTATCTATTTATCTATCCATTTGTCTACTGCATTCCATTAATTTCACCAGGACTTCTCTACCCAAGGCTTCATTATACCGTTCGCACTATCTTATTATAACTATTTTATTATCCATTACTCTACAATATTCATTCACTATAGATATACCGTTCACAGCACCTACGACTTCCCTCACCACCCCTACCCATACGCTCCACCCCCTCCCCCTCTCCCCAACACCCCCTATACTGGCACACGTGGTGGCTACACTATTCCTGGCACTGTTTACTGCCAGTGACGTCATTAGTGCCTCTTCCTCTACCACCACCTCCTCCTCCTCCTCCTATACCAACTCCACCCAACCCCCCTCCCACCACTTCCACTTCCTCCTCATCCTCCTATACCAACTCCACCCACCCCCACACCCTCCTCCTCCTATACCAACTCCACCCACCCCCCCTCCCACCACTTCCACCTCCTCATCATCATCCTATACCACCTCTACCCACACCTCCACCTCCTACTATACCTACTCCACGCACCCCCACCACCTCATCCTCCTATACCAACTCCACCCACCCTCATCCCCCTATACCACCTCCTCCACCCCCACCACTTCTACCTCCTCCTCATACTCCTATACCACCCATCCCCACCACCACCTCCTCCTTCTCCACCACCACCACCACCTAAGGCCGCCTTGTTGCTGCCCGCTTGATGTTTTCTTTCCACACCCTCCCGTTAGATTTATGTCATTGTTCATTAAAAAACACAGACTTTGGACTTCGCGATTTATGTTACTATTATTATCACCGGTATTATTTGTATCTTAATATACAAATATGTGAGGTACACTCGGATGCCAGTGTCTAGCCCACTCATACAAATTCCTGGACTTCACCGATTTCTAATAATGGAAGTATATCTCTGGAAACGAATTTATGGATATAATTGTGTATACATCAACTACAACATAATATATACCGTACTATATATTATAAAGGAAGTTCAATCCAGATACCGGTAGTTATAATTGCATAAACAAAAAGATAAAGGGGTCCACGAATTTGCTTGAGAGAGCTAGAGACTATGGCATCCGAGTGTAGTAGTTTACATGCCTTTTTCACTTGTCAATGAGTTATTTTAGCCAGTATAGGCCTTATACCACACACAGTATACGGTATGACAAGCAATAGTAGATGAACAATAATACCGGTACCGAACATTAAAACCAGTAGCCTACCGGCATCACTAAGTTTAGCATTATGAAACGCAATTTCTGTAAATCAATTCATTCATATTTTTTCACCAACCAACCTTACTTTTAAACTCAATTAATTAAATCAAAAAATACATGTGGCACTCCAAGGGCTCGAACCTAGGATACTCACACCGAAATTATGCGCATGTAGGCTATGCATTACGGTACGCTATCAAGACATACCGGTAAGGCCAATAAATAAGTAATAATACCAAGAGCTCCCTTACCCACTCTACCACTTTTCTTCCACTCCCTACCTAAGGTTCCTACCTAAGGTTGTGTTCGCCACTCTCCTAGCAGCACCGAGGAGCGCGTCGCCCCTCGTTGTGGGTTGTTTTGGTGCAACAGGCTGTTTGAAGAGACCCCTTCCCCACTCCAACAATTCCCTCCCACTCCCTTTCCCACGCCAACCATTTTGTTCCACGTCAATTCGCCACCTAACCACTTCCCTCCGTGCGTACATCTCCGTTACGGTAAGAGTTTTAGAGGTTACGTTTTCACCCCCTCAATTGTTTCACTCCGCTTGGCCCCTCGTCCCGCTCCATTTGTAGCCTTCACAGTGTTTCACCTGTTTAGACACCGGTGATTAGAGGGAGCATTAACCTCTTCTGTTCCTGCCACGTCTTTTTCATTATATCCTAGCTATATTTGGACGATGTTGTGCAGTATAAAAAACCGAGATCATCAGGTGTTCATAGCCTGCTGTATTTACATGCTTATCTAAATCCACAAGTTCCTGGTAAGCTATGCCCAAACTACCCCCCACCCCACCCCAATACACATACACGAACCAAAAACAAATGATCAATAAGAAATTTAAAACAACTATATAGCAATTCGTATTCATTGACCCATGTCTGTGCGACGCAGGTAAAACTAGATATACTGGTATGTGGGTAGATATAGGCTAGTGATGTGTGTGTGTGTGTGTGTGTGTGTGTGTGTGTGTGTGTGTGTGTGTGTGTGTGTGTGTGTGTGTGTGTGTGTGTGTCAATATAACCTGTACAAGAGAGTTTTCCCAATTACCCATCATCATCATCTCCAGCCCGAGTGAAAGTGACCAACCACACACAGTACGGCATCACACAACACAGTAGATGGAGTGCCGGGTACTCGATAGATAGTCATAGATCAGACCAAAGAAAGTAGATTAACCCTTTGAGTACCAGCGACGTGTGTTATCTTTTATTCTAGCTATATACAGTATATGTAGACGATAATATGCAGCTTAAGGAAGGATCTGCAATAGTTGTTGTTGTTGTTGTTGCTGTTCCCCAAGCTGCCTGGCCGAACAGCCCCAAGGCCCCGAGCAAGGCCAAGGCCATAACCGAGCGCCCCCACAGAACCCTCCCTGCCGACCACAATAAAGCCTGGGTGACCGAAGCCATTCCATGGCGGGGAGCTGGGGAGGGTGAGGAAACGCCCGGGAAACCAAAGCCCCACCCAGGGCCCTGTGCCCCTCAGCAATTATGAAGAGAAAGTTGAGGGGCAAAGGAAAAATGTGACGCTTTGGCTTCCAATCTTGGTAGATTGGGAGGTCAATCCACGGAAGAGACGCCGTCACTTGAGATCTAGAAAATATATAAGTAAAAGGAACAGTCAGAGTAAGCTATGGGTATGGCAGAGATCGCTCAGTTCTCACTCTGATAGACCAGCCCATCACCATCTGCAATAGTTAAAAGGGTTGGTCGAGAGCATTTGAAGCCTTATTATTGTTAGAGGTCCTTCCTAATCTGAATAAAATCGTCTAATAGTTGCCAATATATAAAGAAAAAGAACGTCACCGGTACTGTGGGGATTACAAAGAACGTCACCGGTACTGTGGGGATTACAAAGAAAGTCACCGGTACTGTGGGGATTAAAAATAAAAAAAAAAACTTTACCGTACACACATTAACCTCTCCACCGGTGAATATGTAATTATTAAAGAGTGATAATTTGACCACGATATTATTTAGCTTTATACATCCCATTCAGTACCGGTGACATCCTTTTCACTATATTCTGGCAACTATTGGACGGTTATATTCAGTTTAGGAAGGATGTCTACCCGTTAAAAGATGACAGACTATCTCAATGAATCCTTATAGCTACCGTATATCCTTCCTACGTTCCATAAAATCGTCTAACTGCAGCTGAAACACAAAGGCGTCGACGGTACTGTAAGGGATATATAGAAAGTTAGAAACATTAACGCATTAGGCTATGATGAAATATATTTTAGTCTGTTTAGTCACCCCTTTATGCATATCTCTCTGTCCATACATCTACTAGCATCTGTTCATTTGTCTACTAAAATCTACCCAAGGATATCTATCTTTCTTTCTACTAGCATCTGTTCATTTATATACTAGAATCTATCCAAGTATATCTATCTTTCTACTAGCATCTGTTCATTTATATACTAAAATCTATCCAAGTATATCTATCTTTCTGCCGCTTTACCTGTCTACCTATCTCTAATTATCAGATATTATTGTTCTTCATTATATCTTCCTGTGTGTACCAGTGTGTCTGTCTTGTCTGTCTGCACGTCTAAATCTATCTATCTATCTGTTTGTTTCTATCCAACTAAGGTATCTATATTACACATCTATAAATACCGTATAATTATTGTCCCACTGACCCCCTTAAGTACACGAGGCCAACAGGTTTATAAGAAAACAAATGGAGAACACCTGACTATATAGGCTCACAGTTTATCTAGCCAACTACGCTGAGAGAGAGAGAGAGAGAGAGAGAGAGAGAGAGAGAGAGAGAGAGAGAGAGAGAGAGAGTGTGTGTGAGTGTGAGAGAGAGAGGTCGTGCTTGTGTGTGTATTCACCTATTTCACCTATTTGAAGTTTACAGGAATTGAGCTGCGCTCGTGTTGTCCTGTCTCAGTTTATATTGACTATCCAGTTTACTTTTAAAGTCGTGGATATTTCTTGCTTCTACAATCTCCGCACTAAAGAGAGAGTGTGTGTGTGTGTGTGTGTGTGTGTGTGTGTGTGTGTGTGTGTGTGTGTGTGTGTGTGTGTGTGTGTGTGTGTGTGTGTGTGTGTGTGTGTGTGTGAATCAAGGGGAAACACCTGAAGGTTTTAACTTGCCAACTACGCTTCTAATACCGTACCTGTTAAAAGTGTGTGAGAGAGAGAGAGAGAGAGAGAGAGAGAGAGAGAGAGAGAGAGCGAGAGCGAGAGAGAGCGAGAGCGAGAGCGAGAGCGAGAGAGAGAGCGAGAGCGAGAGCGAGAGCGAGAGAGAGAGCGAGAGCGAGAGCGAGAGCGAGAGAGAGAGAGAGAGAGAGAGAGAGCGAGAGCGAGAGAGAGAGAGAGAGCGCATGTGAGTGTATATGTATTTTATATTTATTTTATTTACATTTTATCTTTTTGTTTGTGGGTTCCTTTAGTGCCAGGATATTTGTCTTAAGGTGCGTCCACACTGGCAGCAAAACATGTTTGCAACACAAAATACAACATAGTAGGTAATAACGTATTAAGTTGTTAATGATTCAGTGTTGCAGACATGTTGGTACTACACATTAGTACCAACGTGTCTGCACCACTGTACCGTACTTCACATCAGAACCTACAGCCACCTCATTAACTTATTTACAGTTGACTCCTATTCCTTCTCCCACACATCCAACCAATTATAAATAAAAACAAAATAAATAACAGAACCCCAACACCACACATCATGAATCACCCACCGTACCACACACACATCACCCACCAATAAACCAAAAAAGGTACACACTTCCCTATAAGTTACTTAACCCAGCACACCTATCTACAAGTTACTTAACCCAGCACACACATATATCTACAAGTTACTTAACCCAGCACACCTATCTACAAGTTACTTAACCCACCACACACATATACCTACAAGTTACTTAACCCAGCACACACATATATCTACAAGTTACTTAACCCAGCACACACATATATCTACAAGTTACTTAACCCAGCACACCTATCTACAAGTTACTTAACCCAGCACACACCTATCTACAAGTTACTTAACCCAGCACACCTATCTACAAGTTACTTAACCCAGCACACACATATATCTACAAGTTACTTAACCCAGCACACCTATCTACAAGTTACTTAACCCAGCACACCTATCTACATGTTACTTAACCCAGCACACACATATACCTACAAGTTACTTAACCCAGCACACACATATACCTACAAGTTACTTAACCCAGCACACACATATACCTACAAGTTACTTAACACAGCACACACATATACCTACAAGTTACTTAACCCAGCACACACATATACCTACAAGTTACTTAACCCAGCACACACCTATCTACAAGTTACTTAACCCAGCACACACATATACCTACAAGTTACTTAACCCAGCACACACCTACCTACAAGTTACTTAACCCAGCACACACCTATCTACAAGTTACTTAACCCAGCACACACCTACCTACAAGTTACTTAACCCAGCACACACACATATACCTACAAGTTACTTAACTCAGCACACACATATACCTACAAGTTACTTAACCCAGCACACACATATATCTACAAGTTACTTAACCCAGCACACACCAATCTACAAGTTACTTAACCCAGCACACACCTATATACAAGTTACTTAACCCAGCACACACACATATATCTACAAGTTACTTAACCCAGCACACACATATATCTACAAGTTACTTAACCCAGCACACACCTATATACAAGTTAATTAACCCAGCACACACATATATCTACAAGTTACTTAACCCAGCACACACATATCTACAAGTTACTTAACCCAGCACACACCTATCTACAAGTTACTTAACCCAGCACACACATATATCTACAAGTTACTTAACCCAGCACACCTATCTACAAGTTACTTAACCCAGCACACACCTATCTACAAGTTACTTAACCCAGCACACACATATACCTACAAGTTACTTAACCCAGCACACCTATCTACAAGTTACTTAACCCAGCACACCTATCTACAAGTTACTTAACCCAGCACACACATATACCTACAAGTTACTTAACCCAGCACACACATATACCTACAAGTTACTTAACCCAGCACCCACATATACCTACAAGTTACTTAACCCAGCACACACATATCTACAAGTTACTTAACCCAGCATACACATATATCTACAAGTTACTTAACCCAGCATACACATATACCTACAAGTTACTTAACCCAGCACACACCTATCTACAAGTTACTTAACCCAGCACACACCTATCTACAAGTTACTTAACCCAGCACACACCTATATACATGTTACTTAACCCAGCACACACCTATCTACATGTTACTTAACCCAGCACACACATATACCTACAAGTTACTTAACCCAGCACACACACATATACCTACAAGTTACTTAACCCAGCACACACACATATATCTACAAGTTACTTAACCCAGCACACACCTATCTACAAGTTACTTAACCCAGCACACACCTATCTACAAGTTACTTAACCCAGCACACACCTATCTACAAGTTACTTAACCCAGCACACCTATCTACAAGTTACTTAACCCAGCACACACATATACCTACAAGTTACTTAACCCAGCACACACCTATCTACAAGTTACTTAACCCAGCACACACCTATCTACAAGTTACTTAACCCAGCACACACCTATCTACAAGTTACTTAACCCAGCACACACATATACCTACAAGTTACTTAACCCAGCACACACCTACCTACAAGTTACTTAACCCAGCACACCTATCTACACTTACCCAGCACACCCCCTACAGTTACTTATCCCAGCACACACTATCTACAGTTACTTAACCCAGCACAAACTACCTACAAGTTATAACCCAGCACACGGTTACTTACCCAGCACACACTATCTACATTACTTACACACATATACCTACAAGTTACTTAACCCAGCAATCCTACAAGTTACTTAACCCAGCACACCTATCTACAAGTTACTTAACCCGCACACACCTATCTACAAGTTACTTACCCGACACTATATACAAGTTACTTAACCCAAACAAGTTACTTACACCTATCTACAGGTTACTTAAGGGGACCCACCTCGTTTGTTTTTCTCTCTCTCCCTCTTTCTCTGGGTTGTATCCATTTGGCTCCATTCAGCTTAGTGTTTTTCCTGGAGAGCGGTAGCGAGCAAGCATATTTATTTAAATGTTATTGACAGCAAGCTAAATTTGTACATTTTTCGATAGAAAAATTTCTCCGGCGAAGCCGGATTTCTCCATATACAATGTTGGCTCGCTATCGCTCGCCAGGAAGAAATCGACACCTGGATGGGGATAAACGTCTTAAAACAGTAGGGTGAATGGGGCCGAATGGATACAAGCCAAAGAAAGAGAGAAAAGGAGAGAAAGATAAAAAAAAAAAAAAAAAAAAAATGTGACCCCCGCCAGCCAGCCCCCACCACTAACTGGATGATCACTAGACGCCTTAGTAGTGAGTCTCAAGCCTTCCTTCCTCAATTTCTTCTTCCTTGTTCACTACTTATTACTGCTGAGGTGGTAGTAGGCTAGCTGGGTTACATATTATGGTTAGTGTCCCACCTTTACTTTTGTTAACGGGAGGTTTGTAGTTTGTTCCCTAGACTTACATCAAGCTTAAAATTATTACACCACCTTGACCCTCTTTCAAGATAAATGTGTACATTTTTCGGTAGAATAATGTACGGTACCGGCCGAAGGCCGATTCCTCTTAAATAACAGGCTCGCGAGAAAAATCAACACCTAAATGCACGAAAGGTCTCAATATTGACATAAATGGGGCGAAAGTTCTTAAAATCGCCAAAGTAATGGGGCGAACGTCTTAAAATCTCAAAAACAATGGGGCTCAACATGAGGGAGAAAGGGGTCCAGAACAAAATCCCTCAAGTGGAAATCTCCCCTTAACATCCATCTTGTGTACAGTTGAACACCGTATTTCGTACCGTACCCACTCCGTGATTTTCAACGTGGAAGTCAAAATAGTGGGATTGCATTTGCAGGAATATTTTATCATAAAATCCGTAATTGATCCTGTGAATTAACGACTGCATAAGAAACTATTCGTCTAATTCAGTCATACTATACTCTGTTTCTTTGCAACTGACGGTAAATTGCAAAGTTCCCATCAACATTCATCAGTTATTGTGAAGATTTTGTAGTGAAATACGGTGCTAATTATCTAAATTTGGTCTTAATATGATGCAGAGACATGATAGTAGTTTCATATTTTTCCATTAAGTATCCAGAAATCTCTTGCTAAGGGATTCAAGTTACCGTCAGATGAAATGTCACCGAGTATAAGTTTCCTTCCACTTATAAAATAACGGAGGGTATACACACTTATGTGGACAACTGTATTATCATGCTAGTCTCACCTCGTTACATTCCTGTCAAAACTGTCTAATTCTTGTCTCAACTGTACGTGTTATTCCTGTCTCAACTGTCTAATTCTTGTCTCAACTGTACGTGTTATTCCTGTCTCAACTGTCTAATTCTTGTCTCAACTGTACGTGTTATTCCTGTCTCAACTGTCTAATTCTTGTCTCAACTGTACGTGTTATTCCTGTCTCAACTGTCTAATTCTTGTCTCAACTGTACGTGTTATTCCTGTCTCAACTGTCTAATTCTTGTCTCAACTGTACGATTATTCCTGTCTCAACTGTCTAATTCTTGTCTCAACTGTACGTGTTATTCCTGTCTCAACTGTCTAATTCTTGTCTCACTAGCTTCTGTCTGCTTAAGGGGAGGTATTTAGTTTGTTCCCTACGTTTTCATCAAGCTTAAAATTAAACCCCCTAGACCCCCTTTCAAGATAAATTTGTACATTTTTCGGCAGAAAAATTTCCCAGCCGGAGGCCGGTTGCTCTTAAATTACAGGCTCGCTATCGCTCGCCAGGAAAAAATCGACACCTTAATGGCACGAAAGGTCTTAAAATTGACAGAAATGGGGTAAAATGTCTTAAAATGTCAAAACTACTAGGGCGAACGTCTTAAAATCTCAAAAGCAATGGGGCTAAACATGAGGGAGAAAGAGGTTCAGAAAAAAATCCTCCAGGTGGAAATCTCCCCTTAACATCCGTCTTCCGCAGTCACGTAGGCTTCCTTAACTCGTCTGATTACTTCTTAGTTTCATTTGGTGTTACTTCTATTTAACTGTAACTGCCACAGTGTCAAGTTTGCCTTATTATTAGGTATGCTCTCGCTCTCGCTCTCTCTCTCTCTCTCTCTCTCTCTCTATTTGAAGGAAATCATGAATAGGGCTATGTAGAACTGACTAGAGGTAAAGAAGAATAAGCAGATGCTGATAAAGACGAATAAAGAAACTGAAGAAGACAAGAGCGATGATAATGGAGAAGACAATGAAGATTACGACAACAAAGAAAATGGGAAGGAAGGGGAGGAAGAAGATGGGAAGGAAGGGGAGGAAGAAGATGGGAAGGAAGGGGAGGAAGAAGATGGGAAGGGGAGGAAGAAGATTACGACAACAAAGAGGATGGAAAGGGGGGGGGGGGAGAAGACGAGGAGGTGGAAGTCAGCAACCCACGTGACTGTCACTGCACCAGCTGTGCGCGGGGGCCTAACTGTTCTTTTGTCTGGCACAGATTGGTTTGTTGGGCTTTTATATACTGTACTTTGTTTGTTTTTTTTCATCGGGGGTTCTCATCCGGTGGGTAATTAATTACAAAGGGTTAATTTACAATATCCAGGAGAGCAATGGAAGCCTCTGTGAAAATGTTCCTTAATGGGGATGGTTGTTGTTTTCTGTTGAATATTCACAAACGATAATATTATACAAGTGTACTTATAGTTAATATTCTCACAGGTACGGTATGTACATAATACATGCACACGATCATATATCCTAAAAGAATGACTTTTGAATCATTATAAGTTAATGGTTATAAGATCATTCCTCTTGAACTCTTGGTGAACTGCCATGGCACGTCAACAAAAGAAATGGTGTGAGCACAGATTTTAGGGGATATCACATAAAAACACACACACACACTGGTCCGTCAGCTTCTGCTATACTGCTCCAAGGATATTGTCACCTATAGGCTAATAATCTAAGCAAAGTCTAATTGCCTACAGCAGTTAAATATAGTCTCACAATGTTGATTTATGAGGTTTATGGTAAAATTTCTAGGATGATCGGCTACCCCCTTAAAGTGGGTAATCTAAAGAATGTACCGTAAAAATGGTTTGAGAAAAATAAAAACCATACACATAGCCTAGGCCTAGATATAAATACAACTCCTATAATATATATACTTAAAACAAGTCATATGAATACAACAGTTAATACACAATGTAGCCACAATTGTCAGGAGTCACTGCCAAACTATAAACGAAGCAAAACTATAATCTAAAGTAGTGTTTACGGGTTAAGGGGGGTCACCTGCTTTTTGTTATTTCTGTCCTTTTCTCTCTTTCTCTGGCTTGTATCCATTCGGCCCCATTCAGCCTATTGTTTTAAGACGTTTATCCTCATCTAGGTGTCGATTTCTTCCTGGCGAGCGATAGCGAGCCAGCATTATAATATTATGAAGAAATCCGGCTTCGCCGGAGAAATTGTTCTATCGAAAAATGTACAAATTTAGCCTGCTGTCAAACAAAAATAAAAAATATGCTGGCTCGCTACCGCTCACCAGTAACCATTAAAATTGACACACCTGGATGGGGATAAACGTCTTAAAACAGTAGGCTGAATGGGGCCAAATGGATACAAGCCAGAGAAAGATAGAAAAGGACAGAACCAAAACAGGTCACCCCCCTTAAGCAGTTTCACGACAGTAGCACTAACATGTTGATATTGTGCAGAAGTGGGCTAGAAATTACAATGCTCTCTCTCTCTCTCTCTCTCTCTCTCTCTCTCTCTCTCTCTCTCTCTCTCTCTCTCTCTCTCTCTCTCTCTCTCTCTCTCTCTCTCTCTCTCTCTCTCCTCATCTCTCTCTCTCTCTCTCTCTCGAATCTCTCCTCTCGGGTCTCACTTCCTCCTCTCAATCTCTCCCACTCTCAACTCTCTCCTCTCTCTCTCCCATCTCTCTCTCTCTCTCTCTCCTCTCTCTCTCTCATCCTCTCTCTCTAGTCTCTCGTCCTCTCTCTCTCTCTCTCTCTCTCTCTCTCTCTCTCTCTCCGCATCACCAGTCAGCTGAGAGACCACCGAACTGTTTCTGCTATACGGTGAATCAGGCTGTCTTTGTTAATCCGTATACAACAACACACCAAAAAGACGAACCGTGTTTTAGTTGACATGTTGATATTATAAGACATAAGTACTGTAGAAGACGTGATGAAGGTGAAGGTATTGAGGGATAAGCCTTTACAACGGCACCTCGTACCGGTATCTATATTCTACTTTTCCTATTTTTCTGAAGAGTGTAGAGAGGGGAGAAGGGGTACCCTAGTAACAGTGCCCCCCTTTGCCCCCCCCCCCCCTCTCTCTCTCTCTCTCTCTCCCTCTCCCTCTCTCTCACCTAACTGTTCCTCTCCTATACAGGCTGGCTCGAACCCATTCGACACAATGACAACTCGATTTTTTTTTTCAGGTACCGGTCGGGAAAACTAATCACTGCAAAAACTGACCCGTAAAAATACTTAGCACGGCGCAAACTGAACTGCAAAAAAAAACCCATAAAAAGAGCTAAATGGAGAACAGGAGCACGCACAGAGGAATCGGTAACTTAAGAGAAGGTTTATGGGTTTTATGGACCCCTTTCTCCCTCAACTTTAGCCCTAATAGTTGTGAGATTTTAAGACGTTCGCTCCATTACTTTGGTCCCATTACATTACTTCACTTCATTACATTACTTCCATTACATTCGCCACCATTTATTTGCCAATATTTATACCTTTCGTGCCATTTACGTGTCGACTTTTTCCTGGCGAGCAACAGTTGACTGATAAGCCATTAAGAAGGGAGAAGGGTCGTTTTTCTGAACCCTTTTCTCCCTCGTGTTTAGCCCCATTAGTTTTGATATTTTAAGACGTTCGGCTCATTAGTTTGGTGATTTTAACACGTTTCGCCCCATTTCGTTGTCAATTTTAAGACATTTCGTGCTATTTAGATGACGATTTTTTCCTGGCGAGCGATAGCGAGCCTATAATTTTAAGAGGAACCGGCTTTCGGCCGGGGCAAATTTATCTTGAAGGGGGGGGGGGGGGTCTAGAGGGTGTTTGGCTAAGCTTGATGGAGGTCTAGCGAGGAAACTAAAAAATACATTATTAAATGAAGCAATAGACCAACAGAACAGCCATTAATGAGTTGGGTCTGTATACTAATATACGGTATAAACGTTATAAGCAGGACATGATCTACTACATCTGTCTTGCACACTAAGGAGCTATTTTAAGGTGTGACACTACTGTACCCTCTCTCTCTGTGTGTGTGTGTGTGTGTGTGTGTGTGTGTGTGTGTGTGTGTGTGTGTGTGTGTGTGTGATTATTTGTAGGCCTATGTGAAATTAGCCTATGTACCGTCCCGATATTTGATATGTGTGTTTGCGTTTTCGTGTGTGGGGAGAGAGAGAGAGAGAGAGAGAGAAGAGAGAGAGAGAGAGAAGAGAAAGAGAGAAGAGAAAGAGGGAGAGAGAGAGAGAGAGAGAGAGAGAGAGAGAGAGAGAGAGAGAGAGAGAGAGAGAGAGAGAGAGAGAGAGAGAGAGAGAGAGAGAGAGAGAGAGAGAGAGAGAGAGAGAGAATCAGTCTTCCCAGTTACTCCGGAAGCCTCTCAAATGCACCACCATCACCACCACCATCATCTCCAACAATATCCTCCCTTCATCATCAACTAATGGGGCTAAACAATGAGGGGGAAGGAGTGGACCCCTCCCCCCTTAACCCCTTCAGTACGGTACCAGGGACGTCCTTTTTATCATATTCTGGCTACTATTAGGCGATTCTATTCAGCTTAAGAAGAACCTCTATTAAGGGGAGGTATTTAGTTTGTTCCCTAGACCTCCATCAAGCTTAAAATTACACCCCCTTGAGTCCCTTTCAAGATAAATTTGTACATTTTTCGGTAGAAAAATGTCCCGGCCGAAGGCCGGTTCCTCTTAAATTACAGGCTCGCTATCGCTCGCCAGGATAAAATAGACACCTGAATTGCACGAAAGGTCTTAATATGGGGTGAAAGTTCTTAAAATCGCTAAACTAACGGGGCAAACGTTTTATAATATCAAAAGCAATGGGGCTAAACATGAGGGAGAAAGGGGTCCAGAAAAAAATCCCTCAAGTGGAGATCTCCCCTTAATGGCTTCCAACTATCCCAACCAACCCTATTAACTACCACAGATCCTTCCTAAGCTGCATAATATCGTCTAAATACAGCTAGAATAAAATATAAAACACGTCGCCGGTCGAGGAGGAGTTAATGGACTACGTACCTAGACATTGTTATTGAATGTCGTACTGTACAACCGCTCGAAAACCGACTTGATAAAAATCCCCAATTAACTGTTTTTACAAATGAATAGCCTCCCAACATTAATGAATAGCCTCCCAACATTAATGAATAGCCTCCCAACATTAATTTATACATTTTGTCCACATTGACTATACTCGGTTTCTTTTCAACTGGCGATAAATTGCAGTTCCCATCAAGATTTCTTAGTTATTATGATGATTTTGTAGTGAAATATGGTGGTAATTACATAAACCTGGTCTTACTATGATGAAGAGACATGGTAGTTCCATATTTGTCCATTAAGTATCGACAAATTAGCTGCTAAGGGATTCAATGTATCGTCAGATGAAATGAAAATGAATATATCAGCCTCGTATGGATCAATAATATGTTGTTGCTTGCTTTCCTTTGTAACTCCAGGGTAGGCTACAGTATTACTCTGAAGATGTCTCGAGATAATAGACAAAAGCTCGGTGTTTTCTAGCGAGTGGTATACTACACATATTGATCACACGTATTTGGGATTTAACCTCCATTGATAAATCCATAAAGTCCAATTCAACCTACTCTCTATCCATCAGAGTCGTGGTTCATTTTTGGTTGTATTATTTAATTATTTATTTATTTACTTATTTTTTAGTTTCCTCGGTAGACCTCCATCAAGCTTTAATATAAAACACCCCTTAGACCCCTCTTCAAGATAAATTTGTAAATTTTTCGGTAGAAAATTTTACCGGCCGAAGGTCGGTTCTTCCTAAAATTACAGGCTCGCTGTCACTAGAAAGGAAAAAATCGACACCTAAATGGCACGAAAGGTCTTAACCCATTCAGTAGCAGTTCTGTGTTTTTCGGTGTATTTTGATAACAGACGATTTTATTCAGTTTAAAAAGGGCCTCCAGCAATTAAAAGGCTTCGAGCTATCTTAACTAACCCATTATACTCCCACAGATCTTTCTTGATCTTCGTAAAATCGTCTAAATATAGCTAGGATAAAATGAAAAAGACGAAGCTGGTACAGAAGGGGTTAAATATTGACAAAGAAATGGGGCGAAATGTCTAAAAACTGCCAAACTAATGGGCTAAACATGGGGCAGAAGGGGGCTAGAAAAAAAAAACATCCAAAAAAACATCCTCCCTGAAAATTGTCAGTCTTCAAAATGTATCAAGCATTAACGACCGAAACTGTACTTACGGAAAAAAAAAAAAAAAAACATGGGTGGCATTCTAAAGTACCGATACCTGTTAAACACACACACACACACACACACACACACACAATCACACACAATCACACACACACACACACACACACACACACACACACACACACACACACACACACACACACACACACACACACACACTTTCTCTCTCCAAACATTTCGCATCTCATGTTGTTTTTGCCGCAGGTCGATACTAGTGATTAGCCAAAAGAGGAACAGGTCAGTGAGAGAGAGAGATTTACATATAGGCCTATACACTGACCACACATACCTTACGATCCCAGCGAGGTGGTCAGGACTTAGGCCTAATTCTAGTAGAGATAGCTAACCCGAGAGTAAGGGAAAATGGAAGGAAAGGATACACTATCACCATTGCTGTTTCCATGGTTTATATTGATTAAGTCAAAAAAGTTGCTTCAATCTTCACAACTAACCATTCTTCGTTCCGACTTAACTGTCAAGACTTGTTCTGCATGGCTAATATTAGAAGATTGTATACAAGTTAGAGAAACTTCATTTTCAAAGTAGTCTCTCTCTCTCTCTCTCTCTCTCTCTCTCTCTCTCTCTCTCTCTCTCTCTCTCTCTCTCTCACAATGGACACTGACTCTAAAATTGACCAACCATGACTATTCTCCCGTAGAACCTCACGTCTCTCTCTCTCTCTCACGTCTCTCTCTCTCTCTCTCCACTTACATACATATATGGTCAAACAGGCCCTATAAGGAAATACTGAAGGCTGGGCTAAGAGGATTAAATATGGACACCTTTCACTCAAGATTAACCCCTTCTGTACCGTCGACGTCTTTGTAATTATATGCTAGCTATATTTAGCCGATTTTGTGCAGTTTGAGAAGGATCTGTGGTAGTAAAAAGGGTTAAGTGAGATCATTCGAAGCCTGTTAATTGCTGGAGATTCTTTTTAAGCTGAATAGAATCGTCTAAGAGCAGCCAGAATAATTTGAAAGAACAGTTCCGGTACTGAAAGGGTTAACTGAAAAAAAATTTGAAATACAATAACACAAAATTAATAAACCCCTTTAGTAGGCCTATACTATTACGTGTTTCTCCTATGGATAACATTAGACGACTTACACTGGTAACTCTCCAATGCTGTCAATATTAGTGGGTATACGAGACGTGAAGAAAAAAAATAAAAAATAAAATATAAAAATAAGAGTAAGACAAATGAAAGTAAACACATACACGTGAAAAATAAATATAAAAGTCAAAACCAAATATAATATAAGTTTAAGAAAGGCGAGTGAAAGTAACAAAACAGAAAGAAAAAGAAAAAGGTAAACCAAAAATAGTAGTACCGTACCTAGTAATACCGGTTGTTGATATCACACGTGTCAACAATCACGGTACTCAAAGGGTTAATAAGGTGGCGCTGGTTGACCCGACACAGAACCGCTCAAGTGACCTTATCTGGACTACACCATTATTTAGTTGGTCAGATTGTCATAGCCCGATAGCCTCGCCACAAACGTACCAATTACCTCATTTGGTCATCTCTCCAACTAACAATTTTACCTGACAATAGCCTACTTATGAGGATAATTCCCCTCGAGGGATTTTTTTTTTCAGGACCCCTTTCTCCCTCATGTTTAGCCCTATTGCTTTTGAGATTTTAG
Source organism: Paralithodes platypus (assembly GCA_032716605.1). Classification (NCBI taxonomy): domain Eukaryota; kingdom Metazoa; phylum Arthropoda; class Malacostraca; order Decapoda; family Lithodidae; genus Paralithodes; species Paralithodes platypus. The sequence goes on from CM064504.1 coordinate 3,939,060, forward strand.
AACGTTCGCCCCAGTAGTTTGGCGAATTTAAGACAGTTCGCCCCATTTCTGTCAAATTTAAGATCTTTCGTGCCATTTAAGCATTGATTTTTTTCCTGGCGAGCGAAAGCGAGCCTGTAGTTTAAGAGGAACCGGCCTTTGGCCGGGAAATTTTTCCATCGGAAAATGTACAAATTTATCTTGAAAGGGGGGGGGGGGCTTGAGGAGTCTTTTTAAAGCTTGATGGAGGTCTAGGGAGGAAACTAAAGAAAACGCATAAATTAATAAGCAAATTAATACGCCTACCTCCCTTATAAAAGACAAGTGAAAGTAAAACACAAAGGAAAACGGTAAAAACTAAAATAATAATGAATACAATGGTAGTACCTGGTAATACCGGTTGTTATTACCACACGTGTCGTCACTCTACTGAAAGGGTTAATAAGGTGGCACTGCTTGACCCGACACAGAACCGCTCAAGTGACCTTATCTGGACTCCATCATTTAGTTGGTCATATTGTCATAAACAAAAAGCCTCGCCACAAACGTACCACTCGAGGGTTTTTCTTCTGGACCCCTTTCTCCCTCATGTTTAGCCCTATTGCTTTTGAGACTTTAGGACGTTCGCCCCAGTAGTTTGGTGATTTTAAGACATTTCGCCCCATTTCTGTCAATTTTAAAACCTTTCGTTCCATTTAGGTGTCGATATTTCCTGGCGAGCGATAGCGAGCCTGTAATTTAAGAGGAATCTGCCTTCGGCCGGGACACACGTGTCAGCGTACAGAAAGGGTTAAGGTGGCACTGGTTGACCCGACACAACCGCTCAAGTGACCTTATCTGGACTCAATATTTTTAGTTGGTCATATCATATTGCCATAGTCCAATAACCTTTACCCTAGTCCACGTACCGTTAAGTAGGCTAACACTCTTGAACATTAACCTCTATAACTCACAAACGACAATAACTTCTAAATCTCACAAATGACAAGACTAATCCAGCTAATATTTCAACCATCTGGGTCTTTTGGGAAGGGTCAGCCAGGGAATAGGTGTGGAAATTTACAGCCAATTTGTCCCTGCCTTTTTTGTTATTTACAAAGGTTAGGGTTCAAAATTGCTGGACTACCTACTTGGAACAGAGCATAGTACTGTACCAGATTCCCAGCGATGTCAATTTGGAACATTTAGTAACGAGTCTAGTTTACCAAATGAGATACTGGCATTGATAGCACTAAATGGCTAATTCCGCTGTTTACTACATATACGGGTTTTGTTTCATTGTAAGTCATAGTTTGGTCACAGATAGATAGAAATGTGCCTATATTCACACAGGGTATACTGGATTTCGTTGGAATAAAACAGAAACCCTTACCGAAAACCGCATTGTCGTACCGATAGATTTAGAGGGATTAAAACAAGAACATTCGTTCATTTTACCAAGCTAATCTTACGGTAGACTAAAGTAACCAATTATAGACTAATCCCTAAGTTAACTCTTAAACTACGGTATGGTAAGTATTTCAGTTAGGTCAAGCCAATGTAATGAAGATTAACATTATTTATCTTACGGTAGACTAAAGTAACCAATTATAGACTAATCCCTAAGTTAACTCTTAAACTACGGTATGGTAAGTATTTCAGTTAGGTCAAGCCAATGTAATGAAGATTAACATTATTTGGGCTACGCTAGATTACGCTAAGTTAGGCACAGGTACCAGTTGGTCAAGGATGAAAGTATACAGTTTTTCGTCTGCTATAGCCACACATAGTTTGTCATGTTGGCAGCCCTGGTAGCCATATCTCTGAGTCCGCCCACCTTATACTGGGTGTTTAAAAACGTGTTCCTGGACTTAGTTGTCAGACGGAAATATGAATATATTGCTCTATAATCTTTGACGTGAATATCACTTCGGAGATATTAAACACTTAATGTTATTGATAGATATACAAGAAATGCGAGAGTGAAAACGAAAATCAAAACGTCTACCTATATACGCTATTTCAGTGGAATACAGGTCCATTTTCACACGTGGTAATATGTGGCTAATACTATAGGGTATGGTGATATCAATGTTGCAGTTGGTTTGCAGGTGTTCTGCTGATAAAAATAAAAATAAAAATAATAATAATAAATAAATAAATAAATAAATAAAAATCACAAGTAAAGCCTCATTATGCTTCGAGGACTGACTCATAAAGCAATGGCGCTCGCAAGATGAGTAAAATTGCTGGGTCATTACCCTATTGAACACACAGGCTTCCTTACGTCCACGTTTAGGAATTAGATTGTTGTGTATCTAAAGTAGACGAATATGGAGTGGCTATAAAAGATATTACGATATACACTTAACATTATAACATTCATAATACATAATGAGTAGAAAGAGGAATCTAATAATACTTGTTAATTAATAAGTAGGTAAATATTGATATTTCACTTTCATCCCCAAGACTGGATTATATGTGATCCAAAGGGCAATGAAACGGAGGCGAGCGCCACGGCTACGCGCTGTTCCAGCGTATGCCCCCAGCTTTGTTTTGCAATCTCCATAACAGTATTTAGGTTTATGAATATCCTAATTCTCTAACTTTTGATATTTATGGAAACGCTTTTTCGAAGCACTCCGTATATTAATTAATGTATCAATATAATAAACCCCATGTGTGTTGGGATGGTTTGAGCTAGTGGAAATGCTGTCATGGCTGCCAACATGACAAACCATGTGTGGCTATAGCAGACGAAAAACTGTATACTTTCATCCTTGAGTCAAGGATGAAAGTATACAGTTTACCTTGACCAACTGTACGTACTGTACGTTCGCCTAACTTTAAATAATTTCGTGAGTTTTCGCGTTATGGTCATTTGAACAACCAACCACGAACCGTTGTGGCAACATTTTCGTTTCTGAACCCAACATAAACATAACTTTAAACACAGAGAGAGAGAGAGAGAGCGAGAGAGAATTATGTGCGGTCATCTCCCAACCACAGCCTCCTATCTCTCTCTCTCTCTCTCTCTCTCTCTCTCTCTCTCTCTCTCTCTCTCTCTCTCTCTCTCTCTCATGCAAAAGTAGAAGACGTAGTCTATAGTCTGATATTTTTCCCCAGCTGACGGCAAATTGAATCCCTTCTAATTTGCTGTCTTATTCTTCTACTATAAACTGTCATAAAGTTTCTGTCTAGTGGTACGGTATTAAGGTAAATTAAGGACGGACCACCTAGTAGGGACCGCAAGGTCTGTATGGTCTGAGTATCTGTGTAACTCTGTAACTCCAGAACCAAAGAGAGAAAACTGGAGAAAGTTGAAGGTGGGAACATTTCCATGTCATTGACCTTACAGACAGTGAACTGAGGTTACCGTGTGTGTGTGTGTGTGTGTGTGTTATTGACCTATGCAGGCTATATGCTGGTATTTATGCATGTGTACATTGTGTAGGATACTGTATTAGTATTATGTATGAATGTAGGCCTATTGATATTAATACCCGGTACCGTAAGTGAAATTGTTGATAATGCAGACACCGAAAGTAGATAAATTATAGTTACTGTAGTGAATATAAGCTGAGAGAGACAGGGTGTCAATCCACAAAATATGAATTGTGTTATCATTATGGTTTATTATTTTGTTATCATTATAGCGCGACGGAGCGGCGAAGGCGCGAGCTCTAGGGGGGTCCCGGGGCATGCCCCCCCGTGATTTTTTTGAGAATTTAGGTGTCTAAAACAGTATTTCTTGCAATCTAAAAGCAATCAAGATGGAAAATTTGGAGACCAAAATTATGTCAATTTAGGCTACCTTTTTTGTTTCTTAAAAAATAAAATAAAAACAGGGTTGGCGGAGTTTCTGTTATCATTAGGCTATACAAAAAGTTCATTTGCGTTATCACTCAAGAAAACAGCGTCGTTTGACTCAGAGAGAGAGAGAGAGAGAGAGAGAGAGAGAGAGAGAGAGAGAGAGAGAGAGGAGAGAGAGAGAGAGAGAGAGAGAGAGAGAGAGAGAGAGAGAGAGAGAGAGAGAGAGAGAGAGAGAGAGAGAGAGAGAGAGAGAGAGAGAGAGAGAGAGAGAGAGAGAGCAGGAAAGGCTATAATGAATCCTTATAGGCTACAGCTAATTATACAATGGTTGTTATTCAACTACCGGCACCGTATATTACATAGCCTACAGTATTTATGATAAAAATGTTCAGGCGCAACTAAGAATTCATGAATAATATTTAAAATATCTAGATAGGGCCTAACCATTATGGAGTGAAAACAAGTATTTTGACAAACTGCTTGAAACACAAGGAGAGAATTGTAGGGTTCGCTCTTTATCACAGGTTAAATCCCCCCCCCAACCCTCCAACCCCTCTCCCCACCCACGGTTCGAATCCCGGGACGATCACATGCTTTCCTAAATTTCATTGGGAGGTGTTTAGTGTTGGGAATGGCATTAATAAAATTAGATTATTTATGTAAAACGAGCAACAACCAAAGATGAGCATGTTATAAACTGTTATGTGATGAGTCATAATCTGCCCCACCCACCACCTCTCTCTCTCTCTCTCTCTCTCTCTCTCCATACTGTGAGAGCAAGTAGAATACGTCGGTTCATCAAACAATAGGTTAAAGGTTATTTACATACAGTAGGATATTAAAATTCTAATCATCCCCATTTTGACGTCATTGATGGAACAACAATGATGATACAGTCTTAATGTTTTTTCCCAGCAAAACAGAACGACATATCCATTTAATATCAATCCTAACATTGCCTCATAAGATCAAGATACCCAACCCGCTAGTTGTGTATCAATAACTAGGCCTACCGTGATAATTGCTAATGGATTTGTATCATTTGTCATTACTCATCAGACCAATTACTGTATATCAATCATAACTTATGACGTTATCAGTAGCCTACCGGTAGACTCTTACCTTCTGAATGCCACCACTAATTATTCACTCATTGTTCTATTGCATACAAGGTGCTTACCAGTTACGTATTTACTCATCATATTGGACCTAATCAATTTATAATACCGTATAAAATAAGGGCTGAAATTTGACATCAGTGGATTCATTAAATACTGTACCATCAGCCTTGGCTAATTGCCGATCCAATGAAAAGGAGAACCGATATTTTGCCAGAAATTATAGTTGATGAAAAAGAGGTGGTGTGACTTTGTGCCTTGACACGTGACGGAGATTCCCGGTTTAATCCTCGGATGGTGCACGATTGCTCGTAAATGTGTTATAAAACACTTTCGCAGCCAATATATTCGGAATAGTACACACAATTCACACGGTATATGTTATTGATAGGCCTAATATGATGATAAATTCACACGGTATATGTTATTGATAGGCCTAATATGATGATAAAATGGGGTGGGAGACCATAATAATTTGTACTTGATAATTTAACATGGCTGTCCGTCGTCCGATTAAAAGTATAGGTAGCCTACCGTACCATACGGTATTTCTGCAGGACACTGCCACAAGTTTCCTAGAAATGTTCTACAAGAAACCACACATGGCTGTGATTTTAGTTATGTAGATTACAAAACTGACAAAGATTTAAAAATAATAGGCTATAATCGATTGTTTACTATTTTTATAATTTATCGAACCCCTGAGTATCAGAAAACTCAGATTGGTGACAATTTTATATTTTGTTATCACCTAACCAATTACCTAGGTTAGCTTTTATACTTTCCATGGCTCAATGCTCAGCTATGCTGGTTTTCGTATAGGGTCTTATTAGGTCTAACGTCTAAGTAGGCTATATCATGAAAGTCTGGACCAACAATAAGGAGTTCTAGAATATAATACCGGTACTTCTTTAATTTGGGTTGTCTCTATATAACGTACCTTATAACATAATCGAAATCAATTTACGAATTAATTTGATTTTAACAAATTTGTATATTACATCTATCAATTATGTCTTGAAGGATCCACAAGGTCGCACACAAAAAAATAAAAACAAACTGTCGATAATTATTACCCAAGCTCTTAGCCGGCACATTTCCTGAACACTTGTAAGTATTCTTCCTCACGTGTACGCTACCGTGTGTTAGCCATGGTGTCTTGGTGGTGGCCTGTATAGGGTTCGATACAGTTTACAATCGGCATCTTGGAAATAATGAAGCCGGTATGGTAGTTATACAGTCGGGGTTAAAAGTACAGTTCACCCTCACAAGTTGGGTCTCACACCTTTCTTTAACTTTGTGTTTCCTCTGGAAAACAAAAATACTCTTGGACAGAAGTGAAAAAGCCTGATTGTAGAAGTTTTGTTCATGTGTGTGTGTTTTACTGGAGATAGCCAAGACCTATAGCCTAGGCTAATTATTATTGGAATTATTGAGTTAAGCTACGACTTTTGAACGAGACAGTCCGTTACTAATTCTACTTATGTTTTTTTAGACTGTTCCATATGGTTTTATTCGGCTTAAGAATGACCTCTATAGCCTAAATCAAACAGAGGCTTAATTGTAGTTTACGGTCCACAGCAGCCACGGTAATTGTGACAAGTGTTATGTTTATCTCTCATCATTATAGGCTAATTACCATACTAAAAACTCGGGGACCGATATGACAGATCAGCTTGGCGGGGGATGAGGATGACGCTAATACACTAACTTTGACAATACAATGTATGACGATGAGTTTCGTGATATTTCATTTGTTATTAGATGGTCAGGGACTCAGGTTGGGGCGTCACATAAGGTAAGGATATTTGTATAGGTTTCATGTTACCCCACTCTACCCTCTGAGGGGGACTATAGGTAGCGCCAACGAACTTGACAATTTTCTTGACCCCTTAACTTCTCATAACTCAAAAGGGCCTAGAGCAAACTGGCTGTCATATCCACACCTATTTCCTGGTGATAGAAATGTCAGATAGATTGCTTTGATTAATTTTGAGTTATGAGAAGTTAAAGGGTCAACAAAATTGTCAAGTTCGTTGGCGCTACCTACTGTATAGGCTAGTCAACGACCCACGGGGGTCCGGGGGCGGAAGCCCCCAGCATGAACGGTAACACTTAAGATGAGTTGTGGTGGTATATTTAGCAAGTATTTTTTTTTTTTTAAGTGGAAAAAGAAACTTTGAAAAGACATTAGCCTAACCTAACAACCTTAGGCTACCTAACCTATCCTAATATTATGGGTGGGGGCTGCCGCCCCCACACCCCCGCTGTTGGGTTTGTTATGCGTAGGACTATTAAATATCATATCAGGGTTTTCAAAGTTGTTGTTATCGCAAATCCTCCATGGGGACAATATTGAGAATATTATTGCGAGTCTATACATACCTATTGTCCCTAATAAATTGTGTCTAATAGCGCGCCACAAATCATCTTAAGTAGGCTATTACCATTTAATTTGATTTGCGTGGGTTTTGGTAGAGAAAATACAACATTCCCAAAGGGCCAAAACTCTCTTTTAGATAATAAGGATTAGAATTGTAGAAAATTTAAATTAGTGTCACGCGTAATAACTCCACAAACGAAAGATTTGATCATCACACTTGTCCCAACATGTTGAGGAAAAAGACAGCCAGATGCCGATGTCTCTACTGAACACTGAACACGGTGACTGGCAGGGCACATGTATGCTGTAAATCATTTACTTGTCTTAAAGGGTAGGCTAGGCCTAATTCTGCAGAATAACAACTTTGATTTTAGGTTTTACATCACTAAGGTCCCTGGAGTAAGGTAAGAGAAAACAAAACAAGAAATCCATGACAGGAATCCCGTAATTAAGTTGTTATTCTACAGAATACCCGAATAGTACAAGCTACGACATAATCGTCAAAAATAAACTTAACTTAGGCCTATAACAAAATACCTTAGTATGATGATAGCCTACTCTGTTTCTGGTGATTTTTCTTCTCTCTCTCTCTCTCTCTCTCTCTCTCTCTCTCTCCACATGCATTGTTATAACTGTCAAACACAAAAACATAAATACACCAGTAAGTATAGGCTATGAATCATAGCGAACTGTGAAGAGCCTAAACAAGCAAATACACGTGATGACAAAATAACCAATTGACAACTTACTAGGCCTAAAGTTTCACCCAAATCAGAGTGGACTTTAGTCGTTACACAACCACACCCTCCTATACTCACCATTTTGTCGTTCTGTGGTCGTTTCTTAAAGACTAGGTCGTACAATATCACCGCGAGAGAGACACGCAGCAACACACTCACCCTCCCACGTCTGACATGAGACTGGGGCGTGAGGATTTTTGACAGTGCCGACTCCTCCGTGCCTTGTAAACAGTCTTCCATAGATACATACTGCCAACTATCTTATTTCATCCGCCATACTGCTTAATGTTTTCATGTTCTATCGCGTTTTTATCAAGCAGTGAATTTGTCCTTAGTCATTCTTTATGGTGTGATGTGTCCTGTTTCGTAAAGTATACAACAAGACGTGGGAAATACACCCAAACGCAACCAATAGACAACGCGATGTATACAACATGGCGTATGTTAAACCCGTGATGGCATCTAATTCTCTATAAATTACTTCCTCCGCCGTAGGGAGTAGCGGCTTATCCTATTTTTATCCTATTTTTGACGCTTTACATTACACATGACAGAGTTACTCGACGATAAAAGAATAATAGTTTTACATAGATAACTAAGACAGGGTTTAACCTTATAGAAATAGAAGCTATTACTGCGGAAAATAAAAGATGAATACAGAGTAGTTGCTACCTAACCGAGTGGCACGCCTACCCATTTTAGCAGACACATTTGCACCAATTACTCCATTCATATCGCCATCATTCAAGTCTAGCATCTTGAACATGCCAAACAGTATTACCGGAGAGGACTCTAACGAAGAATATCATTGTAGCTTATCTTTAGGTAAGTGCTTTTGCGTGGTTGCATTCAGAATCGTACCACAGTTGCCAGGTAGCGATATTTTAGTGGAACCCTCACGTAAACAACCTAATTTTGTCTGTATTAACCTTTATCTATACCTTTTAGCACTCTATGCCAGTCATATATTCCAAAGACTGTAAAATTTCATTTTCAACCTTTAAGTACATGATAACCCATGGAACAAGTAGGAAATTAGGGAAAATTAGCGACATTAGACTGGCGACATCTCCCCAGTAACCAACCCATCTCACTTCCTCAATAATAACTTTCCTTCGTGCGCGACATCTCCATTCAGACTCGGGGGAGAAAAAAGATGATGATTCTAGTGAGTGGCTTCAGATTAAGGAAATTACCTGAGTGTTGGGATATGGAGGGAAAGTTTGTGTGTTGGGAGGAAATGCAAGCAGCCGGTGTCACAGTTGTCATTTCCTCTAGGCGGTGTCAAACGACTATATTTTCCGTCAATGTTGGGGGCAATTGTTGTCTGGCAGCTCCAATATATAAGTTCCATAAAAATTAAACTACCTAAAGTTATCTACATTCCGATTCCAATGCGAAAGAGCCTCAAAATAGTAAAAGAAAATAGATGTTCATCAAAAATTACCGGAAAATGTGCTAGTGTGATATCGACTGTAGACCTGGTAATAAACTTTTCATAATATACGATGATGACTATCTTTCTATTGTGGCTCACAATAGACGATATTATTCTGCTTAATGATATTAATATTCATTAAAGGAGTGCAAATTATCCCAGTGAATCCTTTGATTCGCACTGCTACTTCTTATTAATAGGTACACGCGTTAATAATGGTAGCCAGAATAAAATGAGGAACTACGTCATCGCACTGAAAAGATTAAGGAACCTCAGAGAGAGAGAGAATGTGTATATATAGCCCACTTCCCCCTCCCCCACACACATATCCAAGAACGGAAACTTACATTACTCTTAAAATAACTGAAACTCATGTGTTGCCTTCTCAAAACTTACTGTAGGTCTAAATGCAGAATATTACCTGAATCATAACGCTCTTGGTATTGAATTTGTCCATGTTAGTATTATTTGTTCCACATAGGCTTCTGAACAATCTGACAATTTAAATGTATAAGAATTGAAGATTACAGCATCACAGGATATTTATATTTGTATCTTATTTGTGCACTGTATATATAGTTTAAAAAATAATTAGATGGTTTGATATGTATACCAGTATGTAAGTATAATAGATACCGGTACCAATAGTAATAATTGTACAGTAAGGTAAAGGAAAAAAAAACTGTTAAATTGATAATGGTAGATATAAATATGACAGACAAGACGGTCGATATATATATATATATTAACCAATTACCTATATGTATCATTCCATACAGTTTCAAGGTGGGTGAAATATTGTTCAGTTACGATCAACAGTAATGCTCTACCTCCATAATATCAACTTAGGTTATCAGTCTAGTTAAATTGAAAGATCTTAGAACACACACACGAAATCATATTTTCAAGCTGTGTTCAGCTTTCTATGAGAGTTACATTTAATATTATCAAGGTGAATAGTTTATGGGCCTGGATCTCCGTGTATTTCTCCTGGACGACCTAGATGTGTGTGATTGTGTGCTTTGTTTTGTTTTGTTTTGTCTTTCTGATGTGTGTGATGTCCATGTTCGAGCTCTGTCTCGAGTCGGCCACCCCCATAAAAAAGAGGAAAACTGGGGTAAGTGCCAGTGTATATACATAGGCCTACATACTGTACATACGAATAGTTTATACTCTCTCTCTCTCTCTCTCCCCTATGAATTTCCCAGTAGAAATTATCTCATTTGGCTGGGGGCCTTTTACCTCCAACTACTTTTCATGCCGACTCAAGATTGGAGGTAGTGATGGGTGGGAGAGCCTTCTGGTATGCTGTCCAAATCTCCCACTCAGTAGCAAATAGTTACTATGTATAATTTCAATCCGGACTGCCTAACAGGAACCGCAAGATCTGTGCTGTCTGTATATCTATGTAACTCTATGGAACTCTCTCCGTCAGTCAGTCACGAGTTTCTACCGCCACGACCTGCACGAAGCTTTCTAAGTTCAACCGACCTACGTTCAAGCCACCTACACTTTGTTTCTTTACTCCCGTCTCGTTTATTTCCGGTTAGGGTGTATTGATTATTTAATCCTAGCATTTATTTATTTATATATTTATTTTTTGCCATGCTTCTATCTTATTTGTTTTAAATTTATCTAGGTGTTTGTTTGGTCATTGTTCACTTGTTTGTTTGTCTGGGTTTGTTTATTACCTATCAATCAATAGTTTATCTGTATTTAGCAAATCTAATTGCCATGGTATCTGTATATCATCCTGTCTATCTACTATCTATGTATCACAGTACAATCTATCTATGTATCACAGTACAATCTATCTATGTATCACAGTACAATCTATCTATGTATCACAGTACAATCTATCTACCCTTCTATGTAAATTTAACCTTCGTTATTATAAGCCAGCAATATTTGTTTTTCTTAGGTAGCGTCTTCCTATTGCGCTTCTCACACTATGAAACTTATTGTTATTGATATTTACCTGTATATTTTTATGAATATTTACCTGTGTATTTTTATGGATATTTACCTGTGTATTTTTATGGATATTTACCTGTGTATTTTTATGGATATTTACCTGTGTATTTTTATGGATATTTACCTGTGTATTGTTATGGATATTTACCTGTATATTTTTATGGATATTTACCTGTATATTTTTATGGATATTTACCTGTATATTTTTATGGATATTTACCTGTATATTTTTATGGATATTTACCTGTGTAGTTTTATGGATATTTACCTGTGTATTTTTATGGATATTTACCTGTGTATTTTTATGGATATTTACCTGTGTATTTTTATGGATATTTACCTGTGTATTTTTATGGATATTTACCTGTATATTTTTATGGATATTTACCTGTATATTTTTATGGATATTTACCTGTATATTTTTATGGATATTTACCTGTGTATTTTTATGGATATTTACCTGTGTATTTTTATGGATATTTACCTGTGTATTTTTATGGATATTTACCTGTATATTTTATGGATATTTACCTGTATATTTTTATGGATATTTACCTGTATATTTTATGGATATTTACCTGTATATTTTTATGGATATTTACCTGTGTATTTTTATGGATATTTACCTGTGTATTTTTATGGACATTTACCTGTGTATTTTACTATTATTCTTTTATGTCTTGTTAGATCTCACTCTTTCTACACAGGCTACACCTAATTAAATAATCTACCTCTGTTAGTGTAGCTATTTATCTAACTGTTTATCTATGTATACAGCTGTTTATCTATCTACCAATGCATGTATTTATCTATTTACCACCAGCCAGAAACTGTACCAACCATCTTTTCTCTCGTTTTCCGGTTCAGTTTTTGTTTTCCTTGCTTTACAGTTGCTTAACCACAACAACCAGAACACGATAATTTTCTTCTTAAAGGGAGACGTGTCGCTTTTCTATAACCCCTTCTCCCTCATGTTTAGCCCCGTTAGTTTTGAAATTATAAGACGTTCGTTTCATTTGTTTGGTGATTTTAAGACGTTTCGCCCCATTTATTTAACAATAATAAGACCTTTCGTGCCATCTAGGTGTCGATTTCTCCCTGACGAGCGACAGCGAGCCTGTATTTTTTTGGAGGAAAATGTACACATTTATCTTGAAAGGGGGTCTAGGGGTTGGTGTTTTAAGCTTGATAGAGGTCTAGCGAGGACACTAACACAAATCTAATAAAAAATAAACAAATATATAGACCAACCAATAACCACTACCCCCTTAACCACTGCAACCAGAACACATATATAGACCAACCAATAACCACTACCCCCTTAACCACTGCAACCAGAACACTTATATAGACCAACCAATAACCACTACCCCCTTAACCACTGCAACCAGAACACTTATATAGACCAACCAATAACCACTACCCCCTTAACCACTGCAACCAGAACACATATATAGACCAACCAATAACCACTACCCCCTTAACCACTGCAACCAGAACACTTATATAGACCAACCAATAACCACTACCCCCTTAACCACTGCAACCAGAACACATATATAGACCAACCAATAACCACTACCCCCTTAACCACTGCAACCAGAACACTTATATAGACCAACCAATAACCACTACCCCCTTAACCACTGCAACCAGAACACATATATAGACCAACCAATAACCACTACCCCTTAACCACTGCAACCAGAACATATATAGACCAACCAATAACCACTACCCCCTTAACCACTGCAACCAGAACACTTATATAGACCAACCAATAACCACTACCCCCTTAACCACTGCAAACAGAACACATATATAGACCAACCAATAACCACTACCCCCTTAACCACTGCAACCAGAACACTTATATAGACCAACCAATAACCACTACCCCCTTAACCACTGCAACCAGAACACATATATAGACCAACCAATAACCACTACCCCTTAACCACTGCAACCAGAACACTTATATAGACCAACCAATAACCACTACCCCTTAACCACTGCAACCAGAACACATATATAGACCAACCAATAACCACTACCCCCTTAACCACTGCAACCAGAACACATATATAGACCAACCAATAACCACTACCCCCTTAACCACTGCAACCAGAACACATATATAGACCAACCAATAACCACTACCCCTTAACCACTGCAACCAGAACATATATAGACCAACCAATAACCACTACCCCCTTAACCACTGCAACCAGAACACATATATAGACCAACCAATAACCACTACCCCCTTAACCACTGCAACCAGAACACTTATATAGACCAACCAATAACCACTACCCCCTTAACCACTGCAACCAGAACACATATATAGACCAACCAATAACCACTACCCCCTTAACCACTGCAACCAGAACACTTATATAGACCAACCAATAACCACTACCCCCTTAACCACTGCAACCAGAACACATGTATAGACCAACCAATAACCACTACCCCCTTAACCACTGCAACCAGAACACATATATAGACCAACCAATAACCACTACCCCCTTAACCACTGCAACCAGAACACTTATATAGACAACCAATAACCACTACCCCTTAACCACTGCAACCAGAACACATGTATAGACCAACCAATAACCACTACCCCCTTAACCACTGCAACCAGAACACATATATAGACCAACCAATAACCACTACCCCCTTAACCACTGCAACCAGAACACTTATATAGACCAACCAATAACCACTACCCCCTTAACCACTGCAACCAGAACACATGTATAGACCAACCAATAACCACTACCCCCTTAACCACTGCAACCAGAACACATATATAGACCAACCAATAACCACTACCCCCTTAACCACTGCAACCAGAACACTTATATAGACCAACCAATAACCACTACCCCCTTAACCACTGCAACCAGAACACATGTATAGACCAACCAATAACCACTACCCCCTTAACCACTGCAACCAGAACACGATCCTTTTCTTTTAACCCCTTCGGCACAGTGACTGATTCTGGCTAACATTCGACGGTTTTATACAGATTAAGAAGGACCCATGTTTTTCAGAGGGCTTATTAAGATCGTATTTGTTTTTTGTTTTTTGTTTGTTTCTATGCGTATGAAGGAGACACACTATAGGTTACCTGTTACTCCAGAAAATCGTCTAATAGTAACCAGAATAAGATATACAAATGATGTCACCGTGCTACAGGGATCAAATATACCTCTCGGGTGACTTTACTCAGCTTAGGAAGGTTTACAGATCATGAGGTAAAAGGGGGCGCCGTTGTGTTGCAATAATTATCAACAACAACTTTGTATTATCAATTTACAAGCCGCTAGTATATATTTATCTATCTGTATCTGTATACTCTATCTCTCTCTCTCATCTGAATAATGCCAACCTGACTTATAAACACAAATATGAATGTAACCAGACGACGATGCTGTTGTTTCAGTGGAATAATGGCTCTTTGAGCAGTATGTATCGCCTTAGTGGTTGTCCCCTCACAGGATGGGGGGCGCTGCTCAATAAACTCGCCCCTCGGGGCAAAATCAAAATCAAATCTCTCTCTCTCTCTCTCTCTCTCGTGACCTATGTGCGGATACCGGTTGACCTTATCTGCACACACACACACACACAAACAAAAGTGACAGGTCGGTGTACGTGCGTATACAGTATATATACTGTATATACAGTATATAATTATATATATATATATATATATATATATATATATATATATATGTATATATATAACGGTATATATATATAATTATATATATATATACTGTATAATTATATGAATATATGAAGAGAGAGAGAGAGAGTACAAAGGAGTACAAAGGAAATCAAGCAACAACAGATCCAGTGACCCTTCTAGGTTGCTTGTCCTCCAAAACACTGAAGATCAAGTGTCCAAACAGTGGTTTAGAGTGGGTAAGGGAACATTGGAAAGGGAATTACTGCCCTGGAACTAATGTCCGTGGCAGAGAGAGAGAGAGAGAGAGAGATAGGTCAGGTCAGTAAAGATCAACCCCAATAAAGGTCATAGGCACTATTATGTCACAGGGGCACCAGGATTGGAAAGTGATTCCCGCTAAGTCAGGGCAAGGGATAAATATATTCAATACATTAACACACACAATAGATTTAGGGGGGGAGGGGGTTGTTGTTTTTTCCGGCCCCCCTTCTCCCTCATGTTTAACCCCATTAGTGTTCAGATTTTAAGACGTTTGCCCTATTAGTTTGGCGATTTTAAGACTTTTCGCTCCATTTCTTGGTCAATATTAAGACCTTTCATGCAATTTAGGTGTCGATTTTTGCCTAGCGAGCGATAGCGAGCCTGTAAATTAAGAGGGATCGGCCTTTAGTTGGGAAATTTTTCTATCAAAAATTTTTCAAATTTAATCTGGAAGGGCGGGGGGGTCACATTTCTAAAAGCTCAACAATAAAATAAATTAATCTTCAAAAGAGCTAGCAAATACAACAAAGTCCTGTATACACACACACACACACACACACACACACACACACACACATACAACTTTATATACCGCTTCATCCACAGAGAGCATGGTTTTAGTCTCTACTAGGCCTATATGGTAGAGTACAATCAAGACTTGCCACAACACAGCCTTATCATGTCATCACAGTGGCCGCTGTTAGTATAGTGCTAACAGTACCTCAGCAAGTTTCAACACAATTCCTTTGAAACACTTGCACCTGGACAATCCACACCAAACCAGCCTTAACCTTGCTACAATAAGGCAGAATGGGAGGCATATTCTATATCACACTGTCGCATTGAGAAACCAGAGTTTATAATATATTTAATATCACTATATTTGTCACCTTTAATATTACACCTACGTAAACAAACTTCCTGACAACAGACCCATTATAAATGACCTTCTTGCTCACCTTGTCCACTAGAAGAGCAGAGCAACTTGATTTCCGAGTTACCGTGCATTAATAAGCAAAGGAAGGCAAATCCGTGACCCCGATCAACACATTTCTGGCACCTACTTCCGGACTGGTTACATATTCATATAATACCGGTATTACTATCACCAGCCTGTAAATGGTCTAGTGGAGAATCTGGCGGCCATGTACAGTAGTACGTACCGTACAGTATGGTGAGGAGTCCACGGTGAATCTTAAGGGGAGGTTTTTAGTTTGTTCCCTAGACCTCCATCAAGCTTAAAATTACACCCCTTACACCCCTTTTAAAATAATGTGTAAATTTTTCGGTAGAAAAATGTCGCGGCCGAAGGCCGATTCCTCTTAAAATACAGGCTCGCTATCGCTCGCCAGAAACAAATCGACATCTAAATAGCACGAAAGGTCTTAATATTGACAAGGAAATGGGACGGAAGGTCTTAAAATCGTCAAACTAATGGGGCTGAGCATGAGGGAGAAGGGGATCTAGAAAAACGACCCATCTTCCCTTAAATGGTGATTGTATTGGAGAATCTGGCGGCCATGTAGTAAGTATGGTGAGGAATGCATGGTGAATCTTAATGTACTGTTGGCATGGTTGTGGTGGTGAGAGTAGTAGTAGTAGTAGTAGTAGTAATAGTAGTAGTAGTAGTAGTAGTAGTAGTAGTGTGCTCGATCATGTTAATCACTGATCTAAACATCTAAAGTATGTATATATATCTGATATCTGCCATTGTAAAGAGGGGTTGAGATCTAGACAGTAAGGATGAATGTGAAATAACCACAGTCACCAGCAGAGATCACTCCCACGACCTTTAGCACCAAATAATGCATAATTATATACTGTATATATATATATATATATATATATATATATATATATATATATATACCGGTATATATATATATATATATATATACTGTATATATATATATATATACTCTTATGGTTTGGCTGATGAATGACCTTTAATAGTCAAGAGTTATTAGCGATTATTTATGACAATCAAAATCTCAGTAGTGATTCCATTTGTGTTTCCTGAGTGTCCAATGAGATGCTGGAGAAAGTGGAGAACCATGGGAAGGCTATAAACCACCACTTGGGGAAGGACAAAGCTGCATATGTTAACCCATTCTGTTGCAGCGACGTATATTTTATTCTAGCTATATTTAGACGATTTTGTGCAGCTTAGGAAGGATCCATGGTAGCTAAAGGGGTGGATTGAGATAGTTAGAAGCCCTATAATTGATACAGATCCTTCCTAAACTGCATAAATAGATTAGTAGTAGCCATAACAAAATAAAAAGGATGTCGACGGTACAGAAGGGGTTAAGTAAGTAGTGCTAGTAGTGGACCAGGATATGATTAGTTATGGCCCCTTTTTTGGGTACATTCGGTATCATTAAAGGTCATACACATGCATAAACATAAGTACACACACACACACAAACATACACACACATACACACACTTGCATGAAAAATCTATATAAAGTGCGAACTCTTACATACTTAATCTTGATTCTTGATTGAAGGGCTGTTTGGGCTGACCCAATAAACCCTGCCACAGTCCATACGCAAGTAATCTCTCGTTCACATAAAAACAAAATAATTTTTTAACATACCAAAATGACAGGTGTTCTCCCTCTGATGTGTATGTACTGTATGTATGTATGTATGTATGTATGTATGTATGTACAGCATGATTTTGTACAATAACCCCCCCCCCCCCCATACACACACACCCTCATGGCAAGTGTTTTATTTTCCATATACTGTAGATACAAAAAGTAACAGCTTCTCTCTTCTTTCCTCGTCCTTCTTTGCTATCCTTTTTTCTACCTCGTAGTCAACAGATTAGTAGTTTTAGATATCCAAACTGCCTCGTAAGGACCAATAGGTCTGTTGCAGTTTGTTCTCCTTTGTATTTCTTTGTATTCCTTCTCCTCTCCGTTCCTCCCCTTACTAACTTTCTCCTCCTCCTCCTCCTCGTTTTCTTTTATTTTACTCCGCCCCTTCCTTCCTACTCTATCTCTTCTCCTACTCTCTCTTTTCCCCTCCCCACCACACTTCTCCTCCACCTCTCCTCCTCCTCCCCCTGCCGGAGAAAGTGAGTCAAGAGAAAGTGGCAGATGGGATGGTGGTGGTGGTGGTGTTCAATTCAGAGGTAGATAGGTAGGTAGGTAGATAGATATATATATAGATAGATAGATAGATAGACAGGTTGATAGATAGGTAGATAGATAGATATATAGATTTATAGATGGATGGATAGATAGATAGTTAGATAGGTGGATAGATAGATAGATAGATAGATAAATAGATAGATAGGTAGGTAGGTAGACATATAGATACATAGTTAGAGAACTGGATAGATATATAGATAGGTAAGTAGGCACATAGATAGATAAATAGTTAGACAGATGGATAAATAGATATATAGATTGACAGAGAGATAGGTAGATAGAAAGAAATATAGATATATAGATAGATAGATATAAAGAGAGCTTGGTTGGCTGACAGATAAATATAGAGAATAGAGAATAAAAGAGAGACGGGGGGAGAGAAAGTGGCCGAGATGGGGTGTTGAATATCTAGTTTGGTTTCATAGAGAGAGAGAGAGAGAGAGAGAGAGAGAGAGAGAGAGAGAGAGAGACAGCAGATGGATAGCTAGAAAAAGAGTGTATTTCGTGTGTATGTGTGTGTGTGTATGCGCTCGAAGGCATTGAATAAATCTCGGAACTCAGAAGTCATAGGGTGGTATTTCTTAAACTATTATTTCCCTTCGCAGCGCCTGATACCGAACGAATATTGTGAGAATGAGCGTTGTCCACAGGAATTAGATTGATTAGCATGTCGATTTCTAAAGATAGCATCATTTTTCAGGTGATTTCGTCCATTAACGCGCTCCAAAGGGAAAACATTGTTTAAGGGAGGTAACATGCTTTTTTGTTCTCTTATTTTCTCTCTTTCTCTGGCTTGTATTCATTCGGCCCCATTCAGCCTACTGGTTTAAGACGTTTATCCCCATCCAGGTGTCGATTTTTTTTTAACGCGAGCCAGCATTGTATGGAGAAATCCTGTTTCGCCGGAGACATTTTTCTATCGAAAAAATTACAAATTTAGCCAGCTGTCAAAAATATTTGTTTTTAAATATGTTGAGTCACTACCGCTCGCCAGGCAAAAAATGACACCTGGATGGGGATAAACGTCTTAAAACAGTAAGCTGAATGGAGCCAAATGGATACAGCCTAGAGAGAGAGGCGAGACAAAAAAGTAGGGCGCCCATGAGAATACAGGCCTCTTAATATCGAGCCAAGATTAACACCAGGATCACGTAGATAAATAATTACCGGTATAACTAAAGTAAAGTACATTACATTGAACGACCTGTTGTGTACGAGCTGGACAATGGAACACAAAAAAACTATCCATTGACAACAAGAGCTTCATTAGTAAACTACAAACACTATTATTGTTTAATGAAAGTTTATGGTGCGTAGCGTAACAAGGCACTGTTGTATATTGGTGAGAAAGCGTGTCCTCAGCTGCAGGTTGTGTGTTCAAGTCATGTGATCAGTGACTGGACATGAGGTACAGGTGTTTGTTGAGCTCATTCAAAAGTACATATTTGCTTAACAACGCCATCCATGACCAACAGGTATATAATATAAACAACAAGGATTTTAAATTACATTAATGGGCCCTGGCACGATCTATAGGCTGTTCACAATAGCCCATATACAGTAATTATAATGAACAAACAAACGAATATATATATATATATATATATATATATATATATATATATATACGAGAGCGAGGTGGAGGGACAGAGGGGGAGAGGTAGACCGAATATGAGGTGGAAGGATGGAGTGAGGAACTACATGAACGAAGGCGGTGCTGGTTGGGGGGAGGGGCGTCGACTGACTGGGGACAGAGGTGCATGGGGGCGGTTCGTTCGTGGCCACCCCTTCGGGGATCACGGCGTCAGGCATTAGATAGATAGATATATATATATATATATATAATATATATATATATATATATAAATAATATATATATATATATATATATATATTTATTTATTTATATGTGGACATTTAGTATGAAGCAGGTTGTTATGAAGACCTAGTAATAATATGAACAGACATACAGTAGTAAATATATTTTCCGCCAGGTGAAATTTAACTTATAAACTGAGGATATATTTTGTTGTATGTGCCAGAATGATTTAAGGGGAGATTTTTCTTTTTGTTATTATTATTAATAATAATATTCTTGTTATTTTGTAGTTTCCTCCCCAGACCTCCATCAAACTTATAAATATACCCCCAAGACCGGCCGAAGGCTGGTTCCCCTTGCCATTATACCCCCAAGACCGGCCGAAGGCTGGTTCCCCTTGCCATTATACCCCCAAGACCGGCCGAAGGCTGGTTCCCCTTGCCATTATACCCCCAAGACCGGCCGAAGGCTGGTTCCCCTTGCCATTATACCCCCAAGACCGGCCGAAGGCTGGTTCCCCTTGCCATTACTCAACAAGCAAAAATCGACACCTATAAGGCACGAAAGGTCTTAACATTGACACAGAAATGGGGCGAAAGGTCTTATAATCGCCAAACTTATAGGGCATGTTTTAAAATCTGAAAACTAATGGGGCTAAATATGAGGGAGAAGGGGGCCCAGAAAAAAATACCTCCCCTTAACTGGGTAGGAATAACACAGACTTTTGTTTACGCCTCATCTGGGTAGGAATAATACACGCCTTTGTTTGCGCCTTAACTGGGTAGTAAATAAATTGGATGTAGGCCCAGGAGGTGACTGCTCCCACAAACACTATTAGAACCATTTCATTATAAAGTGTCTCCTCAAAAATTTACAATTAAATTAAATAACTTTTACCCTCTTCGATGAAAAGACAGACACACACATAACACAAATACGGATATAATACATACATAAATAAATACAAAGTTTATCGAAGCCAAAATCGGTTCAAAACACAAGTATCTAAAAAGTGGTAGTTGTCACCGAAACTGAAAACAAAAATATATATAATAATAAATACAAAAATCGACTCCAAGTGCGTTTACTAAACGTACCCATGGGGTACACTCAGCCCGGGGTACACTCGGAACGGTTTCCCTCGTGTTTTGTTTTGGCACTTAATACTTTGGCACCCACCTCGCCCAAAAACACCACATTTCGGCCCCACTTACATTTCGGCAAAACACGAATGTCCACCACAAAATAAATTATATCTAGAAAATCCTCTCGTGACTTACACTGCAATGACGAAATTATAAAATTAGTCTAAATGATCGTAGACGGAATGGTAAACGAATGCAATTATGGGTGAGAATGCCGAAGGAGGTCTTGAGCCGACATCTCCTGCAGCAGTCCACCTCTCCTGTCGAGTCATTTATAAGGAGGGATTGGCTACCGATAATCATTCGTTTTTGGTTCCTCGCTGACGTCTGTCAACCGCCCAGTCATTCCTTAGTAAATTATTAATTAAAACGGTATACTATTATCATGGGACTGCACATTGACTATAGTGGCCGTTACAGCATCCACATGGATGAAATTAGGCACAGGTACCCATCCAAACCATCCAAGTTCCTTACCAGGGCACACCACGTCCACTAAGGGGGGATGGGCGCATTTATTTGCTTATTTATGTATTCCTTTTATATCTTTATGGCTTCCTCTCTAGACCTCCATCAACCTTAAAAAAACACTTCCTAGACCCCCTTCAAGATAAATGTGTACATTTTCGGTAGAAAAATGTCCCAAGGTTCCTTTTGAAATTTTCAGGCTCGCTATTGCTCGCCGAATGCCATGCAAGGTATTAAAATTGACAACTAATTGGGACGAAAGGTGTTAAAATCGCCAAATTAATGGAGCAAACGTCTTAAAAATCTCAGAACTAATGTGGCTAAACATGAGGGAGAAAGGGGGCCAGAGAAACGAACCATAGATGAAGAGAAAGGAAAGGTAAGGACCTCGTATTGACATGACCTCGTATTTACCCATCTGACAGAAAGAGCGGTCCTTCCTTTAGCAGAGTCGATGAAGCCTCTCTTGCATGCTTTCTGGTTATTATTTGACACTATTATTGATATTAGGAAAGGAAAAAGGAAGTCAGAGGGTTACGTGAGATAGTCTTTGCCCGTATGAGTTCCACGGATCCTTCCTGAATTGTCCAAAATCGTCTAATGATAGCCATAATATACTGACAAAATGTTCTATAATCTTCAGAGGGTTATTAAGATTAGGAAAGGAAGGTGGAAGTCAGAGGGTTGTTGTTGTTGTTGTTGTTCCCCAGGCTGTCTGGCCGAACAGCCCCAAGGTCTCGAGCAAGGCCAAGGCCATAAACGAGCACCCCCACAAAATCCTCCCTGCTTACCACTAACAAAGCCCGGGTGACCGAAGCCACTCCAAGGCAGGGAGCTGAGGAAGGTGCGGAAACGCCCGGGAAACCAAAGCCCCACCCAAGGCCCTGTGCCCCTCAGCAATTATGAAGGGAAAGTTGAGGGGCAAGGGAAAAATGTGACGCTTTGGCTCCCAATCTGCCAACTTCTAGGTTGGCAGTAGGGAGGTCAATCCACGGAAAAGACGCCGCCACTTGAGATCTAGAAGATATATAAGTAAAAGGAACAGTCAGAGTAAGCTATGGGTATGGCAGAGATCGCTCAGTTCTCACTCGGATAGACCAGCCCATCACCACATGACTAGAACCCAATCCTCTCAGCATCAGCTAGGAAAGGCCCTAGAAAGCCGCCTTTGGCGGGGGGATAGCTCCCCTATTTCAACTCCTTTCGGGGTTGGGCACCCGCAGAGGGTTAATTGAGATGGTCCTGACCCTTACAAGTTCCACAGGTCCTTCCTAAACTGTCAAAAATCGTCTAATGATTGCCAGAATATACTGACAAAATGCGTCCTAATCTTCAAAGCGTTATTTAGCTTAAGGGGTCATGGCACTGAAAAGGTTAACATAAGTGTGAGATAGGCGTGGCGGGATTCTCAAGCGCAGGAATAAATTAATGAGAGTTTTTAGTTACTTTTTTATCAACCCCCTTTTCCCTCATGTTTAGCCCTATTAGTTTGGTGATTTTAAGAGCTTTTACTCCCATTTTTTCCCAATATGAAGACCTATCGTGCCATTTAGGTGTCGATTTTTTCCCAGCCACCGATAGCGAGCCTGTAATTTAAGAGGAACCGTCCTTCGATTAGGACATTATTCTACCAAAAAACGTACAAATTTATCTTTTATGTTATATATATATATATATTTTTTTTTACATAATAGTGGATTCACACGAGCACATTTGTAAGCAATTTTGTTCGGCAACTTTCCTCGGTTTACGGGAATTCAAAGTCCACCGCTATGACCACAGAACCCCCCCCCCCGGTTGGTACATTTCACCACAAGTCCATCTGTCATATGGCTAAATTACATTACATTATACTGCCTACTTATTGATATTGGAATGGAAAACTATAAAAGCAGACTTTAACATCCAAAGTAATAGTTTAGGCTTGTATGCCTTGTTTGTCATTATAATAAATAAAACAAACACAAATAATAAGCATATATAAATCTCGCCCTGTAAAATTTATAAGTATGGCCAATTGCACAGTGAATAATATGTGTGTATCATCCCGCTATAGACGTGTGTTGGTGGTTCTTCCTCGTGCTGTGTTGGTGGTGGTGGTATGTGGGAGGAAGACAACTTTCACTACATGTACACTGGATATATAGGTTAACTCCACTTCCGCCAACAACACCACCACGATCTTCCTGCGCTGTATCCGCCTTTGATTTGTGTTGTATTATGTGTATGAGATGTGTATGAGGGAGACAAAAAGACAAAAGAAAAAGGCTGTATGTTACAAGTCTCCACCCCCAAAAAAAAATAAAAGAATAAAATAAATAAAAAGAGTGCTAGAGAGCCAAATTCAAGGTACGTTAGAGTCATACTATCTGGCCACATGGAGCTTGGACCAGTTTATAATTATCATAGGATATATCTTTGGTACATACTAAACGTGTTAAATACAATCGTATTACTTTTATCACTGGGAAGACAAGTTAAATTACCGTCTAAAGAGTCAAGCCGTAAGTCTTAAGGGGGGTCACCTGTTTTTTTTCTTCTCTTTCTCTCCTTTTCTCTCTTTCTCTGGCATGTATCCATTCGGCCCCATTCAGCCTACTGTTTTAAGACTTACCCCCATCCAGGTGTCAATATTTTCCTGACGAGCGGTAGCGAGCAAGCATATATGTATTTTTGTTTTGACAGCAAGCTAAATTTGTACATGTTTCGATAGAAAAATGTCTCTGGCGAAGCCGGATTTCTCCATACAATGCTGGCTCGCTATCGCACGCCAGGAAGAAATCGACACCTGGATGGGGATGAACGTCTTAAAACAGTTGGCTGAATGGGGCCGAATGGATACAAGGCAGAGAAAGAGAGAAAAGGAGAGAAAGATAAAAAAAAAAAAAAATTACCCCCCTTAAGTAACTAACTGTAATTGACCACTTGCGAGTTTCATGCTACAAGGAAGTTGGAGCCGTAGACACTGATATTAAGCAGAATTACCAGTTAGAATACGGGTGTAGTACATTCACATATACATAAAACCCAATTCAACATCATATACTATACATCCATCATAAACCTACATTATTATTTTATATCATTGTTTACGGCTCCAACTTCCTTATAGCCGGGAACTCGCAAGTGGTCAATTAATGAAGAGGTAATGAAGTAATGCCTAGTAATAATAATACTATACCCTGTTCCAGAAAGGTAGGCCATAACTCGGGAACATTAGGGGGGATCACCTGCTTTTTTTCACTCTCCTATTCTCTCTTTCTCTGGCTTGTATGCAATTCGGCCCCATTCAGCCTACTGTTTTAAAACGTTTATCCCCATCCAGGTGTCGATTTCTTCCTGGCGAGCAATAGCGAACTAGCATTGTATGAAGAAATCCGGCTTCGCCGGAGAAATTTTTCTATCGAAAAATGTAAAAATTTAGCTTGCTGTCAACAACAATTTATAAAAATATGCTGGCTCGCTACCGTTTGCCAGGAAAAAAGTCGACACCAGGATGGGGATAAACGTCTTAAAACAGTAGGCTGAATGGGGCCGAACGGATAAAACTCAGAGAGAGAGAGAGAGAGAGAGAGAGGTGGGGCCCCTTAACCTCTATAACTCACAAACGACTAGAGTCATGGAGCCAAGGAATAGGTGTGCATATTGACCCTTATGAGTTACAGAGGTTAAAGGTCAGGATATCTGCCCTAGCTATTGACCCTTATGAGTTACAGAGGTTAAAGGTCAGGATATCTGCCCTAGCTATTTGGCACAGGGTAGGCTTATAGTCCTTGTTCAATATTTACAGCTACGACTGACTATTATAAGACAGCTGAGTAACTTCGGATCACATAAATGAAGGGGGAGATAGTTGCATTTTCTGGATCCCCTTCTCCCTCATGTTTAGCCCCACTAGTTTTGAAATTTGATAACGTTCGTTCCATTAGTTTGGTGAATTTAAGACGTTTCAACCAATTTCCTTGTCAATATTAGGACCTTTCGTGTCATTTAAGTGTCGATTTTTTTCATGGCGAGCGATAGCTAGCCTGAGTCCAGAGAATATTTTTTGTAGAAAAATGTCCCGGCCTAATGCCAGTTTCTCCTAAATTTCAGGCTCTCTATCACTCGCCAGGAAAACAATCGACATGTAAAGGGCATGGAAGGTCTTAAAATAGTCAAAGAACCGGGCGAAGGTAGCCAAACTAAAGGGTCGAACGTCTTAAAATCTCAAATGAATGGGGCTATATGGATGTAAGGAGAAGCCTCCCCCCCAAAAAAAAACACAAAAACATAAAAACAATTAATAATAAATAAATATATACTATATATATATACAGTATATGTATATACTGTATATATATATATAGTATATGTATATACTGTATATATATATATATATATATTATATATAGTATATCCTTAAACACCATATAGTTTATTACTCACCCCATCGGAGTATGATTCGATAGTCTGCATGTTGGAGAAGTAGTAGTGTAGTAGGCCTATTGGACCACTGGTAGTATACGTACTATCACACCTCGACTGTCACAACAATAAACAACCAGAGCTGCGAGGTTGTGGATAGTACTAGTTCGTTGTTACACTTCGTTGTTCAATAGTCTCACTTAGATGGAAGGTACTGGCATGTTTTGGGTAGGCTTAGTATACGTATAAACTAGAATGAAGGAAAATGACACGAATTAAAGAATTGTGAGATTCTATGAACATTAGGTTCAATCTATATATTTCAAATTACCTATACTACTGTATATAAAATGCTCAGTTTGATGTACTTTGGTGTATAAGAGAGTTTAAGGGAAGATTTGTACATGTAGGCCTACAGTAAATGTTAATTAATCTACTTATTTAGTATTATCTTCAGTTTCCTCCTATGACCTCCATCAAGCTTTTAAAACAATACCCCTAAGATAAACTTGTACATTTTCGGCGGGTTCCTCCTAAATCACAGGCTCGCTATCGCTCGCCAGGAAAAAAATCGACACCTAAATGCCACAAAAGGTTTTAAAATTGCCAAACAATTGGAACGAACGTCTTAAAATATCAAAACTGATGGGGCTAAACATGAGAGAAAAGGAGGTCTAGAAAGAAACTAATTTCCCCACAAGTACAATTTCCAGCAACTTTTGATCAACCACTGACAACATGCAGTACATAAAAAAAAAAACGTAGTATTATGAGCGACAAGACCGAATGTAAATACATTCAGGTGATTACATTTGTATTAATTATTATTTATATTTATAGTATTGTATTTTAAAATAACACTTAAAAAGGCTATCAACCCTATTGGATTATTAAGCCAGCATAAGCCAGGAATAGCGTAATGACTGGAGCCGCTTTTCCTATACTATGACATGTTTATAGAAGTCTAATTTAAACACTATCACACTGTACAGCCGCCGAAAAAGTCACCGGAAAAGCACTTGTCGTAGGTCTAAACTCGTCTGTTTACACTGTATGTTGAGTTCCTGCAGACAGACAGACAGACAGACAGACAGACTGACAGGGGAGAGACAGGGTGGTGAGGGGAGAGGATGAGAGTGGACCGGAGAGAGTCTGAAGATACACCCGAAAATGTTATGCTAGATTATTATTATCATAATTATCCACCGATTATGTGTATTACGACCGGAGCTGTTGCAGTCGAAATTATTTTATAGTGCACATGCTGCACACACTATCTCTCCTGTATAAATTATGTATGTATTATAATGTGTCTATTTGCATACTCTCCTTACCACGTTGCAAGAAAACAGATTCATACCATTTGTATAGTAACCACTTGCAGTCTGTGGGTTTGTCTGCCGGCAATATTCATGACACATTGGAAAACGACGGATTTTCTCAAGTTCTATATATTGCAACTACTAATACAGCAACTTGAAGAGAGGTATTGTAAACAGAGGAAAGGGCTAACTATTACACAAAGTTGTATTCTTCACCTACAAATTATAAAAAAGTGAAGAGTTTAATCAAGTTCTATATTGCAACTACTAATACTGCAACTTGAAGAGAGGCATTGTAAAGAGCTACCTATTACACAAAATCGTATTCTGTACCTACAAATTATAAAAGATTGAAGAGTTATAGAGTGTGTAAAGAGGGGAGGTTCGGAGAGGATCGGAGAGAGTCGACGCTATGTTACACCCGACCACCGGGAGACTGAATAGCAACCAACCCAACGTGGTGGCTCTGGCCCAAAAACACTCTACTCTCTACTTTCTCTCTCGCTCTCACTCTCACACACACTCTCTCTCTCTCTCTCTCGCTAGCTCACACACAAAGGTCTCTCTCTCTCTCTCTCTCCTTTGTACTCACACACACACTCTATCTCTCACACACACACACTCTCTCTCACACACACACACACACTCTTTCTTTCACACATACACAAACTCTCTCTGTCACACACGCACACTATCTCACACACACACTCTCTCTCTCACACACACTCTCTCCCTCTCACACACACACTCTATATATATATCTCTCACACACACACACACACACTCTCTCTCTCCCTGGATCTGGGTCTCGCTCTCTCTCTCACACTGTCACACACATACACACACACTCTCTATCACACACACACACACTCTCTCTCTCTCTGGCTCACACAAAGGGTCTCGCTCTCTCTCACACACATACACACACACACACACTCTCTCTCTCCCTGGATCTGGGTCTCGCTCTCTCTCTCACACTGTCACACACATACACACACACTCTCTCTCTCTCTGGCTCACACAAAGGGTCTCGCTCTCTCTCACACACATACACACACACACACACTCTCTCTCTATCACACACACACACACACACACTCTCTCTGGATCACACAAAGGGTCTCTCTCTGGCTCTGTGTCTCGCTCTCTCTCCAATGTTGGCTATAATAAAGTTTGGTTACAAAAAATAAACGATTCTCTTTATTAAAAACAGAGTGCAGTGACCTTAAATGTCCATGTATTTGTATTCATCCGACTGAGGGACGGACTTGTCAATCCTGCAGAATATGTCTCACTCCTGGGGGGTCCCAGAGGGAGAGATTGTTTCTGCAGGAGTGACAATCATGGTCCTAATTTGTTACCTCACAATTTGTTAGAATTTTGTTGTCTTTATCAAATTGACCCTCTGAATATATATCAGTAATTTTGTTGACTTTTAACAACTTGCTTAAGAGAATTTTAAGGATGTGAGGGCAGACAGGGTGAAACTGATGACTTCGGAGACCGAGTCCTTGTAAAGCCCTGTCTACACGATCGAGTAGTGTCCGGCGGGCTGTGCCCCTTCACCGGGCAAAGTCTGTTAAACACGCGTGTGGTGTTGTCCACAATGCAGCCGGGCAGTGATTGGCCAGTCAAAGTCTGCCAGTGGTCAGAGTAGGAGCTCAGCAGGGCTGGGTCAGTGGGTCCGGTATGATCACCATGGTCCCCAACAACAATAATCACAGGACAGTTATATAACCTATATATCCAAGCAGATGCCAATAGGAGGGAGTGTATATCGGCAGAAGCTCGACTGAAGGCAACACCTCATGTTTGTTTCAAATGGATGCAGCTACACTTATTTGCAGTATACTAAAAGATTATCCAAGCATAGTTTGTCTCGCATTATTCCTGAAATTTGTCGAGCAATATACGAAGTACTCAATCAAGAGTGCTTGCAGGTGAGATTTATAGTGAGACGATCCAACCTAAGTTTACATAAAATTAATTAAATAATGCAATTGCGTATGGTATATTTGAAATCGTCTCGTCGTTGCGATTCCAACGGTATATACATATTTTAATTTTGACAAATTTGAAGGCCCAATAGGCCTATTTTAAAGTCTAAAAACTCCATAGACGAGTTATCTAAGGATGGATTTTTTTCATTTTTTTACCAAAAGTTCGCGTTGACACGCTGCATCGAATGGCGCAAACAGAATTGAAATCGAACAATGAGTAGGATTTCGTATCTGACTTGGCCTCCCAGAAAGGCCCAAATGACCCGTTTTTGGACTTTAAAAGTCCTCTGTAGCCCAAACTATAAGTCCTAGAGAATTCTACTTGGTGCCATTCGATTTTTCTCGACGAGCAGCTTCTATACATGGTCGTAGATTGCATTTTCGACCAGCCATTCGTCCAGAATCGAAATTATTGTTTCCTAAATCCGTGTAAGCCCAGGAAATTTTTTGCACTTGGCGGGCGACTTTCGAATTTCGAGTTTTCATGGGTATATATGGATTCGTCTCGTCATTACGATTCCAACGGTATATGGATTTTTAAATTTTGACTATTTTTTAGGCCCAATAGGCCTATTTTAAAGTTTAAAAACCACTGTCCCCTACATGGTGGCTGTCTAATTCAGAGAAGAAGCTGTTGGAGTGGCTTTGTTGTGTGTGTTATTAGTTAGAGAAGGATATATAATTAAAGCTCTTTCCTGTGTCTTCCTTCCACCCAAATTACCCACTTGTTATAATGGAGCAGCCATGTAAGTGATAATATGGCATGTTTAAATAGTATAGTTAGCCATACAATAGTGAAGACGATAGTTTTCTTTCAATAATCTTTACAGAAAACGATAGTTATGAATGGGTAACTATTATATTTTATTAGAAATCGAAGTAGAGTATTGATCAGTACATTCCGCTGTTATCTATGTATGGATATTGTTCAAATTTATACCACAAATACACTTTGACACGCTGAATCGAATGGCGCAAACAGAATTTAAATCGGATCATTAGTTTAGGATTAATAATTTGACGGCCTCCCAGAACGGCCCAAATGACCCGTTTTTGGACTTTAAAAGTCCTCTGTAGCCCAAACTATAAGTCCTAGGGAATTCTACTTCGTGACATTCGATTTTTCTCGACGAGCAGCTTCTATACATGGTAGTAGATTGCATTTTCGACCAGCCATTCGCCCAGAATCGAAAGTATTTGTTTCCAAAATCCCTGCCCAGGAAATGTTTGTGCACTTGGCGGGTGACTTTCGAATTTCGAGTTTTCATGGGTATATATGGATTCGTCTCGTCATTACGATTCCAACGGTATATGGATTTTTAAATTTTGACTATTTTTTAGGCCCAATAGGCCTATTTTAAAGTTTAAAAACCAGTCCCCTACATGGTGGCTGTCTAATTCAGAGAAGAAGCTGTTGGAGTGGCTTTGTTGTGTGTGTTGTTAGTTAGAGAAGGATATATAATTAAAGCTCTTTCCTGTGTCTTCCTTCCACCCAAATTACCCACTTGTTATAATGGAGCAGCCACGTAAGTGATAATATGGCATGTTTAAATAGTATAGTTAGCCATACAATAGTGAAGACGATAGTTTTCTTTCTATAATCTTTACAGAAAACGATAGTTATGAATGGGTAACTATTATATTTTATTAGAAATCGAAGTAGAGTATTGATCAGTACTTTCCGCTGTTATCTATGTATGGATATTGTTCAAATTTATACCACAAATACACTTTGACACGCTGAATCGAATGGCGCAAACAGAATTTAAATCGGATCATTAGTTTAGGATTAATAATTTGACGGCCTCCCAGAACGGCCCAAATGACCCGTTTTTGGACTTTAAAAGTCCTCTGTAGCCCAAACTATAAGTCCTAGGGAATTCTACTTCGTGCCATTCGATTTTTCTCAACGAGCAGCTTGTATACATGGTCGTAGATTGCATTTTCGACCAGCCATTCGCCCAGAATCGAAAGTATTTGTTTCCAAAATCCCTGCCCAGGAAATTTTTGTGCACTTGGCGGGTGACTTTCGAATTTCGAGTTTTCATGGGTATATATGGATTCGTCTCGTCATTACGATTCCAACGGTATATGGATTTTTAAATTTTGACTATTTTTTAGGCCCAATAGGCCTATTTTAAAGTTTAAAAACCACTGTCCCCTACATGGTGGCTGTCTAATTCAGAGAAGAAGCTGTTGGAGTGGCTTTGTTGTGTGTGTTATTAGTTAGAGAAGGATATATAATTAAAGCTCTTTCCTGTGTCTTCCTTCCACCCAAATTACCCACTTGTTATAATGGAGCAGCCACGTAAGTGATAATATGGCATGTTTAAATAGTATAGTTAGCCATACAATAGTGAAAACGATAGTTTTCTTTGAATAATCTTTACAGAAAACGACAGTTATGAATGGGTAACTATTATATTTTATTAGAAATCGAAGTAGAGTATTGATCAGTACTTTCCGCTGTTATCTATGTATGGATATTGTTCAAATTTATACCACAAATACACTTTGACACGCTGAATCGAATGGCGCAAACAGAATTTAAATCGGATCATTAGTTTAGGATTAATAATTTGACGGGTTCCCAGAAAGGCCCAAATGACCCGTTTTTGGACTTTAAAAGTCCTCTGTAGCCCAAACTATAAGTCCTAGGGAATTCTACTTCGTGCCATTCGATTTTTCTCAACGAGCAGCTTGTATACATGGTCGTAGATTGCATTTTCGACCAGCCATTCGCCCAGAATCGAAAATATTTGTTTCCAAAATCTCTGCGTGAATTTTTTTTGCACTTGGCGGGTGACTTTCGAATTTCGAGTTTTCATGGGTATATATGGATTCGTCTCGTCATTACGATTCCAACGGTATATGGATTTTTAAATTTTGACTATTTTTTAGGCCCAATAGGCCTATTTTAAAGTTTAAAAACCACTGTCCCCTACATGGTGGCTGTCTAATTCAGAGAAGAAGCTGTTGGAGTGGCTTTGTTGTGTGTGTTATTAGTTAGAGAAGGATATATAATTAAAGCTCTTTCCTGTGTCTTCCTTCCACCCAAATTACCCACTTGTTATAATGGAGCAGCCACGTAAGTGATAATATGGCATGTTTAAATAGTATAGTTAGCCATACAATAGTGAAGATGATAGTTTTCTTTCAATAATCTTTACAGAAAACGATAGTTATGAATTGGTAACTATTATATTTTATTAGAAATCGAAGTAGAGTATTGATCAGTACTTTTCGTTGTTATCTATGTATGGATATTGTTCAAATTTATACCACAAATACACTTTGACACGCTGAATCGAATGGCGCAAACAGAATTTAAATCGGATCATTAGTTTAGGATTAATAATTTGACGGCCTCCCAGAACGGCCCAAATGACCCGTTTTTGGACTTTAAAAGTCCTCTGTAGCCCAAACTATAAGTCCTAGGGAATTCTACTTGGTGCCATTCGATTTTTCTCGACGAGCAGCTTCTATACATGGTAGTAGATTGCATTTTCGACCAGCCATTCGCCCAGAATCGAAAATATTTGTTTCCAAAATCCCAGGAAATTTTTTGCACTTGGCGGGTGACTTTCGAATTTCGAGTTTTCATGGGTATATATGGATTCGTCTCGTCATTACGATTCCAACGGTATATGGATTTTTAAATTTTGACTATTTTTTAGGCCCAATAGGCCTATTTTAAAGTTTAAAAACCACTGTCCCCTACATGGTGGCTGTCTAAGTCAGAGAAGAAGCTGTTGGAGTGGCTTTGTTGTGTGTTATTAGTTAGAGAAGGATATATAATTAAAGCTCTTTCCTGTGTCTTCCTTCCACCCAAATTACCCACTTGTTATAATGGAGCAGCCACGTAAGTGATAATATGGCATGTTTAAATAGTATAGTTAGCCATACAATAGTGAAGATGATAGTTTTCTTTCAATAATCTTTACAGAAAACGATAGTTATGAATGGGTAACTATTATATTTTATTAGAAATCGAAGTAGAGTATTGATCAGTACTTTCCGCTGTTATCTATGTATGGATATTGTTCAAATTTATACCACAAATACACTTTGACACGCTGAATCGAATGGCGCAAACAGAATTTAAATCGGATCATTAGTTTAGGATTAATAATTTGACGGCCTCCCAGAACGGCCCAAATGACCCGTTTTTGGACTTTAAAAGTCCTCTGTAGCCCAAACTATAAGTCCTAGGGAATTCTACTTGGTGCCATTCGATTTTTCTCGACGAGCAGCTTCTATACATGGTAGTAGATTGCATTTTCGACCAGCCATTCGCCCAGAATCGAAAATATTTGTTTCCAAAATCCCTGCGTTTGCCCAGGAATGTTTTGCACTTGGCGGGCGACTTTTGAATTTCGAGTTTTCATGGGTATATATGGATTCGTCTCGTCATTACGATTCCAACGGTATATGGATTTTTAAATTTTGACAATTTTTAAGGCCCAATAGGCCTATTTTAAAGTTTAAAAACCACTGTCCCCTACATGGTGGCTGTCTAATTCAGAGAAGAAGCTGTTGGAGTGGCTTTGTTGTGTGTGTTATTAGTTAGAGAAGGATATATAATTAAAGCTCTTTCCTGTGTCTTCCTTCCACCCAAATTACCCACTTGTTATAATGGAGCAGCCACGTAAGTGATAATATGGCATGTTTAAATAGTATAGTTAGCCATACAATAGTGAAGATAATAGTTTTCTTTCAATAATCTTTACAGAAAACGATAGTTATGAATGGGTAACTATTATATTTTATTAGAAATCGAAGTAGAGTATTGATCAGTACTTTCCGCTGTTATCTATGTATGGATATTGTTCAAATTTATACCACAAATACACTTTGACACGCTGAATCGAATGGCGCAAACAGAATTGAAATCGGATCATTAGTTTAGGATTAATAATTTGACGGCCTCCCAGAACGGCCCAAATGACCCGTTTTTGGACTTTAAAAGTCCTCTGTAGCCCAAACTATAAGTCCTAGGGAATTCTACTTGGTGCCATTCGATTTTTCTCGACGAGCAGCTTGTATACATGGTCGTAGATTGCATTTTCGACCAGCCATTCGCCCAGAATCGAAAGTATTTGTTTCCAAAATCCCTGCCCAGGAAATTTTTTGCACTTGGCGGGTGACTTTCGAATTTCGAGTTTTCATGGGTATATATGGATTCGTCTCGTCATTACGATTCCAACGGTATATGGATTTTTAAATTTTGACTATTTTTTAGGCCCAATAGGCCTATTTTAAAGTTTAAAAACCACTGTCCCCTACATGGTGGCTGTCTAATTCAGAGAAGAAGCTGTTGGAGTGGCTTTGTTGTGTGTGTTATTAGTTAGAGAAGGATATATAATTAAAGCTCTTTCCTGTGTCTTCCTTCCACCCAAATTACCCACTTGTTATAATGGAGCAGCCACGTAAGTGATAATATGGCATGTTTAAATAGTATAGTTAGCCATACAATAGTGAAAACGATAGTTTTCTTTGAATAATCTTTACAGAAAACGACAGTTATGAATGGGTAACTATTATATTTTATTAGAAATCGAAGTAGAGTATTGATCAGTACTTTTCGTTGTTATCTATGTATGGATATTGTTCAAATTTATACCACAAATACACTTTGACACGCTGAATCGAATGGCGCAAACAGAATTTAAATCGGATCATTAGTTTAGGATTAATAATTTGACGGGTTCCCAGAAAGGCCCAAATGACCCGTTTTTGGACTTTAAAAGTCCTCTGTAGCCCAAACTATAAGTCCTAGGGAATTCTACTTGGTGCCATTCGATTTTTCTCGACGAGCAGCTTCTATACATGGTAGTAGATTGCATTTTCGACCAGCCATTCGCCCAGAATCGAAAATATTTGTTTCCAAAATCTCTGCGTGAATTTTTTTTGCACTTGGCGGGTGACTTTCGAATTTCGAGTTTTCATGGGTATATATGGATTCGTCTCGTCATTACGATTCCAACGGTATATGGATTTTTAAATTTTGACTATTTTTTAGGCCCAATAGGCCTATTTTAAAGTTTAACAAGTTTAAAAACCACTGTCCCCTACATGGTGGCTGTCTAATTCAGAGAAGAAGCTGTTGGAGTGGCTTTGTTGTGTGTGTTATTAGTTAGAGAAGGATATATAATTAAAGCTCTTTCCTGTGTCTTCCTTCCACCCAAATTACCCACTTGTTATAATGGAGCAGCCACGTAAGTGATAATATGGCATGTTTAAATAGTATAGTTAGCCATACAATAGTGAAGATGATAGTTTTCTTTCAATAATCTTTACAGAAAACGATAGTTATGAATGGGTAACTATTATATTTTATTAGAAATCGAAGTAGAGTATTGATCAGTACTTTCCGCTGTTATCTATGTATGGATATTGTTCAAATTTATACCACAAATACACTTTGACACGCTGAATCGAATGGCGCAAACAGAATTTAAATCGGATCATTAGTTTAGGATTAATAATTTGACGGCCTCCCAGAACGGCCCAAATGACCCGTTTTTGGACTTTAAAAGTCCTCTGTAGCCCAAACTATAAGTCCTAGGGAATTCTACTTAGTGCCATTCGATTTTTCTCGACGAGCAGCTTCTATACATGGTAGTAGATTGCATTTTCGACCAGCCATTCGCCCAGAATCGAAAATATTTGTTTCCAAAATCTCTGCGTTTAAGCCCAGGAAATTTTTTGCACTTGGCGGGTGACTTTCGAATTTCGAGTTTTCATGGGTATATATGGATTCGTCTCGTCATTACGATTCCAACGGTATATGGATTTTTAAATTTTGACAATTTTTAAGGCCCAATAGGCCTATTTTAAAGTTTAAAAACCACTGTCCCCTACATGGTGGCTGTCTAATTCAGAGAAGAAGCTGTTGGAGTGGCTTTGTTGTGTGTGTTATTAGTTAGAGAAGGATATATAATTAAAGCTCTTTCCTGTGTCTTCCTTCCACCCAAATTACCCACTTGTTATAATGGAGCAGCCACGTAAGTGATAATATGGCATGTTTAAATAGTATAGTTAGCCATACAATAGTGAAGATGATAGTTTTCTTTCAATAATCTTTACAGAAAACGATAGTTATGAATGGGTAACTATTATATTTTATTAGAAATCGAAGTAGAGTATTGATCAGTACTTTCCGCTGTTATCTATGTATGGATATTGTTCAAATTTATACCACAAATACACTTTGACACGCTGAATCGAATGGCGCAAACAGAATTTAAATCGGATCATTAGTTTAGGATTAATAATTTGACGGCCTCCCAGAACGGCCCAAATGACCCGTTTTTGGACTTTAAAAGTCCTCTGTAGCCCAAACTATAAGTCCTAGGGAATTCTACTTGGTGCCATTCGATTTTTCTCGACGAGCAGCTTCTATACATGGTAGTAGATTGCATTTTCGACCAGCCATTCGCCCAGAATCGAAAGTATTTGTTTCCAAAATCCCTGCCCAGGAAATTTTTTGCACTTGGCGGGTGACTTTCGAATTTCGAGTTTTCATGGGTATATATGGATTCGTCTCGTCATTACGATTCCAACGGTATATGGATTTTTAAATTTTGACAATTTTTTAGGCCCAATAGGCCTATTTTAAAGTTTAAAAACCACTGTCCCCTACATGGTGGCTGTCTAATTCAGAGAAGAAGCTGTTGGAGTGGCTTTGTTGTGTGTGTTATTAGTTAGAGAAGGATATATAATTAAAGCTCTTTCCTGTGTCTTCCTTCCACCCAAATTACCCACTTGTTATAATGGAGCAGCCACGTAAGTGATAATATGGCATGTTTAAATAGTATAGTTAGCCATACAATAGTGAAGATGATAGTTTTCTTTCAATAATCTTTACAGAAAACGATAGTTATGAATGGGTAACTATTATATTTTATTAGAAATCGAAGTAGAGTATTGATCAGTACTTTCCGCTGTTATCTATGTATGGATATTGTTCAAATTTATACCACAAATACACTTTGACACGCTGAATCGAATGGCGCAAACAGAATTTAAATCGGATCATTAGTTTAGGATTAATAATTTGACGGCCTCCCAGAACGGCCCAAATGACCCGTTTTTGGACTTTAAAAGTCCTCTGTAGCCCAAACTATAAGTCCTAGGGAATTCTACTTGGTGCCATTCGATTTTTCTCGACGAGCAGCTTCTATACATGGTCGTAGATTGCATTTTCGACCAGCCATTCGCCCAGAATCGAAAATATTTGTTTCCAAAACCCCTGCCCAGGATTTTTTTTTGCATTTGGCAGGCGACTTTCGAATTTCGAGTTTTCATGGGTATATATGGATTCGTCTCGTCATTACGATTCCAACGGTATATGGATTTTTAAATTTTGACAATTTTTTAGGCCCAATAGGCCTATTTTAAAGTTTAAAAACCACTGTCCCCTACATGGTGGCTGTCTAATTCAGAGAAGAAGCTGTTGGAGTGGCTTTGTTGTGTGTGTTATTAGTTAGAGAAGGATATATAATTAAAGCTCTTTCCTGTGTCTTCCTTCCACCCAAATTACCCACTTGTTATAATGGAGCAGCCACGTAAGTGATAATATGGCATGTTTAAATAGTATAGTTAGCCATACAATAGTGAAGATGATAGTTTTCTTTCAATAATCTTTACAGAAAACGATAGTTATGAATGGGTAACTATTATATTTTATTAGAAATCGAAGTAGAGTATTGATCAGTACTTTCCGCTGTTATCTATGTATGGATATTGTTCAAATTTATACCACAAATACACTTTGACACGCTGAATCGAATGGCGCAAACAGAATTTAAATCGGATTATTAGTTTAGGATTAATAATTTGACGGGTTCCCAGAACGGCCCAAATGACCCGTTTTTGGACTTTAAAAGTCCTCTGTAGCCCAAACTATAAGTCCTAGGGAATTCTACTTGGTGCCATTCGATTTTTCTCGACGAGCAGCTTCTATACATGGTAGTAGATTGCATTTTCGACCAGCCATTCGCCCAGAATCGAAAATATTTGTTTCCAAAATCTCTGCGTGAATTTTTTTTGCACTTGGCGGGTGACTTTCGAATTTCGAGTTTTCATGGGTATATATGGATTCATCTCGTCATTACGATTCCAACGGTATATGGATTTTTAAATTTTGACTATTTTTTAGGCCCAATAGGCCTATTTTAAAGTTTAACCTAGCAACATAAGTCGAGTTAATAAAGCTGGACTATGTGGCGCGCTCGAGATCGAGTGGCAATTTCAGTAATGTGGCTGAGAGAGAGACAAGTGGTGGCAGGAGACTAGCGAGCGTATGACTGCTCCAGACCACCGCGGCGAACCTACTGACACAAATCTCAGCTCCCTCCTCCCTCTCTCACTCGCTACATACTCAATTATGTACCGAAACTACCGAATTACCTGCTTTTTGCACTCGCGTTGCACGGTTATTGCAAGAAAACTATCCATTATACAAGGATCGTTATGGTGTCATTCGAAAGCTTTGTTTATGCCCTTTCAGGGATAGGTACTTGTTTTACGTTCTGGGTCTTATTTAGGCATGAAAATGATCACGTAAACAGCCCTATTTTGGCTAAAAACACCCCGCTGTGCGGTACATATAAATAAACCGCATAGGCCGCTCGTAAGGTGTTAAAAACCAGTCCCCTACATGGTGGCTGTCTAATTCAGAGAAGAAGCTGTTGGAGTGGCTTTGTTGTGTGTGTTATTAGTTAGAGAAGGATATATAATTAAAGCTCTTTCCTGTGTCTTCCTTCCACCCAAATTACCCACTTGTTATAATGGAGCAGCCACGTAAGTGATAATATGGCATGTTTAAATAGTATAGTTAGCCATACAATAGTGAAGACGATAGTTTTCTTTCAATAATCTTTACAGAAAACGATAGTTATGAATGGGTAACTATTATATTTTATTAGAAATCGAAGTAGAGTATTGATCAGTACTTTTCGTTGTTATCTATGTATGGATATTGTTCAAATTTATATCACAAATACACTTTGACACGCTGAATCGAATGGCGCAAACAGAATTTAAATCGGATCATTAGTTTAGGATTAATAATTTGACGGCCTCCCAGAACGGCCCAAATGACCCGTTTTTGGACTTTAAAAGTCCTCTGTAGCCCAAACTATAAGTCCTAGGGAATTCTACTTAGTGCCATTCGATTTTTCTCGACGAGCAGCTTCTATACATGGTAGTAGATTGCATTTTCGACCAGCCATTCGCCCAGAATCGAAAATATTTGTTTCCAAAATCTCTGCCCAGGAAATTTTTTGCACTTGGCGGGTGACTTTCGAATTTCGAGTTTTCATGGGTATATATGGATTCGTCTCGTCATTACGATTCCAACGGTATATGGATTTTTAAATTTTGACAATTTTTAGGCCCAATAGGCCTATTTTAAAGTTTAAAAACCACTGTCCCCTACATGGTGGCTGTCTAATTCAGAGAAGAAGCTGTTGGAGTGGCTTTGTTGTGTGTGTTATTAGTTAGAGAAGGATATATAATTAAAGCTCTTTCCTGTGTCTTCCTTCCACCCAAATTACCCACTTGTTATAATGGAGCAGCCACGTAAGTGAAAATATGGCATGTTTAAATAGTATAGTTAGCCATACAATAGTGAAGATAATAGTTTTCTTTCAATAATCTTTACAGAAAACGATAGTTATGAATGGGTAACTATTATATTTTATTAGAAATCGAAGTAGAGTATTGATCAGTACTTTCCGCTGTTATCTATGTATGGATATTGTTCAAATTTATACCACAAATACACTTTGACACGCTGAATCGAATGGCGCAAACAGAATTTAAATCGGATCATTAGTTTAGGATTAATAATTTGACGGCCTCCCAGAACGGCCCAAATGACCCGTTTTTGGACTTTAAAAGTCCTCTGTAGCCCAAACTATAAGTCCTAGGGAATTCTACTTGGTGCCATTCGATTTTTCTCGACGAGCAGCTTGTATACATGGTAGTAGATTGCATTTTCGACCAGCCATTCGCCCAGAATCGAAAGTATTTGTTTCCAAAATCCCTGCCCAGGAAATTTTTTGCACTTGGCGGGTGACTTTCGAATTTCGAGTTTTCATGGGTATATATGGATTCGTCTCGTCATTACGATTCCAACGGTATATGGATTTTTAAATTTTGACTATTTTTAGGCCCAATAGGCCTATTTTAAAGTTTAAAAACCACTGTCCCCTACATGGTGGCTGTCTAATTCAGAGAAGAAGCTGTTGGAGTGGCTTTGGTGTGTGTTATTAGTTAGAGAAGGATATATAATTAAAGCTCTTTCCTGTGTCTTCCTTCCACCCAAATTACCCACTTGTTATAATGGAGCAGCCACGTAAGTGATAATATGGCATGTTTAAATAGTATAGTTAGCCATACAATAGTGAAGATAATAGTTTTCTTTCAATAATCTTTACAGAAAACGATAGTTATGAATGGGTAACTATTATATTTTATTAGAAATCGAAGTAGAGTATTGATCAGTACTTTCCGCTGTTATCTATGTATGGATATTGTTCAAATTTATACCACAAATACACTTTGACACGCTGAATCGAATGGCGCAAACAGAATTTAAATCGGATCATTAGTTTAGGATTATAATTTGACGGCCTCCCAGAACGGCCCAAATGACCCGTTTTTGGACTTTAAAAGTCCTCTGTAGCCCAAACTATAAGTCCTAGGGAATTCTACTTAGTGCCATTCGATTTTTCTCGACGAGCAGCTTCTATACATGGTAGTAGATTGCATTTTCGACCAGCCATTCGCCCAGAATCAAAATATTTATTTCCAAAATCCAGGACATTTTTTGCACTTGGCGGGCGACTTTGAATTTCGAGTTTTCATGGGTATATATGGATTCGTCTCGTCATTACGATTCCAACGGTATATGGATTTTTAAATTTTGACAATTTTTAGGCCCAATAGGCCTATTTTAAAGTTTAAAAACCACTGTCCCCTACATGGTGGCTGTCTAATTCAGAGAAGAAGCTGTTGGAGTGGCTTTGTTGTGTGTGTTATTAGTTAGAGAAGGATATATAATTAAAGCTCTTTCCTGTGTCTTCCTTCCACCCAAATTACCCACTTGTTATAATGGAGCAGCCACGTAAGTGATAATATGGCATGTTTAAATAGTATAGTTAGCCATACAATAGTGAAGATGATAGTTTTCTTTCAATAATCTTTACAGAAAACGATAGTTATGAATGGGTAACTATTATATTTTATTAGAAATCGAAGTAGAGTATTGATCAGTACTTTCCGCTGTTATCTATGTATGGATATTGTTCAAATTTATACCACAAATACACTTTGACACGCTGAATCGAATGGCGCAAACAGAATTTAAATCGGATCATTAGTTTAGGATTAATAATTTGACGGCCTCCCAGAACGGCCCAAATGACCCGTTTTTGGACTTTAAAAGTCCTCTGTAGCCCAAACTATAAGTCCTAGGGAATTCTACTTGGTGCCATTCGATTTTCTCAATGAGCAGCTTGTATACATGGTAGTAGATTGCATTTTCGACCAGCCATTCGCCCAGAATCGAAAGTATTTGTTTCCAAAATCCCTGCCCAGGAAATTTTTTGCACTTGGCGGGTGACTTTCGAATTTCGAGTTTTCATGGGTATATATGGATTCGTCTCGTCATTACGATTCCAACGGTATATGGATTTTTAAATTTTGACTATTTTTTAGGCCCAATAGGCCTATTTTAAAGTTTAAAAACCACTGTCCCCTACATGGTGGCTGTCTAATTCAGAGAAGAAGCTGTTGGAGTGGCTTTGTTGTGTGTGTTATTAGTTAGAGAAGGATATATAATTAAAGCTCTTTCCTGTGTCTTCCTTCCACCCAAATTACCCACTTGTTATAATGGAGCAGCCACGTAAGTGATAATATGGCATGTTTAAATAGTATAGTTAGCCATACAATAGTGAAGATAATAGTTTTCTTTCAATAATCTTTACAGAAAACGATAGTTATGAATGGGTAACTATTATATTTTATTAGAAATCGAAGTAGAGTATTGATCAGTACTTTCCGCTGTTATCTATGTATGGATATTGTTCAAATTTATACCACAAATACACTTTGACACGCTGAATCGAATGGCGCAAACAGAATTTAAATCGGATCATTAGTTTAGGATTAATAATTTGACGGCCTCCCAGAACGGCCCAAATGACCCGTTTTTGGACTTTAAAAGTCCTCTGTAGCCCAAACTATAAGTCCTAGGGAATTCTACTTAGTGCCATTCGATTTTTCTCGACGAGCAGCTTCTATACATGGTAGTAGATTGCATTTTCGACCAGCCATTCGCCCAGAATCGAAAATATTTGTTTCCAAAATCTCTCGCCTAGGAAATTTTTTGCACTTGGCGGGTGACTTTCGAATTTCGAGTTTTCATGGGTATATATGGATTCGTCTCGTCATTACGATTCCAACGGTATATGGATTTTTAAATTTTGACAATTTTTAAGGCCCAATAGGCCTATTTTAAAGTTTAAAAACCACTGTCCCCTACATGGTGGCTGTCTAATTCAGAGAAGAAGCTGTTGGAGTGGCTTTGTTGTGTGTGTTATTAGTTAGAGAAGGATATATAATTAAAGCTCTTTCCTGTGTCTTCCTTCCACCCAAATTACCCACTT
This sequence comes from Paralithodes platypus, assembly GCA_032716605.1. Classification (NCBI taxonomy): domain Eukaryota; kingdom Metazoa; phylum Arthropoda; class Malacostraca; order Decapoda; family Lithodidae; genus Paralithodes; species Paralithodes platypus. The sequence goes on from CM064504.1 coordinate 3,982,457, forward strand.
GTTATAATGGAGCAGCCACGTAAGTGAAAATATGGCATGTTTAAATAGTATAGTTAGCCATACAATAGTGAAGATGATAGTTTTCTTTCAATAATCTTTACAGAAAACGATAGTTATGAATGGGTAACTATTATATTTTATTAGAAATCGAAGTAGAGTATTGATCAGTACTTTCCGCTGTTATCTATGTATGGATATTGTTCAAATTTATACCACAAATACACTTTGACACGCTGAATCGAATGGCGCAAACAGAATTAATCGGATCATTAGTTTAGGATTAATAATTTGACGGCCTCCCAGAACGGCCCAAATGACCCGTTTTTGGACTTTAAAAGTCCTCTGTAGCCCAAACTATAAGTCCTAGGGAATTCTACTTGGTGCCATTCGATTTTTCTCGACGAGCAGCTTGTATACATGGTAGTAGATTGCATTTTCGACCAGCCATTCGCCCAGAATCGAAAGTATTTGTTTCCAAAATCCCTGCGCAGGATTTTTTTTTTTTGCACTTGGCGGGCGACTTTCGAATTTCGAGTTTTCATGGGTATATATGGATTCGTCTCGTCATTACGATTCCAACGGTATATGGATTTTTAAATTTTGACTATTTTTTAGGCCCAATAGGCCTATTTTAAAGTTTAAAAACCACTGTCCCCTACATGGTGGCTGTCTAATTCAGAGAAGAAGCTGTTGGAGTGGCTTTGTTGTGTGTGTTATTAGTTAGAGAAGGATATATAATTAAAGCTCTTTCCTGTGTCTTCCTTCCACCCAAATTACCCACTTGTTATAATGGAGCAGCCACGTAAGTGATAATATGGCATGTTTAAATAGTATAGTTAGCCATACAATAGTGAAGATAATAGTTTTCTTTCAATAATCTTTACAGAAAACGATAGTTATGAATGGGTAACTATTATATTTTATTAGAAATCGAAGTAGAGTATTGATCAGTACTTTCCGCTGTTATCTATGTATGGATATTGTTCAAATTTATACCACAAATACACTTTGACACGCTGAATCGAATGGCGCAAACAGAATTTAAATCGGATTATTAGTTTAGGATTAATAATTTGACGGGTTCCCAGAACGGCCCAAATGACCCGTTTTTGGACTTTAAAAGTCCTCTGTAGCCCAAACTATAAGTCCTAGGGAATTATACTTGGTGCCATTCGATTTTTCTCGACGAGCAGCTTGTATACATGGTAGTAGATTGCATTTTCGACCAGCCATTCGCCCAGAATCGAAAATATTTGTTTCCAAAATCTCTGCGTGAATTTTTTTTGCACTTGGCGGGTGACTTTCGAATTTCGAGTTTTCATGGGTATATATGGATTCATCTCGTCATTACGATTCCAACGGTATATGGATTTTTAAATTTTGACTATTTTTTAGGCCCAATAGGCCTATTTTAAAGTTTAACCCTTAATTAGCAGCGAGCAACATAAGTCGAGTTAAATAAAGCTGGACTATGTGGCGGCGCTCGACATAGGTCGAGTGGCAATTTCAGCACGTAATGTGGCTGAGAGAGAGAGACAAGTGGTGGCAGGAGACTAGCGAGCGTATGACTGCTCCAGACCACCGCGGCGAACCTACTGACACAAATCTCAGCTCCCTCCTCCCTCTCTCACTCGCTACATACTCAATTATGTACCGAAACTACCGAATTACCTGCTTTTTGCACTCGCGTTGCACGGTTATTGCAAGAAAACTATCCATTATACAAGGATCGTTATGGTGTCATTCGAAAGCTCTGTTTATGCCCTTTCAGGGATAGGTACTTGTTTTACGTTCTGGGTCTTATTTAGGCATGAAAATGATCACGTAAACAGCCCTATTTTGGCTAAAAACACCCCGCTGTGCGGTACATATAAATAAACATAGGCCGCTCGTAAGGTGTTAAAAACCAGTCCCCTACATGGTGGCTGTCTAATTCAGAGAAGAAGCTGTTGGAGTGGCTTTGTTGTGTGTGTTGTTAGTTAGAGAAGGATATATAATTAAAGCTCTTTCCTGTGTCTTCCTTCCACCCAAATTACCCACTTGTTATAATGGAGCAGCCACGTAAGTGATAATATGGCATGTTTAAATAGTATAGTTAGCCATACAATAGTGAAGACGATAGTTTTCTTTCAATAATCTTTACAGAAAACGATAGTTATGAATGGGTAACTATTATATTTTATTAGAAATCGAAGTAGAGTATTGATCAGTACTTTTCGTTGTTATCTATGTATGGATATTGTTCAAATTTATATCACAAATACACTTTGACACGCTGAATCGAATGGCGCAAACAGAATTTAAATCGGATCATTAGTTTAGGATTAATAATTTGACGGCCTCCCAGAACGGCCCAAATGACCCGTTTTTGGACTTTAAAAGTCCTCTGTAGCCCAAACTATAAGTCCTAGGGAATTCTACTTGGTGCCATTCGATTTTTCTCGACGAGCAGCTTCTATACATGGTAGTAGATTGCATTTTCGACCAGCCATTCGCCCAGAATCGAAAATATTTGTTTCCAAAATCTCTGCGTGAAATTTTTTTGCACTTGGCGGGTGACTTTCGAATTTCGAGTTTTCATGGGTATATATGGATTCGTCTCGTCATTACGATTCCAACGGTATATGGATTTTTAAATTTTGACTATTTTTTAGGCCCAATAGGCCTATTTTAAAGTTTAAAAACCACTGTCCCCTACATGGTGGCTGTCTAATTCAGAGAAGAAGCTGTTGGAGTGGCTTTGTTGTGTGTGTTATTAGTTAGAGAAGGATATATAATTAAAGCTCTTTCCTGTGTCTTCCTTCCACCCAAATTACCCACTTGTTATAATGGAGCAGCCACGTAAGTGATAATATGGCATGTTTAAATAGTATAGTTAGCCATACAATAGTGAAGACGATAGTTTTCTTTCAATAATCTTTACAGAAAACGATAGTTATGAATGGGTAACTATTATATTTTATTAGAAATCGAAGTAGAGTATTGATCAGTACTTTCCGCTGTTATCTATGTATGGATATTGTTCAAATTTATACCACAAATACACTTTGACACGCTGAATCGAATGGCGCAAACAGAATTTAAATCGGATCATTAGTTTAGGATTAATAATTTGACGGCCTCCCAGAACGGCCCAAATGACCCGTTTTTGGACTTTAAAAGTCCTCTGTAGCCCAAACTATAAGTCCTAGGGAATTCTACTTAGTGCCATTCGATTTTTCTCGACGAGCAGCTTCTATACATGGTAGTAGATTGCATTTTCGACCAGCCATTCGCCCAGAATCGAAAGTATTTGTTTCCAAAATCCCTGCCCAGGAAATTTTTGTGCACTTGGCAGGTGACTTTCGAATTTCGAGTTTTCATGGGTATATATGGATTCGTCTCGTCATTACGATTCCAACGGTATATGGATTTTTAAATTTTGACTATTTTTTAGGCCCAATAGGCCTATTTTAAAGTTTAAAAACCACTGTCCCCTACATGGTGGCTGTCTAATTCAGAGAAGAAGCTGTTGGAGTGGCTTTGTTGTGTGTGTTATTAGTTAGAGAAGGATATATAATTAAAGCTCTTTCCTGTGTCTTCCTTCCACCCAAATTACCCACTTGTTATAATATAGCAGCCACGTAAGTGATAATATGGCATGTTTAAATAGTATAGTTAGCCATACAATAGTGAAGACGATAGTTTTCTTTCAATAATCTTTACAGAAAACGATAGTTATGAATGGGTAACTATTATATTTTATTAGAAATCGAAGTAGAGTATTGATCAGTACTTTTCGTTGTTATCTATGTATGGATATTGTTCAAATTTATACCACAAATACACTTTGACACGCTGAATCGAATGGCGCAAACAGAATTTAAATCGGATCATTAGTTTAGGATTAATAATTTGACGGGTTCCCAGAACGGCCCAAATGACCCGTTTTTGGACTTTAAAAGTCCTCTGTAGCCCAAACTATAAGTCCTAGGGAATTCTACTTGGTGCCATTCGATTTTTCTCGACGAGCAGCTTCTATACATGGTAGTAGATTGCATTTTCGACCAGCCATTCGCCCAGAATCGAAAATATTTGTTTCCAAAATCTCTGCGTGAAATTTTTTTGCACTTGGCGGGTGACTTTCGAATTTCGAGTTTTCATGGGTATATATGGATTCGTCTCGTCATTATGATTCCAACGGTATATGGATTTTTAAATTTTGACTATTTTTTAGGCCCAATAGGCCTATTTTAAAGTTTAAAAACCACTGTCCCCTACATGGTGGCTGTCTAATTCAGAGAAGAAGCTGTTGGAGTGGCTTTGTTGTGTGTGTTATTAGTTAGAGAAGGATATATAATTAAAGCTCTTTCCTGTGTCTTCCTTCCACCCAAATTACCCACTTGTTATAATGGAGCAGCCACGTAAGTGATAATATGGCATGTTTAAATAGTATAGTTAGCCATACAATAGTGAAGACGATAGTTTTCTTTCAATAATCTTTACAGAAAACGATAGTTATGAATGGGTAACTATTATATTTTATTAGAAATCGAAGTAGAGTATTGATCAGTACTTTCCGCTGTTATCTATGTATGGATATTGTTCAAATTTATACCACAAATACACTTTGACACGCTGAATTGAATGGCACAAACAGAATTGAAATCGGATCATTAGTTTAGGATTAATAATTTGACGGCCTCCCAGAACGGCCCAAATGACCCGTTTTTGGACTTTAAAAGTCCTCTGTAGCCCAAACTATAAGTCCTAGGGAATTCTACTTAGTGCCATTCGATTTTTCTCGACGAGCAGCTTCTATACATGGTAGTAGATTGCATTTTCGACCAGCCATTCGCCCAGAATCGAAAATATTTGTTTCCTAAATCTCTGCCCAGGAAATTTTTTGCACTTGGCGGGTGACTTTCGAATTTCGAGTTTTCATGGGTATATATGGATTCGTCTCGTCATTACGATTCCAACGGTATATGGATTTTTAAATTTTGACAATTTTTTAAGGCCCAATAGGCCTATTTTAAAGTTTAAAAACCACTGTCCCCTCCTACATGGTGGCTGTCTAATTCAGAGAAGAAGCTGTTGGAGTGGCTTTGTTGTGTGTGTTATTAGTTAGAGAAGGATATATAATTAAAGCTCTTTCCTGTGTCTTCCTTCCACCCAAATTTACCCACTTGTTATAATGGAGCAGCCACGTAAGTGAAAATATGGCATGTTTAAATAGTATAGTTAGCCATACAATAGTGAAGATGATAGTTTTCTTTCAATAATCTTTACAGAAAACGATAGTTATGAATGGGTAACTATTATATTTTATTAGAAATCGAAGTAGAGTATTGATCAGTACTTTCCGTTGTTATCTATGTATGGATATTGTTCAAATTTATATCACAAATACACTTTGACACGCTGAATCGAATGGCGCAAACAGAATTTAAATCGGATCATTAGTTTAGGATTAATAATTTGACGGCCTCCCACAACGGCCCAAATGACCTGTTTTTGGACTTTAAAAGTCTTCTGTAGCCCAAACTATAAGTCCTAGGGAATTCTACTTGGTGCCATTCGATTTTTCTCGCTGAGCTGCTTCTATACATGGTCTTATATTTAATTTTCGCCCATCCATTCGCCCAGAATCGATTTTTTTCCCCAAAATCCCTGGGTTTAAATTAAGCCCAGGAAAATCGATGATTTTGACTATTCAAGATTATGGTATATTTGAAATCGTCTCGTCGTTGCGATTCCAACAGTTTTTTAAGATAAATATATTTCATCATACTTATAGGAATAATCTTAATATAATATTAATAATATTGTTAATAATAACTTATCAATATAAATGGGAACGCTCCCCATACTTTATTCTGAAGCTAATATTAAAGTCATACCATCAGTGACATTTAATAAGTGATTGCACACATTACATCCTGTTTACCTTCCACCAAATTTTCCTGATTGATACCCGTATAATAGGATAAAATATATATATATATTTATTAACCCCTTCTGTACCGGTGAAGTATTTTTTTATTTGTTTTGAGCTACATTTAGACGATTGCATTAAGATTAAAAGGATATATGATACCTAAAGGGATTAATTGAGATCGTCTGTAGCCTTTTAATGGGTAGACGTCCTTCCTAAGCCATGTAAAGACTTATTATAATTGCCAGAATATAATAAAATGAATGTTACCGGTATTGAATGGGTTAAAGATCAAGCTTCACATTTATTTCCCTCCTTCCATGTGCCCCTTTATCCCCATTCCCCCCGGCAAACTGCCGGGCAGTTCGACTTGGCCTTCCTGGAGGGCCCAAATGACCAAATGACCGCCGGCAAACTTCCGGACAGTGCCTGGTGATTTCGCTCAACTGCGTGCACGGGCATATACCTGGTTTGCCCGTTGAAATTGCCCCATATCGAACATTTCCCTTGTGCCCGACGGGCAGTGCTCGATCGTGTGGACGGGGCTTTGGGTAAGCTTGCTGTACGAATTTGTGTAAGCCACAGGCCGTAGCACGATTGGTAGAGCAATAGCCTGCAAACCGTGAGATCAAGGGTTCGAGTCTCGAGCCAGCCAGTGTGCTATTTGGCAGACGCCAGTGCTGTGGTGGACAGTGCGGTCTAGCAATCTGTGGCAACTGTTCACCGAAGTCTCTGATCATCAGGGCACCCACATTAGCCCAGCTATTGAGCAGAGAGTGCATGGTGGTAAAATTTGCATCTTTATTCCCCTAGGCGAGTTGCCGACCAAGGCTGAAGAGTCCAATCCACCCGGTGCAGTTTTCATTGTGACATAGATATAGCAGGTAATGTTAAGGTTAAATAAAAACTTGTGCTTTTATATTACAGTCATTTATTTTCTAAAGTATAATTCTAAGGCCAATTGAGAGAAGTAGTAGTAAAGTATTTTCGACACGACGTTCTTTATAATTACTTTCTGTGACAAGAAGCCAAGCTATCTCTGTCAAGGAGAAAATACCCAAGTCTTCAGTTGTCAGACTTTACACTGCAAGGCATTTCAATCCTCTCAACCTAAATCATTTATGTCACATTACAAACACATCCCCTCAACTTCACCAAGTCAAAACAATAGGCTACATTAAGAATGGATCAAACACAATTTACATTATAGGCCTATAATCAAATCTCACCTCTAACTTAACAGGCTATCAAGACTAACTCTACTATGTTGAGATTATGAACATGGAATTGAATGACTTGGTGAAGTTATTTAAATTTGAATGGTATTGAATAAATTGCGACATAATATTTAGATCAGCTTGTGCTTCATATTGCAAAAATAAAATAAAATAATAATAATAATAATAATAATAATAATAATAATATTAATATGTTTTGACGATAAAAATATTTCCAACCGTAATATTTCTCTATCTTAATATTTTTTCACAATGAGTTCTAGCTATAAACATTAACACTACTTTGATGGTTCTTTATACATAATAGTAAGAGTGCCAAACTGATTCCCTGGTTTGGAATGAACATAGTACACTCCCATAAGAAACTCTCAGTGCCATAGCCTTTACAACTATACCCTGTTACAAATAAGTATATATACCAAAATGTTTTAACACTAACCTCTATAACTAACAAACGACTACAGTAATAGAGTTAATATGTCTACAATTTGGGAAGGGTCAGCCAGGGAAAAGGTGTGGAAATTTACAGCCCATTTGCTCAGGTCGTTTTCGAGTTACAGAGGATTTGGTTCACGACTTCTGGTCTACCAATTTGGAACAGGGTATAGGAAAAGGATTCACACTACCCCTCTTTTCCAGGCTTAACCCCTTCAGTACGGAGGTGTAATTTTCATATATGGCTAACATTAGATGATTTTATTCACCTTAAGAAGCACCGCTAGGAATCAAAGGGGAATAGAGTATCTCATTTTACCCATTTGAAAGGTCCTTCCTAAACTGAATAAAATCTTATATTAGTAGCTGGAATACAAGGAAGAAAGCCATTTTAGTACTGATGGGGTTAATATCATAGCACGTTATAAGATCTACCTTGTTCCGATAGCATAGTTTAGTCTTGCATATTTTCTGCTAACTTTTATAATGTATTCCCAATGGACACACCAGATGCCCTACTAATACTTCCCACTAGAGCCATTACGAAATAGATGAACTGTACATAACGCTAAAAAAAAAAAAATTGGGAATGGGCCGGAGTAAATAGATAGCTAGATAGACATAACGCTACTGATATTCTCCAAGACTGCAAATTACGGTATAGTATCTTTGTTTATACTGTACGCAGCCTCTTTCCATTCCTTCCTCTCATGCCACATTCATCATAAAACAAAATATATATATATATATATATATAGGCTATAACAAATAATAAAAAATAAAAAATAAATACAAAATCTAACACTAACGTTAATTTTCCATTGGCTTTATAAGAGAGACAGAATTTGTCTTGCACAGTTCACTAAAGCTGTAGGAAATTAACTTGTGTAAAAGATCTGGTGCACTGCGTATCTCCTATAGGGAAAACTTCACTATATTTGTGTCATATGTGCCACATTAAATAATTTGAGCTGTGATTTGTCCATGTGCTATACTTATATTTAATGTGGTATAATTCATGATGCTGTACAAGACAATCGTAGGCACAAAAATGGCTTAGTGAATGTCCGTGGCTGGAAGTACAAATTATGTTCACCCCTACAATCAGATGATACCTACCTCATATTCTGGCTATCAACAGACATTTTTTGCAGGATAGGTAGGACTGAACTCTATGAATTAAAGGATTATCAAGATAATTCCTAAGTAGCCTACAGTAAAATTGTCTGGGGGGAAGTTGAAACACAAGACAATTATAATTTGGTTGACAGGGCTAACATCAAAGGTATACAAATCTGTGGCTGCTAATCATATACTGTACAGTAGAAAGATTTGACCCTTTCAGCACTGTGACGCCTTTCAGCACTGTGACGCCTTTCAGCACTGTGACGCCTTTCAGCACTGTGACGCCTTTCAGCACTGTGACCCTTTCAGCACTGTGACGCCTTTCAGCACTGTGACGCCTTTCAGCACTGTGATGCCTTTCAGCACTGTGACCCTTTCAGCACTGTGACGCCTTTCAGCACTGTGACGCCTATCAGCACTGTGACCCTTTCAGCACTGTGACGCCTTTCAGCACTGTGACGCCTTTTTCCCTTTGATTCTGGATAAAGTTAGACGATTTTATGAAATTTCTGAAGGTCCTAGGTTATTCAGAGGGTTTATTGAGATGGTATTTACCCCTTTTTCCCTAGAGGTAGATTATAAGAAGAAAAAAAAAAGAAAAGATAAAAGGAAAACTGGGGTAAGTGCTGTGTATATAAAAATGATTAGGCCTATACATACATAGCTTATAAAACAAAGAAAATTGTCTAAGGGTAACCAGAATATGATGAAAATACGTCACAGTGCTGAAGGGTTTAACAGGCATCAACTACTTGTGGTACTATAGATCAGGTTTAAAAGTAACACAATGACTAAAATATAACTGAACCAAGCTTTTATAGTAGACAATTGTTCAGACGTGTAGAGACAAAAGTATCGAGGGTCGTCATGACCTTTGATCCCAACAGTACATGATGATTCACAATGCAGGATTTACTGTAAAGTATTTGACTATCCTCCCTATAGTTGATTTAGGGCTGGATATCTCACAAGCACCCTTTGGGGATCGACTACTTGCGAGTTTCATTCTATAAGGAAGTTGGAGCTGTAGACATCGATAATTAAAGAGAAAGGCTAAAATAATGTGGGTTTCTGATAGTAAAAAGTATGATCAATTTGGTTCTATGTAAATATAAATGTATTATGACCGTATTTTAGCTGATAATTCTGCTAAATATTAATGGCCACAGCTCCAACTTCCTTATAGACCAAAACTCGCAAGTGGTCAATTAAACCCTGGTCCTCATAATCAACAGGAAGTGGGTATCGTTGGGAGGAAAAGAAAATGGGTGGATGGGACTATTACTAATCAAGGCGATGTCACACAAGCGCTTTTTCCAGCAATTTTTCAAGAGCAAGATATTTCTGGCAATATTTTGTGGCGTTCTTTTACATTGGTATCGAAAGCAAGACTGAAATTAGAATAGGTTTGGTGCTTAAGAATAGTATGTATGTATATACTCAGGCACATACCCCATAATTATGTTCTATCCAACAACCAACTCTACTCCTAAAATCGATTAATGAAATATTACAAACACATGTGGCAGTCCGTGGATTCGAACCCAGGACGCTCACACCGAATATCAACACCTTATGCATTACACCACGAAGGCAGTTAACTGAGGGTGGCCGACTCGAGACAGAGCCCGAACAGAAACATTTAAAGTTCCAATTATTAGGGTCCGGGACCACTTGCGCGTTCCCTCACCCCTTTCTCTGTCATCTAGTAGGTGAATTTTTGCTTAAGACTAGTAAAAGTTTAATTCTAAAGTTACCAGATATGCATTGCTTCAAAATATTTTCGGAAATGTGCTTGTGTGATACCGGCTTTAAAGAGACACCCATATTCAATATGAGTTCCATGGATTAGTCCCTGGGTGGTGGTGGGGGGTAATTTGTTTCATGGGGAATCACTATAAACATCCTCGCTACACTCGCTATCGTTGCTACATTCACGGCCATCGCTATCTTCGCTACACATCATCACACAATACACACATTATTTTTTTATTATTTTGTACTTTTAAAGAGCCGACCAAAATGAAACATCACTTGACAACGTTCACAATGTTTCTTTAAAACCATACCATGTTGTGCATTACATCTAAATAGTAGACAAGTATAATTTCTTGATTATACTTAACATCAAATTAGCCATACCGGTATACGTCCTCACATAGGGTAAACTGTAATAAAATGGTTAAATAGTATGAAACAAATAAAATTTAAAAACACCTATTGGCAGCATAACAGCTTATTGGTCATTGCTGTTTTTTTTAAAGTATTGTCTTTGTAACTGTTTCAAACATTATCTTGTTCTAAAATGCTACTGCACTTAATATGTATAACATTAAAATTAAAATAAATGCACTCTGCTGTTAAGGGGAGGGTTTTAGTATATTCTCTAGACCTCCATCAAGCTTAAAAAATACCTCCAAGTCCCTCTTTCAAGATAAATTTGTAGATTTATCGGTAGAAAAATTATCCTGGCAAAGGCCGATTCCTCCTAAAGTGCAGGCTCCCTAACGCTCGGCAAGAAAAAATTGACGCCTAAATGGGACAAAATGTCTTAAAATTGACAAGAAAATGGAGGGAAAGGTCATAAAATCGCCAAACTAACGGGGTGAAGATCTTCAAATCTCAAAACAAATGGGGCTAAACATAAAGGAGAAGAGGGTCCAGATAAAAACACCCCTTAAACTGAAAATATACCCTTAATTCGTTGCTCAGAGGCACGTGTTAAATCAAACTTTCAAAACGAGCGTGGAATGTTTTGACAGCGTTCTCCCAAAAACAGAATTAACACGCACTTATCAGATTCTGGTCGGCTCCAGGCTATATCGAGATCAGGTCAAACACAGGAACACAAACATGCAGATAGCCTACGCCGGTCATTGGTAACTAACATAAAAAATAGAATGCACACAAAATTAAGCACACTCACAAACACAAACTGATACGGGTGAGGTCTGGTCATCCAAAGTGAGGTTTGACATCCTCTACCCTACCTTAGCTGTTTCTGTCCATCTCTTTTCCTGTACTACTTATCCTTCTCGGTGCTGGCGAGATCACCCAATTGGGTGGCTGCAGACAGAAGGGGCCTGGGCCGGCGGTGCAAGCCCGTGGGCTGATGATCCCCTCCCCCGCTGCCCTCTCAGAGACAGATCTCATCTCACCCTGGCCCCTTCGGGAGCCCGAGCATCTGGCGCGGCTTCGGTCAACCGGACTCGGGACTCCTCGGCCAGAAAATCTGGGGAACTAAACAACAACACAAACTCATATAACACATAACATTAAGCACACTCACACATAACATTAAGCACACTCACAAACACATAACATTAAGCACACTCACAAACATAAAATCCCATTAATACCTTCCAAACACTTATGACACTTTCATTTCATTCTAGCTACCAAATAATAATGATTTGCTTAACCCCTTGAGGATCGTGATGCATTTTGACAGTTAATTATGGCTATCATTAGACCATATAAAGTTTATCATTAGGTTGAAAGGGTTTAGAGTCAGTTCCTTGGAGTTAAAGCAGGTTCAAACATGACACTTTATTTTGGTTAAGGCTTCAAAATTTGCACTGGTATTGAAAACAGATGAAGATTGATTAGTTTAGGTGACAGAATCCCTTAAAACCTTTAATTCACACACTACCAATTTAAGTAAAAAAAATGTGTTTGTTTTTTTATGTATGTATGTACTGTACTGTAAATACTCAGGCACATACCCCATAGCTGGGTGTGGCTGACTCGAGACATAAACACAAATAATAATACAGTAATAATAATAAATGCTGGAAAAAGTGGTAGTGATAAGAATGTTGTAGGAGACTCTGCAAGGTAGATAACAAATATCTTAATCATGCAAACAGTAACAAGCTGTAAAATAATAAGGATAATACTAATTATTATGTTTTTTCCACCAACCAACTTCACCTCTAAACTCAATTAATGAAATCAACAAATACATGTGGCACTCCAAGGACTCGAACCTAGGATATTCACATCAAAATTCTACGCACTTATGCATTACGCTATCAAGACCATTATAAGAACAAAACCATTATAGTTATTGGATCATCAAGGAACTGACTCTTGACACGGTTGAAAAAGAAGTTTCACAAATGGTAGAAACACAAGATGTTAGTATAATGTTAAGTAAATGTAAAATATAAGACTCACACACACACAAATATACAAAATTGATTACTAAAGCTTGACATTAGGCGAAAAAACAAATATTGCGGATTAAGTAACATAAAAATAAAGCATGGTAAAATTGAGGGGGAAATTATAGTTAAGGACAAATGTAACCTAAGTTTTGAAATAACCTTTAAAAAAATAATATTCTGACAAAGTGTTAGAACTTTCCGTACGCATCTTCTGGAAAACCCAAACAAGATCTCTATTCATAAAAATGCTTGTTCACAGACTAGTTTGTGTTACGAGTTATTGTTTGTTCACTTGAGCAATAATAACAGAAGGAACTTAACTTGTCTAGTGATAATAAAAAAACAAAAAAGAATAAATAAAAAAACAAAAATTATAAACCAGAGCCCAGACACTCAATACAACATAATAAAGGAGTTTAGCTTGTAACATAAATATACAAGCTGTTATTTTATTCTTTTATTTATAAAGAATTATTATTTTGCTTAAGCGTTGTTTCCACATAGCGATTTTGATAAGTTGTTTTGTCTTTTTACTGTGTTCGTCCAAGTTTTGGTTTGTTTATTTTGCAAGTTTTACATTATAATATACAAACAGATAATCAAGAGCTCAGTTTGGAATAGAGACAAGCTATACATTTATATCTTAGAGAAAGTACAGTTAAATATTCCTTGAATAATAAGATGCACAATAAAAATAATGATAATTAAAATGTAAAACGTGCAAAACAAGCAAACCAAAACAGGAACACAGAATATAAAGACAAAAAATCTGTTTCAAAATCAGTAGGCCTATGTGGAAATAATGCATTAAAAATTTAGGAAAAAAAATAAAAAAATAAAAAATAAAAAAAAACACTAATAGATAAGATATACAGGACAAAGAATGTACAACTAATTAACCTCTTTAGGATCTAAGACGCAATTTATTTCTATGCTACCGACTATTATTACACAATTTTATTCTGATTAGGAAGGGTCTATGAAATTCGGAGGTTACATTAAGATAGCATCTACCCTTGTATTTCCCACAGATCCTTCCTAAGCTGTATAAAATCGTCTAACGGTAGCCAAAATAAATGGTCGAAAATGCGTCCTAATCCTCCAGGGGTTAAGATAATAATGGCCATATTTTACTATTTACTAAACTATATATTTTTTCCTATGAGAGTTCCGTATGGAGCTCAGTGGTCTGGTTAATCTGCTCTACATAACTAACTCTCTAGTTCAAATATTATCCACTAATATATATCAACATAACTACAATAATTTACAGATCCAAATATAGTATTAAAAATGCTTAAAACAGCAGATTTAAATATTTAATTGCAACCATCCTCAAAACAGACAAAGACTGTATTAATGTACAGTAATCTTGTCTGAAAGGAAAATTGATAATACTGCTACCTCAATTTACATTTTCTCTACCATTTAAAGATTAGTATATCATATTCATATAAATATTTTATATTAAATACAAATTATAGAAGAGCTACTGATTTAACCAAACTAAAACTATAATAATAATAATAAATTCAACTTTGCAAGATTGTTAATAAATGTCTTGTGAAATTTATAGGTTATTTTGAGTGTCGAGGTGTTTTGTAGCGACTTGTATTACTTTAAGACAGGTTAGCGACACTGAGCAAATACAGCAGTAGCTAATTATTGATAGATTAATTAACACTCCTCTCTCTTTAACTCCTTCTGTACGATGGCATTATACTCCTTTTATATTGGCTAACATTACAATAGCTTATTCAGCGTAGAAAGGATCTATAGGAATCAAAGCAATTGTCCCTGAAGCCAGTTGTCCCAAAATATCCCCTCCATTGTGTCGAACCGAATTGGTGTGTAAGGAAGTGTAAACTAGTCGATGGTGGAAGTCTAACACACTCGCGTGTATGTACCATCACAAGACGTATCAACTGGTTCTCAGGGCGGGTGCCCAACCCCGAAAGGGGTTGAAATAGGGGAGCTATCCCCCCGCCAAAGGCGGCTTTCTAGGGCCTTTCCTAGCTGATGCTGAGAGGATTGGGTTCTAGTCATATGGTGATGGGCTGGTCTATCAGAGTGAGAACTGAGTGATCTCTGCCATACCCATAGCTTACTCCTACTGTTCCTTTTACTTATGTATTTCCTAGATCTCAAGTGACAGCGTCTTTTCCGTGGATTGACCTCCCAATCTACCAAGATTGGAAGCCAAAGCGTCACATTTTTCCTTTGCCCCTCAACTTTCTCTTCATAATTGCTGAGGGACACAGGGCCCTGGGTGGGGCTTTTGTTTCCCGGGCATTTCCGCACCCTCCTCAGCTCCCCGCCATGAAGTGGCTTCGGTCACCCAGGCTTTATTGTGGTAGGCAGGGAGGGTTCTGTGGGGGCGCTCGGTTATGGCCTTGGCCTTGCTCGGGGCCTTGGGGCTGTTCGGCCAGGCAGCTTGGGGAACAACAACAACAACAACAACTGGTTCTCAAAAGTGAACTAAGGTAGCTTCCTTATTGCAGTTGGTAGAGGGCTGGGCTGGTATGCCTATAGACCCGTGTTTGATCCCCGGGTGAGCCAATGGTATTTTTGGGAGAACAAATTGGAATGGTGGTAAGTAGTCCCGCCACCAGAGGGCAGCATCACTTGGCATCCGGTACTGGGAGACTACAAATCACGCACACCCTTCATCACCCGGCATAACAATCTCATTTAATCCTTTAACTTCCACAGGCTCTTCCTAGACTGAATATAATTATCAAATGATAGCCAGAATAAAACAAAGACATCAAGACATCAATGTACTGAAACATTTAAACATTATGACACAAAAAAATCCTGCATGCACAGAATTTAGGATTTATGTTGTTGTAGATAGATACTCTCTCTTACTTAACTAAGATAGTTTTCCACTTTATGCTTCTTACGACATGATAGCACCTCCAGAAGAACTTTGACTCGGTGATAATTGTGACACAAATTGCACTAGTTAACCCTCCACTGGTACACAAACAGCACATTGACAACATGCTTTAGAATTCAGTTTTCTTTGATATTGACAGCATGCTCTAGAATTCCATCTTTTCATGTTTTCACTAGATAGAAGCAATCGGTAAGATCCTATCACTGCCAACAAAGCTTTTTATTCAATCTTAATAAAGGCATCTTTAATCAAATTACTTGATTTATGCAACTAACATTATTATAAGGGTATTCACCAAAAGAAGATCTCTGCAGCTTTTTGTTATCGTTTTCTTTTTACACCCAGTTAATATTAACCCAAACCAATATGCATTTTCTCGCAGCTACATTCATTTATGCCTGAATTCTGAATTAATGATATACCAGTACAAGGTTAACTAAATGAAAACATTAAGAGCAAAGAAAAGAAAAATATATGAAATTCAAATTATCTAACAGTAATTAAAAAATAAAATCTCCATTAGTTACAAAACAAGATCTCTGCATCACAAGAGCTTTGAACACACGTACAGTCAAGCACAAAAATCCTGCCCTACCTTCATAGTTCATGTTTGGTTATCTCCTTAGTAATAATATATGGTATGAGAGAGAGAGAGAGAGAGAGAGAGAGAGAGAGAGAGAGAGAGAGAGAGAGAGAGAGAGAGAGAGAGAGAGAGAGAGAGAGAGAGAGAGAGAGAGAGGAGAGAGAGAGAGAGAGAGAGAGAGAGAGAGAGAGAGAGAGAGAGAGAGAGAGAGAGAGAGAGAGAGAGAGAGAGAGAGAGAGAGAGAGAGAGAGAGAGAGAGAGAGACAAATAATGTATTTCCAAACTTATATTAGTTTTGTTGGAGATTATTTTCTTCTTATAATTAATTATCCCTTTTCATTCTTCTATAAGAAGAGGAAAATAAAGTTGAACTTGTGACTGTAGGACAAGACTTTTGAGTGTGACTGTACAACTTACCCTACTGTAGGCTATAGTGACACATGCACAAACATCAATCACACACAAAACTATATTTAAAAATGCTTTATATTTAAATTAGATAATAGTTATCATCTGGTTACTTATGTAGCACCTGTATCTCCTCCTGAGAGGATTCACAAGCGCTTGACCACATTAATCAACCAGAGACCATTACCCATCTCTCTCTTGCTCAAGGGTAGACGGTAACCACCGGTTATATCTCAGAAAAACTTTTCAACCTGAGCAGGGATTGAATGCGAGTCTGCTGGATGGTAGGCAGGGACGCTATCAACTGAGCCAGCCGGATATGATGCATAGTGGATAATACCTAAAATAATAAAGATGTAAGATAAAAGATTATATTACTCTACTTAATGCAAGATTACTGGGACTTAACATAATAGTAGATCTAGTATGAGAGGCAATCATTTGTGTTTTCTATTTACCTTTATGACAAGGGTAAAGTTGCCTTCAAAATTCCCCTACAAACTTATAATATTGCTTAAGTCACACCAACCCTTGTCCGTACATCGCTCCTCCATGTATATTCCTTAAGCCAACTTTATGGAGTATATTTTTCCATGATAGCCACAGGGGAGGTAGTTTTGCACGACTGGACCATTGGTGGGTGGGGTAGACGAAACAATTTATATGCGGTGGTCCATTCAGAACGCGGAAAAAAATAAAAAATAAACTACCTACAGAAACCGAGTCGAATTGCATTAACATAGTATCAAAATTATCAATTAGACTATATTTTGACACTATTTATTAATCTAACTCAAATTAGATTTGCTAGTGGGATTTTTGTTCTTGATGTTGCGTACTACTGTAGCTAGATCACCACTTACAAATTAGATAAATTGTAAACCCTAATTCTTCGGCACCTTTATGACTTAGCAGCGGGTAAGTACAGGAATAATAATAATAGAAGTAATGTTTTTTGGGGGGGGGGGGCACAAGTATTTATCTATAGTATACTGGCTATAGTATATATATTGTTTATCTACTTTTACTGTACAAGATATTATGATTTATAGATTTTTTTTATTTTTCCCTTTTCAGAATGTGTGTTTATATCCTAAGATTAATGGTTATGTAGACTATGTTAGTAGAAAAAGAAAAAGGAATTGTACAAGGGTAATGGTTTCCACAGTTAAGGATGGTCCACTGAACACACTCAATTATAATTCTCATATATCAAACTTTCTGTAAATCTAAGTACTGTATGTTAAATATTATTATGTAGATCTATTAGATTTTAATCAAAATACAGTAGAACCCCTCCCATCCGGTGCTCTCAGATCCGGAAACCCAAGAGATCCAGACAGGCATTTCAATCCAGACTCATGTTTCAGCCAACCAGACTTGTCTGGATGGCTTGGGAAACATATTAGTCAATCCGGAAACGAACGAGACGAATACTAGTTTCCACACATATTATTTACATCCAGTGTTAGATATCCAGACTTGTATGTCAGCCATCCAGATTTTTCTGGATGGCTGAAACCTAAGTCTGGTTATTTAAGTTAGATATCCGCACTCATGTTTCAGCCCTCCGGAATTGTTTGGATGGCTGAAAATGTCTGGACTTTCTTCAGATCCGGACTTTTGGCAGATTCAGACAGGGTTTTCCCCCCGATCATTTTTGATGGGCGAAGTTTTACTGTACTGTATTATGATGTTTTACTGTACTGTATTATTATGTTCCCTCCACTAACCAACTTTACTCCTAAACTTGATTAATGAAATTAACAAACACATGTGGCAGTCCGGGGATTCGAACCTAGGACGCTCACACCGAAAATCAACACACTTATGCATTGCACCACGAAGACAGCTTCAATTTTTACAGCATAATAAAGTTAAAACACAGATGAGAAGTGTGAAGCGGACTAAACTGAGTAATATATATAAGTGCCCCCTCAAACAGAAGACGTTTACATGACTAAAACAAACGCTAATATTATTTTCTGTCTCACATCAACCTCTAGCGCCAACAACAATGCTATATCATCTCCAGAACAGGAAATATTACAATAGGGTACGATGCTGTTGATGATAATAGAATGAGAATGGAAAACTAGAGCCAGTTAAATGAGAGTTATTTATGGAGATAAGGTTGTTCAAACTTGGGCCTTTGCAAAACAAAACTTTTAACATTAAGCAATAATTTCTCCATTGAACTATTCACAGCATTGTGTATGAGGCAGACAGTCATCGAAACTAACTCGCTAGGGTATTACAAATTACTATATAATAATGTAAAACTTGCAAAATAAACAAACCAAAACTAGGATGCGACAACATAAAGGCAAAAGAACTTATCAAAATTGCTATGTGGAAACAACGCTTTAGCAAAATAAGATTAAAATAAGACTAGGCCTATAACAACATAGAGAATTGGCCGTATATGAATGAATATTTGGCCATGGAAAACTGACTGTACATAAAATATACTGTATGAAAACTCGACAACTGAACTGAAATGCATGAACACAGCAAACAAAACATTAACCAAAGTCTTAATACAAAAAATAGCAAAACATGCATGAATAGAAAGCCAGAGTAAACATATTTTTTAGCCCCTAGTCGAGTCGTTCTAAATGAATCTGACTGCCTCATATTGACACCAAGCAAGTCCAAACACTTATGAAAAAATGAAAACATCAGCCGTTTCTCACCATATAAAATTGATCCCAAGTGTGTGTGTGTGTGTGTGTGTAGGAAATTGTGTGGGTTACACACTGACGACACGAGACAGTGTAAGGGGCAGCTGATGGTGAAAGACTTATTGAAGACCCATCATATTTATCCTTAAAGCCGGTATCACACGAGAGATTATATAGTCAACATTCGATGATAAAAAAAACAAATCTGGCAACATTTCTGGATTATTTCACACTGGTATTGGAAACTAGAATGATGAAAGATGAATTTAGGTAACAGAAAAATATTAAATGTTTACCTAATAAGCTGCTAGACCAGTGTTGAGGATAAATGTTGAGTGAAAAAGCGCTCGTGTGATACCGGCTTATGCATCACAGGATAATTTCCCCTAACAATTTTTTGTCTTGAAAATATTATGCAATACTCACCCATCTTAGCCCAAATATTGAGTAGGGAGTGCATGGTGGTAAAAACTGCACATACATACATATATACATATACCACGACCTGTCTTTATTATAGATATGTACTGTTTATAGGTTAGCTTACTGGTCTGTTGTGATATGTCTCCCTTACAGCTTAACTTGTGCAACATGATTTACAGAAAATATTAAGGGGGTCCACCTCGTTTATTTCTCTCTCTCTCTCTCTCTGGGTTCTATCTATTCGGCCTCATTCAGCCTACTGTTTTAAGACGTTTATCCCCATCCAGGTGTCGATTTTTCCCCGCGAGTCAGCATATTTAAAAAACTAAATTTGACAGCAGGCTAAATTAGTACATTTTTTTTATAGAAAAATTTCTCCGGCGAAGCCGGATTTCTCCATACAATGCTGCCTTGCTATCGCTCACCAGGAAGATATCGACACCTGGATAGGGATAAACGTCTTGAAACAGTTGGCTGATTAGGGACGAATGGATACAAGCCAGAGAAAGAGAGAATTGACACCTCTTGCTTATTAAAGACATTGCAAATATTCCAAGTAAAGAAACTGATGGGTAAAATTGGTCCTGTAATGCAGTCTTCACTAATGCAGTATTCTGACACACAATTCATTATATTCACTTTGGTACAAGTTACAAATCCACAATAAGCTCTGCAGTAATCTTTCTTCGCTACCAGGCAGTACAAGACGGTGAAAATGTCTTTATCAAATATATATTACTATGTGATACAAAAGACGACAGTGTTACAAGACTTGACAGATGATACAGGAAAGATGTTCTAAATTCTGGAAGGAAACAAGACATACAACAAGAATTCTAAGTTTGGATCAATATTTGACTATTACATTTCCCAGGTTGTACAATGATAACACTTGTACAAAATCAACAGTTTAGCCAAAACCTTGAAGTTCTAAAGAGACGGGACATAACTCAACACTTTTACGACATGAAACACATAGTACAGATCTCCCTCACTATCCGATGCCCCAATTTACGATATTATTATACGTTTTTAGGTGTTTTTGTTTTTGTTTTTTGGCTGGTCCGAGAGTGCATCCCCATTTACCCCTTTAATATTAGGGTTCACTATATGATTTTTCTATTTATTTCCACATAGCGATTTTGATAAGTTATTATGCCTTTATATTGTCTTTGTCCAAGTTTTGGTTTGTTTAGTTTGCAAGTTTTACATTTTAAATTATTATACATTTTTAGGTGTTTTTGTTTTTGTTTTGTCTGGTCCAAAAATGCATCCCCATTTACCCCATACATTTTAGGGTTCACTATTCACTATTGTACAGTATTCTATTATTTCACAAATTTTATTTTAGTAAGCGTCATTTCCACATAGCGATTTTGATAAGTTATTTTGCCTTTATATTGTCCTTGTCTAAGTTTTGGTTTGTTTAGCTCGCAAGTTTTACATTTTATTTAGTATACGTTTTTAGGCGTTTTTGTTTTTGTTTTGACTGGTCCGAGAATGCATCCCCATTTACCCCATTAATTTTAGGGTTCGCTATACGATTTTTCTATTTAAGACTGTGTTATCAAGAACGTAACCCAATCATAAATCTAGGGAGACCTGTACGAGTTACGGGCTATGAAGAACACATGCTAAATACAGCTTATGATCAATATTTTTTGGCCAACTATTGATTTTGATTGTACAGTTGGCCACATAAGTTCTGTTCCTAGTTGTGATTTTATGTATGAAAGTAGAACAGTATGAATGAATTGCGAGTGTGGTTTCTCTTAATTATCAGATGAATTAACCACTGCATCAGAAACTACCCTCGTAATTCAATCGTGTGCATTATCTCTCTGTGCATAATATCACAGGGAGGAACAGAACTTATGCGGCCAACTGTACACATATCATCACAGGGAGGAACAGAACTTATGCGGCCAACTGTACACATAATATCACAGGGAGGAACAGAACTTATGCGGCCAACTGTACACATAATTACAATTTATGAAAAACAATTAAAAAAATTCTACTATACTTTGTTAACTATTTTCCTATACTCCTGAGGAAAACATCTATAGTACATTTCTATAAAGCTCATAACAAATATACAGTTCATCAGTATACTGTATTTTTCCAAAGCTCCTGAGAAAAACAAGTCAAAATACATAGAGATCATGATTCACAAGTCTTGTTTTTCCCGCAACACGGATGAATCTTTCTGGATATTGACACTGGCTAAATTTTACGACAAAATTGTGTCACTTTAGGATACAGTACAAACGCATATCTATAC
The DNA here is from genome assembly GCA_032716605.1 of Paralithodes platypus. Classification (NCBI taxonomy): domain Eukaryota; kingdom Metazoa; phylum Arthropoda; class Malacostraca; order Decapoda; family Lithodidae; genus Paralithodes; species Paralithodes platypus. The sequence continues at coordinate 4,004,625 of CM064504.1, forward strand.
ACATCCCATTTACATATGTAGTACTGTACAAGATCTGTGCCAAGATATATAAGAAAACGATGCCATCATATTAATGATATTGGAGGCCATAGTGAAAATCTCTCACTATACTCTGTTTCTTTTCAACTGACGGTAAATTGGAAAGGTCCCATCAAGATTTCTCAGTTATTTTGAAGATTTTGTAGTGAATTATGGTGCTCATTTTATGAACTTGGTGTTAATAATATGCTGCAGACATAATAGTTTCTGATATTTGTTCTTTTATTTATAAATTATTATTTTGCAAACGTTGTTTCCACATAGCGATTTTGATTAGTTGTTTTGTCTTTTTACTGTGTTCGTCCAAGTTTTGGTTTGTTTATTTTGCAAGTTTTACATTTTAAGTTATCGAGAAATCAGTTGCCAAGGGATATAATTTACTGTCAGATGAAATGAAACCGAGTATAGGTGCCTGAAAGCTTAACGCCACATACAGATCAAAAATGTTAAAGGGCAAGTATCTATAGTATGGTTGGTTGTCTTATAAAGAGCGTGCTGTCGAATGATCAGTTTTAAAAGGTGCAACAGGGTTAAGATCTCTATTCTGAAATGTAGAATTGAAAGATATAATATAACTTAAATATTAGTTACAATTCTCTATTAAAATGCTATAATTGACTTGTGACATGATGTGACAGATACTCCACATAAGATACTCATTCTCTATCCACTTAGACTTTAAGGCATTCAAGCACATATTAAACCATTTTCCCTACGGCTTCCACACATATCTGTAACCATTTCAGTACAATGTATTTTATATCTTTTATTCTGGTTATTATTATATGGTACTAGTCACTTTAACCTCTTCACCACCATTATGTAATTTCCATCATATTCTGGTTACCATTAGACAAGTTTCTTTAGTTTATAATCTATATCTATGATTCAAATGGTGGAAAGGATGTACAGTAGTATCATGTTTACATAGGTCGATCGCTCGCGGTTAAGTTCCCGTCTATTTTGACGGATATTTTTTCTGTTAAAAATATTCTGCCCTTTAATAAGATTTTGTAAAATTTGCACTAAAGTAGATGACTTTTGGGCTAGAGCTAGGTTACTATACAGACTCTTAGTGGACAGAGGTTTTGAGGCAAGTAAATTGTTCCATAAATTTAATCTTTTTAGGGTCAATTATTGTGACTGTATTCTAAAATTTGACATCAATAATTATAATCAAGCATTTTTAACTTGAAGTTTCTTGTATAACCTCTGCTTACTTTTTGTCTGTATTTATTGTTTATCTTTTTCTATTATTAATATTAATATTGATGATTTTTTAAATTGATTGCTCTTGTTAAAAGAGTACTCTTTGTTTAAATCTGTTGTTACTTCATATTTTGCAATAATTTGTCTTTATATTATATGTATTCATTGTCGATAGTATCAATTGCTTGCTTTTGCGATTTCCTTAGTTTATTTGTGCGAAAAATGTAGGTTATTTGTAGGGTAGTTATTGATAGGGGTCACTTGAGGCATGCTATGCTTACAGGTACCTACCCGATAGCACTATCGTTAGTGAGTGCTGTACTGTATTTTATATATTATTTTGTAATAGTATAGATATCTTATCAATATTTGTATTTTGTACTATAGTTAATGTCTTGTCATGTTGCAAATTTGATTTTAAATAATATTTTGACATTTAACATGTACTGTAGTTTCTTTATTCATGCAGAGTTTAGTAAAATTCACCAGAATGTCCCGGACTTCCCAAACTTGACTAATTCCTTTAACGTGACGTTAGTGCGTTGTTATATGTGCGATTAGTTTGCTTGGGAAACAGATTAACTTGCTCATGTAGTAATGTACACCCTATGTGGCGGATTGTGTTCTTTTATTTAATAATTTTCATTTTAGTAAGCGTTGTTTCCACATAGCGATTTTGATAATTTAATTTGACTTTATATTGTCCTTGTCCCAATTTTGGTTTGTTTAGTTTGCAAGTTTTACATTTTAATTTGCTCCCTGCTGGCAATATATATGATGACAATAAGTCATGGGGCAGTGATGGGACCAATATTGTATCCCGCAGCAGTCAAAATAGATGGGAACATGATCGCGAGCATCCGTGTAGTGTAAACAAGGCGAGCGGTACACCCGAATACTGCATCCTTGCCCAAATGGGTAAATACGATCCCAATTAACCCTTCTTAGTAACATAGTCTTTCCTAACCCATACTGTACCAGAGGGTATTACCATAAATGTACCCTCCAGTACCAGGCAGTGTGGCCAAAATGGCTTCAGAGGCAAAAGAGAACAACCTCCCAGCTCAAAAGTTGGTGAAGCACTGGCCCAGCCAGCCTGTGGAAGCTTGCAACCAAGCTGAGAAGTGTTGTCAAATCCTCAGAGCAGTGCCTACAAGTCATGGCAGCAGCTACCGCTTGATACTGGC